>OX382332.1:0-1200000 GCA_947507615.1 Hemithea aestivaria
CTCGGGCGCACTTCGTAGTATCTAACAGAAAATAGCCGCCTACACAAAAATTATAGCAACATGCAACATGTATTGCTTTACGCGTTCCTAGGCGTCCCAAACTTTAATATCATACATTTTTTTAAAATTAATAATAATTTAAAATGATAAAAAATACTAGTTTCTGATTTTTCCCTTTGTTACTACGACATTACCTATCGGGATGCCAAATTTCAGCTTTCTAGGTCATCTGGAACTGGGATATTACTTTTGATCTATCCCTCAGTATGTATTAACTTCACCGATTACTGGATGTTTATATCTAAATAACCGTTTGAGCTGTGTTATTGGAATTTGGAACGGAGATATAGTTCGTATATTTAAGTATATGTGCCAAATTTGACTTGTCTATGTGTAATAGTTTTTGTATAACGAGGGTGTAAAAAGTCGTCAAAACGCGCTTTGGACGGTTCGTGTAATATAACACACGGCGCGGTCGCCAGTTCCTTTGCTTGAACTTGGCTTGACTCGCTGCCGCGTGTCTAAATTAACATTGTTTACAATAAAAATAATGTATGTATATCGCCTTAGGTGCTAGTTGGTGTAAACATTTTAGATACCTACGTACCTGTAACGTATAGTCATAATATTATAGGTATGTGGCGGTATCTGGGGGCAAGGTAGTGCCAAGTCGTCGTCGTCATTACAAGTCTTGTCGGCTTAGGTTTCTTTTGATCGAAATTCTAATCCAGTTCCAGATGATCTGAAAAGTTAAATTTCCATCCAGGTAGGCGGTAGGTATAAGATAGCTGGGTGAATATAGATAAATTTATCAGTAACTAGTATTGTTTAAAAATCAATTGATTAGGTACAATATTCAAATCAATAGTGCACATAAATGCTATTTATAAATAAGTACTAAATTAATTATAGGTATAGGTATATCGAAGCACGGCGAGGCTCACGGGCCGCGGTGCGCGGTGCGACGGCCGTGCCATAGAGCAGTGGGGTGGGGAGAGGTGCAATAAAATAATCATTTGGTATTAATCTTATTATGACTGGGTGTCTTAAACCTATTACATACTAAAAAGTACTGTACAAAAAGCAATGATATCCCATCAAAAACATAAATGTAAAAAGAGAGCCAAGTTCAATATTACAATGTATGTACTCATAGTTACCTATGATTTGGTGGTTGACTTCAACGACAAAAGAAGTGAGATCTAAATGGGTGCCAAGTTCAATGGTCAGTCCTGAAAAATATTTACAACAACATAAAATATTTTATTACAACTTAAAAGATTATTTCTTCTCATCACTTAGAATTAATATTACTTTGAAGCCCAAAGTTTGACTTGGCTAGTTTTCATGGGTACCATACGACGAAGTATCATTAAGATAAGACAATAGATACTTTATTGTACACCACATAATGTTACAGAAAATACATAAGTACATAATTAAAATTAAAAATTACAATGTACAAGTGGTGGTCTTATCGTTAAAGAGCGATTTCTTCCAGACAACCAATGGATGGAGGGGACTAATTTACACGATAAAAGACGGTGGCGCACTAATTAGCATTAAGTGCGTTTAATAGTGACCAAGCTAAAGTTAAGAGAGTGCCTACCTAGTATATTATGAGAACTGGCCA
Organism: Hemithea aestivaria; assembly: GCA_947507615.1. NCBI lineage: Eukaryota > Metazoa > Arthropoda > Insecta > Lepidoptera > Geometridae > Hemithea > Hemithea aestivaria. The sequence continues at coordinate 1,634 of OX382332.1, forward strand.
AGTCAGTCTTTAGGCTTCAAAGTAATATTAATTCTAAGTGATGAGAAGAAATAATCTTTTAAGTTGTAATAAAATATTTTATGTTGTTGTAAATATTTTTCAGGACTGACCATTGAACTTGGCACCCATTTAGATCTCACTTCTTTTGTCGTTGAAGTCAACCACCAAATCATAGGTAACTATGAGTACATACATTGTAATATTGAACTTGGCTCTCTTTTCACATTTATGTTTTTGATGGGATACATTAGTACTAGCTAAATAGAGTGGGTGAACAAAACGCTTGCGCGATCTATTTCGACGAAAGCGCCATCTAGTTTAGGAATTTGTTATTGACAAAATTCATTGTTTGACTTACTTGGGTTCCTACCTAAGGCTTGACACGGTGTAGACTTCTCGCGGCTGCTTCTCTCCCGGCTGCCGTCGCGTCGCTCTCCACCTGAAACAAGAAAAGTTATAAATTAAAATAGTTTTACAAAAAGAAAAATACAGAATAAAATACATACCTTGACCAATCCATGGTAAAATCTTAGCTTGGGATCTGCAAGCCTCTATACAGTTTGCAGAGTACTGGGCTAAATTTTCATCTGTGATAATATATTTGTTTGTGTGTGTTTTGTGTTTGTTTTGTGGTTTATTGACCAATCTTTTTAACTATCTGGATCCTCTGCAAGGCAGTTTACACCTTGCAGAGCTTTTAACTAAATTATATATTATAAATTTCTAATATTATTTATTGTTGGTTAGGTTAGCCATGTTCTCCACCCCGCCTAAAACCCGCGTAACGACCGAGGGGCCTCCTAAACCCAGGGAAACGTCCACCACCGCCTTGGCGCGGGCTCCTCCGGTAGGGGAGGGGTACGTGCGGCGGTTGTCCGGGGAGCTCGAGTCGCTGAGTACAGCGGCCCGTGTCACCCCGCCCACCGCCGCCGCGCCTCGCTTGCTGGAGAAGACCGTCACCAAGGCGAAGGCCCCCGCTCTCACTAACCCGCTAGCGAACAACACGACCCTCAATAAAAAAGTGTTGTTCGCCGAATCTCAACGGGTAGTAGAGGCAAAGGAATTAATTAAGGAGACGAAAAGAGTTATGAGCGAAAACACAAATATGAAGCGAGACGTAAAGGCTCATATACACGAGTGTTTGGAAGCGTTATTAAGGATGATAAAGGAATCGGAGGAGGAGAAAGGAGTAAATACCAAAGTGGTGGGAAAAGAAGAAACGGTAAAACATATAGAAATTAGTGAAGAAAGAAGGAGAGAGGAGAAGAAGATGGTAGAGTTAATAGAAGGACACGCGAAGATTTTGAATGAAAACAAGGAGGAAATAAAGGAATTAAAAGAGATTATAGGAAGGCACGTTGAGCTGACTCAGGGGAGCTATGCGAGTGTCGCGGCTGGCCCTCCCAGGGTCAAACCGGTTGTAGGGACGGCCGTGCACTCGGTAGTGGTCAGTTCACACGATGATGAAGAAACGAGTGAAGATGTGCTAGGAAAGATTAGGGAAGCAATAAATGCGAGGGAAGAGGGAATGAAAATAGAAAGCATAAGGAAGGCAAAGGATTGCAAAGTAATTATAGGTTGTAGGACGAGAGAGGAAATCGTAAGAGTCAAGGAGAAAATAAAAACAGCAGGAAAAAATCTTTGTGTTGCGGAAGTGACAAATAAGGACCCCCTCGTCATCCTCAAAGACGTAATGTCTTATAATAAGGATGAACAAGTGGTGGAGGGGCTGAGGGCACAGAACAGGGAAATGTTTGAAGGGATAGGGAAAGAAGACAATAGAATTGAAATTAAATATAGGAAAAAGACTCGGAACCCTCACACCGAGCACATCGTCTTAAAAGTGTCTCCTAAACTCTGGAAACGTCTCACCGATGCCGGAAAGGTGCACATCGACCTGCAAAGAGTGAAAGTGGCAGACCACTCGCCACTCATACAATGCGCACGGTGTCTTGGGTACGGCCACGGGAAACGACTATGTCAGGATCCCGTGGATGTATGCAGCCACTGTGGTGGGCCACACCTCAGGTCGGTGTGCACCAAGCTGGCGGAGGGTTCGCTGCCGCGGTGCGTAAATTGTGTGGGCGCCAAGCTCGAGCGGGTGGATCACAACGCCTTCAGTGAGGAGTGTCCTATCAGAAGGCGTTGGGATACACTCGCCCGCTCAACAGTCCAGTATTGTTAAAGGCGCCCCCGGTGACTACACGGTGGAGAACCCGAGTCGGAAAGAAGAATGGGGAGATACGGACAAACGATGTGCTCGGTGGGATGGAAAGACAGTGAAAAATGCAAAGGAAGAGATAGAGAATTTAAAGGAGTACGCGACAGTCTCACTGGTTTTAAAATTATGGAATGGAAAACGGGAAGGTGGATATTTACCAGTAAAGTCCAATTTAGAAAAGGCAAATTGGGACCGGTTTTTGATGAAACCGGCCCAAATTTGGAGGAGAGTAGAAAATAGATGGAATAAGATTGGAAAACCAGTGAGTCTGCCGAAAGAAGGTAAAATTAAGGACAGGGAAAGGGTAGTGGAAAAGGAAAAAGAGCATGGATTGATGGAGAGCAGCACCATTAGCGTTATGATGCCGGCTTGGGAGACAAAGTTATTACATGACTCCACTCACTCTAGTGCGACTTACAATTGCGAGAATTACATAGCACCTAAAATTCAGTCCAAAAAGCTGAAGCTTTTTAGGAGGAAAGCACGCACTGGAGTGAAAGGCTTGAACTCTGCGCATCCTCTAAGGGTGCTGCTATCCAAATGCAAAAGCCAATAGTAAAGAAAAGAGTCCAGATAAGCAGACGCGTTATAAGCGAGAGTAGTTATAAAATACATGTAATTGTGAAGTGTGAAAAGAGAATGTTTCGAAATAAAGTAAATGAGAAAAAGTACCAAACAAAATAAATAAGTAAGCCAAGATATATTAAAACATAGATAAATAATAACGTAATAAAAATAAATAAGAATAAATAAGTGTATGTAAAGAGATCTAGATAAATTTAAGACAATATAATACAAAGAGAGCGCACAGTAGCGCAATATATAAAAAATAAATTTGTAAGAATAGACAGCCGATACAAAACGACTTATCCCACCCTCAATAAGGTCTGGAGCAAAAACACAAGAAAAAAAAAAAAAAAAAAAAAAAAAACCTAACCTAACCTAACCTAACCTAACCTAACCCGCGGAATTTTGACAATGTCGTCCACATCTTCTATGTCATCAGGCGCTAGGAGCGAAATCGCCAAACCTAAGCGCGCGTCGGAACCGGAGGGAGTCGCCCCCAGGAAAGCGAGATCTTTACGCGAGCGGGTGCTGTCAAAGACTACCAAGGCCGTGACTGCCATTAAGAAGTTGCCGTCTCCGCTCAGGAAGGTCCCCGAGACGGCATCAACATCCACAATGGTCATCGTTAACACGCCCGAGTCACTCTTGGAGGAGCGGTTGAGAGGAGCGTCCACAATAACACCAGATGACGCCCTCGAGATACCGGAGCAGCACGACTTCGCGGAGGGGTCGGAGCGGTTGGACGACTTCGATGTGTCGTCCATCGGCTCTGACAACTCCAAAAGACGGGCCAGCATTCTCTACACCTCGAGCAGAGGAATAGGTGTAGAGATGAACATGGCAACTCGAGCGGCGAACGATCTCCTTCAAAAAGGGAAAGACGCATTGGAAACGGCCGGCAACATGAGGAGGGATTGCAAGGTGGTGGCGCACGAAAGTCTGCAGGGACTGTACGAGATAGTCCTGTCGGTTTCGGATTCCAGATCTAGGCACCTCAATAATCTGGAGAGGGAGCGCTCTCGTCACGCACAAGAGATTGTGCGAGTCGAGAGAGCTTACTCGAAGGAGATTGCGGCACTGAGGAAAGGTCTGGTTGAAGAGATGGGGCTGGCCCGTGCAGACATTACTGGAACCCTGGAGGAAGCCAAGGCTATTCGTAGCTGGCTCGGCTTCGAAACTGACGAGCCGTTCAAAAATATCAAGGCGGCAAAAGACGGAGTGCGCGCGTTGGAGGAGCGACTTAAGGAAGAATTGAAGGTGCTACAGCGGGAAACTAGAACAACCGCCGCAGGGGACCCCAAGTGGGAGACCGCGGAGGAAACGTTGACCACTTTAAACATCAAGGTCACCGCTGTAAGCAACCAAATTGACACCCTTCGAAGAACTTTAGAGGAGGTCAAAAACTCCATAGAAGCTCCTCCACTAGCCCCTATCATGCCTCCCCCTCTCATTGTTCAGAACGAGCCCGGAATACTGGACGAAAAATTCCAAGAAATGTTTATTGACAAAACAACTCAAATGACAGCACAACTTCAAAACATCCTGACACAAATCACAGCCCCCCTCCCCTCCGCAACACCACCTGCCGTCGATATGACCCCACACCTCAACCCCATCTATGAAAGACTGGAAATAGTGTCTTCTGACCTCCGAGCTCTCCGTGACTCGGCAACGAGGCCGGCTAGTCCACCTCAGCCTACCCTCGGGGCCGAGCTAGAAATGGCGGAGGTCAAGAAGACACTAGCGTCGATCGCAACTGGAGTGACGGAGCTGGCAAGCTCAGAAAGGCCGCAGCAGAGCTCAACAACATATGCTCACGTAGCGGCCAAGCCAAAGCTCCCAAACCACACCCTCATCATCTCCTCCACCGACCCGAAAGCAACCAGTGACCGAGTCATTGAGAAGGTCGGAATAGCCCTGGACTTCAAAAGTACCGGGGCAAGGGTGGACAGATGTCGAAAGGCGCGCAACCAGAAAGTAGTCCTCAGCTGCGCTACGAAAGAGGACTTAGCAATGGTGAAGAGGAGGGTCGACTCGACTAAAGGCCTTAAAGCGACGGAGCCGAAAAGCGGAAACCCCCTGGCCTGCATCCGGAATGTCCTGAGCAGCCACACGGATAGTGAAATAGTGGAAATGCTAAAAGCGCAGAACAAACACCTTCTGCAAAATATCCGTATGGCTGACCAAACAATCCGGGTCAGATATAGGAAAAGAGCCCGAAACGCTCTAGAGTGTCACCCTGTCTTGGAGCTCTCTCCGGAAATATGGCAGCGGTTCACAGAGGTCGGAAAAGTCCATCTTGGGATCAGAAGAAGCCCGATCGAGGATCAGTCCCCCCTAGTCCAGTGCACAAAGTGCCTTGGATACGGACACACGCGTTCCGTATGCAAGGAGACTAAAGAGGTCTGCTGCTACTGCAGCGGCGAGCACACGGGAAGGGACTGTCCGGTAAGGGCAACTTCTGCTCCACCGACCTGTGTGAATTGCAAGAAAGCCAAGAAAGAGAAAGGAGAACAGGCACACGTGGCTTTCAGCGAAGTGTGCCAAGAGAGACAGAGGTGGGACTTTATAGCAAGATCAAGGATTTCCTATTGCTAAGGGCACCCAGGTAGAAAGCGGGTCAGTCATCCCTCAGTGTACAGCCACAGTTCCCAACGCACTGCGTTTTGTCCAAGCCAACTTACAGCGGTCTAAAAACGCCACGACCGAACTCCTTATGGCGGCACAAGAAAAAGGCATTTCCATCGCTCTCGTCCAGGAACCCTACGTAGGGAAGACGGGAGTGGTGAGCCAACCCCAGGGCACCAAAGTCATCCAGTGCTCCTTGGGCCGCCAAAAGCCAGTGAAAGCGGCGATCATTGTTTTCGGGGACAAGCTGGAGGTCATTCACGACCCACAGCTTGTGACTGAGAACATTGCTGCCGTACTCATTAAAGCCGGTCAGGTTACGCTTGGAATTGTGTCTGTATACTTCGAGGGAGACCAGGACATTGACCCGTATCTCCAGACAACAAAAGATTTCTGCAATCGGCTCAGCACGAACAACCTGCTGGTGGGAGGAGACGTAAATGCTTGGAGTCACTGGTGGGGGAGCAGTTCCGAAGACCACCGAGGCGCAGACTACAACACCTTTCTAAACGAGATGGACTTCCAGATTCTGAACACGGGACAAACACCAACGTTCGAGACGTACAGGGGGGACAGACTGTACACAAGCATCGTCGATGTGACCGCTTGTAGTCAGTCCCTTTTTGGTAGGATCGATGGATGGAGAGTAGACAGAAGCTTAACAACATCAGACCACAACGCAATCACCTTTTCGATGCGGATGGAAAAAGCCCTAGAACCCCTGAGGCCGATATCCACGCGTATCTACAACACCAAGAAGGCGAAGTGGTCGGACTTCTCTACTATCCTGAAACAAGATCTAGCCGAAAACAACATCACCCCCTCGCACGTTTCGATGATCCCGCACCCACACGAATTGGAGGACTGTCTGTCGTCATACATGGAGGCAATCCACGGGTCATGCCAGCAGGCGATCCCAAAGCTCAAACCATGGAAGGGTGATGAGAAACCGCCTTGGTGGACCACCTCTCTTGAAGATCTAAAGAGAGACGCTCTCCGTAAGAAGCTAAGGATACGGAACGCCGCCCCCAACAGAAGGCCCTACGTGGTGGACGAATACATACTGGCAAGGGACACGTACCAGGAGAAAGCAATGGAAGCAGCGACGACCGGCTGGAAAGAGTTTTGCACGACACAGGACAGAGAGAGTATGTGGGACGGTATCTACAGGGTGATCAGGAAGACGGCAAAGCGCCAAGAGGACAGCCTCCTGCGGGACACCTCGGGCAGAACACTCAGCCCAGAGGAATCGGCTGACCTTCTGGCGAAAACCTTTTATCCTGATGACTCTGAAGAAACCGAACTTGACCATCACCGGTCGGTGAGAAGACGGACGGATGAGAAGTACCTGGCAGATACGCAGCAGTTGTCGGCCGACGATCCTCCATTTACAGCCGCGGAGCTAGATGTGGTCCTCAAGGATCTCAACCCCAAGAAAGCTCCAGGCCCCGATGGATTGACGGCCGACATTTGCACGGCGGCAATTAACTGCGACAGGGAGATGTTCTTGGCTCTGGCAAATAAATGCCTTGAGCTGTCACACTTCCCCAAGCAGTGGAAAGTCGCCCATGTTTGCATCATCAGGAAACCAGGTAAAGATGATTACACTCATCCGAAGTCGTACAGACCGATTGGCCTGCTCTCTGTGTTGGGTAAAATAGTGGAGAAACTTATGGTACGTCGACTGCAGTGGCACCTGTTACCAACGTTAAACGCCAACCAGTATGGGTTCATGCCGCAGCGCGGAACCGAGGATGCTCTTTATGACTTATTAGCGCATGTACGCAGGGAGGTCAAGTCCAAAAAACTTGTCCTCCTAGTATCGCTAGACATAGAGGGCGCCTTCGATAACGCGTGGTGGCCGGCCTTAAGACAAGCACTCATTGTGAAGAACTGCCCAAAAAATCTGTATGCTCTCGTAAACTCATACCTTGAAGACCGGAAAGTAGTTGTTAACTATGCCAGAGCGAAAAGTGAGAAAGGAACCACAAAAGGTTGTGTCCAGGGATCCATTGGTGGACCGACCTTCTGGAACCTAATTCTGGATTCGCTGTTAACAACTATGGCCAGCCTAGGGGTACACTGTCAGGCGTTCGCGGATGACGTCGTTCTTGTGTTTTCTGACCATGCAGTCAGCACCCTACAGCAGAAAGGCTCCACCACCTTAGATGCCGTGCACGAGTGGGGGGTTCGGAACAAGCTAAACTTCGCAGCTCACAAAACCAACGTGATGCTCATAACGAAGAAGCTTAAGCACGAAACCCCAGAAGTGTACATGTCGGGCACTAGGCTAAATCTCGTCCCGGAGATTAAACTGTTGGGTCTCACCATCGACTGCAAGCTCACCTTCAACGCGCACGTTACTGCAACTTGCAAGAAAGCTGCCGATATCTACAAGCAGCTGGCGTGCGCGGCGAAGGTGACATGGGGTCTAAATCCTGAAATCATAAGGACGATTTACGTGTCGGTGATAGAGCCGATCGTTCTGTATGCGGCAAGCGCGTGGTCTCCTGCAGTCGAGAAACTGATGGTAAGAAATCAGTTAGACTCCCTGCAAAGAAACTTCGCCCAAAAGATCTGCAAGTCATACAGGACGGTGTCTCTAACATCGGCACTCATCCTAGCTGGACAGTTGCCCCTCGACCTCCGGGTAAAGGAAGCAGCGTGCCTGTTCAAGATCAAAAAGGGACATTCCGAGGACTACATACCACCAGGTAGAGAAGTGGAAAAGCCAGTGGGATACCTCCAAAACCCACATCCATCTCAACTCGTAACAACTGAGTATGAGCGCCTAGACGACCTGGAACCAGAAACCCTGAACTCCCACCAAGTAAGCGGCCCTCAGATATACACGGACGGCAGCAAAATTGAGGGCAAAGTCGGTGCCGCCCTTACTTGGTGGAATGAAGGAAGAGAAACCAGGTACTCCACTTTTCGCCTGGAGCCGCACAACACGGTCTTCCAATCGGAGATGTACGCACTTCACAGAGCGGTCAGGATGGTGAGAGACTCAAAGGCGAGTTCGGCTAACATTTTGAGCGATTCAAGATCTTCGCTCGATTTGTTGAAGAACCCTTTGGTGACTCACCATCTGGCGCTGGAGATAAAGGATGATGTGCGAGCGATCCGAGAGCAGGGCCGTGAGGTGCGACTCTTCTGGTTAAGAGCCCACGTAGGAACCCCCGGAAACGAGAGAGCAGATGAATTGGCAAAGAAAGCAGCACTGACGAAGAAAACAGCCCCAAACTATAGCAACGTCCCGTGGTCCTACATCAGAAGACAGATACGGGAGGAAACTGTCCTGAAATGGCAGGAGCGCTACGAATCATCTACGACCGGCTCAGTAACAAAGGCTTTCTTGCCTACCGTCTCGATGGCGAGACGCGTTCTGAAAGACGTGAAGCTAACGCCCATACACGTCCAAGCCTTGACTGGTCATGGAGGGTTCGCGGCATACCTGCACCGTTTCAAAATCAAAGACAGTCCCTCTTGTATCTGTGACCCTGAAAAGGAAGAGACAGTATGGCACGTACTCCTTGAATGTCCTAGGTTTGGCCGCGACAGGCTGGACTTGGAATTACAGATCCAAGTCAAGCTAGCTCAAGATGCAGTCCCCGACATCATGGACAAGCCAAACTCAAGGAAGCTCTTCTTGGACTTCGTGACAAGGGCTGTCTCAGTTGCTGCTATCAGAAACGGAAGCACAATGATAAAGCCAACCACCAACCAGCCCCCACCACAGCCCCCAATACAGACAACACCACCACCTCTCCGAGCCGATGACACACAGCAGACATCACCACCCCGAACCGTTGACCCTTTACCCCAGACCGCGGAGGATGACCCCGGGCGATTCACAACCCAGACTGAGCCAGTGACACTCCTGTTGGCTCATGCAGGAACGGGATCGCCAGGGATTAGACTCCGGGGAGTGGCGCTTTTTATGGACAATCAATCAGAGAGACTCGGCATATGCTTCTGCCGTGAAGGAACCGGAAACCGCGTCAACATCTCACCAGGACTCGCCAATCTACTGAATGGGAACACGCACAAGTTGAGCATCAAGCGCGAGAAGATCAGCGCGCTACCTGTGATGAGGGTAGTCGACCGATCCTGTCGAATAATGCGATTCCAAGATAAGGTAATCGCATTGTTCGAACAGGGTACGGAGACTGCTTTCTCACAGGCATGCACAGTGTTAACCAGGATTGGAGAGGCGACCCGAGACGCGGACGGTACACCTCGCAAGATAAGCGTAGACGCCATGGTGCTGGGAATCGAAAGAGCAACAGTCGCTGACAGATACGGATGCCTGATAGCCTCGGAATTCCATGAGGTCGTCGTGTACGAGGACAGAGGAGAAAACCTCGGTTTTCTTAAAACTCCCAGGCACGACGAGGCAGTAGCGACTAGTTCTAGAGATGTTTCGTTCGACTCCTAACATGATGAGCGGCTCAGAACGTTTGCAGAAGTTGACGTCAGAAACTCGAGAAACGCAAGAACATCAGCGTCGATTGATTGACCATAAGGAAAAAGGGAAAACGAAACACCAAATGAACAATCTTTTTAACACCCTGCTACGACAACACAACTCACCCTCACACCTTGACGTCCAGGCCGCGGCAACGGAGAAATTCCTAAGGGAGCCCCCTAAGAAGCCGAGACCGCCGCGGAATGTTCGAACAAAAGCTGACAAAGGGCAAGTCAGCCCGCCGAGTCTAATCCACGTCACCAGTGCACGAGACCACGCCATCAACGCCTTCCTCGAGTTCCAAGCCATGACCAGAGCCACCAGAGAAGTAAACCTGGCCACCTGCAGGAACATCCTGCAGCCAGTGTGCCGGAGTCGTCTGAATCTGGCACTTCTGGACAAGCAGCTCGAGGAGGCCGAAGCGGCCATCTATAACAATGACAACGGCCTAGTTATCAAAGGGTCGATGTCAGGGAAGTATATGGCCGCTTATAATGCCACGAGCGGATTTGTAGCACTGGACGAGGAGGAGACTCGACGTACTGGCAGACTAAAGTTCCACACACCGGCAGCCGATCCAATTGTTGTTACCGCCCGTTGCACCCGCATCATGCTCGATGACAGAATACTCGGAAAAATGGATACCCTATCCGAGTGTTCTGCGGTCGGGAGCATGTGGGAGCAATGGACGTTGCCAAAATTCATTTGGATCAACGGAGTCCCTGGCTGCGGCAAAACAACTACAGTGGTGGACACCTTCGATGAGAACAAGGATATGATCGCAACGACAACCTTAGAAGCGGCTAAGGATCTGAGGACGAGGTTAGGGCACAGGAGGAAGAGTGCCAGAGTCCGAACCATCGCCTCGATCCTCGTGAACGGGTTCAAGGAGTCTGAGAGCTGTAGCCGTTTGACGGTAGATGAAGCTCTCATGAACCACTTCGGAGCCATCGTTATGGCCGCCCGGTTGTCAGGAGCGAAGGAGGTTGTTCTCATCGGAGATGTTAACCAGTTGCCGTATATCGATCGCGAGAACCTGTTTGGGATGAAGTACTGTCGCCCCAATCAGACGGTCGGTATCGGCAAAGAGTTGAAATGCACACACCGGTGTCCAATGGATGTAGTCTTTGCCCTGAAAGAAGTCTACTCGGGTATGTACTCGTCGTCGTCTAGAGTACGGTCCCTTAAGCTTGTCGGATACAAGGACGCGCATATCCCTAAAGATCTCCCGAACACCCTTTACCTAGTCCACACTCAAGAGGAAAAGGGAACCCTCTCCGTCCAGGGATTCGGTTCGGGAACAGGGTCGCGTATCCAGACTATCCACGAAGCACAGGGACTCACATTCGAGCAGGTCGTCATCATACAGACCAGGTCCTCCCCACTGCGCCTCCACGAGAGCGTCTCACACGCGGTAGTCGCCCTTTCGAGACACACAAGATCATGTGTCTATTTCACGGACAAGGGCGATGACGTGATCGGGCGCCTTCTGAGGGCGGCGATGGAAGCGACTGATGAGCAGATACGGGGGCATAACCTTGCGACCGCCATGTCACACCGTGACATGGCAGTCGTGAGGAAAATGCTCGAACCCGTACAGCACCTAACAGCAACGACGACCTCCGGTTCCGACACACTCTTTAGTTAAATAAGTTAATTGGTGAATTTGTAATTTGTTGTAGAATTTAAGTAGTTATAGTGGATAGCAGGAAACATCTGGTATGGTCATGCTCACGAAACTGCTCAAGCTCGTGGTGGCGTTGCGTAGTGGGTCGCCCTCTTCCCTCAAATATGGTTGAGGAGAGCGACGCTGGTGCGTGCGTCAACTCGTGAACGGGTGCCGCGAGCGGGGGCTGGTCTGTGCCAGATGTTTCTTGCTATTTTATCTCTAACTGTAAATTTAACGCTGTATATTGTCATCAATTATAATAAGTAAAATGGAAAAGAAAAATATGAACAAATAAATACAGAAAAAATAAATAAAAGAATAAATCTTAAATTAAACAATCTTAAATATATATAAAAAAAAAAAAAAAAAAAAAAAATCATAAAAGTGCAAGCGTTCTGCTGCAGTAATTAACAAGTACTAACAAAAAAAAAAAAAACCTAACCTAACCTAACCTAACCCAAACCTAACCTAACCCAAACCTAACCTAACCCAAACCTAACCTAACCCAAACCTAACCTAACCTAACCCAAACCTAACCTAACCCAAACCTAACCTAACCCAAACCTAACCTAACCCAAACCTAACCTAACCCAAACCTAACCCAAACCTAACCTAACCCAAACCTAACCTAACCCAAACCTAACCTAACCCAAACCTAACCTAACCCAAACCTAACCTAACCCAAACCTAACCTAACCCAAACCTAATCTAACCCAAACCTAACCTAACCCAAACCTAACCTAACCCAAACCTAACCTAACCCAAACCTAACCTAACCCAAACCTAACCTAACCCAAACCTAACCTAACCCAAACCTAACCTAACCCAAACCTAACCTAACCCAAACCTAACCTAACCCAAACCTAACCTAACCCAAACCTAACGCAAAGACACGGAACTTAACTAGAAAGATCACAGAAAAAGAAGAAGCAACCTTAGTGAAAATAATATTTATAACCATAGTGACAAATAAAAGGGTATATAGCAAAATTTTATTAGGAAACAAAATAAGAGATAGTTTTATTTATTTAGAAACTAGAAAAATAGTTCAATCAGCATACATAAAAAGGAATAGAAAAAGGATAATGGATATAGAATATTTAAGGCAAATCAAGAAAAGAAAGCGCATAGCAGCGCACAAATAAACAAAAATATACAAGATGTGAAAGGAAAGAAGCAAACCAACGACTTATCCCACCCTCAATAAGGTCCGGAGCAAAAACACAAGAAAAAAAAAAAAAAAAAAAACCCAAACCTAACCTAACCCAAACCTAACCTAACCCAAACCTAACCTAACCCAAACCTAACCTAACCCAAACCTAACCTAACCCAAACCTAACCATGTTGGCCAGGTGTATTCCGATAGCACCTGGCCTTCATTAACATCCAGTGTAAATAAAGCCATCAATAAAAAAAAAAAAAACCCAAACCTAACCTAACCCAAACCTAACCTAACCCAAACCTAACCTAACCCAAACCTAACCCAAACCTTGTTTTTTTTTTTTTTTTTTTTTTTTTTTTACGAGGGGAAATGCATTTATGCATACCCGTACCTCCCGGGGGAGAAGTACGGGTTATGTGGGACTCAATTGCCAGCGGGAGTGCAAGGCCAGCAATAATACCCACTAAAACCCCTCGGTAGGCCGTCTTTCCGTCCTTGAGGGGCAGGATGGGGTCGCAGTTGCATTCACCATCCCACCCCGGAACCTAACCCAAACCTAACCTAATCCAAACCTTTTTTTTATTTTTATTTTTTTTTTGACCCAGGAAAATGCGTTACGCATCATCACCCCACGCCGGAGGGTGCGGGGCGGTATGTGGGACTCCCCCGCCAAAGATGGAAGCGGCGGGGATACCCACTAAAAAACCTGGGGGTGTCCTGCGGGACGCCATAATGCCGGGGCAACGGGTACGCGGAAGCATTCATCCGCTGCCCCGACGGCGTTTGGTCCTTACTGACAGGAGGACCCCTCCGCGGTGGGGTGAAGAGGAGTTTCACCCCACCCTCTCAAGGGGCGCACGGAAACACCTCGCGCGCCACCTCGTGGGTACCTAACCCAAACCTAACCTAACCCAAACCTAACCCATCACACCACCACACCAAAATACTATTTTACAAAAATTTATTTATTTTTCTATTTTATTTTTTTTAAATACTATTTTTATATTTTAAATTCTACCATCAAAATTTTAACATTTTTCTAGAATTAAAATTTGTACCATTTTCTAAAAAAAAAAATCTACCATTGAAATTTCTACCAAACTCCACCAATAAAATTTCTTTATACCATTTTTCCGCCACCTATAAAATACGCTGTCCAAATTTCAGCCTTTGGGGGTAAAAGTTAATCCCACCAAAAACATTCTGTAAAAAACTAGCCAAGTCTCGATGGAGCTGCTTGTTTATCTCTAAAAAAGTAATGAAATCTAGACAAAGTCGTGCCAAGTATAAGGTTCCTTACTGCGATTTCTTTATTATTATAGTTAACTAGCTGACCCGGCAAACGTTGTTTTGCCATATAAATAATTTCCTTTAACTACAAAAAAAATTTGAAAATTGAAATAAATTTGTTAAATCCTAACTTCAACGAAAATCGAACCGTATAACAAACCGAATTTCACAATATGAGCCGAACACCTCCTACATTTTTCTGGTGTCCTGGTACTTCGTAAAAGTCTCAAAATTGATAATTTAATAATTATTGATAAAATAGGAATGATTAAAAGTTAATATGTGAGTTACACTGAGATAGCAAAATAATAATTGTCAACGTTACTACTACACTTGATGCATAAAAAATAATGATGGCCGACAACTGTGTAGGGAGTGAGAAAGAAAGGAGACCGGCTTCGTTCTCATCCCTACTCCGTGCTGTTTACTTGGTCAGAAGTGACACCTGTAGACATCTGGCGGGGATAACTAATTAAATGACGATTGATCAGTTTTCGACCGCAGAGGAAAAATGATTAAATTACTAAAATGGCTATTAAAAAATAAGGGTTGATCGTAGAATAGTGAAAATTGAGAATTGTATGTATTTTTGTATGTTGTATCATAAAAAAATAGAAATTAAAAATTTTCTCTAAAAAATAAATAAAAAAATTTTGGGGTGGACTACCCCTAACATTTAGGGGGATGAAAAATAGATGTTAGCCGATTCTCATAGAAACCGGATAAGCACAAAAAATTTCATCAAAATCTGTCAAGCCGTTTCGGAGGAGTATGGCATCAAAAACTGTGACACGAGAATTTTATATATTAGATGTTGTGTGACTTGGCCATTGAAGGGTACACAAGGGTACAAAACCAGATGCTCCATGACACTTGGATCGCCTAAACATAAGTATTATTGAAATACGCAGCTTTATCAAGCCTACAATTGACTGGTTATCCAATCAACGTTTTCCAAGTGGAAATTTTCTATCGTGAATGGGTAACGGACAGATTGGTGCAATAGTGTCATGGAGCACCTGGTGTAATACCCTTGTGTACCCTTCAACGGCCAAGTCACACAACATTAACTATAATAATAAAGAAATCGCAGTAAGGAACCTTATACTTGGCACGACTTTGTCTAGATTTCATTACTTTTTAGAGATAAACAAGCAGCTCCATCGAGACTTGGCTAGTTTTTTACAGAATGTTTTTGGTGGGATTTCACTTATTTTTGTAGAAACGCTATATTATAAGGTTATCCATACATATAATAAGAATGGAAATTTCTCCCCATTCATTGTGATCCTTTACTAAGGTGAACTGTGAAAATACGCATATGAACAAAACGACGCGAAAAAGTCGCTTGCGCGATCTAATTCGTAAAACATTTTGTCAATTTTTCCTAGGAAAACGTAAAATAAAATAATAATCATTTATATCAGACACATCGCCCCTAATTTACATCAAAAATTCGAAATAAAAGTAATAGAATATAAAGTAAATTCAATTCAAAAAAAAAATAGTGCCAAAAACGCTACAGACGCCATCTATCGGTGTGGCTGTAAACTTGTGGTTGACCTTTAGTTTAATTTGGGCTAAATTTGTAAATAGTTTGTGTCACTGGTGTGGTTAAACAACACCACCGATTTGAATAAAATTTTCACTAATACGTTGCAGTTTTCTCTACTTGAACCTTAGTCTTGGTTTTAGTCAAATCGGTTCATAAATAAAAGAGTTATATCAATCTAAAGATTCGCATATAAAATGCTAATAAACAAGAAAGGTAGTCATAGGAACCGCGTAATCAAAAGACAAAACCTCATCGAGTTTGGGCTCATTTGATTCGTCTTGACGAGTACTTTGATACTATATAGTAACCAGGGTCCGAAACGGAGCTGGAAGGTGGCCATAGGAACTCCGTGATTAAAAGAAAAAACCCCATCGAGTTTGGGCTCATTTGATTCGTCTTGACGAGTACTTTGATGCTATATAGTAGCCAAACAAATTAGAATTCATTTAAATTAGTAAATGTAACTTATTTCTCAAATGAATCAGCGCCAGCGGAAAATAATCTAATGTGCGCATGATGCGTGTAAATATCAGTAATAAATATCTTTTTGCTGCTTATTTTTAATTTCTAAAACATGTAAAATCATCTGAAGATAAATAGAAAAATTCATTTACAGTTCATTGTAAAAGTAAATTATTTTTCATACAAGCTAGCGCCACGGAAAATAATGGAACTAATGTCCTAAGAAAAAGAAATATCTAGACACGCGGCAGCGAGTCAAGCCAAGTTCAAGCAAAGGAACTGGCGACCGCGCCGTGTGTTATATTACACGAACCGTCCAAAGCGCGTTTTGACGACTTTTTACACCCTCGTTATACAAAAACTATTACACATAGACAAGTCAAATTTGGCACATATACTTAAATATACGAACTATATCTCAGTTCCAAATTCCAATAACACAGCTCAAACGGTTATTTAGATATAAACATCCAGTAATCGGTGAAGTTAATACATACTGAGGGATAGATCAAAAGTAATATCCCAGTTCCAGATGACCTAGAAAGCTGAAATTTGGCATCCCGATAGGTAATGTTGTAGTAACAAAGGGAAAAATCAGAAACAAGTATTTTTTTATCATTTTAAATTATTATTAATTTTTAAAAAATGTATGATATTAAAGTTTGAGATGCCTAGGAACGCATAAAGCAATACATGTAGCATGTTGCTATAATTTTTGTGTAGGCGGCTATTTTCTGTTAGATACTACGAAGTGCGCGCGAGTCCACTATTCCTACTAATATAATTATAAATATAAATACAAACTTTATACCTACAGTACGTATGGATATATGTTTTTTACTTTTTCACGCCTAAACGGGTGGGCCGATTGACTTTTAATTTGGTATAATAAAAAATATAGCTTAGACCCCTGGAATAACATAATATACACTACTCTACCAAACTGTATAGCGGGTAAAACAGCTAGGCACAGCTAGTCACTAATAAAAATAGGTTCCTGGTTCCTACGTAACAATTGTATATATCCTATGTAAATACCTATCAATATATCGACTCACCAGCACAAGGCGGCTCAGTAACATAGAGGTTAATATTAACATTGTTTACAATAAAAATAATGTATGTATATCGTCTTAGGTGCTAGTTAGTGTAAACATTTTAGATACCTACGTCCTACGTACCTGTAACGTATAGTCATAATATTATAGGTATGTGGCGGTATCTGGGGGCACGGCAGTGCCCCCGCCAAGTCGTCGTCATTACAAGTCTTGTCGGTTTAGGTTTCTTTTGATCGAAATTCTAATCCAGTTCCAGATGATCTTAAAAGTTAAATTTCCATTCAGGTAGGCGGTAGGTATAAGATAGCTGGGTGAATATAGTTAAATTTATCAGTAGGTAACTAGTATTGTTTAAAAATCAATTGATTAGGTACAATATTCAAATCAATAGTGCACATAAATGCTAAACCTATATAAATAAGTACCTACTAAATTAATTATAGGTACCTATAGGTATATCGAAGCACGGCGAGGCCCGAGGCTCACGGGCCACGGTGCGACGGCCGTGCCATGGAGCAGTGGGGTGGGGGGAGGTGCAATAAAATAATCATTTGGTATTAATCTTATTATGACTGGGTGTCTTAAACCTATTACATACTAAATAAAAAAGGTAGCACTCCGGGAGTGCCGGCAGAAGTGAAAACTTCAATATTAACGTTGTGTTTAATTATAAGTATAAAAATACTATCATTTATGAGGTAGAATACAATGTTTATTTATTGCGCTATCGTACACAAATATGACAATTTATATCTTGTTATTTATAATATTATATCGTTATTTATATATAACATTAAATTTTATCTCTCAGAAAAATCAACTTCCATCCATAATTTCGACGACTTTTACACCATCGTTATTATCAGAATCATCATCGCAAATTTTTACAACTGATACAATTGGTTTATGATAACTGAAGTAAGAAACAAACAGTTTTGATTCGAACCTATTTAATTGTCTAATAAAAAAAAATATATAAATATAAAATATAAAAAAAAAATATCGGGCGCGCGCTTGTCTAAGCCCCCTGTGCCGCTCAGAATAAATACAATTTTTATCGTCTGCAAAATTTATATTGAAATCAAAATTAAACAAGTGAAATTTTAAAAATACTTTTAAAAAACAAGCTTTAATTATTCTTAACATCTTGCATCATAAAGTACTCGTCAAGACGAATCAAATGAACCCAAACTCGATGGGGTTGCGTTGTTTAATGACAGAGTTCCTATGGCCACCTTCCAGCTCCATCATCAGATCAGCTCGATGTTATAAAAATATTGCATTGTCATCCGATTTACACACGCATGCAAATTTTCAGCTCAATTGGAAACTGGGAAGTGGGTCAAATTAAACTTGCAAGATTTGATTACAGACAGACAGACAGACAGACAGACAACAGACAGGTGAAAGTAATATAAAGCTTGTAAAAATAAAACGGGCGCGCGCTTGTCTAAGCCCCCTGTGCCGCCTAAACAGAGCAGCACACTCAGGCACGGTAGAAAGAGTGGGAGATACTAGTTCCTCTCCCTTCCCCTCGATCTTACGCTTTTTCGATCAGCATCACGTGACCCTGACGCGAGTTTGAAAGTTTTTACCCATACAAAAAAGTGCTCAGCGCCGCTAAAGAAGTTTTCACTTCAAAAATACTGTACAAAAAGCAATGATATCCCATCAAAAACATAAATGTGAAAAGAGAGCCAAGTTCAATATTACGATGTACGAGTATGTACTCATAGTTACCTATGATTTGGTAGTTGACTTCAACGACAAAAGAAGTGAGATCTAAATGGGTGCCAAGTTCAATGGTCAGTCCTGAAAAATATTTACAACATAAAATATTTTATTACAACTTAAAAGATTATTTCTTCTTATCACTTAGAATTAATATTATTTTGAAGCCCAAAGTTTGACTTGGCTAGTTCTCATGGGTACCATACGACGAAGTATCATTAAGATAAGACAATAGATACTTTATTGTACACCACATAATGTTACAGAAAATACATAAGTACATAATTAAAATTAAAAATTACAATGTACAAGTGGCGGTCTTATCGTTAAAGAGCGATTTTTTCCAGACAACCAATGGATGGAGGGGACTAATTTACACGATAAAAGACGGTGGCGCACTAATTAGCATTAAGTGCGTTTAATAGTGATTAAGCTAAAGTTCAGAGAGTACCTACCTAGTATATTATGAGAACTGGCCAAGTCAGTCTTTAGGCTTCAAAATAATATTAATTCTAAGTGATAAGAAGAAATAATCTTTTAAGTTGTAATAAAATATTTTATGTTGTAAATATTTTTCAGGACTGACCATTGAACTTGGCACCCATTTAGATCTCACTTCTTTTGTCGTTGAAGTCAACTACCAAATCATAGGTAACTATGAGTACATACTCGTACATCGTAATATTGAACTTGGCTCTCTTTTCACATTTATGTTTTTGATGGGATCTAGACACGCGGCAGCGAGTCAAGCCAAGTTCAAGCAAAGGAACTGGCGACCGCGCCGTGTGTTATATTACACGAACCATCCAAAGCGCGTTTTGACGACTTTTTACACCCTCGTTATACAAAAACTATTACACATAGACAAGTCAAATTTGGCACATATACTTAAATATACGAACTATATCTCAGTTCCAAATTCCAATAACACAGCTCAAACGGTTATTTAGATATAAACATCCAGTAATCGGTGAAGTTAATACATACTGAGGGATAGATCAAAAGTAATATCCC
This sequence comes from Hemithea aestivaria, assembly GCA_947507615.1. Classification (NCBI taxonomy): domain Eukaryota; kingdom Metazoa; phylum Arthropoda; class Insecta; order Lepidoptera; family Geometridae; genus Hemithea; species Hemithea aestivaria. The sequence goes on from OX382332.1 coordinate 21,462, forward strand.
AGTTCCAGATGACCTAGAAAGCTGAAATTTGGCATCCCGATAGGTAATGTTGTAGTAACAAAGGGAAAAATCAGAAACAAGTATTTTTTTATCATTTTAAATTATTATTAATTTTTAAAAAATGTATGATATTAAAGTTTGAGATGCCTAGGAACGCATAAAGCAATACATGTAGCATGTTGCTATAATTTTTGTGTAGGCGGCTATTTTCTGTTAGATACTACGAAGTGCGCGCGAGTCCACTATTCCTACTAATATAATTATAAATATAAATACAAACTTTATACCTACAGTACGTATGGATATATGTTTTTTACTTTTTCACGCCTAAACGGGTGGGCCGATTGACTTTTAATTTGGTATAATAAAAAATATAGCTTAGACCCCTGGAATAACATAATATACACTACTCTACCAAACTGTATAGCGGGTAAAACAGCTAGGCACAGCTAGTCACTAATAAAAATAGGTTCCTGGTTCCTACGTAACAATTGTATATATCCTATGTAAATACCTATCAATATATCGACTCACCAGCACAAGGCGGCTCAGTAACATAGAGGTTAATATTAACATTGTTTACAATAAAAATAATGTATGTATATCGTCTTAGGTGCTAGTTAGTGTAAACATTTTAGATACCTACGTCCTACGTACCTGTAACGTATAGTCATAATATTATAGGTATGTGGCGGTATCTGGGGGCACGGCAGTGCCCCCGCCAAGTCGTCGTCATTACAAGTCTTGTCGGTTTAGGTTTCTTTTGATCGAAATTCTAATCCAGTTCCAGATGATCTTAAAAGTTAAATTTCCATTCAGGTAGGCGGTAGGTATAAGATAGCTGGGTGAATATAGTTAAATTTATCAGTAGGTAACTAGTATTGTTTAAAAATCAATTGATTAGGTACAATATTCAAATCAATAGTGCACATAAATGCTAAACCTATATAAATAAGTACCTACTAAATTAATTATAGGTACCTATAGGTATATCGAAGCACGGCGAGGCCCGAGGCTCACGGGCCACGGTGCGACGGCCGTGCCATGGAGCAGTGGGGTGGGGGGAGGTGCAATAAAATAATCATTTGGTATTAATCTTATTATGACTGGGTGTCTTAAACCTATTACATACTAAATAAAAAAGGTAGCACTCCGGGAGTGCCGGCAGAAGTGAAAACTTCAATATTAACGTTGTGTTTAATTATAAGTATAAAAATACTATCATTTATGAGGTAGAATACAATGTTTATTTATTGCGCTATCGTACACAAATATGACAATTTATATCTTGTTATTTATAATATTATATCGTTATTTATATATAACATTAAATTTTATCTCTCAGAAAAATCAACTTCCATCCATAATTTCGACGACTTTTACACCATCGTTATTATCAGAATCATCATCGCAAATTTTTACAACTGATACAATTGGTTTATGATAACTGAAGTAAGAAACAAACAGTTTTGATTCGAACCTATTTAATTGTCTAATAAAAAAAAATATATAAATATAAAATATAAAAAAAAAATATCGGGCGCGCGCTTGTCTAAGCCCCCTGTGCCGCTCAGAATAAATACAATTTTTATCGTCTGCAAAATTTATATTGAAATCAAAATTAAACAAGTGAAATTTTAAAAATACTTTTAAAAAACAAGCTTTAATTATTCTTAACATCTTGCATCATAAAGTACTCGTCAAGACGAATCAAATGAACCCAAACTCGATGGGGTTGCGTTGTTTAATGACAGAGTTCCTATGGCCACCTTCCAGCTCCATCATCAGATCAGCTCGATGTTATAAAAATATTGCATTGTCATCCGATTTACACACGCATGCAAATTTTCAGCTCAATTGGAAACTGGGAAGTGGGTCAAATTAAACTTGCAAGATTTGATTACAGACAGACAGACAGACAGACAGACAACAGACAGGTGAAAGTAATATAAAGCTTGTAAAAATAAAACGGGCGCGCGCTTGTCTAAGCCCCCTGTGCCGCCTAAACAGAGCAGCACACTCAGGCACGGTAGAAAGAGTGGGAGATACTAGTTCCTCTCCCTTCCCCTCGATCTTACGCTTTTTCGATCAGCATCACGTGACCCTGACGCGAGTTTGAAAGTTTTTACCCATACAAAAAAGTGCTCAGCGCCGCTAAAGAAGTTTTCACTTCAAAAATACTGTACAAAAAGCAATGATATCCCATCAAAAACATAAATGTGAAAAGAGAGCCAAGTTCAATATTACGATGTACGAGTATGTACTCATAGTTACCTATGATTTGGTAGTTGACTTCAACGACAAAAGAAGTGAGATCTAAATGGGTGCCAAGTTCAATGGTCAGTCCTGAAAAATATTTACAACATAAAATATTTTATTACAACTTAAAAGATTATTTCTTCTTATCACTTAGAATTAATATTATTTTGAAGCCCAAAGTTTGACTTGGCTAGTTCTCATGGGTACCATACGACGAAGTATCATTAAGATAAGACAATAGATACTTTATTGTACACCACATAATGTTACAGAAAATACATAAGTACATAATTAAAATTAAAAATTACAATGTACAAGTGGCGGTCTTATCGTTAAAGAGCGATTTTTTCCAGACAACCAATGGATGGAGGGGACTAATTTACACGATAAAAGACGGTGGCGCACTAATTAGCATTAAGTGCGTTTAATAGTGATTAAGCTAAAGTTCAGAGAGTACCTACCTAGTATATTATGAGAACTGGCCAAGTCAGTCTTTAGGCTTCAAAATAATATTAATTCTAAGTGATAAGAAGAAATAATCTTTTAAGTTGTAATAAAATATTTTATGTTGTAAATATTTTTCAGGACTGACCATTGAACTTGGCACCCATTTAGATCTCACTTCTTTTGTCGTTGAAGTCAACTACCAAATCATAGGTAACTATGAGTACATACTCGTACATCGTAATATTGAACTTGGCTCTCTTTTCACATTTATGTTTTTGATGGGATCTAGACACGCGGCAGCGAGTCAAGCCAAGTTCAAGCAAAGGAACTGGCGACCGCGCCGTGTGTTATATTACACGAACCATCCAAAGCGCGTTTTGACGACTTTTTACACCCTCGTTATACAAAAACTATTACACATAGACAAGTCAAATTTGGCACATATACTTAAATATACGAACTATATCTCAGTTCCAAATTCCAATAACACAGCTCAAACGGTTATTTAGATATAAACATCCAGTAATCGGTGAAGTTAATACATACTGAGGGATAGATCAAAAGTAATATCCCAGTTCCAGATGACCTAGAAAGCTGAAATTTGGCATCCCGATAGGTAATGTTGTAGTAACAAAGGGAAAAATCAGAAACAAGTATTTTTTTATCATTTTAAATTATTATTAATTTTTAAAAAATGTATGATATTAAAGTTTGAGATGCCTAGGAACGCATAAAGCAATACATGTAGCATGTTGCTATAATTTTTGTGTAGGCGGCTATTTTCTGTTAGATACTACGAAGTGCGCGCGAGTCCACTATTCCTACTAATATAATTATAAATATAAATACAAACTTTATACCTACAGTACGTATGGATATATGTTTTTTACTTTTTCACGCCTAAACGGGTGGGCCGATTGACTTTTAATTTGGTATAATAAAAAATATAGCTTAGACCCCTGGAATAACATAATATACACTACTCTACCAAACTGTATAGCGGGTAAAACAGCTAGGCACAGCTAGTCACTAATAAAAATAGGTTCCTGGTTCCTACGTAACAATTGTATATATCCTATGTAAATACCTATCAATATATCGACTCACCAGCACAAGGCGGCTCAGTAACATAGAGGTTAATATTAACATTGTTTACAATAAAAATAATGTATGTATATCGTCTTAGGTGCTAGTTAGTGTAAACATTTTAGATACCTACGTCCTACGTACCTGTAACGTATAGTCATAATATTATAGGTATGTGGCGGTATCTGGGGGCACGGCAGTGCCCCCGCCAAGTCGTCGTCATTACAAGTCTTGTCGGTTTAGGTTTCTTTTGATCGAAATTCTAATCCAGTTCCAGATGATCTTAAAAGTTAAATTTCCATTCAGGTAGGCGGTAGGTATAAGATAGCTGGGTGAATATAGTTAAATTTATCAGTAGGTAACTAGTATTGTTTAAAAATCAATTGATTAGGTACAATATTCAAATCAATAGTGCACATAAATGCTAAACCTATATAAATAAGTACCTACTAAATTAATTATAGGTACCTATAGGTATATCGAAGCACGGCGAGGCCCGAGGCTCACGGGCCACGGTGCGACGGCCGTGCCATGGAGCAGTGGGGTGGGGGGAGGTGCAATAAAATAATCATTTGGTATTAATCTTATTATGACTGGGTGTCTTAAACCTATTACATACTAAATAAAAAAGGTAGCACTCCGGGAGTGCCGGCAGAAGTGAAAACTTCAATATTAACGTTGTGTTTAATTATAAGTATAAAAATACTATCATTTATGAGGTAGAATACAATGTTTATTTATTGCGCTATCGTACACAAATATGACAATTTATATCTTGTTATTTATAATATTATATCGTTATTTATATATAACATTAAATTTTATCTCTCAGAAAAATCAACTTCCATCCATAATTTCGACGACTTTTACACCATCGTTATTATCAGAATCATCATCGCAAATTTTTACAACTGATACAATTGGTTTATGATAACTGAAGTAAGAAACAAACAGTTTTGATTCGAACCTATTTAATTGTCTAATAAAAAAAAATATATAAATATAAAATATAAAAAAAAAATATCGGGCGCGCGCTTGTCTAAGCCCCCTGTGCCGCTCAGAATAAATACAATTTTTATCGTCTGCAAAATTTATATTGAAATCAAAATTAAACAAGTGAAATTTTAAAAATACTTTTAAAAAACAAGCTTTAATTATTCTTAACATCTTGCATCATAAAGTACTCGTCAAGACGAATCAAATGAACCCAAACTCGATGGGGTTGCGTTGTTTAATGACAGAGTTCCTATGGCCACCTTCCAGCTCCATCATCAGATCAGCTCGATGTTATAAAAATATTGCATTGTCATCCGATTTACACACGCATGCAAATTTTCAGCTCAATTGGAAACTGGGAAGTGGGTCAAATTAAACTTGCAAGATTTGATTACAGACAGACAGACAGACAGACAGACAACAGACAGGTGAAAGTAATATAAAGCTTGTAAAAATAAAACGGGCGCGCGCTTGTCTAAGCCCCCTGTGCCGCCTAAACAGAGCAGCACACTCAGGCACGGTAGAAAGAGTGGGAGATACTAGTTCCTCTCCCTTCCCCTCGATCTTACGCTTTTTCGATCAGCATCACGTGACCCTGACGCGAGTTTGAAAGTTTTTACCCATACAAAAAAGTGCTCAGCGCCGCTAAAGAAGTTTTCACTTCAAAAATACTGTACAAAAAGCAATGATATCCCATCAAAAACATAAATGTGAAAAGAGAGCCATGTTCAATATTACGATGTACGAGTATGTACTCATAGTTACCTATGATTTGGTAGTTGACTTCAACGACAAAAGAAGTGAGATCTAAATGGGTGCCAAGTTCAATGGTCAGTCCTGAAAAATATTTACAACATAAAATATTTTATTACAACTTAAAAGATTATTTCTTCTTATCACTTAGAATTAATATTATTTTGAAGCCCAAAGTTTGACTTGGCTAGTTCTCATGGGTACCATACGACGAAGTATCATTAAGATAAGACAATAGATACTTTATTGTACACCACATAATGTTACAGAAAATACATAAGTACATAATTAAAATTAAAAATTACAATGTACAAGTGGCGGTCTTATCGTTAAAGAGCGATTTTTTCCAGACAACCAATGGATGGAGGGGACTAATTTACACGATAAAAGACGGTGGCGCACTAATTAGCATTAAGTGCGTTTAATAGTGATTAAGCTAAAGTTCAGAGAGTACCTACCTAGTATATTATGAGAACTGGCCAAGTCAGTCTTTAGGCTTCAAAATAATATTAATTCTAAGTGATAAGAAGAAATAATCTTTTAAGTTGTAATAAAATATTTTATGTTGTAAATATTTTTCAGGACTGACCATTGAACTTGGCACCCATTTAGATCTCACTTCTTTTGTCGTTGAAGTCAACTACCAAATCATAGGTAACTATGAGTACATACTCGTACATCGTAATATTGAACTTGGCTCTCTTTTCACATTTATGTTTTTGATGGGATCTAGACACGCGGCAGCGAGTCAAGCCAAGTTCAAGCAAAGGAACTGGCGACCGCGCCGTGTGTTATATTACACGAACCATCCAAAGCGCGTTTTGACGACTTTTTACACCCTCGTTATACAAAAACTATTACACATAGACAAGTCAAATTTGGCACATATACTTAAATATACGAACTATATTTCTGTTCCAAATTCCAATAACACAGCTCAAACGGTTATTTAGATATAAACATCCAGTAATCCGTGAAGTTAATACATACTGAGGGATAGATCAAAAGTAATATCCCAGTTCCAGATGACCTAGAAAGCTGAAATTTGGCATCTCGATAGGTAATGTCGTAGTAACAAAGGGAAAAATCAGAAACTAGTATTTTTTTATCATTTTAAATTATTATTTTTTTTTTTAAAATGTATGATATTAAAGTTTGAGACGCCTAGGAACGCATAAAGCAATACATGTTGCATGTTGCTATAATTTTTGTGTAGGCGGCTATTTTCTGTTAGATACTACGAAGTGCGCGCGAGTCCACTATTCCTACTAATATAAATACAAACTTTATACCTACTGTACGTATGGATATATGTTTTTTACTTTTTCACACCTAAACGGGTGGGCTGATTGACTTTAAATTTGGTATAATAAAAAATATAGCTTAGACTCCTGAAATAACATAATATACACTACTGTACCAAACTGTATAGCGGGGAAAACAGCTAGGCACAGCTAGTCACTAAAAAAAATAGGTTCCTGGTACCTACGTAACAATTGTATATCCTATGTAAATACCTATCAATATATCGACTCACCAGCACAAGGCGGCTCAGTAACATAGAGGTAATAATATTAACATTGTTTACAATAAAAATAATGTATGTATATCGCCTTAGGTGCTAGTTGGTGTAAACATTTTAGATACCTACGTACCTGTAACGTATAGTCATAATATTATAGGTATGTGGCGGTATCTGGGGGCACGGCAGTGCCCCCGCCAAGTCGTCGTCATTACAAGTCTTGTCGGCTTAGGTTTCTTTTGATCGAAATTCTAATCCAGTTCCAGATGATCTAAAACGTTAAATTTCCATCCAGGTAGGCGGTAGGTATAAGATAGCTGGGTGAATATAGATAAATTTATCAGTAACTAGTATTGTTTATAAAAGAGGTAAAAAACATTTTTAAGCTAAACGGTTTTATTGTAAACATACATTGTAATGTCGCAGATAAATGTACTAAAAGCTAAAAAATAATTAAATAGATACAGTCATGGGCACCAATATGTATTTATACATTGTTACTTTTTCACAATAATGTAACTCAAACATAACTTACTCACTTTGTTTTTTGTTTTTGTCTATGTTCACATAAATTCCTAAAAGTGCATTGTAGAGGTTTTATATAGATTAATGTAAGTATGTCAAAAGATGATGTTTATATATTTATATAGAAAGATTTTTATTAAACATAAAATTTATTGATTGGACTAAAATAAAATCGTAGGGCACGCGATATTATCTACAATCCTCAGTTAAAGTGTGCGCTTATCTAAATTCGTTGTTATTATCATCATGTGACACAACAAAACGAACTTTGAGAAATCGAAGATTGTAGATAATATCGACGTGCCCCACGATTTTATTTTAGTCCAATCAATAAATTTTATGTTTAATAAAAATCTTTCTATATAAATATATAAACATCATCTTTTGACATACTTACATTAATCTATATAAAACCTCTACAATGCACTTTTAGGAATTTATGTGAACATAGACAAAAACAAAAAACAAAGTGAGTAAGTTATGTTTGAGTTACATTATTGTGAAAAAGTAACAATGTATAAATACATATTGGTGCCCATGACTGTATCTATTTAATTATTTTTTAGCTTTTAGTACATTTATCTGCGACATTACAATGTATGTTTACAATAAAACCGTTTAGCTTAAAAATGTTTTTTACCTCTTTTATTTTCACATTTTTTTAGTTTTTATTCCTCATCCTATTTAATTCGTTAATCGCGTCATTGTTGCAAGGTTTCTTGCCCGTTAGTTTGCTACAGTCCAACTCCTCGATACGCAGTCCCTCCAAAGATCTTACTCTACTAAGAGCCACGTACGCTTGACCTTCTTCAAATAGTTTAGGGCCTAAGTATACGACTGCGTGATCCACGGTGCTGCCCTGCATTTTATGCACCGTCGAAGCCCATGACAATATTAAGGGCAACATTCGTCTTTCAACTGTCCCGTAATTAAACTTGGCTGGAAACTGTATGGCTTTCGGGTGTATAAGATGTACGCCGTCTCTTGCAAAGTCAATTCGAACCGAAGGTACATCTGTTGCATAAATCTGAGTGCGACGAAATTGAGGCCAAACGATTTCGTTGATGTAGCCTATAGCGCCATTTACTAATCCCTTTGAAACATCAATATTGGACCGCAACATGACTTTTGCCCCCACAAATATTTCCAATTCTCCTGGTAAGCCCCCAGTCTTATTGATATCAGCTGGTATTATAGTAGCTATATTCACATTGTCCGCATTTCGTGTGGCGTTTACTAGCTGATCCTGAGCTTTTATTTTATAAATACGAGCACCTTTGTTTCTAAACAAATTCAACACAGCAGAGTTGTGGTCGTTGACTTGTTGATTTGTGGGGTATACCCTTAACGCCCTGTCTATTGCAAATTCATCACTTGTGTCTTGAAGAAGTTTTCCCATTAAAATACTAAAATGTTGGGCAGTTAGCTCACCGATTCTCAAAGCATTTAATATATTAATAAAAGTCTGATCGCCTTGCTGACGCATATTTTCAGTTAGCTCACACAGCGTAAATAAACGCCAGAGATGTGTAGCTGGTTGAAGATACTCTGGTTGTTTGAACACAGGTGTTCCTGATCGTTTGATGGGAGGCAGTTGTAAAAGATCACCGAAGAGTAATACATTTAATCCTCCAAAGAACTCATTTTCACAGTTCTTAATTTGCCTTAAACGAGCGTCCATCATGCACAACATTTGGTATGACACCATGGAAATTTCGTCGACAATCAAAAATTCCGTCTGGTTCCATTGTTGCCTCATTATTCGCAAATAGTTTCCGGACAGGGGCGACATACCTGTCATTCGACCATCTTTTTGTACAGGCAATTTTAAAGTACTGTGCATCGTAGCTCCATTTATTAATCGCGCTGCAACTCCTGTTAGTGCGCATACTTTAACCGCATCCTTCGCATAGCACCTGGTGATTTGGTCTCGTAGTAACTTCAATATAAAAGTCTTCCCCACACCAGCTCCACCTGTAAAGAATATTTTTAATCGTTCTTCGGCACCTAACATTTGATTTTGTATGGATTGGGTAACCATTGTAAAAATTTCTTTTTGTCCAGCATTCATAGACTGCTTAGCCTGTATGAACTGGTCTTCATTCATTGGCAAATATGGAACTTCTTCTTCATGGTCTAGTTCTATGGGCTCTGCCTGTTCCAGTATTTGAAATGCATGTACTTGCGCGAATGCATTTTCAAGTTGCCTGTCACGTTCGCGATAAACTCCTAAGTAGGCATTTGTTTCTCTTAGCCTTTCTTCGTTGGCGAGAAACGCATCTCTGGCACTATTAAATTCACTTAACAGTTCGGCCTCATTGCGATAAGGCATATACTGGAGTAGTAAACTGTAATAGTATGACTCTGGATCAGTAGCTGCTACAAAGTTAGGAACCCGTATTACAGCTGGCGTGTTTCTGATAGTCATTTTTGTGTTGTCTGTTAGAGTAATAAGACTCCTTCTTACTGTTTGCTCAACCGATGCATACGCATCTGTATCGATGCTTTCTTCATTGATTACTGGTGGTTTCTTGTAGTGTGGCTCAAACAACATCGCAAACTCTATGAGACACATGTTGTTGAAATCATAGTTGGGGTGCTCAGCCGGTCGTTTTTCATAACGTTCGAATATATTGGCACAATAACCTGCTGCTTGACCAGCTTCATTAAACTTCAAGACTTTATATCTTTGCTCCGGTTTACGAGTATTGACAAAGACTGCTTTTCTCGAGCTGTCACGCATACTTAAATGACATAACCTGAACACGCATTCGCAAGCTGAAACTTGACGTTCTTTTAATATGCGCATGCATATTTTAAAAAGTTTACGCGAGACGTCAGTTTCTTCTGTCCTAATTTGTTGGATAGCTCGAGTTACTTCAGCATCCAGGTTCGTAGGTTCTGATTTTGATACGTATTTAGCAATGTAATATGCAATTGACTCATTTGTACCACACGGTTGTATATCCATATTAGCTTTCCAGATTTTAAGCAAAGCAGGACTGTAATTATTTACCCAACAATCTTCGCTTTTTCTCTTTAGAACGCAAATGCGACCACCATTGTAGATGAATTCGTTAGATGAAGGATCAATAACATGTGTTTCTAAGCATTCCGAGCGAGGAAAGTTGAAACGACAAAGTATATCATTGGTACGCGTATTGTTATTTTTTGTACATGTACTAGTGTGTCGATGTATTTGACAACTTTTAACCAATTCATGTAGTTCTGAATTTTCTGGAGGAATGGCAGTACTGCAGACTGAATCAATGCGAGCTATTCCTTCAGGTGTCGCAACAGATGGGTGATCATCGACCCAAACAACCATATGCAGATGCGGACTTCCTCTATTCTGGAACTCGATTCGCCACCAATGATCTTTAACTTTACTGCCAAATATTTCTTTATCAGTTTTAAGCAACTGCATAAGCGCATTTACACGAACCATAAAGTGTCTACTTACAACAACTGGATACATCTCGATGAGCCGTTGAGTTTCGTGAATATCTATGTCATCTGGAGCAATATGTTCTTGACCATCACTCATGAGGAGTCCTCTTTTCATGTCTTTCCAGTGGAGATCATTGCAGCTCAATGTTACAAAATAGTTGGGAGGTCCTAAACATCTTATTTGTGCTATAAGATCACTAAGAGCACTACGCCAATAAGCAGCGGAACCTCTGAGATTTTTTAAATATAAGTGTAAGTCTTCTACTCGGTTGCCATTTTCACCTTCAACTCTTCTTGCACATGCTGCAATGGTTGATTTGACCCGATAGTACTCAAACATTGATAGAGCATAGAATAGATAATCGTTGCGCTGAAATCTAGTATCAGCACCTAAAATACGAAATTGATAGTAATCCAAAGGACTTATATTTACAGGTCGCTGTTCTTTCAATCCATTTTTGCCATACGGGAAAAGCTGATACCACGCGAACTCTTCTGCTTTTAGCTCATGAGTTTCATTGACAATATTATTCTCCGTCTTCCTTCTAATTTCGTTTACATTCTCGGATACCTCTAGCTCATCTTCAACATCAGGCTGGACACTATCAATAGGCAACATTATAGATGTTTGTATAGGTATAGTTTCAGATCTCAAGTTCGAGAACTGTTGCTGTATTTGTACAGTCCGCTGAGCGGTGACATCTTCCTGTTGTGGTATTTGTACAACCTGATTAGTGATAATAATATCTTCCCTTAAATTTACGTCTACGCGTGTAAGAGTATACGCGATGTTACGTGATCCAAGGCATCTTTTACAGATACGGCAAAGTTCTTGCAAGTTGTCGCATTCTATAAGACAAGCTCTGCCATTGTCTGGTGTTGGTTTTCCTTTTGGGCCACAGGAATGGGAGTCAGCAAAATAGTATTTGTCTTCACCGCGAAATACGCCGACAGATTTAGGCGAAGCTGTCAATATTCCCGAAGAATGACCGTCAAATAATCGAGTTAAAGCTGTAAGTAATGTAATGCCAATATTATCGTTATTAGCAGCATCTTGAAGATTTCCGAATAGAAGAGTGTCTTCATCGTATTCTATAGAAAATCGTTGATCATACATTTGTATGCTGTGTCTGACGACATGAAAGTTCCGTATCTCTAAATGTCCTGTTTGATCCAGTTCATAAGGCTGCAGCTGAGCACGAATCTGGCAATACAAGGAGTCACCCGCTAGCATGTTAGTATTCAGAGTATTGACGTCCCATTGATTAGGGTTTAGAATTGCGGCTCGCACAATGTTAGCCATCGACATGGCACTACATTGCACACCAGCATATCCCGAAGTAAAGACGTTGTCGTCACCTTGATGCCATGAAGCTCGAATAATTCTCGCAACGTTATTAATAGGAATGAATGCATTTTGAATTTCATTCCGTTCGGACTCTTCCTGTTCAGAGATTTCGGGCACACTAAGTCGTATTATCTCCTGGTCACTAATTTGGGCATTGTCGTCAATACGTACATCTCTGTAGAGCGGGTTATTTCTAATTAACCATCTTAAAGCACTATATACTTTTTCGCGACTTATTGTGAATTCTCTGGTGATGTTTAAATTTTCTAATCGTTCTGTTACTACAATAATGCCTACCTGGCTTGAAGATCTTGGAAGCATATTAGGTAGTCTTTCACTGACTTCAAAGATATCTTGGGCAAACAAAACAGCCTGTCCGCGAAAACCGTACTGTCCATAGATCCCACTAAATTTAACGATTTTAACAAAAGGAATAATTCTGCACAGCAAACGCTGCTCCGCTTGTGTCAATGTTTGGATAACGTCTGGTATAGAACCTGGGTCCAGATTATTCCAAAAAGCTTTTGGTGGTGCTATTGTTTTATTACTGGTTACATGTGTTTGACAGCGGTAACATAACAGTAATGATGTTTTCGAAATTAACTCTACAGGTAGATATGTTAGTGCAGCAGCGCATACAGCAGCGTTCAACTGCACTGTACGAACTTGATTAGGATAGCAACGTTTGGTGCATATATCACAAACGTGTATGCAAAATGTATTAATAGCATTCTCAAACGTCTGCAGGTTTTTAGCCCTGCATTGCTGGGTACGGTCACGTTGTTGATCTAACCTGGCTTTGCGATGTTCAGGCGATTCTGATGCTAACTGCTCCCTTTGTCTTTCACGGCTTTGTGTTAATCTGGCCTCATATTGCTCAGGCGTTTCTGACGCTAGCATCTGTGTATACCGCTGACGTTGATTTGTTAGTCTGGCCTTATATTGCTCAGGCGTTTCTGATGCTAAGTGTTCCCGTCGTTTCTGTAGTCGACTATGAATTTCCCCTTCACTTTCTTTAGCACGTTTTTCTCTATACCGTTCTTTCGCTTTTTGAAGTCTCCTTTTTCGTTGTGTTGCTGTTTCAGTTTTATTTGTGTTAGTTTTTTTTATAATATTATTTTTTACCATATTGTTCCCACGAGTAATGGACATTATAACGGTCGACCCCCCCAGAGGTCCAATAGAGGGGCAAGGCTAAGTTCAACAAGATGTGCCTAAATCTTGAGAGGAAAACGCTAACGACATATCATTTTTATCCACCCTAATGCCATACAGTTCTCGGCGCGTTTTAACCTTTTACCTTAACTTGGGTGGTGTATCGCTAACGACGTATCATTTTTAGCCACCCTAACGCCATACAGTCCTCGACACGATACAAAATCTTGACTTGGGTGGGGATTCAGATTTTGATTTTGAATAGGTAGTGTAATGAATTCTACTTATCAAGCCCTTTCATTAAATACCTACCCATTTAATATTATGATTAAAAAAAAGGTTATCCAATGTTTTGTAGCGGCGGCCAACTTTAATTTTGATTATATATAGTGCACTTTAATCTATTTTTTCTTTCACTTTAATCTATTTCTTTCATTTGATACCCATATTGATGAGATTGAAAAAAAATGGTTATTCGCCATTTTGTAGCAACGGCCATTTTGGATTTTGATTTTATATATTACACTGTATTCTACTTATCAAGCCCTTTCATTTGATACCCATATTAATGGGATTTAAAAAAATACGTTTTCCGCCATTTTGTAGCGGCGGCCATCTTGGATTTTGATTTTGTATAGTGCACTGTATCCTACTTACCAAGCCCATTCATTTGATACCCATATTAATGGGATTTAAAAAAATACGTTTTCCGCCATTTTGTAGCGGCGGCCATCTTGGATTTTGATTTTGTATAGTGCACTGTATCCTACTTACCAAGCCCATTCATTTGATACCCATATTAATGGGATTTAAAAAAATACGTTTTCCGCCATTTTGTAGCGGCGGCCATCTTGGATTTTGATTTTGTATAGTGTACTGTATCCTACTCATCAAGCCCTTTCATTTGATACCCATATTGCTTGGATTAAAAAAACATATGTTATCCGCCATTTTGTAGCGGCGGCCATCTTGGATTTACAATAATTTTGAATACACATAATTGTATTGTCACCAGAACCAAAGGCGTATACTAAATTTCAGATCAATCGGTTGACAGGAAGAGGGTCAAATTTCAATTACTAATTTTGACCCAAGAAAACAAACAGAGTGAGCTAAATAAAACCGTTTAAAAAATCAATTGATTAGTTACAATATTCAAATCAATAGTGCACATAAATATGTACTAAATTAATTATAGGTATAGGTATATCGAAGCACGGCGAGGCTCACGGGCCGCGGGGCGCGGTGCGACGGCCGTGCCATGGAGCAGTGGGGTGGGGGGAGGTGCAATAAAATAATCATTTGGGATTAATCTTATTATGACTGGGTGTCTTAAACCTATTACATACTAAAAACTTTTTAGTATGTAATAGGTTTAAGAAGTACCGAGTAAAAAGTACTGTACAAAAAGCAATGATATCCCATCAAAAACATAAATGTGAAAAGAGAGCCAAGTTCAATATTACGATGTATGTACTCATAGTTACCTATGATTTGGTAGTTGACTTCAACGACAAAAGAAGTGAGATCTAAATGGGTGCCAAGTTCAATGGTCAGTCCTGAAAAATATTTACAACAACATAAAATATTTTATTACAACTTAAAAGATTATTTCTTCTTATCACTTAGAATTAATATTATTTTGAAGCCCAAAGTATGACTTGGCTAGTTCTCATGGGTACCATACGACGAAGTATCATTAAGATAAGACAATAGATACTTTATTGTACACCACATAATGTTACAGAAAATACACAAGTACTTACATAATTAAAATTAAAAATTACAATGTACAAGTGGCGGTCTTATCGTCAAAGAGCGATTTCTTTCAGACAACCAATGGATGGAGGGGATTAATTTACACGATAAAAGACGGTGGCGCACTAATTGGCATTAAGTGCGTTTAATAGTGATCAAGCTAAAGTTAAGAGAGTACCTACCTAGTATATTATGAGAACTGGCCAAGTGAGTCTTTAGGCTTCAAAATAATATTAATTCTAAGTGGTAAGAAGAAATAATCTTTTAAGTTGTAATAAAATATTTTATGTTGTTGTAAATATTTTTCAGGACTGACCATTGAACTTGGCACCCATTTAGATCTCACTTCTTTTGTCGTTGAAGTCAACTACCAAATCATAGGTAACTATGAGTACATACATCGTAATATTGAACTTGGCTCTCTTTTCACATTTATGTTTTTGATGGGATCGTTTATTCTGCAAACAGTTTTAGAAAAGAAGTCCCGCGTAACCTAGCGGAACTAAATAATAGATTTATAATTACTGTGAATACTTCATTTATTATATATTTTTTATTTGTTAGATTAATTAAATATTATGTACCTATTTAATTGAGAAATTAAATATGAGAAATTATGAATTGTTAAAAATCTGTAGATATTTTAACTTAAAATCACGCGATTGTGGCGCTCCATCTAGGGGGATCTTTTGTAAAAATCACTGGTTATCCGGAGACACACAGACATAAAATCTGTTCACACCCATTTAGGCATACATCCAGACACAAACTGTCACGTTTATAATGTTAGTAAAATTTTGCAATGATTATTATAGAACTTTTTATCTGTGTTATAGATAATCATAGGCGGATTTAGGGAGGGGGGGCAAGGGGCCAAGCCGCCCCCCCCCCGAGTCATTAAGCAAGCTGCTCGCGCACATATTATAAAGGATGTTTAAGCTTTAGGGGGGGGGGGGGGGCAGGGGGCCAAGGTACCCCCAGAAGCATTGTAGAGTTACGAATTTCGCACATATTTCTGAAATAAATTTTTTTTTTCGGCGCTCGCAGCTAGCTGCTCGCGCACTTATTGTAATGAATGTTTAAACTTCCTAACCGCTCAGAGCGAGCTAAACATACACTTTTCGTAATAAAAATTATAATATTTTTGCCCGTCTGCACCTTGCCCCCCCCCCCCCCCAAACCAAATCCTGGATCCGCCTATGATTTTAGGTATACACCTCAGTGGTAGAGTCCTTCTCACGAATGAGGTCCCGCGGAATTTTGCGGAACTAAATTACATTTTTTCGATAAATTCTGGACTTCATGCCATAAATAATTTTTCACCACTCTCGCACGAAAATAGTGTCTTTGGTCATCGATTTCAGTGAGCAAAAGCCGTTTTTGCTCTCTAGAGAGTAGAGAGGCAAAGTGATTTGAATTTCGAACACAATTTTATTGGCTATGAAGAAGTTGGTGTGTTCTGAAACTTATTTGTGTACAATTTTTATTTAACTGAGATGC
The DNA here is from genome assembly GCA_947507615.1 of Hemithea aestivaria. Taxonomy (NCBI): domain Eukaryota; kingdom Metazoa; phylum Arthropoda; class Insecta; order Lepidoptera; family Geometridae; genus Hemithea; species Hemithea aestivaria. The sequence goes on from OX382332.1 coordinate 38,261, forward strand.
ACATAATTTTTAATGTTATTTATTGAATTTTAACTTTATAAATTGTATTTTTTCAATAATATTTTAAATAAAATACTATTATAGAATAATAAGTCGTAAGTAAGTTTTTTTTTTTTTTAAATATTATTACAATTTGTTTTTCATAAATATGTCACACACACAAATTTCGAACGCAACTCTTTTAATAAAAAAAAAAAAATACAAAATGGCGGGATGTAGAAGTTTAGTTTACAGTCAAATGGAGAATGCGTTGTGACGTCATCGATAAATGCCATCTTTGTCTCTCTCTTTTGTATGAGGTAAGTGAGATGGCACTTATAGTTGTCATTTTTCTTGCGACAGTGGTGTTCACAACACATTTTCCATTTGGTTCTAAACCTCTTGGTAAAGATTCAACTAAATATTTTCAACTTAAGTTGTAAACTTTTGCAAATTTCTATTTGTGATCTAATAGTCTGTTTAATTACAAAGAAATGAGTGACCCCAGTGATGAAGGTAGTTGTCTTACGCCAAAAAAGTTGAAAGAACAAGTTTCGAATGCCGAGTTCAGCTATTTGCCTGAAAAATCTAAAGTGAAATATGTAAAGGCGTACGAATCCTTCAATAATTGGCGCCTCTCAAAAAATGCAAAAACATATTCCGAGACCGTGATACTATCATATTTCATGGAACTATCTAAAACAAGAAAATCCAGTACATTATGGAGCATTTTTTCTATGATAAAAGCTGTCTTGAAAACGAAACGTGACCTTGAAATAGAAAAATTTCTGAATGAAGCACCAGACAGTAAATACCTCGCTTTAAAAGTAAGTAATTTGATACAAAAGCTAATTTAGGTCGGTGTGTAGCCTTCGGGGCGCTATGAAAAAAAGACTTAGAAAAATTTTGATCAAAAATACTACGCTTTATGTAACCTTCGGGACCCGGTGGGATATGGGAGTATAAGGGTGGGGAACCCTCCGCGAGCAACCAAAGGTCATTGACCTTGACCCAGAGGTCATTGACCTTGACCCAAAATAAGTGAAATTGGCCCAATTATTAATGATCTTGACCCAATCGCCACTGACCTTGACCCAAAGGACATTGACCTTGACCCAAAATAAGTGAAATTAGCCCAATTATTAGTGATCTTGACCCAAGCGTCACTGAACTCGACCCAGAGGTCATTGACCTTGACCCAAAGGTCATTGACCTTGACCCAAAGGTCATTGACCTTGACCCAAAATAACTGAAATTAGCCCAATTATTAGTGATCTTGACCCAAGCGTCACTGACCTTGACCCAAAGGTCATTGACCTTGATCCAAAATAAATGAAATTGTCGTACCTATATTATAATTACATGACACATACCTATGTAGACCAATCAGTAAACTCGTTTACACTCTTTTTCTGGCGCTTCGCCGGCCGCTGCCGCGGCACGCTCGCTTCGCTCGCTCGGCTCGCGCGTTGCTCATAAGTAAAACCTAACACTCCTCCTCGCTTCGCTCGTCGTCGTACCTATATTATAATGTCACTGAATTTGACCCAAAGGTCAGTGACCTTTGTATTTGGACTAATTTCACTTATTTTGGTTCAAGGTCAGTGACCTTTGAGTCAAGGTCAATATGACCCATACAAACGTCAGTCCTGGTGATGTTCTTAACACAATCCCGTGATAAAAAAATACTGTTGCCGGAATACGAAAACACATGTAAAATATTCAAAGTCCTGATTCCCTTCACAACGATTGATCTTTGGCAACGTTTCCTCGAAATTCGGCTGGGCGGAGGAAAAAATTACCCAAATAATTTTTGTCTTATTTTTGGATTTCTTATATGATAAAATAAAAAAAACACAAATTTAAAATTTAAATTTTTTGATCAAAATTTTTCTAAGTCTTTTCTCCATAGTGCCCCGAACGCTACACCCCAACCCTAATTTATTTCAAAGAAAACCTATCTAACTGTACCTATCTAAAAATAAGTAAACTAAATTATTGTTATTTTTTACAGGTTGTATTAATTATTGGCATAAATGGTGCGTGCCGCTCAAATGAATTGTTGAATCTTAAGGTAAACGACGTTGAAAAGCATTCGGACAAATTAATATTAGTAAAATTATTGAATACAAAGACTAAAATCGACAGATCATTCGTCATTAGTGAAGAATATGTGAATGTGGTGGACAAGTATATGGCATTACGACCCGCTAATACAAAAACTTCAAGATTTTTCTTACATTATGATAATGGAAAAAGTAAAAAACAGCCCATAGGCATCAATAAAATCGGTGATATGCCAAAAACGATTGCTAAATTTCTTCAGCTTCCGGACTCCCATCTTTACACTGGGCATTGCCTGAGGCGGACGTCAGCAACACTCTTAGCTGACTCAGGCGCTGATATTACAGTTCTTAAACGCCATGGTGGCTAGAAGTGTAACAAGATTGCAGAAGGATACATCGAAGATTCTAAAGTTATTTAATATGCTAACTTTTAAAATTTGCGATAGTGGCGCCCCGCAAAAAGAACTCCTTTTGTGAAAAGCACTCTACCTATCAGTCACAGTTCCCGATTGAGCAGAAATTTTGCATACCGGGAATCGGATGACAATGCAATAATTTTATGACATGGAAGTGATCTGAAGTCTGATGATGGAGCTGAAAGGTGAAATTTGATAGATATATTATAATAAATAGTTTGAGTACGTAGGTATATGATAGTTTCATTTCAGAAAATTTCATTTTAGTTTTTTTTATACAACGATGTAAGAAGATGAGCAAGATGCTCTCCTGATGGTAAGAGATAACGCTGGGATTTAACGAAGGTTAAATTCTGGGTGCACTGCTGAGTCATAAAATGTTAAGATTCTTCAGCCCAGTAATTTCACTAGCCACAGTGCCCTCCTACCGAAGCACAGTAATGTCTGCACATCACTGTTCAGGCGGCAGAATAACTGACACTGTTGGGGTACTAGCCGATCTCCTGCAGAGGAAGTCTACCCACGGTAAAGAGATCACCATTAAATGACGCGGAAAAAAGTCAAGAGTAACTGTACGGAATCAAGCTGTTATTATTCCGTATTTTTATTAGTTTTTCTGATTTAAATGATAATTTGATATATTTTTGTTTACTGTATTTAATCTTGATGTACTATATGTGTAAGTGGTAATTTATTGCCGTTCTAATTTGTACTGTGGTATAGGTATAACGATAGTTCTGGGACTTATCCCAGGACGTCTCTGAAATCTAAGTATTATTCACAAAAAATGTTTCATAATATTATTTACTAGCTTATGCTCGCGGCTTTGCCCGCACGGCAAAATCCTTTCTTAGCAATGGTCTACGTCATGAAACCTTTCTATGTTCCAAATTTCAACCCAATCCATCTAGCGGTTGAGGCTGTACGTTATACAGATACATCAGTCACTAGCTTATTCTCATGGCTTTGCCCGCATGGACGGGTTACGTTTCATAATACCTACGGTCGTTTCAACTACGGTCGATATAACTACGGTCGATTCGCATAAGTTCATTTCACATATTGGACGACTCGCTTACAGTGCAACTCGCCTGCGGTTGATTAAACTATGGGCATGTGAACTAATGGGCGATTCGGCCAATGTTCATTTGATATATTGGTTAATTCAAACATGGACGACTCACCTACGGTTTATAAATTCTTTGCTACGCGTGTTTTTAGTACAGTATTCAGGGCAAACCGAAATCTGTTGGTTAGGTTAGGTTTGAACAGTGACCACAATGCGCGAGCCGAGCGAGCGAAGCGAGCGTGCCGCGGCAGCGGCCGGCGAAGCGCCAGATATTTTTCTTATTACTGAATTATTTATCCTGTGTCATGGCATCTTCAGGCATTTTGGCATCTTCTTTCATCTACCTCATCATGGCAAAGTGGCATAATAAAAACAACACGTTTCTGAATTCTGTACTATAAACAAGTATTTTTTAGCTGTCATACCTGACTAGCAGCCGGAAACGTGGTCTAAAAATACGTGAACGGTCCGTTAGTTCGGTCAAAAATAGGCAAATCGTCCAATAGTTTAATCAACCATAGCTCAATCGACCGTAGCTGAGTTAACCGTAGGCGAATCGTCCAATATTGATTTCAACCAATAGTTATTATGAACGTAGGCGAAACGTCCAATAGACATTTTGAATAGTAGGTGATTCGATCGTAGTTACATATTGGCAAGGTTTGCCAGCCTTTACTAATTCTACGCCCATTAAGTCGCAGAAAACCCGTGAATTGAATCCCTCTTTTCCGTGGAATTGGAAATCGAATTAAATGGTCTGTATCAAATTCATTAATATATGAATAATTTACTGTCACGCGCTACGAAGTGCGCGCGGGTCAGCTAGTCAGAAATACAAACCGTAAGCGCGTTTTAAAATACAGTCAGCGCCATCTAGATACGTGTGCGTTTACTCTTAGTCCAATGCGTCATAATATCATAACATAGGCGTACCCAGGGGGGGGCAGGGGGGGGCAGCTGCCCCCCCCTGGAAATCGAATGTCTTATGTAATATCTGTAGAACAAGAAATAAAATTTTCTTGGCGCTCACAGCAAGCTGCTCGCGCTATTTTAAGGAAGAATATTATAATTTTTCTACCGCTCGGAGCAAGTTAATCGCACTTTTTCCCTTGCCAAAAATATAAAACTTTCTTGGCGCTCGCAGCAAGCTGCTCGCGCTTTTTAATGGAAGTATATTTTAATTTTCTACCTCTCGCAGCAAATTAACTGCAGTATTTTCGCTACCAAAAATATAAAATTTACTCGGGGCTCGCAGCAAGCTGCTCGCGATATTTTAAGGAAAAATATTATCATTTTTCTACCACTCGGAGCAAGTTAACCGCACTTTTTCCCTTGCCAAAAATATAAAATTTTCTTGGCGCTCGCAGCAAGCTGCTCGCGCTTTTTAATGGAAGTTTATGTTAATTTTCTACCTCTCGCAGCAAATTAACTGCAGTATTTTCGCTACCAAAAATATAAAATTTTCTCGGGGCTCGCAGCAAGCTGCTCGCGCTATTTTAAGGAAGAATATTATAATTTTTCTACCGCTCGGAGCAAGTTAACCGCACTTTTTTCCTTGCCAAAAATAAAAAAAATTCTTGGCGCTCGCAGCAAGCTGCTCACGCTTTTCAATGGAAGTACATTTTTATTTTTCTACTACTCGCAGCAAATTAACTGCAGTATTTTCGTTACCAAAAATATAAAATTTTCTCGGGGCGAATATTTCAATTTTTTTTTTTTTTTTTTTTTATGTGATGAAGTAGAAGACGAGCAAGACGCTCTCCTGATGTTAAGAGATAACGGCTGCCCATAATCAGTGCAGTGTTACCTAGGATTTCACAATTATGTGTAATTCTAGGAGCACTGCACCAACGCTTCTTACTCAAGAGTCATAAGATGTTAAGACTCTTTAGCCCAGTAATTTCACTAGCTACAGTGCCCTCCTACCGGAGCACAGTAATGTTTGCACATCACTGCTCAGGCGGTAGAATAACTGGCACTGTAGGGGTACCCACCTAGACGACCTCCTGCAAAGGAAGTCTACCCCTGGTGAAAAAAAGGAAGAATATTTCAATTTTCTTACGCTATGTGCGAGCCGAAATCAAAGTATGGAGTACCTTTAAATAGGTCCTACCTGCTCAACGTTAGAACATATGGCACATAGCACAGGCACAAAGTTCAAGTTCAGTAAAAAAATCTGAATCCGCCCATGCCTGCCCCCCCCCTAGACCAGAAGCTGGGTACGCCTATTATGCACGCTTTTTGTGTAGGATTTTCATCTCCTCTTCACACCTAAATTTCGACGCGCAATATTTTGTCAAAGAGAGAGAATCGAAATAATTAAATTTAGTTCCGCAAAATTCCGCGGGACCTCTTTCGTGAAAAGGACTCTAGATAAGTTTCAAGTGGACCTTCTGTGAAGTTGACAATACAAATTCTTACACACCGAGTTATTGTGCTTTAATTTAATTTTATAGAGAACATAATCTAATGTAAAAGCCAAGGCTCCATACACATCGCGTGGCCGCGGATAATAAGTGAAATTATTTTAAGGAAGATTGGGCGCGTGCATATTACATGAACCGCACGAGCATCCCACAGGACTATAGTTATTATGTAATATTATAATATGACACACTGGCAAACACACGAAACCATAATAAAATTATTAATCCCTACTCCTTTGCCTACTCCCTACTCCCTACCCGGCTAAATTATTGTTTTAATATAAAAAAGTTGAATATTAGCAAATACACGATAATGCGGGGACTATCACTAAAGATGTTGTAAAAACGTCAGCACTGATAATGTCAAATATTACGTAACGTCAGTTGTCAACGCTAGAAACCGGTCGTCGGTCGTCGAAATGTCACTAACACGTTGCATTAGGACGTCGGTGATTTCGATCGGCAGAGTTTCAGTGAAAGGCTGCGTGGCGGCCCGCGTCCCCTCACAGTCTCCGCCGCGACCTCACTCGACCGCCCCCGACTCTCGGCTCGCCAGCACCATGTACGTGGCGGAGGAACGAGGCTCGCCTCACACGCCGGACTACCGCGTCTACTTCAGTAAGTTGACACAGCACTCGGCACTCGGCTCGTTATCTGTGGAGTGGCGCGCGCCTCCGAGCACCACTCGACGGCTTCCGCGCCGCTTATCGCCTCCGTCCTTGACCGCTGACCGACTCCGCCTTCACCCACTCTACTAATAATAACATTATGATGTTATGTCCTGATGTATAACGTGTGCTGCGATGTTTGTGTCTACTCCTACTTAGAAGTTGAAATCGTTTACTTGCTAGTATGGAAGTGTTCAATACTGCCTGCGTACCGTGTCATGTGTGTTATCTTTTGTTAATAATAATGAGATATTACAGTTGATTACATCATTATCTGTAAACGTTTAGGGGTAGATTATCGTCAGGCTAGATTATACATACTATAATATTATGCTATTATAGTATTTAATTATTGTGATAATTGTATCTGTATCTATAGGTGTCGTCATGACAAATAGATCGCTCAGACTACATTATATGAATATAGTTTTTTTTAAAATTACCTATATACCGAATTTCACTTGATCAGAAGTAACCTATGTGTTTCAGGGCCAGGGTAACCTACGTTCTAAATTTTAGTTGTACAGATGGAAATATACAGACATGAACAAACTTTCACCTCTACCATAATGTGGTATATAACACTAAGCATTTGTTTCTCACTATAAACATATATTAAACACATTCAGAGAACAGCTGCACGTTACATGAACAATACTAATTAAATACCTCTTTAAAGATCTACTCTCATGTGGTAAAGTTCTAATCTAATTGTATGTAAATTGTTGAGTTTGCAGTTCTCACGGGGGAACACTTCCTCTTATTATAATATTTAGTGTGAAACGGTAATATTACTTGATATAAAATATTGGTTCACATAATGTAGGTATATCCGTATAACCTTTAGCTTATTTTCCATAGAAGCTTGTTATATTGCCTCGTAAAGAAATTGCACACTTTCTGCATATAATATATAGAGACACATATCAGGTATTCGGACATCAGAGATGCCTCGAACGAAAAGAGAAGGTATCAGATGTCTCGGCTTCGTACAAAGGCCCGCTCGAACCTGAGTGATACTCACCACAGGTATAATCGCACAGATATACCCAGTGCCATATTTTTTTTTTGCTCCTCAGTTTTGAACGGGCCTCAAGAGGGCTCACACCGTTCGATACATTTTGATTCATATTTAATTCGTCACATTTTGAAAATTCCTCAAAGGAAGCCTCGCACACATTTAAAAGTATTTTTTCGGTTCGATATCACACAAACGGCGTCGAGGGCAAAATTAAAAAAAAAAAAAGGTAGCACTCCGGGAGTGCCGGCAGAAGTGAAAACTTCAATATTAACGTTGTGTTTAATTATAAGTATAAAAATACTATCATTTATGAGGTAGAATACAATGTTTATTTATTGCGCTATCGTACACAAATATGACAATTTATATCTTGTTATTTATAATATTATATCGTTATTTATATATAACATTAAATTTTATCTCTCAAAAAAATCAACTTCCATCCATAATTTCGACGACTTTTACACTATCGTTATTATCAGAATCATCATCGCAAATTTTTACAACTGATACAATTGGTTTATGATAACTGAAGTAAGAAACAAACAGTTTTGATTCGAACCTATTTAATTGTCTAATAAAAAAAAAATATATATATATAAATATAAAATATTAAAAAAAAATATCGGGCGCGCGCTTGTCTAAGCCCCCTGTGCCGCCTAAACAGAGCAGCACACTCAGGCACGGTAGAAAGAGTGGGAGATACTAGTTCCTCTCCCTTCCCCTCGATCTTACGCTTTTTCGATCAGCATCACGTGACCCTGACGCGAGTTTGAAAGTTTTTACCCATACAAAAAAGTGCTCAGCGCCGCTAAAGAAGTTTTCACTTCAAAAACTAATCAAACACTCAGACACATTTTCACACGTTTAAATCGAACGACACACGTCAACGTGAGCGCATCGCGCGCATACCCCCGGCCCCGGCCCGGGGCGGGCGCACGTGACGCGGCCGGCCCGGGGCGGGCGCACGTGACGCGGCCGGCCCGGGGCGGGCGCACGTGACGCGGCCGCTGTTGCAGGGGACGAGAGCGGCCCCGTGTCGCCGCTGCACGACATCCCGCTGTGGGCGGACCGCGCCGCCGGCCTCGTGCACATGGTGGTGGAGGTCCCGCGCTGGACCAACGCCAAGATGGAGATCGCGCTCGGCGAGCCGCTCAACCCGATCAAGCAGGACGTGAAGAAGGGCGCGCTGCGGTTCGTCGGCAACGTGTTCCCGCACCACGGCTACATCTGGAACTATGGCGCGCTGCCGCAGACGTGGGAGAACCCGCGCCACGTGGACCCGCACACGCGCTGCCGCGGCGACAACGACCCGATCGACGTGCTCGAGATAGGCTCGCGCGTCGCGGCGCGCGGCGACGTGCTGCGCGTGAAGCTGCTCGGCGTGCTCGCGCTCGTCGACGAGGGCGAGACCGACTGGAAGCTGGTCGCGGTGGACGCGCGGGACCCGCTCGCCGCGAGGCTGCACGACGTGGCGGACGTGGAGCGGGAGTGCCCGGGCCTGCTGCGCGCGACCGTCGAGTGGTTCCGTCTGTACAAGGTGCCCGACGGCAAGCCGGTCAACGAGTTCGCGTTCGACGGCGAGGCGAAGGACCGCGACTTCGCGTACCGGATCGTCGACGAGGTGAGCGCGGCGGTCGCGTCCGCCGGCCGGCGTCCCCGCCCCGGTCGAGCCGCAGGGCCGGCCGGGGCGCGGACGCCGGACGCGCGCCGGTCGAGTCCGGCGCGGCGACGACGCTGACGGTTCCCTCGCGCGCAGGTGCACGAGTTCTGGCGCGGCCTGCTCACCGGGCAGGCGGACGGCGGCGGCGACATCGACAGGTGAGGGGCGCGGGGCGCGGGGCGGGGCTCGCGGCCGGGACTCGCGGGCGGAGCTCACGTGTGTGGTGTTGCAGGACGAACGTGTCGGTGTCGGGCAGCGCGGCGCGGGTGGAGCGCGCGGAGGCAGCCGCGGTGCTGGCGCGCGCGCCGCCACCGGGAGCGCCCGCGCCGCCGCCGCCCGCCGGTGCGTGCCCCCCGCAGTGCCCCCGCGGTGCACCCCGCGGCCCCCCCTCACGTGTGCTCTCGTGTTGCAGTGGAGCGGTGGCACTTCGTGTCGAGCCTGTGAGCGGCGCCGGGCGGCGGGCGCCGGGCGGTGACGCCGGGGCCGCAGCCGACGCCGGGGCCGCAGCCGACGCCGGGGCCGCAGCCGACGCCGGGGCCGCAGCCGACGCCGGGGCCGCAGCCGACGCCGGGGCCGCAGCCGGGGCCGGGAGGATGAACCGCGCGGGCTCCGGGACCGGGACACGCGATGATAATAATATGTGTCTATTTATTGTATCATATTTAGGAATAAATGAACGGTTGTGTTTGTGTACGTTGCGTCGTTTCCTTTTTCTGATTGTGCGACGGCGCATCGCAGACCGTGAGACCGAGAAATCTTTACTTTTCACTCTGGACTAGAGTCAGTAGATCGAAATCCGTTCGGGAGCTACGACGCCACGGACAGACACACACGGAGACAGACAGACAGACACGGCAAACTTAAACACCACGTCGTTTTTGCGTCGGGAGTTAAATATAGGTAATATCACTACCTACATAATATAAAACGAAGCCGCGCGGGGTGCCATCTGTCTGCCCCCCTATTCCCTATTATGAGATCGTTAAAACTACGGAACGGATTTGGATGCAGTACATTTTACAAGCTTTTATTTACGGCTACGTCGCAAAATGTCCCTTTCTCAAAATGTCCCTCGTTCGCAAATGGTCCCTTTCGCAAAATGTCCCTTTCGCAAATGGTCCCTTTCGCAAAATGTCCCTTTCGCAAACGGTCCCTTTCGCAAAATGTCCCTTTCGCAAACGGTCCCTTTCGCAAAATGTCCCTTTCGCAAACGGTCCCTTTCGCAAAATGTCCCTTTCGCAAACGGTCCCTTTCGCAAAATGTCCCTTTCGCAAATGGTCCCTTTCTCAAAATGTCCCTTTCGCAAATGGTCCCTTTCTCAAAATGTCCCTTTCGCAAATGGTCCCTTTCTCAAAATGTCCCTCGTTCGCAAATGGTCCCTTTCGCAAAATGTCCCTTTTGTCTGTAAGCTCGCTGGATGCAAAAATGACCCTTATGCAAATTTTCCATTTCAGATAAAAAAAATGTTTTATATGAATACCTATATAAATTAAAAGCAAATAATAATGAGTAAAATAGAGACTCTTAAATTGTTATAATGAACGATGGACGATTCTCTTAAATTAGTAAAACATATACAAATTACCATTTTAATTATAATATACCTTTCACTTATCGATATTTAATCAGTTTCGATTAATCAAGTTACTCTATAACAATCTAGGTAAGGTTTTATTTATAACTTATGAGATACTATGTACTAGGCGTTCAGAAGTTTTAAGAGGTCTTTTCAAATTTAAAATTGGGTAAAGATTTAAAAAATCATATAAATTAAATTATAATTTAAATGCAGGCTAAATTCGAAATTTAGAAAACAATTTAATAAATAAATTTTATTTATATAATATGAAAACACCTCTTATAGTTTCTGGATGCCTAGTACCTAGTTATAAAAAACCTACCATAATTGCCATAGAGTTACTTGGTTAATCGAAACTGATTAAATATCGATAAGTTACATACATACAATCACGCCTGGTTCCCGTTGGGGTAGGCAGAGACTATTTCCCTCCATTTGGTACGATCCTGACACACTTCTTTCGCTTCCTCAACTTTCATCACATTCTTCATGCACGCTCGCCGGTTCTTGGTACTCTTGACCTGGCCTTTCCTTAGAACCACATTTATTTGGTCAAGGAAAGTACGCCTAGGTCGACCAACTCGTATATCGATAGGTTAAAGGTATTATAATATTGTAATTAAAATGGTAATTTGTATATTGTTTCACTATATTATAAGTTAAGAGCACAATTTCGCTCATATTATTATTATTGGCTTTTAATTTATATAGGTATTTATATAAAAAAATTTTTTTTATCTGAAATGGAAAATTTGTATAAAGGTCATTTTTGCATCCAGCAAGCTTACAGACAAAAGGGACATTTTGAGAAAGGGACCATTTGCGAACGAGGGACATTTTGAGAAAGGGACCATTTGCGAAAGGGACATTTTGAGAAAGGGACCATTTGCGAAAGGGACATTTTGCGAAAGGGACCGTTTGCGAAAGGGACATTTTGCGAAAGGGACATTTTGCGAAAGGGACATTTTGAGAAAGGGACCATTTGCGAAAGGGACCGTTTGCGAAAGGGACATTTTGCGAAAGGGACCATTTGCGAAAGGGACATTTTGCGAAAGGGACCATTTGCGAACGAGGGACATTTTGAGAAAGGGACATTTTGCGACGTAGCCTTACTTTCACCTGTCTGTTGTCTGTCTGTCTGCAATCAAATCTTGCAAGTTTAATTTGACGCACTTCCCGGTATCCGATTGAGCTGAAATTTTGCATGTATAAATCGCATGACAATGCAATATTATTATGACATGGAGCTGATCTGATGATGGAGCTCGAAGGTGGCCATGAGAACTCCGTAATTAAACAACGCAACCCCATCGAGTTTGGGCTCATTTGATTCGTCTTGACGAGTAGGTACTTTAAGATGCTAGATGGTAATAATAATAAAAGCTTGTTTTTAAAAAGTTTTTTTAAAATTTCACTTGTTTTTAGCGATTGCGAATGGCAGTCAGGGCGGGCGTGCCTTTGTCTAGCTCCAACGCAAGAACGACGGGGTGTTATGAGTTTGACGCGTCTGTCTGTCTGTCTGTGCCATCTTTTACTGTAGTCTGGTGGCATCGTAGCTCCCGAACGGATGAATGGATTTTGATTTAGTTTTTTTGTTTGAAAGTAGACAAGTGTTCTTATATTAGTCATGTTTGGTGAAAATCGGTCCAAAATGGCCGCCACCGCAAAACCGCTAATTACAATATTTTGATAGCGGTTTGTTGGGGGTTTTTTAATTCACTTGTCCTTGTAAATAGATAGTGATTCAAGAGAAAAGTTTTAATATATAGTAGAGAGACATTGATAATGTTTAGTTAGGCAGAACGAAGTGCGCGCCGGTCCACTAGTTATAAATAAATACGAGATGAAGGAATAGGTAGGTATAACAACTATCTACATGTTACATTTTTTGAAGTGAAAACTTCTTTAGCGGCGCTGAGCACTTTTTTTGTATGGGTAAAAACTTTAAAACTCGCGTCAGGGTCACGTGATGCTGATCGAAAAAGCGTAAGATCGAGGGGAAGGGAGAGGAACTAGTATCTCCCACTCTTTCTACCGTGCCTGAGTGTGCTGCTCTGTTGATGGTGTAAAAGTCGTCGAAATTATGGATGGAAGTTGATTTTTCTGAGAGATAAAATTTTATGTAATATATAAATAACGATATAATATTATAAATAACAACATATAAATTGTCATATTTGTGAACGATAGCGCAATAATAGTTATTTGTTATACAAGAGTGCAAAGTTGCTTTTTTCTGCGTGCTCAGTTTGTATGACCGAGCTAGCGAAGGATTCTAAAATTAAATCACGAGCGTAGCGAGTGATTTATTAATTAGAATCCTGAGCGTTAGCGAGGGAATCAAAAGAGCACAAGGTCAAAAATCTTTGCACTCGAGTGTGACACATAATTTTTCATCCCCCCTCAGCGAGGAAATAATTCAATGCTAAAAGTTTTTCATTATTCTCACCATGGATGCGCACAGTGTTGCCAGTGCACTATCTTCAAAAATAACCAGTATTCAATTTTAATTTACGTAGGTACGCTTACTTAAGAGTACTTTTCACGAAAGAGGTCCCACGGAATTTAGCGGAACTAATTTTTTATTCTATTATTATTGACTTCATATTTTAAATCATTTTTATTTGTTACATAAAATAAATACCTTTTTGATTAAGAAATTAAATATGAGAAATTATGAGGCGTTAAAAAGTTAAAGGTATTTAAACTTTTAAAATGTGCAATAGTGGCGTCCCGCAAAAAGGTCTCCTTTCGTGAAAAGCACTCTACCTATTCGTTTTAGTGATTATTTTCTCATTTTCAGATTATTACAGTGAGAAATCGTTAATAAAAAAGTTACTAAAAAGTAATACTTAGAAAAAATATTGCTACTAACTAGATAAAGTTATAAAAAATTGTCTTATTCTATTAACTCTGCTAAATTAACTCAACTATTATTTACTATTACAGTACTATATATTATAATTAATTAAAAACATTATTGCCTCGAAATGTAACTTATATCTAAACAACTAACGTAAATATAGTTCAAAAGAAACGTAATATGTTACAAAAGTAACTTACTGGCAAGGCTGATGGTGCGCCCAAAGCAAATTAAAAAAAAAAAAGTTTACTAAAGAGGTTCTGACTCAGAGTTTTTAACAAATTTAAAAAAGTTGTTTTTTATTTCGGTACCTACCATAGAGGTGGAAGTAAATAGGTTTAATTATGTTTTTGTCTCTAGAGGGTAAAGTAAATTTGAATTTCTCTAGAGGATAATATGGACTTTTCCAGTCAGATATCGAAGCGCAAAAATACACTTTCCGAGGTGGGGGGATGAAAATAAACATTGTATTCTACCTCATAAATGATAGTACTTTTATACTTATAATTAAACACAACGTTAATATTGAAGTTTTCACTTCTGCCGGCACTCCCGGAGTGCTACCTTTTTTTTTATCTATACTATTATATAAAGAGGTAATCTGACTAACTGACCCATTAACGTACAGACAAAACCACTGGACCGATTGCGCTGAAATTTGGCCAGAGTTTTCTTTAGATGACGTAGGCGACCGATAAGAAGCGATTTTGCAAAATTCTCACGGGAACGGGAATTATTCCCAAAAAACGTTTGTATGCAAATCCGTAACTGCTGAACCGATTTAGCTGAAATTTTGTAAAACTATTGTTTAGACTATGTTTAGGAACTTCGAATAGTTTTTATGTCAAAAATTAACTATTGAGGGGTCAAAGTTTGTATAGGAAATTTTGAACCTATTGAGCTAAAATTTGGTAAAGAGGCCTAAGAAAGAATATGGAATAGTTTTTATCCCCAAAATCAACGTTGAAGATGGGAAAAGGAGGTGCAAGTGCAAGTTATGGAAAAAATCGCTAACCATTACACTTTTTTAGCTGGAATTTAAACAGCGTGTTCTTTAGGTGACGTAGGCGACTGATAAGAAGGAAATTTGCGAAATTTCCGCTGGAACGGGAATAATTCCCGAAAAACGTTTGTATGCAAATCCGTAACCGCTGAACCGATTGAGTTGAAATTTTGTAAAACGATTGTTTGGATTGTGTTTAGGAACATTGAATAGTGTTGATGTCAGAAATTTACTTTTAAGGGGGGGAAATAGGGGTTAAGTTTTGTGTTCCTATACATTTTCAATTTTGAACCGCTGGGCTAAAATTTGGTATAGGGAAACTGGGTAACAATGGATAATGGGGAACAGTGAATAAATTCCAATAAGTATCTGTGCTTTAGTTATTCACTCACACCGAATGAACTGAAATGAGCCGTGGGTGATACCAATCGTTCAATCCAGTCCACACTGAGCTGTGGTTGGAGAGAGACCCGCTGCCGAAAATTGGGGAACAATGATTAACAAAAGTAAATTTTCACTACTTTTTGAAAAGTGTTTCACGTAGTTCTGGATTAAATTTTTATTTTTCTGGTAGATAATTTGGGATCGGTAATGTTTTAATTTTGTGTTTTCTGTTTTACAACTTTGATACTCGTAATAGAATATTTTTTTTTTTAATTAGTTTGGTCAAACGGTCGTTGGGTAACAATGAATAATCGGCCGCTGGGTAACAATGAATAGGTTATTCATTGTTCCCCATACCAAACAAGCATGGGGTACAATGAAAATTACCTCGTTTTTATTTACTTTTGAATCTTATCCTTTATTATTTAGGTATATAAAATGGCACGTAACTACATTCGGAAGACATCCAAAGTTGCGCAACGCTCTATCTCTGATAAAATTTTAAAATGTAGCCAAATAGATGAATTGGAAATGGATTCATTGAAATTTGAAAAAAATATAAAATTGACTTGCAAATGTACTCTATTGTAGCCTATTTGAATAAATGAAGTTTGAGTCAGCCTCGGGATGCCGGAAATTATATCGACACAATGTCGATATGTTCAACATCTTCAAATTTCAACCCAATCAGTTCCGCGGTTTGAGCTTTGATTTAATAGATCAGTCAATCAATACTTTGTCAGGCATTCCTTCCATATATTTATTAGACATAGGTTGTATACAAGTGAAATAAAAATTAAAAAAACTTAAAAAACAAGCTTTTATAATTCTAGAACCATGCTATGTACTTTCTTCAAGAAATTGTCGTACGAATCAAATGAGCCCAAACTCGATGGGGTTACGTCGATTAATTACGGAGTTCGTATAGCCATCATCAGATCCAGCCTTCTAGCTCCATCATCAGATCAGCTCAATGTCATAATAATATTGCATTGTCATCCGATTTGCACGCAAAATTTCAGCTCAATCGAAAGCGGGAAGTGGGTATAATTTAACTTAAAGGTTTGATTACAGGCTGACAGACAACAGATAGGTTTTTATACAAACGCAGATTTGGATATTACCCATTCCTTTATCCCAGTAAATTCCTTTTAGGTAGCCTTGGTTACAACTCGCTAGAAGTGAGGAGGTCATGCGACCAATTTATGACGATGTGCAAAATTCTACACAGTAAAATAGATGCACCCGACCTTATCCAGGAGTTGCTTCGTCTTTTCGCTCCCAACAATTATCTCCGCAATAGAAAACACCGCCTCTTCTCAGTACCTTCTTCACGAACTGTTGCCCACTCCCGCTCACCTATTCCCGAACACTCACGACTCTCAACAATATCCTGGACAAGAGACCTGATTTTGATGTATTTGCCGATAGCTTAAATAAAATAATGTTAGTTTGTCTTGAGTTTTTTGAGTGTAATACGTAATAATGACTATGGTGTTCAGGTTTATTCTATATTATTATTGTTTTGTTTGTAGGTAGGTACTATTATAATATTCTATTTTCTTTTTTGCTTTATTTAGCTTCTAAGATCTTTTGTTACTTTGTTCTTTTTTTCTTTATTCTCTAACTTAATAGTGTAATTGGTGTAAACCGTACTATCTAAGTATAAATAAATAAATAAATAAATAGGTGAAAGTAGCTAAAAGCTTGTAAAAACATGATTTTTATACTTTTAATTACGATTTAAATTACAATTGAGAAGAGATTGTTTTTTAAATATATTTTTGATGAATAAATGCAGTTTTTATCTTACAGCCTTAAGAGTTAAATACAATTTGATCTTCAATTATTCAAAGAAAGTTATTTTCCAAGACAAACTCAAGTTTTTTTCACTTTTTGTGCCTCATATTTCCATTAAAATACATTGTACCCCATTGGTTCATTGTTACCCGAGCAGTTATTCATAGTGACCCAGTCCTGGGGAACTATGAATAATTTCCCATTTTTTGTTAAATGCCTCACTGAGTCGTAATTATTGAAGTTAGCGTCCAAATTATATGCTCCCCTTGTGCTTCGATAATGTATCTATAGTATTTGTGTAAAAATAATTTCCTAGATATAAAGAGTATAGTATTTTTTAGCGTTAGAAAAAACGTTATTCATTGTTACCCAGCTTCCCCTAGAGGTAAATTGAGTCTTAGGGAATGATATGGAATAGTGTTTTTTACCAGAAAAGGGGGGTTCGAAGTTTGGATGGGAGATCAGTAGGTAACAGCTGAACCTAATTAAGTAGATAAAAATTTGTATGGAGGTAGCCGAAGTCTTAAAAAGGATAATATCCTTTTTAAGACTTCGGCTAAAAATTGAAAATGTATAGGAATACAAAACTTAACCCCTATTTCCCCCCCTTAAAAGAAAATTTCTGACATCAACACTATTCAAAATATGGAATAGTTTTTATCCCCCAAATCAACGTTTAAAGGGAAGGAAAGGGGGGTTTTGTACAGTAAATAAGTAACCTAAGAAATAGTGTTCGGTCTGTGAAAGGAGTTAGGAGGAGTTGGTTAGTTAGAAGTAAGTTTTTATTTTCGTATTTAACATTGAAAGGAATGTGAAAAGGGGGTGGAAGTTCGTAAGGAAAATCGATAACCGCTGACTCTATTTGGCCAAAATCTGGCACAGAGATAGCTTGAGTCCCGGGAAATGATAGAATAATTTAAATAAGGTATGTTTAATGTAGAAATTAATTGACTGTTACGCGCTACGAAGTGCGCTCAGGTCCGCTAGTTAGATAATATATTTTTTTAAGGTACCTAACTAAAAAAAATATTGTTTTCGCAATTTTTCCTTTATCTGTGCTATAAGACGTTGCCTCTTAGCAAATTTCAAGATTCTTTCACGGGAAGAGTAGGTAGGTACTTGTACTAGGTACCTTGTAGGTTTTGATTCCCGTGCTAGTGTCGAAAATTTGCGGCATAAACGGCTGTATCTTTTGATCGCGTCGGCTCAGAAGTTTGATTTTTTAAAAGGATAGTAGATCTGAGTGTTTGATATCAAAAATTTCAGCTCGACAGACAGACAGACCGACGGACGGACAACAAAGTGATCCCACTTTAAGTAGGAACTCTCCTTATATTATGAGGGTTCCGTTTTTCCTTTCGATGTACGGAACCCATTTGAAAAATCACTCATTTGAAGCGTAGAATGAGGAGGGGGGTCGCAACGTCAGTCGAGAGTCGAGACTGACTCGAGTCGCACCGCATCGCACGACAACCTCGTGCGACAGTCGGGCCCACCCCACATCGGGCACCGTCGGGAGTCGCCCTCGGCCGACGGCTAGGGCTAGGGCGGGGTGCGGCGGCCGGCGGCGGCTTCCGGAATAATAAAACAAAATCGAAAGTGTCGGCGGGTGACGGGGCGCGTGCGCGCGGGCTTGCGGGCGGCGGCGGCGGCAGTGCAGCGGCGGCGGCCGGCACGGAGTGACGTCACACACACACACACAGATGGGTCGCGCGCGCCTCCTGCCCGCGGCGGCGGCGCTGCTGGCGCTGCTGCTGTGCGCCGCGGCGCGCCGTCTCGACCAGGACTTCGAGTTCGACGACGACGCGGTGAGACTCCCGCGGCCCGCGTTACATATCTATCTACTGGCGCCCGTCTGTCGCCCGCGGGGACTGCCGCGCTGTGTGCGGTCCCTCGGGTGTGCTGTCGGGGCCGGGCTCGTGATGCGAACCCCTGCGGCCCGACCGAAATACATGTTGTTCTCGAAGACGTAGAACCGTGAAGGATGTTTTTTAACTTTTTCGAGTCGTGAGTTACACGTACTATTACGTGATTCGATTGTGATTGGGTCATCTTGACCGTTCTGTCTCCATTATATTATTAATACGTTTTGTCGGCCTCGAGACTCGAGTGGGTAGGTAATTCCGCACGACTTTAAGTCTGGACTCTACCGAAGCGGAGACGAGACGAGCGGAGAGAAGATGCTTTTAAAACGACCGACAGAATTTCGTCATTTACACATCTCGTCTCCGTTCAACCCCAGTGGAGATAGCTATGCGAAGATGTGTCACGATCGTGTGACGCGAGGGAAGCGGAGATGTTGTCGCGCGGCGGAGACGAGCGACGTGCACCGAGTGATGCCGGATGCCACAGTTTCGGTGGATACACACACTCGAGCTGAAAAAATACGTCTCTTTTCGTCTCCGTTTTGCATTTCTCCGCGAGTCCACTCCGGTGGAGTCCAGGCCTCACCTCGGTTCGCCATCGACAGTCCGATGACGAACAGAAATCGAATCGCGTAAGTCATCGTACAAAATAAAAAAAGGTAGCACTCCGGGAGTGCCGGCAGAAGTGAAAACTTCAATATTAACGTTGTGTTTAATTATAAGTATAAAAGTACTATCATTTATGAGGTAGAATACAATGTTTATTTTCATCCCCCCACCTCGGAAAATGTATTTTTGCGCTTCGATATCTGACTGGAAAAGTCCATATTATCCTCTAGAGAAATTCAAATTTACTTTACCCTCTAGAGACAAAAACATAATTAAACCTATTTACTTCCACCTCTATGGTAGGTACCGAAATAAAAAACAACTTTTTTAAATTTGTTAAAAACTCTGAGTCAGAACCTCTTTAGTAAACTTTTTTTTTTTTAATTTGCTTTGGGCGCACCATCAGCCTTGCCAGTAAGTTACTTTTGTAACATATTACGTTTCTTTTGAACTATATTTACGTTAGTTGTTTAGATATAAGTTACATTTCGAGGCAATAATGTTTTTAATTAATTATAATATATAGTACTGTAATAGTAAATAATAGTTGAGTTAATTTAGCAGAGTTAATAGAATAAGACAATTTTTTATAACTTTATCTAGTTAGTAGCAATATTTTTTCTAAGTATTACTTTTTAGTAACTTTTTTATTAACGATTTCTCACTGTAATAATCTGAAAATGAGAAAATAATCACTAAAACGAATAGGTAGAGTGCTTTTCACGAAAGGAGACCTTTTTGCGGGACGCCACTATTGCACATTTTAAAAGTTTAAATACCTTTAACTTTTTAACGCCTCATAATTTCTCATATTTAATTTCTTAATCAAAAAGGTATTTATTTTATGTAACAAATAAAAATGATTTAAAATATGAAGTCAATAATAATAGAATAAAAAATTAGTTCCGCTAAATTCCGTGGGACCTCTTTCGTGAAAAGTACTCTTAAGTAAGCGTACCTACGTAAATTAAAATTGAATACTGGTTATTTTTGAAGATAGTGCACTGGCAACACTGTGCGCATCCATGGTGAGAATAATGAAAAACTTTTAGCATTGAATTATTTCCTCGCTGAGGGGGGATGAAAAATTATGTGTCACACTCGAGTGCAAAGATTTTTGACCTTGTGCTCTTTTGATTCCCTCGCTAACGCTCAGGATTCTAATTAATAAATCACTCGCTACGCTCGTGATTTAATTTTAGAATCCTTCGCTAGCTCGGTCATACAAACTGAGCACGCAGAAAAAAGCAACTTTGCACTCTTGTATAACAAATAACTATTATTGCGCTATCGTACACAAATATGACAATTTATATGTTGTTATTTATAATATTATATCGTTATTTATATATTACATTAAATTTTATCTCTCAGAAAAATCAACTTCCATCCATAATTTCGACGACTTTTACACCATCAACAGAGCAGCACACTCAGGCACGGTAGAAAGAGTGGGAGATACTAGTTCCTCTCCCTTCCCCTCGATCTTACGCTTTTTCGATCAGCATCACGTGACCCTGACGCGAGTTTTAAAGTTTTTACCCATACAAAAAAAGTGCTCAGCGCCGCTAAAGAAGTTTTCACTTCAAAAAACCGTTCTACGGCTTCGCCTGACCGTCACTCGGACGGGACGCACCGCGCACCCGACTGGCACGAAAGCGGTTCGGTATTCGGTATAAAGATCTAGCCTCCGGCCGTATCGTGGCGACCGCCGTCGAGCCTGCCGCTCCGCGCTCACTCTCACGCGTCACACGGCCGGAACCGTACCCGGCCACCTTTCACCTATCTTCAACTAAAAAAATAATAATACGAGCACGCGTCGACGAATGACAAAAACGAGCGTTCGCCTCGCACGCTGTGCGGTGTCGGTGTCGGTTTTCGCCACGGTAAAAAAGGTGAGGAAGCATCTTCGCGTTTTTATCGCGATCGCGGTTAAATATCGTTCCCCGCCCGCAGGAGGGGCCGCGCGCGGCGAGCGCCGAGCGACGCCCGCGCCGGTACCTGTACGAGCCCAACAGTGAGTATCCACCCGCGCCGCCCGGCCCGCGCCCGGGCCCGCTCACTCCCACCCGCCCCTTGCAGGCTCGCTGTGCGCCGCGCTCGTGTGCAAGAAGCGGGAGCTGTGCCTGCTGCGGGACGCGCGCTCCGCCGTCTGCGCCACCAAGAAGGACGTGCTGCGCCGCGGGTGAGTGTCGTCCGCGCCTACAGGGGCCCGCGCGCCTTGCGCTCACCCGCCCCGTGCCCGCGCAGGGACGTGATCGTGTCCGGCGGCGGCGGCGGCGGCGCGGAGGAGCCGGACGAGGTGTTCTACGAGGGCGGCGCGCGCTGCGTCGGCTGCGGCGGCGGCGCGCGCGCGCAGTTCCTGTGCGGCTCCGACAACCGCACCTACTCCTCGCTGTGCCGCCTCGACCTGCACAACTGCGTGCGCCGCCCGCGCCCGCCCGTCGCGCTCGCCTGCCGCGGCTTCTGTCCGTGCGCGCCCGCGCCCGCCCCCGCGCCCGCCTGCCGCCTCGAGCGCATGGCGGACCGCCTGCTCGACTGGTTCTCGGTGCTGATGGAGCGCGCGCGCGGCGCGGCGCCGCCCGCGGCCGGCTTCCCGCCCGGCTGCAAGCCCGAGGTGCGCTGGATGTTCGCGCACCTGGACGCGGACGGCGACGGGCGGCTCGCGGGCGCCGAGCTGTTCGCGCTGCGGCACGACTCGCGCGAGCGCTGCCTGCGTCCGTTCCTGGCGGCGTGCGGTGGCGGCGCGCTGTCGCGGCGCGCGTGGTGCGGCTGCCTGCGCGGCGCGGCGCGCGCGTGCGCGGCGCTGGCGCGGGCGGCGCGGCGCGGCGGCGGCTGGGCGCCGGCGTGCGACGCGCGCGGCTTCTACCGCCCGCGGCAGTGCCACGCGCAGCTGGCGCAGTGCTGGTGCGTGGACGCGCACGGCGCGGAGCTGCCGGGCACGCGGAGCAAGGGCGAGCCGCCGTGCGCGCGCGAGCCGGCCTCCCCTCCGGCGGACGACGAGGACGAGGACGCGCCGGCGGGCAGCGGCGACGGCGACGCGCCCTACTAGCGCCCGCGAGACGTGTCGCGGGAGGAACTTTCGTCTGGACTCTCCTCGATGTTGTTTCCGATCTCGATTTTATTTTAATGTGAAACGGATGAAGATACGCGTGCGCGCGCGTCGCGCGTGCGGTGCGACCGGACGATGGACTTGTGCGCGGGCGGATTCGAGGGAGAGGAAGAGACCCGAATCCGCCCGCGGGCACGAGCCTCCCGGCGGGAAACCGCTCTCGCGATCGTTCGTCGTTCGCTCGAGCGCCGCGCGGCCGAGACGCCCGTCGATATCGTTCGTTGCTTGTGATCAAACGACGATCTCACAGTGATAAACGTCAAAAGGCCTAACGAGCGATGACATTATTGTTATATTGCCATTTATTATATTTAAAAATTCAACACTACACACTGAAGTATCTATAGTGTGATGTGTAGATATAATTTCCGGTAGATAAAGAATGATTTGCACTTTTCTAAAGTTAATTCACTACCCTAAATAAAACTGAGAAGTAATAAACTTATGTAATATTGTGACTGTTATTTCACTGACACCTCCCACTCCCAGGTTTGAATAAATGAATATAACCCGTAGACAGATATAACCACTCGAACGTGCCGACCGGTCTGCAAAGCATTACAGCCGCTAAAGCGGTCCTAGAGACTTACTACTTTAAAAATATGATTGTAAATGGCTTTGTAATAAATATTTCAAATCTGTGCTCATTAAATCTGAAGTTGAGCTCTTGGCAACATTTAAAATTTATTATTTATTTAAATCAAATGATTTTTCCAGTAAAAATCAATCCCACCAAAAACATTCTGTAAAAAACTAGCCAAGTCTCGATGGAGCTGCTTGTTTATCTCTAAAAAATAATGAAATCTAGACAAAGTCGTGCCAAGTCTAAGATTTCTTACTGCGATTTCTTTATTATTATAGTTAATGTTGTGTGACTTGGCCGTTGAAGGGTAGACAAGGGTATTATACCAGGTGCTCCATGACACCATTGCACCAATCTGTCCGCTAACCATTCATGATAGAAAATTGCCACTTGGAAAACGTTGATTGAATAACCAGTCAATTGTAGGCTTGATAAAGCTGCGTATTTCAATAATACTTATGTTTAGGCGATCCAAGTGTCATGGAGCATCTGGTTTTGTACCCTTGTGTACCCTTCAACGGCCAAGTCACACAACATTAACTATAATAATAAAGAAATCGCAGTAAGAAATCTTAGACTTGGCACGACTTTGTCTAGATTTCATTATTTTTTAGAGATAAACAAGCAGCTCCATCGAGACTTGGCTAGTTTTTTACAGAATGTTTTTGGTGGGATTTCACTTCTTTTTGTAGAAACGCTATATTATAAGGTTACTATAAGGCCGACAGACAGACAGGTGAAAGTAAATAAAAGCTTTACACAATTTTAACCATTGACTGCAAATGTAACTTTGTAATCCTATACATTTATATGAGATTACAAAGTTATTTATGCAGATGAATTATCTCGAAAACGAGACCGAAATTGCATGTTTTTTTAGTTTTCCTATGGCTTATACAATAAATTCTAAGTATGTACCAAATTTCAGCTCTCTGAGTTTATGGGAAGTACTAGTTCTATTTTGATGATCATGAGTGAGTGAGTGAGTGAGTGAGTGTCGAAAATGCGAAACTTTGCTTTCGCTTAACTTCGGAACTTAATGACCTACAGACTTGAAATTTTGGATTTTAAGTATGTAATTATAGCTTACTGGATGACGAAAATTTCTGTGTTCTGGTCTTATCCAGAGGTTCTCAAATAGGGGCCTGAAAATGCGGCGAAATGATTCCTGTAAAGGATGGTACGGCAGTGCTTGCTTCGCGCTCGACTTGGCGGGGGCACTACCGTGCCCCCAGATTAGTCATTCTCGAACCGAATGGTCTGATGCGTGATGATGGTAAAAGACCTGACGGTATGACTTTGATTCCCTGGAAGTTAGGTCGGCCGTTAGTGTGGGACGCGACTTGCGTTGATACACTGGCGCCCTCACATCTTCCAGAGACTCAAATTGCGGCTGGTGCGGCGGCAGTTTCTACTGAGCGGCTCAAGCGGCGTAAATATGCTAACCTCGATAGCGGTTACATTTTTGAGCCGTTTGGGGTAGAGACTTTGGGTCCTTGGGGTCCGGGAGCTCACCGCATTTTCCAAAATTTATCTGAGCGCTTGGTCGAGGCGACGTGTGACCGAAATGCTGGGGTATATTTGGCCCAACGTATAAGTATTGCCATTCAACGTGGCAATGCTGCCAGCATTCTGGGCACTCTGCAAACTGACAGTGGTTTGGAGCACTTGGATTTTCTGTAGATCGGCTTGTGGCCGATCTGTGGTTATTAAAAGTGTTCTTTACTGCTGTAGTATTGTTAGTTTGTTTTTCTCAATTAGTCAAACAAAATAATATCATCAATATTTGAAAATATTTTTTAGACTTGAAAAATTTTAATAGATTTTTAGTTTATTTGCAAATCTACTAACTCTTTCAGTGTTGCCAGTGCCCTATCTTCAAAAGTAACGCAGGTAGGTGCGAAAAGTAACGCATTTACAATAAAAGTAACGCATTAAAAAAAACGATTTTTAATACAATGTAATTTACTTACTCAATTTAAATATAGGTACTTATACTTTTTTATTCATAGATTTCAGTAGTAGCCCAGTGAATGAGTGCCTAAAAAGGGTATGTAGATCGAAAAGTCGAAAGCAGAAAAACCAACTTAAGAACTTTGTTTGGACTAGTAAGGAGATAAACATACTAAAAGTCCCCACCACCCCTCCAAGGCGAACCCGAGGGGGGGGAGGCCGAAAAAGGTCCCATTTTTAGGTTTTTTGATTATATGTCAAAAACTGTGCGTTGTAAGACATTTTGTTGTACTACATTATTAAACCTCATAAAAATTTCTACAACTTCGGCCTTGAGACTTTTTATCTCCAATCGTTGTCCAGCTATGAACTTCCAAACATGGTCTATTTTGAAGACGCTTAAATTAGTTTTCCATACAAAGTCGGTAAAAAATTCTTACAAATAAAATTTGATCAACTTCTGGTTGTATCATAATAAAATTTTGCAAATGTCTAGAAATCTGATGACAGTTTTATAATCTGGTACCACTGAGCTGATCTGATGATGGAGCCAGGAGGTGTCTAATGAAACTCTTCAATGGCTATTAGTAAACCCGTCGAGTTTGGGCACATTACATTCGAATCGATGTCGTTGGTCCTATGGCTCGTCCACATATACCGGCCAATGATTTGCCGAGTGTGTGTTTTGTCTATGGATGAACAGTTTTTGTCTATAGACGAATGTCTTCGGATATTTACGGTTTTTTCCGGTAAATTTCTGGTATACATTTTGGGCTCCATAGCTGACGACTTTAATTATATTTTGAATGTTAATCAATCATGGACCATTTGAAGCCATTTTGTGTGAATAATTACTTGAAACT
This sequence comes from Hemithea aestivaria, assembly GCA_947507615.1. Taxonomy (NCBI): domain Eukaryota; kingdom Metazoa; phylum Arthropoda; class Insecta; order Lepidoptera; family Geometridae; genus Hemithea; species Hemithea aestivaria. Next base: position 64,183 of record OX382332.1, read on the forward strand.
AGTTAAATTTTCTTTATTTTTTGATTTATATAATCTGTGCCTCAAGTGCATGTATTTATAATCTGTGCGCTCGGGCGAACATTGGACCAACGACTCGCAGAGTCATTGACCGGCATATGTGGACGAGCCATGACATTGACAATATTATTTACTTTTTTTTAATTTTTGTTTTCCGTTTCGATTGCGTCCCGTTTCACTTAGTTATTATTTTATATTCTTCCATTGTTAGTTCATTTAAAAAAAAAATCATTACCCCAAAAAGTAACGCAAAAGTAACATTTTAGGACAAGTAACGTAAAAGTAACGCAAAGGGTCAAAAAGTAACGCAAAATGTTACAAAAGTTACGCACTGGCAACGCTGTAACTCTTTGTTATAGTACTAATATAGATTTTTTAATATGGAGGGATCAAAGCGAAACTGAAGACTTATAATATCAGATATTATGCATTTCATAAGATTAGTAATAATGATCCCTAACAATAGGTATCAAAATATTAGGTGTGCATTTTACTTAAAGCTTAATGCAAATCACAAGTGATTAATGACATTAATTAATTTGCCACTGCCAAGGATGCCACTGCACATTTTCATATTTATGTTCAAAATATAGGTACGTTTGGAGGTTGGAAATCCAGGCTAATAAATAACACGAATTTTTATCAATAATGACTTGTAATAATTACACTTACATGCTACTAGATACGCTCACTACAACATAATAAATAACGCAGTAACGGTGAGAATGTGTCGATATTCACTCCTCTTGGTCGTCTTCCTTGGGGAACTTGCCGCTGTAGTAGGGGATGTTGGCGACGAACACCTTCCAGTCCGTGAAGTAAAGCAGCGTGAGGAAGCCCGCGCCGCCGAACCCTATCGCAGAGCTGGCGAACGATGCCGCGATATCAATGTGTTTCTTGCCTAAACGTCCCAACATTTTGTTCTTTTATTTCGCTGTGGCTTGTTCCCAAAAATTTACAATTTTCTGGTGAGTTACGTAAAAAGTAAATGACGTAAAATTATGACAATGACATTTTAAATTTAAAGACATTGCGAATGACACAGATTCAGAATTATCTGAATTCCATGGCTCATCCACACTACGCGGACAATGATTCGCCGAGTGGTGCTCTGTCTATGGACGAATGTTTCCGAGCAGTTGTCACATTTTGACCTCCATAAAATGATTTTTTTTGAGAAATTTTGCAATTTATTTTATTTATGTTATGGGATTCATAAAAGTTGCCAAAATTTGCTTCTTTTCCTCTCCTAATATTTTAAAGTGATCAATCAGATTTAATTTGAAATATAAAAAACCGGTCAAGTACGAGTAGGACTCGAGCACCGAGGGTTCCGTACAAACCCGTAGGTTTGTACGGAACCCTAAGGAAAAGTGGGTATAATATTATACCTAGTCAGGTCATAAATTCTGTCACATGTTTAATATAAAATTATTGGAACAAGTTTATTTATTATGTAACCATTTATATACCAAAATGAACTTAACAAAACATAGATTCTTATGACAATAAAGTTTATTCAAAATGACCTCCGTGATTTTGAATACAGGCCTTCAATCTGCGCGGCCAGTCGTCTATCGCAGCACGAACGAGGTCCATGTCAATATCGGCTGCTGCCTTAATCAAGGATGTCTTGAGTGACTCCAAATTGGGATGAGGCTTTGAGCACGCCTTTTCCTCCAAGTGTTGCCATATCTTGTAATCTAACGGACTCAAATCTGGACTGGAGGAGGGCCAGTCTTCGTGCCGGATGAAGTCGATTTCACGCGCCGCCAGCCAGTCTTGTGTGCTCTTCGCTCTATGAGCTGGCGCCGAATCTTGTTGGAATACCCAGTGCCTGTTATTGAACATGGTATGAGAAACAGGTTCCACAAGGTTCGTCAGGACTGTATTTTGATACACAACTGCATTCGTTTTTACACCTTTCTCACAAAAATGTACCTCTGTTAAGCCCCAATAAGAAACTCCCAACCATACCATGAGCGAGGATGGAAAATGACCTCGTTGGACACGCGGAATACGGTTGCTCGCTTCTTCACTACTGTGTGCGTACACCTTATCATTTTGTTTGTTGTAGCTCTCTTCTACGGTAAAAATTTTTTCATCCGAAAAAAGAATTTCTCGATATTTTTTTCTCGCGTACCGCTTCAACAAAGCGCGGCATCTCTTCAGTCTCAGGTCCATTAGACGAGCATTTAAACGATGTCCTGTTTTTCTTCGATATGCCCGAAGCCCTAAGTCTTCATTTAACACCCTTTTCACCGTGGTTCTGCTTAACCCCATCTGAAGGGCCAACAGTTTCTGCTTACGTTTGGGATTTCTTTGAATTCGCGCCTTCACAGCTTTTATCACTGCTGGAGTCCTAACAGACCGAGGGCGACCACTTCTTGACCTGTCATCTACACTAGAGTCTTCATTGTATCGTTTGATGGTACGATAAACGAATCTTTTGGTTATATTCAAATTTTTCAGTATGTCAAAAATTTGAATTGGCGCGTAACCGCAACGATGCAACGCAATAACTGCAACACGGTCTTCTTTAAGCGTCCACTTCATATTTAAACAAGTGATATTTTAAAAAAAACTTTTTAAAAACAAGCTTTTATTATTGTTACCATAAAGTACTCGTCAAGACGAATCAAATGAGCCCAAACTCGATGGGGTTACTTCGTTTAATTACGGAGTTCCTATAGCCACCTTCCAGCTCCATCATCAGATCAGCTCCATGTCATAATAATATTGCATTGTCATCCGATTTATGCATGCATGTTAAATTTCAGCTCAATCGGACACCGGGAAGTGGGTCAAATTTAACTTGCAAGATTTGATTACAGACAGACAGACAGACAGACAGACAGACAGACAGACAGACAGACAACAGACAAGTGAAAGTAAATAAAAGCTTGTAAAATGAGTAAAATTCTAAAAAGTATACATTTTTATTTTCATGAACAATTCGAAATTCGAATTCAATAAACTTTTTTGTGGCCAGCATTCTAAAAGAAAAGTTTTTACTTTGTGACAATACTTATGACCTGACTAGGTAATATACTGTAGGTTTTGATTCCCTTGCGAGTACTTGCGAGTTTGAAAATATGCGGCTAAAATTGCTGTCTCTTTTGATTGCGTCGACATAGATGTTTGATTTCTTTACAGCTTAAAGTTATTATAAAGCTGAGTATTTTATATGAATTTCAATGTAATACCTGTACCTACGCGTTCTTGAGGAAAGGGGTAGTAAATACAAAATTATTACAAATATTTTTTTATATGATGTAACTAAAAATTTACAGTTTTCGCAATTTTTCCTGTGCTTATGATCTAAGACGTTGCTGGGTACCAAATTTCAAGATTCTGAGTTAACGGCAAGTAGGTTTTGATTCCCTTGAGAGTAGTCGCGAGTTTCAAAATGCGGCTAAAATTGCTGTTTCTTTTGATTGCGTTGACATAGAGGTTTGATTTTATTACAGTTTAAAGGTATAATAAACTTAAGTATTTGATATGACTTTCAGTTTAATACCTGCACGCGTTCATGAGAAATAAGGTAGTAAGTATGAATTTATTTTAAAAAAAAATTGTTATATTATGTTACAAAAAAATTTCAGTTTTTGCAATTTGCCCTTTATCTGTGCTCTAAGGGATTGCTTTTTGCTAAATTTCAAGATTCTAAGTTCACGGGAAGTACCCTGTAGGTTTTGATTTTTTTGAGAGTAGTTGCGAGTTTAAAATTGCGGCTTAAATTGCTGTTTCTTTTGAATGTGTTGACATAGAGATTTGATTTTATTACAGTTTAAAGGTATTATAAACCTGAGTATTTGATATGAATTTCAATTTAATGCGTCTACGCGTTCATGAGAAAAGGGATAGTAGATATAAAATTATTCAAAATATTTTTTTCATATGACGCAAATAAAAATTTATGGTTTACGCAATTTTTCCTTTATCTGTGCTCTAAGGAGTTGCTTCGTGCCAAATTTAAAGATTCTGAGTTCACGGAAAGTACCCCGTAGGCATTGATTTATTTGGGAATATCAAATATTTGCTGAAATTGCGACATATTCGACTATATCTTTTGATTGCGTTAACCTAGAAGTTTGAATTTTGGAACGAAGTTCCTTATCGCGTGTTGTGAAAGGGGGCTAGACGGAAAAAATTCTTACGACAAGTGAATTAAATTAATAATTAAAAAAAACCCCAACGCAATATGTAACGCACTATTTTTTGGTGGCGGCCATCTTGGATTTTAAATTTATTATAGTGCGTTGTATTCTATTAGTCAAGCCCTTTCATTTGATACCCATATTGAGGGGGTCGTGGACAAAAAAAGTAATCCGCCATTTTGTTGCGGCGGCCATCTTAGACCGATTTCCGCCAAATATGGCTAAGAACACTTTCGACTAACTCTACTTTCAAACAAAAAACTAAATCAAAATCCGTTTATCCGTTTGGGAGCTATGATGCCACAGACAGACACACACACAGACAGACAGACAGACAGACAGACAGACACGTCAAACTTGTTACACCCCGTCGTTTTTGCGTCTGGGGTTAAAAAGTTGTCACGACACTTTTTGCTATAGTAAGCTACTGTGCGGCGTGCACATGTTTCTCTGTCCAGATATTTTCATTAATCGAACTTCGTTCCATCCTGGTGTCCCTTGATACCTCTCAGTTTTTTTTCACAGCTCTAAGAGGCAATGAAGTTTAGTATTTCCTATAAATTTCAGCTTGTTACCCCCACGCGTTCCTGAGAAAAAGGGTCTTGACAGACAAACAGACGGACGGACAGACGGATAGACAACAAAGCGATATAAGGGTTCCGATTTTTCCTTTTGAGGTACGGAACCCTAAAAAGACGACGGTGCAGGTTAGTTTATGGTTACGTTTTGCTGCGCCGCATAGGCGGATTTAGGGGACGGAGCAGGGGGCCAAGACCCCACCAGAAGCATTAGAGTCACAAATTTTGCACACATTTCATGGTGAAGATCAAAACATTTTTCTTGGCGCTCGCAGCAATCTGCTCGCGCACTTATTATTAAGATAAGATAATTTATTTGTCAGAATTTTGGTACAATAAATAAGATCTTAAAACTATTAGGTTCCATCAAAATTCTGCCTTAGCAGGCGTACAAATATCGAATTCAATAATTGTAATTTATAAAATTAGTTATTATTCATATAATGTGAATTATTACATACAAAGTCAAACAAATTGGATAAAGATAATTATTTGAGATTATTATCATTTAAAAAATCCTTAACAGAATAATAACATTTTGTCAGAAGCATTTCAAACAATTTTCTTTTAAATGTGTTTAGATTATTTTCTGTAATATTGTCTGGAATCTTATTATAAACTCTAATAGCCATACTAGTCCAGTAAAAGAAGAAATGTGGATCGAAAAGTCGAAAGCAGAAAAACTAACTTAGTAACTTTGTTTGGACTAGTTAGGAGATAAACATACTAAAAGTCCCCACCCCTCCGAGGTGAGCCCGAGGGGGGGGAGGCCGAAGAAGGTCCCATTTTTAGGTTTTTTGCTTATATGTCAAAAACTGTGCGTTATACGATATTTTGTTGTACTACATTATTAAACCTCATAAAATTTTCTACAACTTCGGCCTGAATACTTTTTATCTATCTCCAATCGTTGTCCAGCTATGAGCTTCCAAACATGGTCTATTTTGAAGACACTTAAATTAGTTTTCCATACAAAGTCAGTAAAAAAATCTTACAAATAAAATTTGACCAACTTCTGGTTGTCGTATCATAATGAAACTTTGCAAATGTCTAGAAATCTGATGACAGTTTAATAATCTGGTACCACTGAGCTGATCTGATGATGGAACCTGGAGTTGTCTACTGAAACTCTTCAATGGCTATTAGTAAAATCGGCGACTTTAGCTCATTACATTCGGATTGATGAGACGTAGGCACCTCCTGGTCCCTTATCAGACCCTCGACAGCAAGTGTTATGAAAAAGTCTCATCGATTCGAATGTAATGTGTCCAAATTCGACGGGTTTACTAATAGCCATTGAAGAGTTTCATTAGACACCTCCTGGCTCCATCATCAGATCAGCTCAGTGGTACCAGATTATTAAATTGTCATCAGATTTCTAGACATTTGGAAAGTTTCATTATGATACGACAACCAGAAGTTGGTCAAATTTTATTTGTAAGATTTTTATACCGACTTTGTATGGAAAACTAATTTAAGCGTCTTCAAAAAAGACCATGTTTGGAAGCTCATAGCTGGACAACGATTGGAGATAGCTAAAAAATTTCAAGGACGAAGTTGTAGAAAATTTTATGAGGTTTAATAATGTAGTACAACAAAATATCGTATAATGCACAGTTTTTGACATATAAGCAGAAAACCTAAAAATGGGACCTTCTTCGGCCTCCCCCCCCTCGGGCTCACCTCGGAGGGGTGGGGACTTTTAGTATGTTTATCTCCTAACTAGTCCAAACAAAGTTACTAAGTTAGTTTTTCTGCTTTCGACTTTTCGATCCACATACCCTTTTTGGGCACTCATTGACTGGGCTATACAGTACACATTTTGGCTATTTAGTTGTAATCTTTGTGCAGGGACGTACAATTTATTAGTTTTTCGGCAGCTTCTCTTTACAACGTCACAATGCTTTGTAGACAAGTTTGGATAATTTTTTTACAAACATTCCGATCTCAAAGATGTAGAGAGATGGTAATGGCAGAATTTTAAGTTGTTTAAAAAGATTAGTGCAACTGTCTCGATATCCTATACCACACATAGAGCGATTAAGGATATTTGAATTTTCTAACTGTTCAGAGCGAGCTAAACACACAATTTTCGTAGTAAGTAAAAATTATAATATTTTTTCCTGTCTACACCTTGCCCTCCCCCAGAAAAAAAATCTGGATCCCCCCTTGCGCATTTCTTTTTTTTTATGCAGAATCTTCGACCTTATTTTAAAGAAGCTAGAAATAATAGATGTCAATTAATTTTGATTTGAACCGAAAGTGTTTCCTGGATCAAAAGGTTAAAAGATTTTTCCCTGAAGACTCAAATTCTTCCGATTGTGTGGTTTTCCACAAATCTTCTGGTGTGACATTGGCAAGTGTTTTCTAACTGTATACTATGAAAAAAAAGTTGACAGTGAATCGGTGAATGACATCTGACACATTATAATCGATGTAAGTTGTCAAAACCATAATGACAGTTAATCATCTTGAATATCTGTATGTTTTTTTGTGAGCAAAGTTTTTTTTAATTAATTATAATTTTTGTTAATAACGATCGTTTAATTATGTACCATCTGTGATACGTATAAAATTATTGAACAGAATACATCCGAAGAAGTGTTCTGATTTGTTTCCAAACTATTATAGTAAACGGATTATTTATTTTCCTAGATAACGATGAGCATAATAAAAACAAATCCCCGAAAGGGAGATCGCCGGCCTCCAATACGAGTCCCTGAAGTGGAATGAAGTAAAGTGTCGGATCCGGCGGCACGACACCCGAGACTGGAGTTTTTATTCTAAGCTCGCGTACAGATTTCGTTTTAGGTCAGTTTGTAGGTTGTACGCCCGTAGGTCGCGGGGAATAAAAACCGCGCGACCTCTTCGTCGGTACAAGTCGAGGGCGGACGCGCCAACGGTCGGCTCGCTCGTACAATACACGGTCACGGCGGCCCGCGCTCCGACTCCACCGCGGCCCCTCTTCGGGCGGCATCTCGCGGGACACATTTTTTTTTTAAATTTATATATAGCGGACAATAAGATGTTATGAATATAAAAGAAAACAATAATTAACAATAATTTATCATGGTCATTACTTTCACATTTAACCACACTTTCCTCGTGTCCTGTGTCCTCTGGCTCCGGGTCCGAGGAGGCGGGTCGGCCGAGTGTCGGGAGAGTTGACCCACCGGTAGGGTGATGCTGCCGGGTGTGTCCTGCAGCTTCTTAACGGTTTCAGTTTATAAGACAAACCGATTCCTGGAGGACATAAACAGAACTAGCTCACAGTGAAAGCATCTGATAAAAACAGCGACACGAGGACAGTACGACACAGATGAATCAATCAGCGCTCGCACGAGGCGAAGGGAAATCGAAGCGTAATTATTATACAATTCAACGAAATGAGGATTTACAACACAAACCAGTATTTACTCAATTTCACAGCTAGGTTTCGTTTAACCCATTAGAGGTCAAACCGAAATGGCTGATATAAATTTTCGTTTTATCTTGTAAAATATAAGCTGTAATATACAAAATCCAACAAAAATTCAAAAAACAGCTTTTTTTCATGAAGTTACAGAGGTGCAAACTTGTAGGGGCGAAACATGAAGGGTTGTAAATAATTCACAGAATTTTTTTATGTTATACTCTGACATGTATGTTGTAATATCGAAATTTAAAAATCAATTTTTGTGTAGTATTTACTCGAAAAAAATAGCACTCCGGGAGTGCCGGCAGAAGTGAAAACTTCAATATTAACGTTGTGTTTAATTATAAGTATAAAAATACTATCATTTATGAGGTAGAATACAATGTTTATTTATTGCGCTATCGTACACAAATATGACAATTTATATGTTGTTATTTATAATATTATATCGTTATTTATATATAACATTAAATTTTATCTCTCAGAAAAATCAACTTCCATCCATAATTTCGACGACTTTTACACCATCGTTATTATCAGAATCATCATCGCAAATTTTTACAACTGATACAATTGGTTTATGATAACTTAAGTAAGAAACAAACAGTTTTGATTCGAACCTATTTAAGTGTCTAATAAAAAAAATATAAAAATATAAAATATAAAAAAAAAAAAAAAGGTAGCACTCCGGGAATGCCGGCAGAAGTGAAAACTTCAATATTAACGTTGTGTTTAATTATAAGTATAAAAATACTATCATTTATGAGGTAGAATACAATGTTTATTTATTGCGCTATCGTACACAAATATGACAATTTATATTTTGTTATTTATAATATTATATCGTTATTTATATATTACATTAAATTTTATCTCTCAGAAAAATCAACTTCCATCCATAATTTCGACGACTTTTACACCATCGTTATTATCAGAATCATCATCCCAAATTTTTACAACTGATACAATTGGTTTATGATAACTGAAGTAAGAAACAAACAGTTTTGATTCGAACCTATTTAAGTGTCTAATAAAGACCGCATCAATAGTAGTTTTGTATTTCGTTGTGCTAAAATTGCGATCATTTGACATAGTTAAACCAAATTCACAGAGCAGCACACTCAAGCACGGTAGAAAGAGTGAGAGATACTAGTTCCTCTCCCTTCCCCTCGATCTTACGCTTTTTCGATCAGCATCACGTGACCCTGACGCGAGTTTGAAAGTTTTTACCCATACAAAAAAGTGCTCAGCGCCGCTAAAGAAGTTTTCACTTCAAAAATATCGGGCGCGCGCTTGTCTAAGCCCCCTGTGCCGCCTAAACAGAGCAGCACACTCACGCACGGTAGAAAGAGTGGGAGATACTAGTTCCTCTCCCTTCCCCTCGATCTTACGCTTTTTCGATCAGCATCACGTGACCCTGACGCGAGTTTTAAAGTTTTTACCCATACAAAAAAGTGCTCAGCGCCGCTAAAGAAGTTTTCACTTCAAAAAAAAAAAAAAATTGCTTATTTTCGCAGCGTTTCGATGTCCAACTTCAATGGACTAAAACTTCAAAAAAATATACAACTTACCGCAAAATTTTGGTCAATATACTTGGCAGGGGTTGTGATGAAGTCAATCGTTTCAATTATTTACGTGAACTTCGCGAAATTATTGATGGACACTTAAAAAATATACATGTACTCGCTTGGGAACGGTTTTTTCATAGATATCGTGTAGGTTACATTAACCCATTAGAGTTAATGTAACCTACACGATATATGTATATGAAAAAATATACTGCGTAAGTGCGCCGCGTTTTATACGCGCCGCGCCAAATGTGACGAGTCGAGGTGTTAAAAATGTAACATGTAATTTTACATCGTCATAACGTTCATCGACATCTTTCAGCGGGGCCGGGGGCCACGTGACGGTCACCGGAGGAGGCCGCACGCCCTTGAGGCGGCGCGGGCCACTCGGGCCGCCATGTGGGACTCGTCCGCGTTCCTCGGCGTGCTCACGCCCAAGTTCTACGTGGCGCTCACCGGCACCTCCTCGCTCGTCTCCGGCCTCATCCTCGTGTTCGAGTGGTGGTACTTCCGCAAGTACGGCACCTCCTTCATCGAGCAGGTCGGTCGCGGCCCCACGCCGGCGCTCGCCTCCCTCCCTCCCTCTCTCTCTCTCTCTCTCGCTCTCTCCCGGCACGACGCTCGCAGGTGTCCGCCGCGCACCTCGGCGGGTGGCTGGGCGCGCGGCGCGGCGGCGAGGCTCCCGCGCGCGCCGAGCCCGAGCCCGGCGACTGCGTCGTCGGCCGCAACCCGCTCGCGCTGCTGCGCGGCGCCGAGTACGCGCGCCTCTGGACCACCGCGCGCCGCGCGCCGCTCACTTACTACGACATGAACCTGTCCGCGCAGGAGCACCAGGCGTGGTTCGGCGCCGTCGGCGAGGTGAGCGCGGGCCCCCGCCCGCCCCGGCCCGGGCCCGCGCCGCCTCGCTCACGTCGTCTCCCGCCGCCCGCAGGGCCCCGCCGAGGAGGCGCTCGGGCGCGCGTGGCGCGAGCGCGAGCCGCGGGCGCGCGTCGCCGCCGCGCGCGAGGCGCTGCGCCACGCGCCCGCCTGCGCCGCCGCGCTGCTGCTGCTCGCCGAGGAGGACGCGCCGACCGTCGCGGAGGCGGAGCGCGTGCTGCGCACCGCGTGGCGCGCGGCCGAGGGCGGGCTGCGCGCCGGCGGCGGCGCGCGCGACGCGGCCGTGCTCGCGCACGTGAAGCGCCGCACGGCGATGTGCCTGCGCCGCCTCGGCCGCGTGCGCGACGCGGTGCGCCTGTTCCGCGAGCTCGCGCGCGACACTCCGCCCGCGCTCGCCGCGCTAGACCCCGCCGAGAACCTGCTCGAGGCGCTCCTGGAGCAGCGCGCGTACGCGGACGCGGCGGCGCTGCTCGCGCGGCGGCCGGAGCGCTCCACGAGCGCGCTGTACACGGCGGCGCTGCTGCGCGCGCGCGCGGCGGCGGCGCCGGGCGCGGCGGCGGAGGCGGGCGCGGAGGCGGCGGAGGCGCTGCGGCGCGCGCTCGAGTACAACCCGCACGCGGCCGAGTTCCTGCTGGAGCGCGCGCCGCTCGCGCTGCCGCCGGAGCACGTGGCGCGGCGCGGCCGGAGCGAGGGGCTCGCGTACGCGTTCGGTCACGTGCGGCACTGGCGCGCGGCGGAGGGCGCGCTGGCGGCGCTGGGCGCGGCGGCGCGGGGCCGGGGGCGCGCGGCGGTGGCGCGGGCGGACGCGGAGCTGCTGGCGGAGGGTCGCGGGGCGGGCGCGGCGCTGCTGCCGCTGGGCGCGGCGCTGTGCGCGGGCGCGGCGCTGGCGGCGCTGGCGGCGCGGCGCTGGCCGGGGGCGGCGCGCGCGGCGCTGCGTGCGCTGCGGCCGCCGCTCGCCGCCGACCCGCCGACCGAACTCGAATAAACGCGCTTCCGTCTCACCGGTGTCGTTTTATTTTCCCGCCCGTTTGAGTCTTTCGAGTCGACGCGTTCCGAGATCGTTCCTCGACCGTCGCACGTCACCGCGCGAGTCGGAGGCGTACCCGTTCGTCAAAAATCGAAAGCAGAAAAACTTACTTAAAAGCTTCGTTCGAACCGGTCAGAAGATAAACATACTAAAACTCCCCACCCCTCCGAGATGAGCCCGAGGCCCGAATACGATCCTTCCGAGGCCCGAATTTAACCCCCGACGCAAAAACGACGGGGTGTTATAAGTTTGACGTGTCTGTCTGTGTGTGTGTCTGTGGCATCGTAGCTCCCGAACGGATGAACGGATTTTGATTTAGTTTTTTTTGTTTGAAAGTAGAGTTAGTCGAGAGTGTTCTTAACTATTTGGTGGAAATCTACTAGTAAACTCCTCGAGTTTGGGCTCATTGGATTCGAAACGGTGACCCCTTTTCATACCCAAGAAAGCATACACAGGTAGCAATATTCCCGTTCCTATAGGAATTTTGGGAGTCTGGTAGTCAAACTACCTTTATACCAAATTTCAGCCTATTCAGCGTTACGTCCCGTTCCCGTGGGAATTTTGGTTCGAAAACTTTGTTGTCGGTAGCAGGCAGGTATCCTTTCTCGGTAGCCAAATTACCTTTGCATTAAGTTTCAGTTTAATAGGGCACGCGATTATCATAAAAACCCGTTTTTAAGGAAGTCGGCACACGTAAATCGTATTTAAAGTGCGCGCCGTCCTGTAAAAGCTAGTAAGATATACATAGTTCGGGCGATATGTGTACCTACCGGCCACCTGTGAGCAATGGTGGAACTGCACGGCGCGGCGGGCGTCCGGCGCGCGCGGCCCGTGGGCGGGAGCCGGCAGCCGGCGACTGGCGACACCGGGGCCGGCGGCGGCAGTGTTGGCGCGCGCGTCGAGCCCGCCGCTCGTGTGAGGCTCGCGTCCCTCCGCCCGTGCGCGTTGTTTATCGCAACTTTACGCCGCCCGCTACACACGCTCGGTACGTCCACTCATCACTCGGCACGTGCGTGCTGACTCCTGTTACACACTTGTGTACTCTGCGACGTATCTCCACTCGCGACTGCTTTGTCAATGTTTACGTTGTAATATCTGTCTACGCGTGTGCAAAATTTCTACCCGATCCGTTCAGTGGTTTGAGCTGTGCGTCAATGGATCAGTCAGTCAGTCACGCTTTCGTCTAGGTATAGAGTCATTCGGGTCAAGAGCACGCACTTAGCCTTTCTCGACCACGCCAGATCAAAAATAATTGATTATCAGGAATATTTCGGAGTTTATTAAATAGAGTATTTAATACTTTACCAAAACCTTCACTGTATATACTAGCTACATATATAGTTTTCTCTATATTAAGCAATATTTAGGCCCGGTCAGAATGCGATCTCTTGACCCTCAATTGGGGTAAAAGTTCGCAACGTCGGGGGCAAAAGTTCGCGTGTGGGGTAAAGAGACGCACGTGTAAAACTTTAAGAATAAAGTGATATAAAACACAATTATTTAATATTAAAAAGTTTTTTATTAATACACTTTGAAATAAACTAAACCAAATTAGGAACATTTTCTAGGAATTTAATACAATAACTATATAAAATAATCATCAAATCAATCATCATACCCGTTACTTGCCGTAAGTAGTTTTTTCAGTCGTATCACAAATAGTAAAACTAAATTACAGCACGCCTTTGACTCATCCCTTCTGTCCGTGTCCGTGTCATTTTCTATCCGGTTTACGAAATTACGTCAGAAAGACGTAATTTCGTGGCATGGTTCTAGAAAAATAAAAAACATTATTAGTCCAAACTAAACACGAAACTCGAAAAAAATTATGTTAACTATTCATAATAACATTGACTCCAACTATGTTTAATACATAAATATTTTGCATAATATATTACAAGTTAGTTATATGAAAATAAATCTGTATAATTGAAGTTACCATACCGGTTCATACGAACCACAAAATATTGGCTTTAACCACGGTAAAGAGATATACAGTAGTTTGACTGAGCGTGATTTTTGAACATAAATACCTACAGTCGCGCGGTACATGCGCAAGTCATAGGGCTGCCGGGCAGCCGCTGCCCGCATACAGTAGGTACCTGTTTCATATCATCTACTTACTTGAGCTACCTACCTACTACCTACTTACCTATCATGTCGTGGCGGCGTATATTAAAACCCAAGACAAGACAAAAGACAAGACAAGAGACAAGACAAGAGACAAGAAAAGAGACAAGACAAGAGACAAGACAAGAGACAAGACAAGAGATAAGACAAGAGACAAGACAAGACAACCTCCTCCCCTTCCCCTCCACCCCTTCCCCTCCTCCCCTTCCCCCTCCCCTCCTTCCCCCTCCCCTTCCCCTCCTTCCCCCTCCCCTTCCCCTCCTTCCCCATCCTCCCCTTCCCCTCCTTCCCCCCTTCCCCTTCCCCCTCCTCCTCCCCTTTTTAACTAACTGACCTTTTTAATTTTATTACCTTTCTATGTTGCTTGATAAACAAGTGAATTAAATTAAAAATTTAAAAATCCCCCAACGCAATACGCAATTCTTCATTTTGTGGTGGCGGCCATCTTGGATTTTTAATTTTATATAATGGGTTGTATTCTACTAGTTAAGCCCTTTCATTTGATACCCATATTGAGGGGGTCGCTGAAGAAAAAAGTAATCCGCCATTTTGTAGCGGCGGCCATCTTGGACCGATTTCCACCAAACATGTCTGAGAACACTCTTGACTAACCTTACTTTCAAACAAAAAAAACTAAATCAAAATCCGTTCATCCGTTCGGGAGCTACGGTGCCACAGACAGACACACACACACAGAGACAGACAGACAGACACGTCAAACTTATAACACCCCGTCGATTTTGCGTCGGGGGTTAATAATGTTATTTCTGGATTTCCTGATAAGTTCAATGATAAGTTCAAGCTACCAAAAACAGCATAATATAGTATGCTATTTTTTTGCCATTTTTATATAATTTTATATAATTTATTATATTATGTATACATACGTCAAAAGTAAATAACGTAAATAACACTAAATACTTGCAAAAAACTATCGCGACGTCCGCCCGTCGCTGCGTGGCACCCGCTTCTGGATTATATACCCACTTCTACCCACATCTACCGACATCTATTCACTTCCATTTTCCGCCCGTTTCTATGGAGTCAAACTACTGTATATCTCTTTACCGTGCTTTAACCTTAGTAACTACCCAAATAGCTATCACCACTGCCGTGTAGTCGGCAGTGGTGATAGCAATTTGCATTACTGTGATTGAGCTTGTGACAATAAATCCATTTTTATTAACATACGAGAGACAAAAATAAAATTTGATATGAGTGTGGGTAAGAGAACGCATGTGGGGTAAGAGTTCGCATGCGTTCTTTTGCCCCCGTTCTTTTACCCCACGAGTTCATTTTAAAAAATATAACATACGCTTGCATCCATGTTAGAGATAACCTAAAAGCTTTACTTGGAAATAATAGCACATGAACAGTCTAAAAACACTAAAAACTACTTACTGCGTTTATCCAGTATTCACAGATGCTATAAACTTTTCCGTGAAACAAAAAAGTACGTGATTAACAATGAATTTCACTAGTTTTTGTTTTTTTTTTCGCATTCGCGTCACACCTAAATATATCGCTTGGCTTCAAAATGGCGACTTGCTCGCCGATGATTCGGCCACACTCACTTCCCTGCTCCGACCCCTCTCCGCGAGATCTCAGCACTGCGTTCTCTTACCCGACGCGTGCTCTTACCCCGAATGACTCTACCTATTTATTACGGATGTTGAGTGATTTTGTAATGTTATAATATATCTACCAACCTAAAAGTATCTATTCTTTCAACGTGCCTAATATTCTTAGGCTTCCGACATCGTTGAATAGGTATTTCAAAATGAGGGATGGGTTGCTAAAAAATTTTTTCGATTAAGTGTTCCGTCTGAAGATATTCAAGTTTTTAACTTTTTTGAGCGTCCTGCTGTACTGCCTATATCAGCAGGCAGGTACAGTGTACAGTGCTAGTGCTACTCAGAATTTAACAATTAGATATGTAAAATTCTCTGATGCACTGGATCAACGTTTCCTACATCGGTATCATAAGATGTCAAGATACCGTCAGTCAACTGGAACTGTCGGGGCACCTCCACCTAGACCCCCATCTAGTCGATTTTCCGCAAAGGAAGTCTACTCAGGTGCTCGTGTGTCGTAGTCAAACATAAAAAAAATCTATATAGTTCTCGTTCAGGGACAGTAAGTTCCCGGAAGTGGGAACACGGGTCAGTAACCTCAAAGTATAGTTATTTTTTAATAAAGGGGGTTTTATGGGCCTATTTTTTTAGTTTTCTCAGTCGAGAAGACAAAAAGACAATTAAATAAACGACAAACAAACAACAACAACTGCCGACCGAATTAAAAAAAAATAAACTGATCGCTTTGCGAAAAAGGTTATCGCTCCCTGGTAAACGTCCAATTTGTTGATCACGCGATGAAGGCCATCGGTCGTCTGACGGGACGGACGAGGGGCGGCGACCGTCGGTCTCGGCGTGCGGCCCTGACGTGAGCCGGTGCGTGCAGGTGGCGGCGGCGGGCGGCGCGGATGGTGCGGCGCGGCGCGGAGGCGGCGCCATGGCGGCGCGGCGCCTCGTGCTCAACGGGCTGACGGCGGAGGTGCGCGCCGCGGCCGGCGGGGACGGCGCGGACGGCGCGGACGGCGCGGGCGAGCGCTCGCCGGACGAGCTGGAGTTCTACCACGAGCTGGAGCTGTTCCGGCTGCTGGCGCCGCCGCGGCGCGCGCGCACGCCCGAGCCCGCGCGCGCGCCCCGCCCCGGTCAGTGCCGCGTGCCCCGAGCCCCCCCAGCTCCCGGAGCCCCCCGCGGCCGCGCTACAGCGTGTTGTCTCTGTGCAGAGTGCCGGCGCAGCCGCACGCCGGCGCCGCGCGCGCCGCCGCAGCCCGCGCCGGCGCCGCCGCCCGCGCCGCACGCCCGCCCCGCCAAGGTACGTGCTCCTCTCCGCGCCCTTCTATAATATTATGTCGACCCTGAGGACTCGGTGTTCCTCTCCGTGCCCTTCTATAATATTATGTCGACCCTGAGGACTCGGTGTTCCTCTCCGTGCCCTTCTATAATATTATGTCGACCCTGAGGACTCGGTGTTCCTCTCCGTGCCCTTCTATAATATTATGTCGACCCTGAGGACTCGGTGTTCCTCTCCGTGCCCTTCTATAATATTATGTCGACCCTGAGGACTCGGTGTTCCTCTCCGTGCCCTTCTATAATATTATGTCGACCCTGAGGACTCGGTGTTCCTCTCCGTGCCCTTCTATAATATTATGTCGACCCTGAGGACTCGGTGTTCCTCTCCGTGCCCTTCTATAATATTATGTCGACCCTGAGGACTCGGTGTTCCTCTCCGTGCCCTTCTATAATATTATGTCGACCCTGAGGACTCGGTGTTCCTCTCCGTGCCCTTCTATAATATTATGTCGACCCTGAGGACTCGGTGTTCCTCTCCGTGCCCTTCTATAATATTATGTCGACCCTGAGGACTCGGTGTTCCTCTCCGTGCCCTTCTATAATATTATGTCGACCCTGAGGACTCGGTGTTCCTCTCCGTGCCCTTCTATAATATTATGTCGACCCTGAGGACTCGGTGTTCCTCTCCGTGCCCTTCTATAATATTATGTCGACCCTGAGGACTCGGTGTTCCTCTCCGTGCCCTTCTATAATATTATGTCGACCCTGAGGACTCGGTGTTCCTCTCCGTGCCCTTCTATAATATTATGTCGACCCTGAGGACTCGGTGTTCCTCTCCGTGCCCTTCTATAATATTATGTCGACCCTGAGGACTCGGTGTTCCTCTCCGTGCCCTTCTATAATATTATGTCGACCCTGAGGACTCGGTGTTCCTCTCCGTGCCCTTCTATAATATTATGTCGACCCTGAGGACTCGGTGTTCCTCTCCGTGCCCTTCTATAATATTATGTCGACCCTGAGGACTCGGTGTTCCACCCGTCCGTGTGTGAGATAGGTATATCTGTTATCTATATATTTGTCAGAAGCCTAGATCTTTTCCGTTCGAACTAGAGCAAACCTCAATATATGTTAAACGAATATCTCGGGGCTGGTTATTTTGCTGTAATTTGTAAGAACGTTCATGACACCAGAAACGTTAAACTTAATACTTATGTAAAAATCTTCATCGACAATCCTCAACGAGTCATCGTTTCCTCCTCACTTCCCTAATTCGTCGTTTCCTCCACTCTCTTCTACTCGTCAGAACGATTCCTCACTATTACACCCGACCGACCGCTCCGAATCCATCAAACGATGGACCGATAACGGACCGCAGTAGCGATAAACGTTGAATCCTTATGTAAACGCCCCGACTTCCTGCAATTAACCCTACGCGTGGTACGTACGCGGGCGTGAGTGAGTCGGGTACGGCTACGATGAAGAGGGAGCCTAACACCTATTCCTGTCGGTTCCCTACTTCCCGAATAGTTCCCTGTTCCCTAACAGTTCCCTATTCCCTAACAATCCCTATCCCCTAGCAGTTAATTATATTTGAGAGTCTGGACCCCTTGTGTGTGGACCTAGCTATGTGTGTGTGTGTAAGTGTGTGTACCTAACTTTATGTGTACCTACTGTCCCTACCCTACCTATTGTCTATGTGTACCTAACGCCCTAGCCTAACAATAAGTACGAATAATATATAAATATACTAGCTTACCCGGCAAACGTTGTTTTGCCATATAAATAATTAATAGGAATGATTAAAAGTTAATATGAGAGTTACACTGAGATAGCAAAATAATAATTGTCAACGTTACTACTACACTTGATGCATAAACAATAATGATGGCCGACAACTGTGTAGGGAGTGAGAAAGAAAGGAGACCGGCTTCGTTCTCATCCCTACTCCGTGCTGTTTACTGGGTCAGAAGTGACACCTGTAGACATCTGGCGGGGATAACTAATTAAATGACGATTGATCAGTTTTCGACCGGAGAGGAAAAATTATTAAATTATTAAAATGGCTATTAAAAAATAAGGGTTAATCGTAGAAGGGTGAAAATTGAGGATTGTATGTATTTTTGTATGTTGTATCATAAAAAAATAGAAATTAAAAATTTTGTCTAAAAAATAAAATAAAAAATTTAGGGGTGGACTACCCCTAACATTTAGGGTGATGAAAAATAGATGTTGGCCGATTCTCATAGATACCGGATAACCACAAAAAATTTCATCAAAATCGGTCAAGCCGTTTCGGAGGAGTATGGCAACGAAAACTGTGACACGAGAATTTTATATATTAGATAAATAAGTACGGGATATCAGCCACCAGGAGACCTAAGGTGGCCGACGGAGGTTGGGTAGGAAAGGGGTGCGTGTACGGCGT
The DNA here is from genome assembly GCA_947507615.1 of Hemithea aestivaria. Classification (NCBI taxonomy): domain Eukaryota; kingdom Metazoa; phylum Arthropoda; class Insecta; order Lepidoptera; family Geometridae; genus Hemithea; species Hemithea aestivaria. Next base: position 83,238 of record OX382332.1, read on the forward strand.
GCAATGTACACAGGAAAGATTTTCTCACTGCCGGTCAAGCAGGATCACAAGACCGATCAATACTGACGGCTAAAGGAGTCTTGGCCGCAGTGAGAGGAAGCTAGAAAACATGAAGTCTTCTAGTTGGTCCGGCGTGGGCTGGGCTTCACTTCTTGGGCTGCTCATCCAGCGGTTGCTGGGACACTTCTGGGACTGCTCGTCCAGCGGTTGCTGGGAAACTTCTCAGGGCTGCTCGTCCGGTGGTCGCTGGGTCTTCAGGCTGGACTTCCTTGGCTGCTCGTCCAGCGGTTGCTGGGAGACTTCTGGGACTGCTCGTCCAGCGGTTGCTGGGAGACTTCTGGGACTGCTCGTCCAGCGGTTGCTGGGAAACTTCTCAGGGCTGCTCGTCCGGTGGTCGCTGGGTCTTCAGGCTGGACTTCCTTGGCTGCTCGTCCAGCGGTTGCTGGGAGACTTCTGGGACTGCTCGTCCAGCGGTTGCTGGGAGACTTCTGGGACTGCTCGTCCAGCGGTTGCTGGGAGACTTCTGGGACTGCTCGTCCAGCGGTTGCTGGGAAACTTCTCAGGGCTGCTCGTCCGGTGGTCGCTGGGTCTTCAGGCTGGACTTCCTTGGCTGCTCGTCCAGCGGTTGCTGGGACACTTCTGGGACTGCTCGTCCAGCGGTTGCTGGGAAACTTCTCAGGGCTGCTCGTCCGGTGGTCGCTGGGTCTTCAGGCTGGACTTCCTTGACTGCTCGTCCAGCGGTTGCTGGGAGACTTCTCGGGGCTGCTGGGGTCTTCAGGGGAGGAGTAAAACTCCACTCAAATCTTCTTGCCCAATTTATTTTATTTTCAAATACATAATATAGGTTGGCTGATGTCTAACAATAATATTGTAAAAAACATGATCTTAAATATTAATTTAGTCTATGCACACATAAATAATAGTTATTATATTTTGTTTGTGTTGGGAGTTTTCTGTTCGGGGAGGTTTCTGTTGAGCCAGCAGATAGCGCAGCATACCGGTGACGCGATGTTCAGAGTTCAGAATTTCTCTAAATTTGCAAGTTGTAGTGCGCGCCGCTGTGTCTGGAGCAACGCAGCACTTTTCTTGTGTTTGCGCAACCTCTCCGCGAGCTATGTTACATGAGTGGTCAGCTGTCGTTGGGACGGAATTGAGGCCGCGGCTGATGCCATGATTAAATGAGTTGAACACCTTATATCTCAGAAAGGAAACTCTTCTGTTTGTGTGTTGAATACAACAGAAGAAAAAAAAGAGATCGGAGTGAGTGCCGACGTGCCTCCTGCTGGAGCTGGCGACGCATCGCTCGGACCCAGGTCCCAGTCACAGCGGCCTGACGACGGTCACTCCAATGAACTAACTCTGCTATGTATATTTATTGAAGCTGTCTGTCTGCAGCCTCATGTCTGATCCCCTCTCATTATAATACTCGCAATAATATCATATTATTATTGGGAGCAACTGCTTCTATGACAGGTATATTATACATTAAACCTATCACGAATACATCTTCGGTTGAATCTCTTTAGGAATAAAATAAGTGGGTAGAAAAACTGTGCTTAAGTAAATTAGAAGTGATATTAGTACAATCTCGTAGGAACGTCGGTGCAGGCTTACATTGCCGGGAACGCTTGCTATGCATCGAACCGTAACACTAACGATGCCATTCATAATGCAGCGCGAGACAGCCTGCCTCTAAATTACTTGTATTATCTATATCGACATTACGCTCTTCTATTGTTTTACGTATTTTCTTAGGAACTTCGTGTTTACGAGCGAGCGAGAGATTCGTATGATATGGCGAATTTTAAAATAAAAATTCGTAAAATGTACTATTTATAAATGTCTTTCCAGTTTGCTACTATAATAAACAACAACATGTTTTCATAAAATGGCAATTGTATTTTGGCTAGCCTTTGCCACTGTTGAAAGTATCAAACGGGGAATAAAAAAAATGGACTTTCACCGAATAATATTTTCAAAGTTAATTCTTGACATCGTCCGAGCGAGAAAGTCGCACGTAACAGAGAAGCTTTTAATAATATTATGTAGTTCCATTGTATTATTATAATATAAAATAAAAATATATATCGACGCACAACTGCTCTATTATAAAATAATCAAATTTTCAATCACGTTGTTCAGAGCCGGTTTTAACAATACCAGCGCCCTGGGCGAGATTTCTACGGCGCCCCCTAAAAAGCAATTCAAACCCATACTAAAAAGGAAAAAAATCCAGGATTTTTTTCTGGGCCCATTCCGATGGGCAAAATCATGGGCGTATCTAGAAAAAACCACCTTTTCAGCTTGCTGCGAGTTCCGAGAAAATTTTGAATTTTTCAGCACGAATGATGTGCGTTTAGCTTGCTCCGAGCGGCAAAAAAACTAAATAAGTATTCTTATTTATAAAAGCGCGAGCAGCTCGCTGCGAGCGCCGAGAAAATTTAGATATTTTACAGCACGAATGATGTGCGTTTAGCTAGCTTCGAGTGGCAAAGAAACTAAATGTCCTTATTTATAAAAGCGGGAGTAACTCGCTGCGAGCGCCGAAAAATATTTGAATTTTTCAGCACGAATGATGTGCGTTTATCTTGCTTCGAATGGCAAAGAAAGCAAATTTTCTCATTTATAAAAGCGCGAGCAGCTCGCTGCGAGCGCCGAGAAAATTTTGAATTTTTCAGCACGAATGATGTGCGTTTATCTTCCTTCGAGTGGCAAAGAAACTAAATGTTCTTATAAAAGCGCGAGCAGCTTGCTACGAGCACCGAGAATGTTGAATTTTTTAAAACGAATTATAGAGCCTGTGGCGCCCCTTTTATCCGGCGCCCTGGGCGGTCGCCCAACCGCGCCCCACCCTAACGCCGGTACTGACGTTGTTTTAATAATGTAAGTCGTTACTCGACTGAAAATGAAGAATGAAGCGTTGGTCATTATCGTTCCATTTAGTAATATAATAACGCGGGAGTAGTGTGTGGAGCGAGTGATGTGATGTGTTGTGTTGTGATGTGTTGTGATGTGGTGTAATGAGGCGGCGTGACAGGCGCATTACAGGCAGTAATCCTCTCACGGCGAGCTCGTAATGAGTTGAGCAGCGGCGGGCGTGATGGGGCGGCCGCGCGTGTGATGTGTGTGCGAAGGAAGCCGCGGACATTGTGCCGCGACTGGGGCGAGCGGCGAGTACAGCCGGGTGCCGGCCGCTGCCAGCTGTTTCATCAGCTCGAGCAAGCCACGCCGACCTACAACCTATAGCCAAGTACCAAATACTTCTGGTTAACGCAACGGATCTAACGTATTTATCGGAAATATTTCATCAAAGCCTTAATGCTTCAAAATGTGTTAGTATGACAGTAGTTGTGGAAGAACAGACCACAACGACTGAACCAGTCTAATCATTCGTCCCAGTGTTTATAGTGTAGGTCACGAACGTTTGGCACTCGAGTAGATGGCGCCGGCACCATACACTAGTAACGCTGACGGCGAGTGCGCAATACATACTGTAGTGTTCTAACTCAATAAGATAACAATGGGTGTCCCATTTTTGCAACTAAATTTTTACTCTTTACTTTTTGATTATGTTTAAAAAGACTGCCGCTCGTTCGGAAACATTTAGTGAGTTAGGTGCGAGTCGAGTTCAGGCTGTGATAGACAGTGTTATAATATAGCGTGGTGTTGGCGCGGGTAGCAGCGAGCGCGGCCGGCGGGCGCGGCTAGTCAATCATAATGGAGTATGGTGATGAGTGTTGACGGCGGACGTCGCGATGGATGTCGGAGCTATTACGATATTGTAATAGGAGCTTACAGAGGGCGCGCGCGGGGGCGAGGCGCGGGGGTAGGAGGGGGTACAATTATTGCACTAATAACGTTATTACTGCTCTCAAATAACCTCTCCCGACTGTCGCAGCGGAGGGGATAAATGGCGCAAAGATCTGGCGACTGAATTATTTCCAAAGCTGAATATCTCTAGGCAAACGTCTCGCTATCAGGCTGTAAAACTGTATAACGTGCTGCCTACCGAATTAAAAGGAATACTAGATTATAAGGTTTTTAAAACAAGACTGCAAAATATTTTGATGAAGGGGTGTTTGTTTTTATGCTGTAAATGAATATATAATGACATGCAATAATTTGAATGATTTTTAACCCCCGACGCAAAAACGACGGTGTGTTATAAGTTTGACGTGTCTGTCTGTCTGTCTGTCTGTCTGTCTGTCTGTGTGTGTGTGTGTGTGTGTGTGTATGTGTCTGTCTGTGGCATCGTAGCGCCCAAACGGATGAACGGATTTTGATTTAGTTTTTTTTGTTTGAAAGTAGAGTTAGTCGAGAGTGTTCTTAGCCATGTTTGGTGAAAATCGGTCCAAGATGGCCGCCGCTACAAAATGGCGGATTACTTTTTTGTTCCACGACCCCCTCAATATGGGTATCAAATGAAAGGGCTTAACGAGTAGATTACAGCCCACTATATAAAATTTAAAATCCAAGATGGCCGCCATCAAAAAATGGTGAATTACGTATTGCGTTGGGGGTTTTTTTTAAATTTTTAATTTAATTCACTTGTAATTGTTGACATTTGTTTTTTAATTTTTTTTTTTAATTGTGCATATTCTACTTTAATCCCATATAATTTTTATTGTATAATTTATTTTAATTAATTCGTTATTTTATTATTATTTTTAATTTCACATACAATGTAATTGTATTAAAATTTGTTTTTGAATAAATGAATTGTATTTATACTCATACTGTTGCTGTATTAAACCGCTGCAACAACAACTCCATCAACAACAAAAACAACAACGCCAACAACTCTGTTTAACAGTTCTAACTATTAAGAAACGGATTTTATTTTAAAAAAAATATTAGATTGGTACCATACAAAAATATGAAAATTTAATATAAGTATGTAGTATATAATACAATGTAATCGAGCATGTATAATGTATGACAGAGGCTCTGTTAACACCAGTCGAAGGCTCTGCGAAGACTCGCTCGTAAACCTTGAACGTCGGCCGGCCTGCACTAGCTCAGCACTAGTTCAACACTGGCTTTATAAATGTATTGACTCTTGTATAAACCTCGATCACACTACAAATGGCTCGCCGTTCACCCTCGGACAGTTTACAATGACTGCCAGGTGCAAGCTAATAACGGATGAATCCTAGTCTAAATAAATAAAAGGGCGGAGTGACTGACTGACCATTCAACGCACAGCCTAAACCACTGGACGGATTGGGTTGAAATTTGGAACATAGGTAGGTTATACGACGTAGACCTCCGACAAAAAAGGATTCTGCCATGCGGGCAAAGCCGCGAGTTTATGCTAGTATTATGATATGTTCCGTGAGCCCTCACAGGCCGCTCGTCGTGATCCCTTCACGTAATGAACCAAACGTGCGGGTAATGTGAGCGAGTGTTTACAGCCTTCTCGCGCTTGATTCATCTACTTAGTTGCAAAGTTTCACGGACGCCACGAGGGGAACGAAGTAAGTAGAGATAGTTTAACGATCACCACAACAGTTGTGAGGAATGGTTCCGGCGGCACTACGTCACGGGACGCACGGTGTGACGTCACACGCAGGCATCGCTGCTCCGCGCCGGCAACTATCGCACACTATATCTACATTATTATAATATCAACTAGCTTACCCGGCAAACGTTGTTTTGCCATATAAATAATTTCCTAGTAATGAAATGAAATGAAATGAAATGAGATTTATTTGTCATGAATTTTGGTACAATGTGATCTTAATATACTATTTCCTGTTCCGACAAAATTCTACCTATTGAAGGCATACAAATATTAAAATAAAATTAAATTCAAATAATATAATACTCATGCAATCAAATTGAAATTAGAAAAATAATTAATAATTGAAAATGTTCATTAGATAGTAATAGTAATGTCAAAAATGTTTAGCAATGAACAATTAGTATGTACCTATTATAAACGACATGTCAAATTAAATATGATGTCAAAGGAATTTACATTGTCAAAGGAATTACAAAATATGTCAATAAGATATTTTTTAGATTATAAATGTCAAAGAACTTAATTATTCTAAAGTAATTTCTAGTGTAGACAAAAAATAGCTTACTTATTGGAAGTATGTATGTATGTATGTTAGAATGTGTATATTGTATGTATGTAAGAATGTGGTATATGCGTGAAATAAGCATTATTTTACAGAAAAATTTTTCAAACAAAAGTAAAAAATTAAATTTTATGAAAACATTGTCTCTTATTATTTTTTCATACAACCAATATTTCCATTGACATTTCAAAATAAAGATTCATAATGATTGATTTTTTGGAAACTATGAAAATCTTAATTGTTCAATTACATTTTTTTAATAAAATTAAATTAAAATTACATTTTTATAAGATCAACAACATTTTCGATATAAATAAAAAAAAGTATACTTACAACACAAAATCCGTTGTTATTGGAAGCTCGTGTCACGTGTTGAGTACTTTTGAGGTTATAAAATCACTTGATTAACTAATCGTGCAAAATACACTCAAAATTGATAATTTAATTATTATTGATATAATAGGAATGATTAAAAGTTAATATGAGAGTTACACTGAGATAGCAAAATAATAATTGTCAACGTTACTACTACACTTGATGCATAAACAATAATGATGGCCGACAACTGTGTAGGGAGTGAGAAAGAAAGGAGACCGGCTTCGTTCTCATCCCTACTCCGTGCTGTTTACTGGGTCAGAAGTGACACCTGTAGACATCTGGCGGGGATAACTAATTAAATGACGATTGATCAGTTTTCGACCGGAGAGAAAAAATTATTAAATTACTAAAATGGCTATTAAAAAATAAGGGTCGATCGTAGAAGGGTGAAAATTGAGGATTGTATGTATTTTTGTATGTTGTATCATAAAAAAATAGAAATTAAAAATTTTGTCTAAAAAATAAAAAAAATAAAATTTAGGGGTGGACTACCCCTAACATTTAGGGGGATGAAAAATAGATGTTGGCCGATTCTCATAGATACCGGATAAGCACAAAAAATTTCATCAAAATCGGTCAAGCCGTTTCGGAGGAGTATGGCAACGAAAACTGTGACACGAGAATTTTATATATTAGACTAGCTGACCCGCGCGCACTTCGTTGCGCGTGAGAGTCAATTAATAAAGCGAATTTGGTGCTGCTATGTTCACTATGATAGTATTTCCATCCCCGTGACTTTGTAAGCGTAAAATAAGGCATGGCTATATATTATTTGCTCCCGCTGTGGGTAGCGAAGAATATCGGGTTGGGTATTTCTATGCAGTTTTGTTCGCTACCGTAGAAACCAATCCTATGTCCTTTCCTAGAGGTCAAATTATCTCAGTTGAGCGGTAGTTTATCGCCTTCATAAATTTTCACGCCTCTTTTCAGGAATTAAAACTATTTGTGGTCCTTTCCCGGTAACTCTTTAACTTATCTCTACTGTAATGTACCTCAGCTAAATTATTATTCGTTACTAATTTCTCACACCATCCTTCCCGCGACTCAAATCAATTCCATGGTTCCTGAATTCCCATTAAATCTCTGATCCTCCTTCCCCCTCCTTTAATACTTAGTCTCCTTAAAGTTAATTTCTGACATAAAAAAACTATTCATTAACAGAACTTAACAAAATATCAGCTCATTTTCGGTTCAGCGGTTACTAATTTCCATGCAAACGTTTTTGTGAAAAAATTCCTGTTCTGGTGAGAATTTCACAAAATCCCTTCTTATCGGTCGCCTACGTTACATAAAGAATACGTTGTCCAAATTTTAGCTAAAACGAAGAAGCGGTTACCTTTCCTACACAAACTGGATCCCTCTTTCCTCCCCTCAAAGGTTGATTTCTGGGATATAAAGTATCCCATATCTTTTTTTAAGACTTAATCTACCTTTGTATCAAATTTAAGCGCAATAGGGTCAGCGGTTCTAAATTTCCCATTAATTTCTGTCAAAATAAATATTTAATGTTCCTAAACACAACTCAAACCATGATTTTACAAAATTTCGATTCAATCGGTTTAGTTGTTACGGATTTGCATACAATTGTTTTTTGTAAATAAATCCCGTTCCAGTGGGAATTTAGCAAAAGCCCTTCTCGTGAGTCGCCAAAACCACCTAAAAACACGCTATCCAAATTTCAGCTCAAATAAAGAAGCGGTTAACGATTTCTTACGCAAACTTGCACCCCCCCTCCCCCCCCCTTTCCTCCTCTTTAATGTAGATTTCTGGGATAAAAAGTATCCCATTTTTTAGGACTCAATCAACCTCTGCACTAAATTAATTTAAGCTGAATAGGGTCAGCGCAGCGGTTCTAAATTTCCCATACAAACTTTGACCCCCCCTTATAAGTTAATTTCTGATATAAAAACTATTAAAAATTTCCTTAACAAAACTCAAACCATCATTTTACAAAATTTCAGCTTAATTGGTTTAGCGGTTACGGATTTGCACACAAAAGTTTTTTGAGAATAATTCCCGTTCCTGTAAGAATTTCACAAAATCCCTTTTTATCGGTCGTCTTAGTTTATGTAACTAAGAACACGCTGTCCAAATTTCAGCAAAAACAAAGAAGCGGCTAACGATTTTTTACACAAACTTGCACCCCCCTTTTTTCCCTTAAAAGTTGATTTCTGGGAAAAAAGTATTGCATATCATTTTTTAGGATTAGATCTACCGCTGTACCAAATTTAAGCTCAATAGGGTCAGCGGTTCTAAATTTCCCATACAAACTTTGACCCCCCCTTTACCCCCCTTAAAAGTTAATTTCTGACATAAAAACTATTCAATGTTCCTAAACACACTTCAGACAATCGTTTTACAAAATATCAGCTCAATCAGTTCAGCGGTTACAGATTTGGATACAAACGTTTTTTAGAATTAATTCCCGTTCCCGTGGAAATTTTGTAAAATCCCTTTTTATCGGTCATCTACGTTACATAAAAAATACGCTGTTCAAATTTGAGCTTTAAAAGATGGCCGGTTACTGATTTTCTACTCAAACTTCTACCCCCCCCCCCCCTCTTCCCCCTTCAAGGTTGATTTCTGGGATAAAAAGTATCCCATATCATTTTTTAGGACTCAATCTCCCACTGTACCAAATTTCAGCTCAATGGGGTCAGCGGTTTTAAATTTTCCATACAAATTTCGACCCCCCCTTTACCCCCCCTTAAAAGTTAATTTTCGTCAAAAAAAAATTAATGTTCCTAAACACGATCTAAACAAACGTTTTACAAAATTTCAGCTCAATCGGTTCAGCGGTTACGGATATGCATACAAACATTTTTCGGGAATAATTCCCGTTCCCGGAGGAATTTTGCAAAAATCCCTTTTTATAGGTCGCCTTCGTTACCTAAAGAACACGCTGGTTTAAATTTCAGCTTAAACAAAGAAGCGGTTACCGATTTCCTATTCTAACTTTGACCTCCTTTATCCCGCCTTAGAGGTTGATTTTTGGAATAAAAAGTATACCATACAATTTTTTAAGGACTCAATCTACCTCTGTACCAAATTTCAGCTCAATAGGGTCAGCGGTTTTAAATTTTCCATACAAATTTCGACCCCCCTTTACCCCCCCTTAAATGTTAATTTTCGTCAAAAAAAAAAAATTAATGTTCCTAAACACAATCTAAACAATCGTTTTACAAAATTTCAGCTTAATCGGTTCAGCGGTTACGGATTTGCATACAAACGTTTTTCGGGAATAATTCCCGTTCCCGAAAGAATTTTGCAAAAATCCCTTTTTATACGTCGCCTTCGTTACCTAAAGAACACGCTGGTTTAAATTTCAGCTTAAACAAAGAAGCGGTTACCGATTTCCTATTCTAACTTTGACCTCCTTTATCCCGCCTTAGAGGTTGATTTTTGGAATAAAAAGTATACCATTCAATTTTTTAGGACTCAATCTATCTCTGTACCAAATTTCAGCTCAATAGGGTCAGCGGTTCTAAATTTTCCATACAAACTTCGACCCCCCTTTACCCCCCTTAAAAGTAAATTTCTGATAAATAAACTATTTGATGTTTCTAATCACAATCCCAACTATCGTTTTACAAAATTTCGGCTTAATCGGTTCAGCGGTTACGGATTTGCATACATTCGTTTTTCGGGAATAATTCCTGTTCCTGAGGGAATTTTAAAAAATCGCTTCTTATTGCACGATGAAATCTTCTTACGAATACGCTGTCCAAATTTCAGCTCAATCCGTCCAGCCGTTTGGGCTGTGCGTTGATAGAACAAAAGTGTACGAACGATTTTATATAATAGATAAGTAAATCTTTAGATAGATATAACTCTTTTATTTAAAAACCGATTTAAATAAAACCAATACTATTTACAAATTAGAGAAATTTGCAACGTTTTAGCGAAAACTGCATACAATTCGGTTGTGCCGTTTTATCACACATAAGTAATAACCTTTTTACAAATTAAGCCTAATAAAACTACTCTGGTAAATTTTCGTTTATGGCCACATCGATAGATGGCGTATTTTTAGTTTGTCGCACTTTTTGCTTTTTGATTTTTTTGAATTGAATTTACTTTATATTCTATTACTTTTACTTCGAAATTTTGATGTAAATTAGGGGCGATGTGTCCGATATAAATGATTATTATTTATTTTATTATTTTATTTTACGTTTCCCTAGGAAAAATTGACAAAATGTTTTACGATCTAGATCGCGCAAGCGACTTTTTCGCGTCGTTTTGTTCATATGCGTATTTTCACAGTTCACCTTAGTAAAGGATCACAATGAATGGGGAGAAATTTCCATTCTTATTATATGTATGGATGGATTAACTTTCTTTGTCTCGTTCATGTTTGAGAATAGGTTTCTTGGTTTTGTCTGACAGATTTATTTATTATTATAGTTAATGTTGTGTGACTTGGCCGTTGAAGGGTACACAAGGGTATTATACCAGGTGCTCGATCTAGACAAAGTCGTGCCAACGTGTATACCCTTCATCGGCCAAGTCACACAACATTAACTATAATAATAAATAAATCGCAATAAGGTACCTTAGACTTGGCACGACTTTGTCTAGATTTCATTATTTTTTAGAGATAAACAAACAGCTCCATCGAGACTTGGCTAGTTTTTTACAGAATGTTTTGGTGGGATTTCACTTCTTTTTGTAGAAACACTATATTATAAGGTTACTATAAGGCCGACAGACAGACAGGTAAGTCAATAAATGCTTTACACAATTTTAACCATTGACTGCAAATGTAACTTTGTAATCCTATACATTTATATGAGATTACAAAGTTATTTATGCAGATGTATTATCTCGAAAACGAGACCGAAATTGCATGTTTTTATAGTTTTTCTATGGTTTATACAATAAAGTCTAAGTATGTACCAAATTTCAGCTCTCTGAGTTTTGGGGAAGTACTAGTTCTATTTTGATGATCATGAGTGAGTGAATGAATGAGTGTCGAAAATGCGAAACTTTGCTTTCGCATAACTTCGGAACTTAATGACCTACAGACTTGAAATTTTGGATTTTAAGTATGTAATTATAGCTTACTGGATGACGAAAATTTCTGGGTTCTGGTCTTATCCAGAGGTTCTCAAATAGGGGCCTGAAAATGCGGCGAAATGGTTCCTGTAAAGGATGGTACGGCAGTGCTTGCTTCGCGCTCGACTTGGCGGGGGCACTACCGTGCCCCCAGATATGAATGTACCGTGTGTCTCGTCCAGTATTACAGGGGAGGGGGCGGGCACACGCGCGTCTATACCTTCTGCTCGACAGGTTGGAAACTAGGCTTTATAGAGCGAGGCCTGATGTAAAAACACATGCATTAGAGTTATTGTGTGACTGCAGAATGCTACGGTCGCGTCGTAGCGCCGTCTGCCAATCGCAGCCGTAGCACGTGCTACGCACGCCGTAGCACCGTAGCAAGTGCTACGAGACAAGTATGGAGAAGGGACAGCGCTCTACTCGTATTATAATAAAATACAAACGATCACTTTAAGTTCAGAGACCGAGTGAAGTTTGTAACACACACACACACACACACACACACACACACACACTCACACAGTGGCGTGTGGTTGTGTAGTCGGCGTCCGTTTCAAACTCGCTCCAGTGTTTTATCCTTTCTCTCTGGATGATTCTGTTTTTGTAAAGTTGCATTTTTTTTTCATCAAACACCCACAGAGCAATCGTCACAAAAATTAAATATCTTTTCCAACTATTAAATAAAACAAGTCAATTTAATAACAGTGTGTTTACTACTAGCTTATGCTCATGGCTTTGCCTGCGTGGCAAAATCTTTTCTTAGCAAAGGTCTACGTCATCAAACCTATTTGTCTTCCAAATGTCAACTCACTCAGAGATCAGTCAGTCACTTTTTTCTTTTATACATATATTTAAAAGATATATAAAAGGTACACTGGTGTTTGTAATTATTTAAGTGTTATATCTTAATAAAGACCTTTTGAAATTGCAATTGAAATTTCTATATGATTTAATCGTCCTTCCATGTAATAGTGTCTTTACTTTTTTACAAGTCTCATTGAATAATATTGGTCATTTTATTTTAGTACGGTATAATGGACAGACTCCTTTAAATATGTCATTTTAAATTTGCGTTTAAGTTTATAAATTTCCTAGGAAATTTATAAATTCTTGAATTCTGTTATTTTCTAGTGACATATTATATACTACCTAATCTGTGGCTGTAGCATGCCACACGGGATCCCGCTGAAATTTCAAGAGTAGAACTGTCACTCAATAGATTGTACTTTTGTGAATGTATGGGATGACAGTTCTACTCTTGAAGCTTTTTCGGGATTCCATGTGGCATGTTACGGGCACTATGCGCCTCGGCCAACGTTGGCGAACTTTGGGCCAACGACTCGGCGAGTCATTCGGCGCACAGTGTGGATGAGCCTGTAGACTATAATAATTACTTTCAAATAAAAAATAAAAACTCTTTTTAAAACCTTTATCCACTGAAAACATAAAAGCTACTTGAAAGCGGTTTTACCCGCTGTACTATCTCTATTCCAAATTTCAGCTCAATCAGTTCACTTATTGAGGCGTGAATATTGTATCAAAAGACAGGACGAATATGAAGTATAACGATACGCATTTTATTGAGACCTAACCTACAATATTTATTTTCAAAAACGCCACTCTTTAGGTACCAAAAAATGTAAAATTAAAACATTGTCCGTCAAAACAATAATAATATAATAATTACGAATTATCGATATTTAAATCGATTTCATGGCTAAATCGATTTTGAAATTGAAACTTTTTCGTTGCCCATCACTAAAAGCAGAGTAGCCAATAGGAAAAGTGGGCGGAGTCGTCAAATTGTGAAAAAATTTATTTCAAGGAAAACTTTGTCTATTGCCCCTCTATTGGATATGTCCTCGATGGTTTAATATGATGATGTCGCTGTATACATGTGCCTATGTATCGTCCATATTAGAAACGTTTCAGCCGTCCGCGCCACGCCTCAATAAATACACAAATATGTTGCGATGTTTATAAATATGCGAGTGTAACGATTCGTTCCGCGTCGGGATCGCAAATCTAATATATAAAATTCTCGTGTCACAGTTTTTGTTGCCATACTCCTCCGAAACGGCTTGACCGATTTTGATGAAATTTATTGTGCTTATCCGGTATCTATGAGAATCGGCCAACATCTATTTTTAATTCCCCTAAATGTTAGGGGTAGTCCACCCCTAAATTTTTTATTTTATTTTTTAGACAAAATTTTTAATTTCTATTTTTTTATGATACAACATACAACAATACATACAATCCTCAATTTTCACCCTTCTACGATCAACACTTATTTTTTAATAGCCATTTTAGTAATTTAATCATTTTTCCTCTCCGGTCGAAAACTGATCAATCGTCATTTAATTAGTTATCCCCGCCAGATGTCTACAGGTGTCACTTCTGACCCAGTAAACAGCACGGAGTAGGGATGAGAACGAAGCCGGTCTCCTTTCTTTCTCACTCCCTACACAGTTGTCGGCCATCATTATTGTTTATGCATCAAGTGTAGTAGTAACGTTGACAATTATTATTTTGCTATCTCAGTGTAACTCTCATATTAACTTTTAATCATTCCTATTTTATCAATAATAATTAAATTATCAATTTTGAGTGTATTTTGCACGATTACTTAATCAAGTGATTTTATAACCTCAAAAGTACTCAACACGTGACACGAGCTTCCAATAACAACGGATTTTGTGTTGTAAGTATACTTTTTTTTATTTATATCGAAAATGTTGTTGATCTCATAAAAATGTAATTTTAATTTAATTGTATTAAAAAAATGTAATTGAAAAATTAAGATTTTCATAGTTTCCAAAAAATCAATCATTATGAATCTTTATTTTGAAATGTCAATGGAAATATTGGTTGTATGAAAAAATTATATGAGACAATTTTTTCATAAAATTTAATTTTTTACCTTTGTTTTAAAAAGTTTTTCCATAAAATAATGCTTATTTCACGCATATACCACATTCTTACATACATACAATATACACATTCTAACATACATACTTCCAATAAGTAAGCTATTTTTTGTCTACACTAGAAATTACTAGGAAATTATTTATATGGCAAAACAACGTTTGCCGGGTAAGCTAGTAAAATATAATAATGTAACCGGATGAATCCACGGGACGGCGCTAGTCGTCGTTACATCATTACTGACTAATGTGACAGTATGTGTTATTGCCAGCTGAACAGAGGGATAATAAACATGAGACAATATGAGTAAAGTTATCCAATAATGTAGTGTGGACGATGTAGCGCGGTGTCGGTGTCGGGCGGTGTTGACACGAGTCGTGGTCTCTACACAGACGCGGGCGGTGTCGCGGGCGACTTTTTTTTGACCCAGGAAAAATGCGTTACGCATCATCACCCCACGCCAGGGGCGGTATGTGAGACTCCCCCGCCGAAGACGGGCGCGGCGGGGATACCCACTAAAAACCTGGGGGTGTTCCTGCGGGACGCCATAATGCCGGGGCAGCGGGTACGCCGAAGCACTCGTCCGCGGCCCCGACGGCGTTCGTCAGTGGAGCCTGACTCTACCCGCAGTACATTAACCATTGTTGGAGCATTTGTTCCTTGTTGTATGGTGCACACATCACACTGCAACATGCGGAGTGTTGGACGTGTGTCATCATGTCTTCGAGCTAAAGGCGCGCGTAACCTTATATTGCATGTATTAAATAAGTTTTTATTATTTCAATAATATTTTATGAAATTATAAATACTTGAACAATAGTTAAATTAATGAAATTGTTCGCAGTCCGCTGTCAATCTGGGATTGTTAAAAACAATTTGTAATAATAATAGCTTGAAGGAAGTTGTTATAAAGACTTATAGAGACTATTGTTATAGAGAGCTATGTAGCTACTATTGTTGGGGGTTGTACTGATATAAATGATAAGTCCGTGATTTGGAGAATCTTTGTATATTAGGAATTATGTTAAAGTCTACGATGAATGCACTGATATGATAAAAAATGATAGATGACTGTTTAGGCCGACGGAACCGATCGCACTGATGTAAAATATATCGCGGCCACGTAAACTGCAGCGCCCGCAATAGTCGGCTTTTGCACTAGAATGCTGTGTTAGGTGTTCGGTGCACCGAACAACTATTATTATCTAGACACGCGGCAGCGAGTCAAGCCAAGTTCAAGCAAAGGAACTGGCGACCGCGCCGTGTGTTATATTACACGAACCATCCAAAGCGCGTTTTGACGACTTTTTACACCCTCGTTATACAAAAACTATTACACATAGACAAGTCAAATTTGGCACATGTACTCTTATATACGAACTACATCTGTGGTCCAAATTTCATAAACACAGCTCAAACGGTTTTTTATATATAAATATCCGGTATCCAAGAAATTTAAGGGTGAAGAGGTGATAGATCAAAATTATATCCCACTTCCAGATGACCTAGAAAGTTCAAATTTGGCATCCAGATAGGCAAAGTCATAGTAACAAAGGAAAAAATCAGAAACTAGTAAATTTTAATGATTTAATAATATTTTTAAATTTAATAAAAATTGTTAATTTTAAAGTGTGGTAATTAACTTGCAAATTAAATATGATCCACCTTCCGGTTTCCGATTAAGCTGAAATTTGGCATGCATGTATAAATTGGATGACAATGCAATATTATTGTAAAATGGAGGTGATCTGATGATGGAGTTGGAAGGTGGCCATAGGGACTCCGTAATTATATGACGCAACCCCATCTAGTTTGGGCTTATTTGATTTGTCTTGACGAGTACTTTGATACTATATAGTAATCAGGGTCTGATGATGGAGCTGGAAGGTGGCCATAGGAACTCCATAATTAAGCGACGCAACCCCATCGAGTTTGAGCTCGTTTGATTCGTCTTGACGAGTACCTTTGTGCTAGACAGTAATAATAAATGCCTGTTAAAAAAAATCACATGTTACCTACCTACTATAAGTACAAACTACCTCTATGACTGATAATAATGGTATGGTAATTTTAAGTATATACTTTTGTTATATTGTTTATGAGTCACGATAAGGAGTAGATACCTAATACCTATTCTATTCCACCTCGATCCTCTCTCGTCGGTGGAGAGTAGAGCGACAGTCCCATGGCCGGTGCACCGGAAATAATTAAAATCAAATATAAATTAAGTTCTAGTAAGCCCAAAGGGCTTGATAATTAATCTATATGATAGGGCTTACTATGACCACTTCATTTCTGATATGCGTCTGGTATTGGCTCAGTTATTACATGTGGATTTTAAGAGCTTCACGTGAGAATAATATGATAACGAATGGAGTAGGTACCACCTTTATTTTATTTGACCTTACTCTTATCAGTTTTAGTATTTACATACAATTAAATGATAGGTATTTCAGACCACGCCAGCGCATTAGGTATACATCATTAAATTATGGATAAGTACCTACCTACTATTAAATTCTGTACAAAAAGTAATGATATCCTATCAAAAACATAAATGTGAAATTAGAGTCAAGTTCAATAAGTATTATGTAGTACCTATGCGTTAGTTGTATGTTGACTTCAAAGACAAAAGAAGGGAGATCTAAATGGGTGCCAAGTTCAATGGTTAGTCCTGAAATATATTTATAACATAAAATATTCTATTACAACTTAAAATATTATTTCTTCTTATAACTTAAGATAAATATGTTATAGTTTGAGATCTGACTTGGCTATTAGTATTATAGTTTAATATTAAACATAATTTGTAGTAAGGACAAAACATGAGCAATTGTTGAGAACATCACGCACAGGCAGTATTATTGTTGGCAGCTGCTTCACAAGCATGCACTGAACGTGGCGTGGCGTGTTGTGTTGTTGTGTGGTGTGGCGTGTCGTAGGTCTGGCCAGGCCGCCAGCGAGTCAGAGATGAGGTCGCGTGGCACGGGTGACACGGGTCCTGATAGATTGCCAATATTCACATTGTTCGATAGTTTTTGCAAAGCGAAGGGTTTTGTGAACGATAGAATGTCGGATAAAATACTGTTATAACGTTGAACTGAACACATTCTTGACCGCCCCCCCCTCCCTCCCCCTCCTCGGGCCGGCTCCGTCTCAGGTCTCTCCTGGCTCTCAGGCGGAATGTTAATATCCGCGAGTCGAGACAACAGTTGTGAGATGTACCGGGAGCGTGGAGCGGGAGCGCGCCGATTGGTTTACCTTTACATAAAGGCTGAGGCGGCGAGAGTAGTTCCTGCGTGAGGCGGTGGGAAACACTCCCTCGCGTGCACGCGCTGCTGGTTGTATGTCATCGATCCCTCACACTTGTTGTTGGCATTCATTACATATTATGCAAACAATAAACTCACTCGGTGTGTAAGTTTATATCCTATACAATTGATGGGGGCAAGAGTTCTCATTCCGCGAGGATAGCTATTACGGACACACATAAAGTATTAACTTTCCGTTTGTTTTTCAACCAAACGGAAAAAACATGGAATTGGCTAATATCTCGCCGTTCCGCTGATTTTAAAAAGTGGAAAAACTTGAGCCGCGGCGTCCTCTCTCGGGGGGTGCGGGGGGAGGGGGGGGGGGGGGAGTGTTGTGCAACTTGTTATTGTTCAGTTTGCTTTGTGCGGCGGCCACTCGTGTGATGAGTGCCGCCCGTGTGCGCCTGCCCTAGTCCCACAGCTCGTGTGCAACCACCCTAGTCCCGCGGCTCGTGTGCGGCCGCCCTAGCCCCGCAGCTCGTGTGCGGGTGCTTTAGTTCCACAGCTCGTGTGCGGCGCTTCGCTTCACTCGACACGTTTCATTATACGATACATTAGTCCATTATTCAACATTAATACACTCATCCACTTACGCGCATGAATAATGCATGCCGGGCGTTATATTTGAAACTGGCGCAAACTTACCGCCGCCGCGACCGTGATCCTTCGGTGGAGCCTTCACTATACGAGTACCTACAGTGTAGTGTGGCACTGCGTCCTACTGGAGCTGCCGACAACCTCTCGACCTGCACGTGGTGTAGCCTCGCCTGGCGACTTACGATTGAATCCGGGAGGCTGCACGAATACAGCCTCTAGGGTCCGAAGAGCAGTGCGATTATTTCGGGTTCCCTTGGAATATGTATAGTGACTACTATCTCTTGTTCCATTGAGGGCGGGGCCGAGGTTGTGACCTGTAGGGAAGGAGTACACGTGGCCAGCAGTAGCGAGTCCTGTGCTGGAGTTGCCAGGGGGGAGGACATGCGCTCGCGCCGGGTGACGGGTGACGAGTGTGTCCGCCGCTCCTGAGCTGATAATGTTCCGGATGATGAACACTGTGCGCCTTATATACAACTTTACTTATATACATTATAATATTATTTTGTATACCTGCTCACAAAATGACATTAAGAACCTTTTTTATCTAAATTTATAAAAGGAAAGAGTGACTTATTGATTGCCTGATTTATCAACGCACAGCCAAAACCACTGAACGGATTCGGTTGAAATTTGGAATACAGACTTTTTTTTATGACGTAGACCTCCGCTTTGAATGGATTTTGCTACGCGGGCAAAGCCACGAGCATAAGCTAGTATAATATTATAATTTGAAATTCAAACTGGCAATATAAGGCGTTCCTGAACACGCGTACAGTAATCGTTTCCCCACAGCAGTCCCCGCTCGGCGCCAGCTCGCCGCACAGCGACCTATCCCCGCGCTGTTACTGAATGCTACGGAAAACAGCGGACAAGTGCGAGTCGGACTCGCTCATGAATGGTTCCGTAGCAGCAAGTAACGATGATCGATGTTTTAATAAAAAAAATGAAGCTAAATAGGTGTATTTGCGGTTTACGTATCAAAAAAACTGCTTACTAGATCTCGTTCAAACCAATTTTCGGTGAAAGTTTACATAGTAACAACATCATATATATTTTTAGATCATTCTCTTATTTTGAAAGTTACCAGGGGGGGGGGGGGGGGAAGGACAATAATTTGGAGAGTCTCTCGCGCAAACTATTCAGTTTAGAAATTAGATACCACACACGTATGAGTTTGATGAAAAAAAAAAATTGGTTTCACTGCTAAGTATGGGGAACTCCCAAAATTTATGTTTTTTTTTCTACTTTTTTTTTTAATCTTAATGCGGTTTACAGAATACATCCTACTTACCAAGTTTTAACAGTATAGTTTTTATAGTTTTAGAAAAAAGTGACGTGGACGGACAGACAGACATGACGAATCTATAAGGGTTCCGTTTTTAGACATTTGTCTACGGAACCCTAAAAACAAACAAACTTAGAGATATTGAGCAGATACGGATGGCAATATTGTGTATCTAATGTCCCACTAGAGTTATATTAATTAGATGTCGTCGTGGACACTACTGCATCGATAGGGCTGAGAGTAAGTCGGTCGGCGCGTGCCGGCGCCTAACAAGTGCAGCCTCGCATCATGTCATTAGCCGGCGGAGAGTCTCACCGCGCTCCGCACTCCACCGCCGGCAACACTACTACCACACTACTGCTGCTGCGATACATACCTACCTACTGTACAATACATACTGTGTACACACTACACACACAGGCTAGTTCATTGCTAACTTATCACTTGTCATCTAACCTTACTGTACAAACATCACATCTACGAGTACTTGGAATCCTGTGTAATAGAACGGAGACGCTCGTAACACTCTGTAACACGGAGCGCGGAGTCGCCGCTCAATTTTTAATTAATTAATGAGTTGATTAAAATCAGTTATCTTCAGCATAACGGTCGGGCCCAAACCGGAACAAAGAGGAACCGTCGAGGCTTTATGACTTAAGAAATTGATTAATTTCCGTATCAGAGTTTAATTAATTTATTAAGGGGAGACTCCGGGGCCCGTTCCTTGGAACTCAATCGAACGCGGAATCGCTCTGAGACAGCTTCATCGCGATGCTCGTACGAGGCGGAACGCGTCAATTAGATGATACGAAATGTTCTAGTGGAGTGTTGCGTGATGCGGCTGCAGCCACCGTGCACCTCACATTATGATGACAAAGCAGGCTCGCGACAGGCACATAAGAGGAGCGGTCCGCTGGCAGCAGGCGCGGCGCGGCGCGGAGATGGCTCGGAGCAGGTCATTTCCTGCGTGGCCCGGACCCCGGGACCGGGACGGGGCCGGGCCGGCGGCGGTCCGAGGGTCTCGTGCCTTATCGCCTCCGCAATGAATCCCCGCGCGCGCGCCGATATGTTACCGCGTCTCATTGAATACGTCCTTCCCGACAGATATTTATTGCACACCTTCATGCTCCATTTTAAACGAGCTATTTCGATTGCGTTGATAATCTGAACACGTTTATATCTAATGAAATTAATGTTATTATACTGTTTCAAAAGTAGATCATTGTCCGAGTGTGCGTCATCTACATAGATATTATTATTGAAGTGTATACAATAAGTGATGCTCAGTGAAGGCTCGGCGGCAATCCTGACATTAATGTAACCTAATTAGGTGCCCCGAGTGCAGGGGCAGGAGAAGGGGGAGGGGGGGAGTGTTTCAATTACTGTAGACACAGTGGGGGGATTGATCACTCCCTCGGAGACATTTGTGACCGAGATGATAAATTAGAAAAATGTCTGTTCGGATCTGTCACCGATAATGAAGGGAAAATCATTTTTATAAGCGAATGTACAACGTACCGCGCCGGGAGTGGTGGGAGGGAGGCAGCAACAGTCGCGGTATCTTCTTCCTTCTCGAGACTGGCGAGTCAAGTCAGTTGTCAACTAGTTTTATTTACAGTTATTTGTATGTAAAGCGCTGGAGAGAGCAGGGAGGAGGCACGCGGCACTCGGTCGTAAGTGAATTAGTTGCGACTTCACGAACTCTCTGAATCTCCGCAAGTCGAGTCGGTCGCATCTGTTCACTTTGTCAACTCGTGACCTACCGAGCTGCCATGTTTCTTCCCGGAACTACTTATTTATTAGAGTTTCCTACCGGACGTCGGATATCATGGCGCGAGTGTAATGACTTCCAGATAAAACAAATAAAATGCAACGTAATGAAAGTGGTGCAGGATTGTTTCCGTTCCCGCCTGATCGGTCGCGAGATTGTCTCCGATAATAGAAAGCAGCTCAGGCGGGGCGGGCGGGATGGGGAGGGACACTCCGCTCCGTATCACACACTATTTGTCCGGAGCCGTTCAACTCCACCGGAGAGCTGAGCCCAGCATGTAGCGGAGTGTGTACCGCACGCTACATTACCGGCCGGTACAGCGAGGCGGACACACGTCCCACCGTCAGCACTCGTGAGCTGCCTCGCTCCGGCCGCCCTGTACGTCCCGGTCCCGACGCTAGCCGCGGCGAGGGTGGCGGCGGCGGCGGCTGGTGCTTAGGGAACAATGAGCCAATAACTCGCTGCGATGCGACCCGGAGCGTCTCCTGCGGCCGCGGCGGAACTCCGCTATCATTAGCGTATCCCACTTTTAATAACATCACTTCGTTTTATTGCGGCTCTTAATGAACATTTCCCTGTTATTGAGAGATGACGACTGGAGCCTGCACCCGGGCGTGCCCGGGTGAGGGGGGAGAGGTTCCTTCCTCTCGTGTCTAATTAAAAGATAACGCGGCCGCCGCTGATTGGAAAAAGGCGGAAGCCGATTGTTTCTCCTCGACTGAAAATGTTTCCAACGTTATGCACTTGTACTCAGAAACTCCCTTTTACACAAGATGTCGTTACGACATTTTTACGGAATATTTATGGTGTATCTATCTTGTACTTATAGGTCACGCAATTGACAGTTATTATATCAGCAGTACCGTATGAGTAAACAATCTCCCTGTCAAACCTGTCGCCATCGGTCGCGGCGGTGCCTCACATACTGGTAGCGTTGTCGGCGCGTGTCGGTTGTTGTGGCGGAACATTATCAGCGCCTGCTCCGCCCGTGCCTTGTCCTCTATCTCGGCGCGTGCTGTGAGCGGTAGGATAGCGATCCTACCGCTCACAGCACCGCTCTACATAGAACAGCGGTTCTATGTAGAGCGTGCCCATATCTCGGACCATCTCCGTGAACATACATATAACTCCAATATATAATGTTATAAAACAGTCCGCAGTGGCTAGACTGTACATGGATTGTTGATCTAGCTCGGCGTGTGAATGTCTCGCTGCATTAGTACCTCTATAGGTAATAGGTACACTACACAGGTGGTCGTGGCTTTGTACGATAGTCTTGTTGTAACAATCAGTATTTTCTGAATGATTGTCTCTAAAGTTCACAGCTCCATTGTTAGGTATAAACAATATCGATGCTCATTTGATATTCAGTATTGCAGACAGTGAGTCGGAAATAGCCGCGGTCCGGCGGTGGAGGTCGGTTGCAGGTCGGTCAGAGGTCGGTTAACCTAATTACCGCGGACGGAGGGCTGACGTGTCGCGAGTGGAGCCGAGTGTAACAACATGTCGCGTGACAGGTGTCGCGAGCTCATCATGGAGGTTCCTCCGCACACTGCGGGCCAGTTGCTCCTGCTCCGGGTAGCTCCGGGTGACACAGTGTCTGCAGAGACACTTCCACACACGCGCCCACTTCACCAACTGTTGCTGCTGACTTGAGATCGGATTTCCTTAATAGGGTGCTTAGAATTGTTGATCTTGTACCAAAACTGTATCACAACATAGAGACTTGAGTATAATATTATGTTCCAATTATTTGTAGACGTGAGATCGTTAATCACAAGTGAATTAAATTAAAAATTTAAAATACCCCCAACGCAATATGTAATTCTCCATTTTTTGGTGGCGGCCATTTTGGATTTTAAATTTATTATAGTGCGTTGTATTTTACCCGTTAAGCCCTTTCATTTGATACCCATATTGATGGGGTCGTAGAGAAAAAAATTACACCAAACATAGCTAAGAACACTTTCGACTAACTGTTCTTTTAAACAAAAAAAAAACTAAATCAAAATCCGTTCATCCGTTTGGGAGCTACGATGCCACAGACAGACACACACACACACACAGACACGTCAAACTTATAACATCCCGTCTTTTTTGCGTCGGGGGTTAAAAATTAGAAATCGTCTAATTTGTTGTGTTTTCCCTTCGACTAATAGTTGTGTGTGTCTTTGCGAGTGAGTTGAGTACCGGCGCGACACGTTGCTGCAGCGAGAGGAGGGTATCTCGGAGTGATCGCGCTGCTCTCAGCACTGCTTCACTTTCCACTATGTTTGGCTTCAGGCGCTGGAGTTGGCTACTCGCACTAAACTTGATTACGAGTGCACTCTGACGAACTTCAGTCAAGGTTGATCGTCCTCCTATCACTGGTTGCTCTACTAATCTAATGACCAGTTGTTGTGTACAATGTGGTTCGCTTTAGGAGATATATTTCTAGTACATAATGTGTAAGTAAAATTGCACCCTGAAGATATCGATCTATTAAGATTGTAGATACCGCCGTTAATTTACAAAGATGAAGATTGTAGATGTTGTCCAGTGCATAGAGACATATTGTAGCGATCAGTGACAAGCGGCCGGTGGTACAGTCACCGCCGGTGGTGAGGCGGCTCCGTGTGTTTGTGTCGGGGAGGTGTTATTGCGATTCCTGAGGCAGTACATGAGCAGCAATAAGAGCAGTGTGGTGTGTACCCAGTGAGCAGCAACACGCCGCCCTCGCAGCCAACATTACTCCCTTTCCTCCCCCCACATGCCGCGCCGCCTCTCTCGTGTTCTCACTGATATTGCTTGTTAAATAAAACAAATGTTACGCAGACGATGCTCATCCGAAACCGATCAATCTTTATCTACCGTGAAATATGGAATATGTTCCCCGACATAATTACCCGTAATCGTTTTTGAAAACGTCTCGAGCGTTCTAAGGAGATATAAATATACACTTCCTAAAGGGGTAAACATTTTTGAAGGTAAAAGAGTAGATAGCGACTTGTAACAATACAAAGTAGAATCGTTTCGCGGATGTATATAGAGCTCGGTGCGATTTATGAACAAAGTTGAGAGCTGGCGGAAACAGGGGGGGAGGGGAGGGGAGGTATATTACACTCTGTAATAATGAAGGGTGTGATTGTTTGTAGCGACACGAGCCAGCAGCTGGTGGTGGAGTGGGCCGCGTGTGACTCTGGCTGTACTAGTATCCTGCTGGAGTTGTTCCTGCGTCTTGTAGGGCCGCGGACACAGGCACGTCCTCTGTGACGTCACACCGCGGAAGCTTGTTTGCTCCCGCCGTCGCTGCCTGTCACCTGTCGGCGTCGCACGTGCATTAATCATGTCTGCGTGCTCATAAATCACGAGATTAGCTCCACATCCTCCGCCGCGACCCACTTACAGGCCAGCGGTGAGCGCACACCGCACGCGCGTCTTGAACATTCCTGTTCGCGTGCCTGAAACACGTTACTCGCCTCACAGCTTGCGCTGTTAATTAAACCTACGCTACGGTTCGTTTCTCTTGCATACACACTTTACAGCAAACCCCATGATGAACATGCAAGCGCTCGATTTAGCTTAATTGTATAGGTATCATGGTCCCGGTTCCCCGGCAGCCTGTCGCGATGAAGCCTGTCGCTGTACCCAGCTTGTAGTATCGTGAACCAAACTGCCGCCGAGGGTGTAGTTATTTGTTTTTGATGCGCGCAGCAATACGCTGGAGTTAGCGCTAACTCGCGGGAAACTTCACTATTCTAACGTATCCAGTAGAAATTGTTAGCACTTTGAGATGTTTGTTTATTGTAGATACTCATACGAGATCTCAAATAACTTTAGAAAACCTTATAAATGATATGATGATATGATTATACATATGACGTGCGATTAGAGAGGTGGACAATGTTTGTTGGTTTTGTTTTTTCTTTAAATGTTAGGATAGTTAAGTATGACGGTAGTGTCACTATATGAACAGTTTGTTCGTGTGACGTGCAACATATGCCACCAGTACAACAGACCAGGCTCGGGCGGCGCCGACACGATTGGATCCGATCGAGCGGACTTATTGGATTTTTCATTTGGTGATTATCTCTTTACAATCCGGGCTCGGGTTTCTCGTTATCTTTTCCATTGATTTCCAATCGTCGTCCAATAACACTCGTAATGACTGATACAATCAGCCCGCGGAGTGGAGCAGGTAGCCTCGGAGGTGCCGCGGCGACCCGCAGCCTGTGTGTAGTGTAATTAATGAATCAGGAGGAAGCGCGTAACTCGCCAACTTTTACTGCCTCTTAAGCTCTTCAGAGTGAAAAATTAATAAGTTTGTACATTTTACGGCGCCGTTAAATATAATGTCTGGCATCGTCCTCACTCCTCCCGACTACTCCGAGCCTCGCGCCGCGTCACTCCAGACTCCACGCCTCATCCGCTCACCGATACACCACTACTCGTTAATATGGTCATTTGTTTGTTTGTGTAGGTTAATAAAAACAATAATATTATTACTTTAGTGTTGGCAAACATTCAAATAACTTAATACCTAAACCATATTATTATGATCGTAACACTATGATGGCTACTATAATATACAACATACTTCCTAGGTTCATAATATACGGATGGAAACTAAATGCTCATGATATCACAACCACAACACGTAAGTCTGTCACCATAGTTTACAGTGTGACGTCACATAATGTGAAAAATGATAAGAGTGGTGTCGGTCGTTATGAATAGTGCAATATATCAGGATGATTGCGCCGAGATCCTTCCACCGACGTAATTAATTGATGGTTCCATCGATTCTTTCATCTCGCCTCCTCACTGCGCCCTCTTGTATAAAGCGAGCGATGTATTCACTCAAACGTTATATTGTGTAGTGTATTGTGAGTCGCGATAGTGTCCCTGTCTGTCGTCCCCCGGCTGAATGTCGCGCGTGGCTCGGTGAGTAGATGTCCGGCGGCGGGCGGCGGGCGCGGGCTCGACTCTGTCGCCGTGGAATGTATCCTATCAAAAACATAAATGTGAAATTAGAGCCAAGTTCAATATTACGATATATGTATTATGTAGGTACCTATGCGTTAGTTGTATGTTGACTTCAAAGACAAAAGAAGGGAGATCTAAATGGGTGCCAAGTTCAATGTTTAGTCCTGAAATATATTTATAACATAAAATATTCTATTACAATTTAAAATATTATTTCTTCTTATAACTTAAGATAAATATGTTATTGCCTGAGATCTGATTTGGCTAGTTCTCATATACGACATATTATTAAGTAGATACCTGCATGCAAAAACAGTCACGAAAGAGCCCTATGTTCCACGGCGGCTAGTTTTATAGACAGTTTTAGTAGGCAAGTTAATTATAATATTTCGCATAATACAATATGAGAACAAGCCAAGTCAGATCTCAAGCAATAACATATTTATCTTAAGTTATAAGAAGAAATAATATTTTAAATTGTAATAGAATATTTTATGTTATAAATATATTTCAGGACTAAACATTGAACTTGGCACCCATTTAGATCTCCCTTCTTTTGTCTTTGAAGTCAACATACAACTAACGCATAGGTACCTACATAATACATATATCGTAATATTGAACTTGGCTCTAATTTCACATTTATGTTTTTGATAGGATATCATTACTTTTTGTACAGAATTTAATAGTAGGTAGGTACTTATCCATAATTTAATGATGTATACCTAATGCGCTGGCGTGGTCCGAAATACCTATCATTTAATTGTATGTAAGTATACTAAAACTGATAAGAGTAAGGTTAAATAAAATAAAGGTGGTATAATACCTACTCCATTCGTTATAATATTATTCTCACGTGAAGCTCTTAAAATCCACATGTAATAAATAACTGAGCCAATACCAGACGCATATCAGAAATGAAGTAGTCATAGTAAGCCCTATCATATATATTAATTATCAAGCCCTTTGGGCTTACTAGAACTTAATTTATATTTATTTGATTTTAATTATTTCCGGTGCACCGGCCATGGGACTGTCGCTCTACTCTCCGCTGACGAGAGAGGATCGAGGTGGAATAGAATAGGTATAAGGTATCTACTCCTTATCATGACTCATAAACAATATAACACAAGTATCTACTTAAAATTACCATACCATTATTATCAGTCATAGAGGTAGTTTGTACTTATAGTAGGTAATATGTGATTTTTTTATCAAGCATTTGTTATTACTATCTTTAGCACCAAGGTACTCATCAAGACGAATCAAACGAGCTCAAACTCGATAGGGTTGCGTCGCTTAATTATGGAGTTCCTATGGCCACCTTCCAGCTCCATCATCAGACCCTGATTACTATATAGTATCAAAGTACTCGTCAAGACAAATCAAATAAGCCCAAAGTTGATGGGGTTGCGTCATATAATTACGGAGTCCCTATGGCCACCTTCCAGCTCCATCGTCAGATCACCTCCATGTCACAATAATATTGCATTGTCATCCAATTTATACATGCATGCCAAATTTCAGCTTAATCGGAAACCGGAAGGTGGATCATATTTAATTTGCAAGTTAATTACCATACTTTAAAATTAACAATTTTTATTAAATCTAAAAATATTATTAAATCATTAAAATTTACTAGTTTCTGATTTTTTCCTTTGTTACTATGACTTTGTCTATCGGGATGCCAAATTTCAGCTTTCTAAGTCATCTGGAACTGGGATATTACTTTTGATCTATCCCTCAGTATGTATTAACTTCACCGATTACTGGATGTTTATATCTAAATATCCATTTGAGCTGTGTTATTGGAATTTAGAACAGGGATATAGTTCGTATATTTAAGTATATGTGCCAAATTTGACTTGTCTATGTGTAATAGTTTTTGTATAACGAGGGTGTAAAAAGTCGTCAAAACGCGCTTTGGACGGTTCGTGTAATATAACACACGGCGCGGTCGCCAGTTCCTTTGCTTGAACTTGGCTTGACTCGCTGCCGCGTGTCTAGATTCCGACAGATACCTAACGTTTAAATGAAATTCCTGCTCCTCCTGAACCCTGAACGTACAATATAAACGACGAGTGGACGCGGGCTCAGGATCCTTCTCACAACTATTACTAGCGCGACTGTAAAAACAAATCACGTTAAAGAAACGCACTCAATATAAAACTTTATTTTATATCTATCCTGATTATAATATTATACACTTATTCATGTACATCTTACAAAGTATCATTATATTAAGGTGATAGAAAAGATAAATGTATCCACGCCGATAAAGAATAATTTGGATAAAGTTTGGAGAAGCAATAATTGAGATGTCGCGTCGGTGAAGCGGCGAGTGAGGCGCGACCGGTGGTCAGACGGACAGACAGACAGACAGACACATGACGGGTCCCTTTGATCCCGGCTCCCGGGTCGGTCCTTCAACAGTCGCGATTGGTTCAGTATTGCTCTCTGGCCGCTAGTTGAAGCCTCCTCGAGACACTCCACTCCACCGGGGCGGGGGCGCCTTGTATTACTGTGAAGCCTACACGCGGCGAGTACCTCACCCGATC
The DNA here is from genome assembly GCA_947507615.1 of Hemithea aestivaria. Lineage (NCBI taxonomy): Eukaryota > Metazoa > Arthropoda > Insecta > Lepidoptera > Geometridae > Hemithea > Hemithea aestivaria. Next base: position 112,178 of record OX382332.1, read on the forward strand.
ATAATATAGAGGTACTTCCCAACACGGATCATAGCTAGTATATAGCATAGGTATGTGTGAGTGTGTAGGTATTTGTATATACTGTGACGCACACACGATTAAATCAAATCAAATCAATCATTTATTTGCTAGAATGCATAATTTACAATGGTTGTTTTACATTGCTTAAAACTAAGTCATTGCATTCAGCCTGCAAGCAGACGTGCAAATATTAAATTTATAGCAAACATTATTTAGGCATTACATATTATTATCATGATTGAAAATATTAATTTGTTTCACGTTATGAAATAAAATGAAGTAGGTACTCTTGTATGCTCGAACATTTGAGCGGAACATAACTCGAGTATTTAGTCGAGTATTAGAGTAATGAAGTAAGCGTATAATATAATACGAGGCGTATGATGTGGGAGCGTGTGGAAGGCTGTGTCGGAGGCTCGAGGCGCTTCCTCGCCCCCTGTAAGGCTGCTCCGCAAATAACTCGTAGCTGTAACAATATGTGTCGCTCGCGGTAGCTTTATGTTCGCGCTGGTGTTGCTGATACATTGTCTACTTGTTTGATACGTTATTATATCAAGCTCTAATTAAACACACTTTTTAAATAATAATTTAAAATTTTAAATAATAATAATAAGGGTGTCAAACGAACATCCCAACAAAATATTTGATATACCTCTATGAAAAGACTACTTCTGGATACACAACATCATAACATTAGATAGTTGCGGGAAAAAAGATAATACTTTATACATATTAATACACCACGCAAAAAAGAATTCTTTATTATTACTTCTCAAATGACTTTATTATTAGCCTTATAATATTATCAAAAGCGCAAAGGGCTGCCTGGTGGACTTTTATATCTCCGTGTACTCCCATTAAATGCCCTTCCTAGCCTATTAATGGGGATGAGCCCGCCTTCGAGAGAGACGTCATAATTGAGTGTTTAAAGAAAATAAGGGAACGATTACGTAATCTTACTAATAATATAAACGTGAAAGTTTGTAAGAATGGATGTCAGGATATTTGTTATTCTTTCACGCCTAAACGGGTGGACCGATTGAGCTGAAATTTGGTATAAAGATAGCTTAGACCCCAGAATAACATATATGCTATAGTAGTACAGCGGGTAAAACAGCTGAGCGTAGCTAGTTTAGAAATAATTTTATTTTCTCTATTTTATTGGCTGATGCTGAAATTGCAGACATTACTAACTTCATTGACCATATTTATCAATAGAGTATCAACACGCGTGGTCCCTGATGTTATAAGAACATAAACATAATGTTGAGGAACAATGTTGATCGTTGTATTGTCCCGCCTGTGAGGTCGCGGCCGGTCCCTAATTAATATCATTTGCTCGTCTGCTCGCCTCCTATTTCATCGGAAATGTACTCGAAGGAAATTAAAACGTTGAGGGAGATATTTATTTGATTATCCGCGACATAATAAACGTCGGACTAGTATTTATTATTGGACTCCATTCAACGAACGTGTAATGTTACGCGTTACATTACACCAGTCACCAGAGCCTTGTTTGGGGGGTTTGACCGTTGTTTGTGTTTGTAGAGTTACATATACATAATATTGATTGTCACGGTTGTCTGGAAGAGATCACTAGTAACGACTAGATTGCACTTACACTTAGATTATAAATTATTATTTTAATTTAAGGTTTTCTGTATATAATTATTATATTAGTGGTGTATAAAGAGTTAAACATCCAGGGAGGTATTTATCCCGCCTTCTAGGTTTATTCTGCTATCATCTACAGCCGCATCTTAGCTTAATACCATACGAGATCGTGATCAAGGGCATACTTACGAACAAAAAAATATATCGAAAGTATAATAATTAATGCAAGTTATTTACGCACAAGTACGAATGCAACCGTGAATGTATGTTTGTAACAGGTGCACGTGGTGACGTCACACGTGTCAAAAAAAAAAAATTCAAAAAATTCAAATCATTTATTCAAATAAGCCATATAAATAGCACTTTTGCACGTCAATATTTCTTGCTATGTTAATATTTAGGTAAGCACATACATTGTTATTTATGGAATAAATACATATTACATTGGTTTCCAGGCATCCTTGTCATTTATATATTCATTGGTGGTGTAGTATGCTTTCTTTAATAAAATGCCTTTAACATACATTTTGAATTTGTTTTCGTTAAGATCTGTTATTTGTTTAGGTATTTTATTATAGAAGCGGATACTATTTCCTAAATGTGATTTGTAATTAGTTTTAGAAAGTCTATAGTAAGGTACAACAATCTTGTGTTTATTTCTTGTGTTAAAGCTATGTGTATCACTATTAAGTCTGAATTTATCAAGATTTTTGCGAACATACATTATATTTTCATATATATACAAAGATGGTAGTGTGAGTACATTAATATCTTTAAAATGTTGTCTTAAGGACTCGCGTGCTTTTAAATTATATATTGCTCTGATTGCCCTCTTCTGTAGGACAAATATAGATTGGATATCTGCCGCCTTGCCCCACATTACAATTCCATAGGACATAACACTGTGAAAATAACTATAGTAAACTAGTTTAGCTGTTTTTTCATCAGTCAATTGCCTAATTTTCCTTACAGCATATGCTGCAGAGCTTAATCTACCTGACAAAGAAGAGATATGAGGACCCCATTGCAACTTTGAGTCTATTTTTATACCTAGAAAAGTTGTATCATTTACAAAATTTAAAGATACTCCATCCATTTTTATTACTGATGATGTAAGATTTTTCACATTTGGTAAAGAAAACTTGATACATTTTGTCTTTGTAGAGTTAAGTAATAGATTATTAACAGTAAACCATTTTAGAACCTCAGAAATTGTTTCATTGACTTTAAAACATTCACTTTTGCCTCTATCAACTTTAAATATTATTGAAGTATCGTCTGCGAACAGTACAATTTCACACAGTTTTTCTACAAAAAATGGCAGGTCATTAACATAAATTAGAAATAAAAAAAGGTAGCACTCCGGGAGTGCCGGCAGAAGTGAAAACTTCAATATTAACGTTGTGTTTAATTATAAGTATAAAAATACTATCATTTATGAGGTAGAATACAATGTTTATTTATTGCGCTATCGTACACAAATATGACAATTTATATGTTGTTATTTATAATATTATATCCTTATTTATATATTACATTAAATTTTATCTCTCAGAAAAATCAACTTCCATCCATAATTTCGACGACTTTTACACCATCGTTATTATCAGAATCATCATTTTTTACAACTGATACAATTGGTTTATGATAACTGAAGTAAGAAACAAACAGTTTTGATTCGAACCTATTTAAGTGTCTAATAAAGACCGCATCAATAGTAGTTTTGTATTTCGTTGTGCTAAAATTGCGATCATTTGACATAGTTAAACCAAATTCACAGAGCAGCACACTCAAGCACGGTAGAAAGAGTGAGAGATACTAGTTCCTCTCCCTTCCCCTCGATCTTACGCTTTTTCGATCAGCATCACGTGACCCTGACGCGAGTTTGAAAGTTTTTACCCATACAAAAAAGTGCTCAGCGCCGCTAAAGAAGTTTTCACTTCAAAAAGGCCCTAATATTGATCCTTGAGGAATTCCCATAATAATAGGAGATCCAGATGATCTGGCCCCGTCAACATCAACTTTCTGAAGTCTATTAGTAAGGTAAGATTGAAGAAGATCTGCGCTTTTGCCAACAATGCCATAATGTTTTAGTTTTGTAATAAGGGTATCATGACTAATACAATCAAATGCCTTTGACAAATCACAGAACACGCCTACTGCATCCTGTGAACCCTCCCAGGCGTCATATATATGTTTAAGCAGCGAGCAACCTGCATCAGTGGTTGATCTACCTTTTGTAAATCCGAATTGTTTACAATGTAGAAGTTGTTTTGTATTGAAATGATGTAGTAACTGATTCAAAATTAATTTTTCAAATATCTTACTTAGAGCTGGCAATACAGAGATTGGTCTATAATTAGCTGGATCAGCAGTACTTCCAGATTTGAACAAGGGAATTAATTTACTATGTTTCATTAGGTCAGGAAAAATCCCTTGGTCAACACATAAATTATATATAGATGCTAATATGGGAGCAATTTCTACAATAACATTGTTTAATACTTTGACCGATATGCCCCAGAGGTCTTCAGTATTTTTCATATTTAGAGATTTGAAAGTTTTAAGAATAGTCCTAGAATTTATATGTGTAAAATTAAAAGATTCTGTACATTTAGGAACATGTGCTTCTATATACTCGCAGGCCAAAGCAGTTGATGAATTTAAGGAACTAGTAGTAGTTATTGGAATGTTTGCAAAGAACTGTTCAAATGTATTCGCTACTTCTGTGTTTGTACATACCAAAGAGTCATTATGTTTTAATATAATTTTACTATTTTGTGGTTTGAGTTTTCCAGTCTCAGTATTAATTATTTTCCAAGTGGCTTTAATTTTGTTTTCTGCTTTTTTGATTTTTTTACTTAGATATAGAGATTTGGCAGTATTACAAACCTTTTTAAAAATTTTTGAATATTCTCTCACATAGTTCGTAGTATTATTATCAAATTTATAGTTTTTTAGATCATAAAGACTATACAACCTCTCTCTGCTTCGATAAATACCTACTGAAGCCCAATCACAAAATCTTATTTTATTATTTATTTTATTTGTTACAATTTTGAATATCTGACTATGTTGTCTATTGACTAAACAATGCAAATTATTAAACATTATATTAGGATCAGTTGTCTGTTCAAGAAGTGGAATTTGACATTTGATACTCTGCTTGAAATTATCTAATTGATTCTGAGTTATAGGGTGTCGCGTCACACACGATGTGACGGAGCCAGTGTCCGGCCTCTACTCACATCAGTCACTGTGTGACAGACAGACAGACACACAGAGGGACTACAGTAACGTGTGGTGTCACAGGCGAGCCTCTTGTTATAAGGTGCTTGTTTCAATGAATACGTCACATCCGCCAGTGACGCTCGGATCACGCTCCGGGGTGTTGTTTGTATGTATGTATGGTATATATTATGTATGTATGTACAGTGTGTGTATAGACTGGTGACACTCGAGCAGGGTGAGCCTTGTATTCATTGTTCTATTAATATAATATGATGCAGCATATCTTATTGTAATATTACCTTTGTGTGTGTTGAGTGTTAGACAATTACATTGTGACGTCACATACATTTTGACACATTAACACTTTCTTAGTACTTATTTGAAATATGAAATATTTATTTAAGAAAAGATGAGAAAAGATGTAGTGGTACAAGGTAACATAAAAATTAAAAACTAATTGCTTGTGAACAAATTTAGTTGTGAAATAATTTAGTTACTTATATTATTATGTTAAATATTGTCTGTAATATTTAGTTAAATTGCACTGTTTATAGCAGTAGCCATTAAAGAACAAGTATTTATTTTATGTACGAGCAGTTTGTTCACATAATACAATGTTCGAACTCGGTGCTACGAGAGTCAAGCATTTGTCTACGGCGTAGCATGTGCTACGACGTGCTACGCTCCTAGTTCGTAGCGGGTGCTACAAAGCGCGGTTTAATCGTTTACTTTTATTTCTATAAATGTAATAGTTTATATAAGAGTAGAGAAGTTTCATATTCTTAATATTATATTCAACATGTTGCTGAAAATATAAATCAAAGCCAATAATTTCTTGAAATACTGTTCCAATAAATGAATGTCTTGAAATATTTGTAGTTAACGCATTACGCACTCTATAGCATCGTATGACGTCTTTTACCAACAAAAAAACTTGCATGTACTTGTAAAAAAAATTTGTTGTTGGTAAAATGACGTCATACAATGCTATAGAGAGCGTAATGCGTTAACTACAATAATAATTCAAAATCCGATATTTCAAGTTTTTTAGTTATTTTAATGAATATGCCAAGATATTAAACTCAACTTATAAGTAACTTACACATTTAGTTAGTAGAGCGAGCGCCCCGGTGCAAGTATGTACATAAAGAGGATGTAAATGATTGTTCGCCCGCACATTATTATAATGAAGAGCAGAGCGCGGCGTGCAGCTGATAATGAACCTCAACTTTTAATGAAATAACTTCTCCGCGGTTTAGCACTGCGAGTGGAACCGGGCGCTACACCTTGTGTAGGTATGAGATATTTATAAATACATAGTGTAGAAATATATTTATTTATGTTCCATATTGGTAAACGTCCAATATATAGGAGAATTATATCAGAGGTTAATGGAGGCTGTTGATAAAGCGTGCAGTATATAATAACAGACAAGCCATAAAACAAATACGTCACACATCCACTACACCGCGGGAGGGAACGATTTGTTTCATATATTTCTTATACATTCGTTATATTGTTAAATTGTGTTCTTCTAACCGATTTGATAGGTCAATATTTAGTACTTACATGTTATAATGGTTGCTTCAGTAGTTAACTAACATTAACATGTGTTTCCATTATTGAATCAGATTATGTTTTTAACGTTTATAGGTACCCCAAAACAATGTCCCCATATAGACAGCTAATAGCTACGCAACTTTTCTCTGCGTCTGATTGAAAATCACAAGTAGACATGCACTCACACTCACATTGTTATACCACAATCAATACAATTTATAAAATACTAGCTCACGCTCGCGGCTTTGCCCGCGTGGCAAAATCATTTCTTAGCGGAGGTCTAATACCATAAAACCTATAGGTCATAAAACCTATCTGTGTTCGAAATATTCAACGAATCTGTTCAGCGGCTCTCCGTTGATAGATCAGTCAGTCAGTCACGTTTTCCTTTCATATATTTAGAAAAGCTGTTGTTTTATCAAGCCGTTTGATCGCGAACACTGTGACACGTGGTTTTTATATTATACTAGCTGCGCCCACTGGTTTTACCCGCTTGTATGTGTTATTCCAGGGTCTATGCTATCTCTAAACCAACATTTAAGTTCAATCGGTCCGCCTGTTTGGGCGTGAAGAAGTAACAAACATACACACTACAAACTTTTGGATTACATTATTAAATACATATTAAAAAAAAATTGTGTCATTATTAAAATTAGATTGAATGGATACAGTTTGTGTGTAATGTTTACCGACCCGAGGTATCACCCCCAGTATACAGCGGCTAGTGTCAGCGAGTGATGAGGTGGAATCAATTAGGTTGTTTCCATTAAAGCCTCTCCGCGGAGGATCCTCTCCGACCGCATCCTGCCGCCGGAGCTTGCACCATCCGACACGGAACATCACTTATCCACCGACACTACCCTACCCCACCCCTGCCCCTAGACCTAGCTGTAACTATAGGGCAGCTATAACACAGTACAAGGGATCCTTCGTCTTAATGTATCTCTGGGTTACAGGATGTCTCCCACTGAATGTAACGACTTGTTATATTAACTCGCGAAACTGAATTACTTGAAAAGAAGACATATTCCTAATTCTATAAACGTGAAAGTTTGTAATGATGTCTGGATGTATGTTTGTTACTCTTTCGCGCCTAAACAGGTGGACCGATTGAGCTGAAATTTGGTATAGAGATAGCTTAGATCCTGGAATAACACATAGCACAGAGTGCGCAGCTAGACATACAGCACCAGAATATCACCAGACATGCACGTAAGAGATTTATAGAATTTGACGCCACTTCGATTAATAAAAACTTTTTTATTTAAATTAAGTTATTTCTTCCGACCATGTGCATAAAAATACAGTGAATTAGATCACAATAAGTATGTTCAACGTCGTAATCTGCCTTTTGTTGTGCAAATTAAAAACAAATACATTAGAGGTATATCTAACTAAAATTAAGTTAAGAAAACGAAGTCAAAATAAGTAATGATAAATTATAAAATAAACTAGCTGCGTCTGTCGATTTTACCCGCTGTAGCCTATATGTTATTTCAGGGTCTAAGCTATCACTATACCAAATTTCAGCTCAATCGGTCCACACGTTTAGGCGTGAAAGGGTAACAAACACACATCCAGACATCCATTCTTACAAACTATCACGTTTATAATTTAGTAAGATATTAGTGTAAAGTAAAAGTAAAGAGACGTGTCCACAAGTGAGAGGTGACCCTCGTTGTTTGAATACCGCGCACCCGTGAGAGCCTCCCTGCTCCGGGACAAACAATAACACGCTCACTCATTATGTCCCGGGAACATATTATTATGTCACCCCTTCATTGTAATGTCTTTCAATGATTCACTTTAAATACTTCCTAAACAGTATTTAATGAGTAACAATACATCTGACATGTTATAAGCTTGTCCCGTCCTTTTATTGATGAGTGGAGGCTTCATATTATATCCCCTGACGTTACTAGAACATCATAATCATTGTGCCGGGAAAGGTAGAGAACGTTGTCGTCGGAGCATTATTTGTTACAGAACATAATACGAGTAATATTCTTTTAATTTTCCATCGCATCGTATAATAACTTTTAAAAGAATTCCCAATTTGACAAAAGAACACACAAGCTCTAAAGCCGCTTAGCGATCGCACCTCCGACAATTATTAGGTTCCACGACGGGAAGGTAATCGTCCCGCCGCCGGGGGCGAGGGAAACGGGACCTCATGTCTGTGTAATAAGGTCTATAATACAATGAGGGCGGCGGCGGCTCCGGTGAGCGCCGGTGGATGAGTGGGAGACAAGTCGAGGTTAATTTCCCGCGGGACTCGAACCCGCGACCCGCGCACGATTGTCGCGTTGTTTTTAATGTGCCTTCAGAGATTGAATCGCAGGAACACACCGCCCCGGCGAACAAATGAATATTGCTTTGTTAATGGAATATTTAAGTTATGATATTAATTAAGCGCCGTCAGCCGCTTTAATTAATGGAAGACATTCGAGGCCTAGACTCTGAAACGAAATTCACACCAGTCGAGTGTTAGAACTCTTGTCTTGTTGAATTTGAATCGTTTTCTAAAGTAAATGTAATTAAAATATTAAATAATATTCCATGACATGTTTAAAATGATACGGGATATGTGGATGTAACATCGCTCCTCAACGCGTTGTTACACTAAACCAACGATCTCTACACTAATCTGTAAAAAGGCTGTAGCTTGATATGCATTAGTCGCGGAGTGCTCGGCCAGGGTCGAGTATGCAGTTAGGTACTTATGACACAGGTTACTTATAACATTAAATTGATCATGGTACAATACATACGATGACGAGTAGAACTGCTGTTGCTACTTCAGGCATAAACAGAGAAGAATAATATCTATGAATGTGCGACTGTGCACTCAGTGTGAACATTTTTACTATATAATTCTGAATTTGGGAGCTTATCATGGCTCCCTGCTACATATAGCCTGCAGGCTCCGCCGCGTCGGCTCCGCGCCGCACATCTATCAACCACTCCTTGTACTCGTACATGCACTTTACACAATAACAGCCTCAACTTTACACATTCAACTATAACTATTGTTTGTTGTACGCTACATCATTCCATAGAAACTTGCTAACACACGGTATAGGTATTAATGTTTAATGCACAGACCCCCAAAAACCCCGAAAGCAAAATGCAATCAGTCTTGGTAGAAAAGTTTTTATTCATGTATCACACAATTTCACGGTATAGTACCACGAACAAAGCGCTTGCGCGTTTTAATGACGATCAGCGCCATCTAGTTTCGTTAGCAGTAACTAAAATTAACAAAATGTATTTTTGCCATTAAACATATCGCCCGCCATGAACGCATTGGCAATCGTTCATCAAAAACTAAAATACAAACAATACAATATAATGCACACAGGTACATTTTGAATAAACACAAATAAATCTACTATGGCAGGGACGATAAAAGATAAAGTCAATAATGCGCAAGACTCCTAAATTTAGAAACAATCATAAATTCTTGCATAGCAAATGAAGTTACATTAACTTGACAGTGGACTGTATAAATTCTTAGACTACAGGTAAAACAATAATTTTGGACAAAGGCCGCTTAATAACATGTAATTTAGACTTTACGCTCACCACGCGCGTAAGTCCATCCGAACCAGCATGTTTTTCTGAAATAATTCCGAATAACCACTTCGCGGGTGGAAGATTATCTTCTTTAATGAGCACAACATCGCCGACTTTAGGTTCAGAAACGACATCCTTCCACTTATAACGATGTTGCAGCTGAGTAAGATACTCCTGTGACCATCTGCGCCAAAATATTTGGAGCATTTTTTGGACAAGCTGCCACCTGTGCAAGAGCCCAGTAGGTTCTTCAAAGTTTCTATCTGGCACCGCCAGAAGAGGTCCGCCAATTAAAAAGTGACCTGGCGTAAGTACTGGTTCATCAGGATCATTTGGAATTTGGGAAATAGGCCTAGAATTGAGGCAAGCTTCAATCTGTGACAATAACGTCGACATTTCTTCAAATGTGAGAGTGCTTGTTCCTAAAATTCTCTTCAAATGACCTTTGACTGACTTGATGCCTGCCTCCCACAACCCTCCGAAGTTCGGAGAATGTGGAGGGATGAAGTGCCAGTCTGTGTCGTTAGCTGCAAACCAGTCGGCTATTTCAGGATTTAGACTTGACTTTTCAGCGTTGAACAGCAATTTCAACTCCTTAGCACCACCAACAAAGGTGGTTCCGTTATCGCTCCAAATTTCAGCGACATGACCACGTCTGGCAACGAAACGTTTGAATGCAGCTAGAAAGCCTTGAGTGGTCATGTCGCTTACCAGTTCAATATGAACTGCCTTGACTGTCATTGAGACGAAAAGGCATATAAAGCCCTTTGTGGAGTGATGACCACGACCTTTGGATGGGCGAATCGCTATCGGACCGGCGTAATCAACGCCACTTCGAATGAAGGGTCTAATGGACTTGACTGAGGCCTCTGGTGTTTGGACGCGGGCGTCTGGCAACTGGCCCATCATCTGTTGAGTCGTTTTAGCTGCATGCCTCACGCAAACTACACATTTTCTGACATGTTGTCTAACAAGACTCTTGGCGTTCAGTATCCAATATTTGGATCTCAACAACGTAATCATCAGTTGAGGCCCTCCGTGAAAAGTTTTTGCGTGAGCATCGGCGACCAGCAGTTTAGCGAGATTTGATTCTTGAGGTATTAGTATGGGATGCTTTGTGTTTTCGTCGAGATGGGATTTTTGGAGACGTCCACCGACTCTCAAGATCTCATCAGCATCGAGAATCGGACTCAATGAGGTAAGTTTACTCTTCTTACTTATTCCTATATTCTTCTTCACCTTGTCTATTTCGTCCTGAAACCATGCACCTTGACATAATCTAATACACGATACTAATGCCCTTTTCAGCTCTTCCGCAGTTAAATTACCTGTGATTCTCGGTTGCAGCCATCTTCTACAGTACGCGACAACCCTTAACAATCGAGTCAAGGAGGAAAATTTTGCGAGCAAATAATTCTCGGTGACTGAACAGGTAAGCTGACAGGTAAGGTGACATTTGATTTTCTTTTCTTCTAATTTTGTGTGTATTTCTTTACTGTCATTCTTATAATCTATGTCTTTCTGTTTCAGAAACTCCGGACCATTCTTCCATAGATCAAGCTGAGCACACTCTGACGGTTGGACACCCCTGGATGCGCAGTCTGCTGGATTCTGCTGTGAGGATACGTGTGAGACTTGACAACCATCGATAACTGTAAGTATGTCTGCTACTCGATTGGCGACAAACGTCTTCCATCTGCTTGGATGGCTCTTCAGCCAGGCCAACACGACCTTCGAGTCGGTCCAGGCGTGCAAATGTTGCTTTGGTATATTCAGGACGTTTGAAACCTCTCGGAGCAGCTTCGCTAGCAACACGACTCCGCATAACTCCAGTCTCGGGATCGAGACTTGTTTTATCGGCGCAACCTTGGTCTTAGATGTAATTAAGCAGACATTAATACAGCCCTTCTTGTCGATGATGCGAATATAGACCACGGCTGCATAGGCTACGCTCGATGCGTCTGCAAAACCGTGCAGTTCCATGAGTTGATCATCGGCAGAGGACTGGATCCAGCGTGGGATGTGAAATTCGGTAAGTTTGTCTAACTCCTTTCTAAAATTGAGCCAATCCTTCAAGAGTGACGTTGGCAGTTCTTGATCCCATTCGATACCAGTTAGCCATATTTTCTGGATGAAACACTTGGCCGTGACTATAACTGGTGCTATCCAACCGAGGGGATCGAACAGCCTCGCTATATCAGATATTACCTTTCGCTTGGTAACAGGTGTCTCCAATGGAGGGAGTTGAACCGTGTACTGGAACTCGTCTGACTTCTTGTTCCAAGTAAGTCCGAGTATTTTCGTTACAGGGTTGTCAGTTTTCAGTTCCAGCTGACATGGTTGTGCTGGATTGTCAGCATTAATCTCTCTGGAGAGTTCTTCACTATTCGTGGACCACTTCTGAAGCTGAAAACCTGCACGACCCAGTAACTCCGTAGTTTGCTGATACACCTGAACTCCTTCTGCCACCGTTTGGCACCCGGTCATGTAATCGTCAACATAAAAATCCCTTAGAACGCGCCTCGATGCCTGTGGAAACGTGTTTCCTTCATCGAGTGCTATTTGTTGGAGCGATTTAACCGCAAGATATGGAGCAGCTGATGTGCCAAACGTGACTCGTGTAAGTCGAAGATGTTGCAATTCATCTTCGGGATTTTCTCGCCACAATAGGCGTTGAAAATCTGCATCTCCCTCAGAGACTTTAACTTGCCTGTACATTTTGATGACGTCTGCTACAATGCAGATTGGGTGACAGCGCCAATTCATCAAAATGTGGCGCAATTCTGGCTGTAATGTCGGACCGACCATCAAATCCTGGTTTAACGAAACTCCATTACTACCTGGGCACGAGGCATCAAAGACGACTCTGACTTTTGTCGTGAGTTTGTCGTTTCTCACGACCGCATGATGAGGTAGGTAGACCACATCCGATTTGTTCTTGTCTTCAACGACCTCCATGTGGCCGAGGTGTAGATACTCGTTAATAACCTTGACATATTCTTCTTTCAGATCTGGATTCTTCAAAAGGCGTTTTTCCAACAGGAGAAATCGTTTGTGAGCAATTTGCTGGGAATTACCTTGTACAGATGGAGGATTTGGAGTGCGAAAAGGTAAACGTACAACATAGCGACCAGAATCATCACGCTGAGTTGTTTCATCAAATAACCTTTCGCATTCTTGTTCTTCTTCGGTCAAATGCTTCTTCTCAACCGAATAATTATCTGCTTCGATTTCCCAGAACTGCTTGAGAAGATCCTTTTCTTCAGAAAGAAGAGCGTGCATACTCACCACTGCGCTGTGACAAGTTGCCTTGGTCTCTGCCGTGCTATTTACCTCACCAGACAAGATCCAGCCGAGCGTGGTTTCTTGAGCAATAGGAGCCCCCGGTGGACCTCTGATGAGACCCTGCATTAAAATCTGAGAGTAGATTTTGGCGCCTAATAACAAATTAATTTTGTTAGGCGTGGCGTATGATGGATCCGCTAATTTAATGGAAGCCATCACAGGTAGATCTCGAGCAAATACTTGACGTTCTGGAAGAAGCGTAGTCAATTTGCTCAACACATAAGCTTCGACAGGAATGACAAAGCTGGGATCTAGGCGAGATTGAATTTTAAAAGACACCATCGACTTACAAACGCGAGACGTTTGTGGATCTGCACCTAGACCTGATACGAAAACTTTAGCAGTGCTTTTCTTTAATTTCAACAACTGGACTGCGGACTCCGTTATAAACGAAGCCTGAGAGCCTTGGTCAAGAAGGCTTCTTAAACAAACCAAAGTCCCAGTTGTTGACTCAACGTTAACCAACGCCGTGGCTAACAACACTTGACTGCTAGACGAGGCCAAGCAAGTCATGGCCGTGGTGGACTCACTGGTCGATGTCGAAGCACCTGGCGATACGACATCGTTCTCAACAGAAGACTGATTTGCCGATTCTTCACTAACTATTTTCGGAGTGGTTTGAGGGTGAAGGAGAGTGTGGTGCTTGCGCTTACACAGGCGGCACCTTGTAGATTGGCGACAGGAGTATACTGTGTGGTTCGGATTCAAACAATTAAAACATAAATTGCTAGTTTGGACAAACTTACGGCGTTCAGTGACGTCTTTCTGGCTAAATTTTTTACAATTGCATAGTTTGTGATTGTCCGAGCATAAAATGCAATCGTTATTTTTACTAGCTACGTGAAGGGACAAGGCGTTGCTATTACGGCCCTGTTTGGTACCGACTTTAGGCTCGATGCATTCTAATGCTCGGAATCTATTTTCCAGAAAAGTTGTGAAATCACTGAGTTTAGGTAACTCATTGGTCGCGTCACTAGTCTTAGTCTCCCATAATTCACGAGACTTGGTATCTAACTTCTGACTCACAATAAATATGACAATAATGTCCCAAGTAGAAACGTCGATGCCTAAATTTTCAAGTGCATGCATACTTTCGCTCGTGACATCTAATAACTGCCGTACCGCGCTTGAAGATTCAGCGCTCGCGTTCTTTAAACTCATAAATCGCTTAAGGATGCAGTTCGCGAGATATTTTTTATTGTCATATCTATTGGTTAACAATGACCAACAAGTTTTATAATTGTCCGACGTAACAGATATGTGTCTTAGAAGCTGTTCCGCTTCTCCTTGCAAGTGAGTTTTTAAATAATACATCTTTTGCACATTATCGATTTCCTTATTGTTATGGACGAGAGACAAAAATAAATCTTTAAAACTAGCCCATTGAACATAATCGCCACTAAAGGTAGGAATAGTTATTTTGGGCAAATTTGCCTTGACAGATTTAGGTTGGTCAGAACTAGAAGAATGTGTTGGCGGAGCGGCGTCATTGTCAACTGCTGACGACTTGAGTTTACACAGACATTCCTTTAGTTTTGACTTATAATCTATATACAATTCCTCCACTTCCGTAAACAAATCCTGCTTAACATATTTGGACTGGTTCAATTCCTCATCATCTGCCTCGTTCATAATTTTATCATGGTTACAATTGAATAATTTCCAAAACTGATCAACATTATCAATACGCGCTTCTAAATATGATATGGTAATTCGATCCTTTGCTTGTTTACCAAAGTTAATTTTTGCCTTAACAATTCTCTCTTTAACGTTCTCTTGAGCTCTAAATAACTTATCCATGTTTAAATAATTTTCACTTTCAATGTAAACTAATAAACAAGTGTGTTAAAATTTAAAGTCAAAACAACAAAGTATTATAATCAGCTAACAATTAAATTTGTTCTTCAAACAAGTCCGTATTAATTTTAAAGTTCAAATAAAACACCAATCAGTTCACCTTTTATGAGTTGCAAACACTTGTAATTTTTTCACAAATCCGAAGCACGATTTTTCTAAGTGTTTGAGATTAGAACAGTTCTCGCTAAGAAATCGGGCATAGGTTCCCCGTCTGAACCATTTTAGCGAAACTATTCTAAGTTCATGCAAACACAATCGAAATTATTCTAAGTCCATGCAGAAACTTTAACTAATTTTTAGATAAGGAAAGTACTCACAGTTATAATCCTTGGTATACACACTTATTCACTCACACAATATACACTTCACTTATAGGTGGGTTGATCCACTGGACTCTGGACTTGATGACGTAGTTGGTAGCTAGTGCGGCCTATCCGCACTAACTCTTGCACCTTCCGTGGCTCGTTGATGTTGTTGCCGTTGATGGTTGTTGGCTGGACAACAAGGCTCAACAGTGCTGGACTGTCCAGCACGCTGTCACTTGTTGTTCAGCTGCGACTTCGTCAGGAAAGCGGGCCGTTCACGTGATTCTGCCCCTCTACGTTGTGCCTTAATCCGGCCTCGTAGGAACATGAACAGACCCCCAAAAACCCCGAAAGCAAAATGCAATCAGTCTTGGTAGAAAAGTTTTTATTCATGTATCACACAATTTCACGGTATAGTACCACGAACAAAGCGCTTGCGCGTTTTAATGACGATCAGCGCCATCTAGTTTCGTTAGCAGTAACTAAAATTAACAAAATGTATTTTTGCCATTAAACACTAATTATATTTCG
Organism: Hemithea aestivaria; assembly: GCA_947507615.1. Taxonomy (NCBI): domain Eukaryota; kingdom Metazoa; phylum Arthropoda; class Insecta; order Lepidoptera; family Geometridae; genus Hemithea; species Hemithea aestivaria. Next base: position 128,218 of record OX382332.1, read on the forward strand.
AGGAAATAATTTATATCCAATAACATCAGGGCGAATTTAATTTAATTGTATGTCACAACCACTTTCAACCATAATATACTGAATCAATAGATTGCACTCCACACCTAGCTCATAATGCTAATCGAACCATAGTTATGACATCGCGTACTAATTATGATATATAATTATTAATACGTATAGTAACCCTTATAGGGGTAGTTCCCGTTCGTACACGTTCGTCAAAAAAGATGTTTCGCTCGGTCACAGTGTGTCCGATCGCTACTTTTTTTCCCAGCCGTTCACACCGTCGTTAACAGTGTTAACGATCGGGAATAAAAAGTTTCGATTGTTCGCGGTGTGGACGAACGCTACTATTTATTCCCACTCGTACCTAAATCACACCTGAACTAACTTTTATTTAAAAAGTTCTTCTAGTGGAATCGCGCGCACTTCGTGGCGCATAAAACAGTCAAATAATGCCTACATTTATTGTTTTATTTATTTTGTTAGTTATACCTAATTTGGTACCACTGCAATTCAAATCTGTAATATCTTCGAAAGTATTCATTCAAATCTTTCTTTTGATATAGAAAAGGGCCATATTTTTCTATATCGAAAGAATTTATACTACATACATAATATAAAATCGCTTCGTTTTTAGCGAGCGTATCAATCTTTAAGAGAGAAAAGGGTGCACCAAATTCATCACTTTATAAATTGACTGTCACGCGTTACGAAGTGCGCGCGGGTCAGCTAGTATAATATATAATATTATGTATTAAGAAACAATGTTATTCAGATTATTGAATTAAAATTGGTTGCTTGTGTTGCTTTTACGGCAAGTAAGTACGGCGATACCGCGCCAGTAATAATAAGGCATAGTTTCGCATACCACCCCAACCGCAAATCCTAGTGCATTATCTACAATGACCTTGAATTAGCCAATCAGAGAGCATTGCAAGTGTGACGCCGCGCCGGTTACCATACCTGTGGGAACCTGTTTAAAAAGGACAGTACGTCACGATTTACGCAATAGCCATGATGGAACAGCGCGCGAGTAGTTTGAGTGGAGAAGTAACATTAGTTTACACAACAAGTGAATTGAATTAAAAAATTTTGATGGCGGCCATCTTGGATTTTAAATTTTATATAGTGGGCTGTATTCTACTCGTTAAGCCCTTTCATTTAATACCCATATCGATGGGGTCGTGGAAGAAAAAAGTAATTCGCCATTTTGTAGCGGCGGCCATCTTGAATCGATTTCCACCAAACATAGCTAAGAACACTTTCGACTAACTCTACGTTAAAAAAAAAACTAAATCAAAATTCGTTCATCATTCGTTCGTTCATGCCACAGACAGACACACACACACACACACACACATAGACAGACAGACACGTCAAACTTATAACACCCAGTCGTTTTTGCGTCGGAGGTTAAAAAGAAAACACGGGACAATTTTGTTACATGGTGGTCACCAATATTATAAAAGGAGAGCACATAAAAGTGACCCTGGTTACTATATAGTATCAAAATACTCGCCAAAACAAATCAAATAAGCCCAAACTCGATGGGGTTGCGTCGATTAATTACGGAGCTGTTTATTATAATAGAATATCAAAGTACCCACTTAGGTACAAACTACCGTTAAAAATATCAATAATATCTCTCATTGGTACCTTTATTTTTTTTGCATCTTGACTAGATACAAAAATTTATACAAGTGAGTTAATGCCGTTTATTTACAAAGATGAATTTAAATACTCACGAATCGTTTAGTGTAAAAAAGCACTCGTCAACACTGTGACCGAGCGAAACATCTTTTTTGATCCTTTCCCGATCGTCAACAGTGTTTACGACCGGGTATAACTGATCGGGAACGTTTCGAAAAAAAGTAGCGACCGTACACACTGTGACCGAGCGGAACATATTTTATGATCTCTTCCCGTTCGGTAACAGTGTGAACGATGGGGGTGTGTACGAACGGGAACTACCCATTTATAGGGTAGTCTCGTAAAATACTTTATGTATAGATCATTGGTGGTTGATTGCAAAAACTGCTTTTGATGAATAAAAATAATAACTATTGACGTTCATTAAAAGATTCTACTGAAAAATATCCATGATCCGGCTACCAGCTGCACAGCACAGCACAGAACAGCACAAACTCATCATTCCGAACGTTAAGCCGCTTAACATCGCCTCTCACCGACCTACACAATATTCCCGCGTTTCACACAACATTGCAATTTTTAATATTGGGCTCACAATACGAAAATATATGCAATGTACCTATGCAAATATATATTTTACGAGTAAATATGAATAAACTGGACGAGGTATATATAAGTACCTTGCTTGAATGTGGAGATGTGATGTAATGAATGTTTTTATGAAACGCTCGACACTCGTGGTAACAACCAGTTACTTGTTGTTAGTTTTTGGTAAACGAGTATAAGTTGTATAATATAATACTTTATATACATACAAGTAGGTACGACTATATATAGGTACGTGTAGAGCGGCAGCAGTGGCGCCCTCAGTGAACAACTCGCGCTTGGTTTACGAGCGAACTATTCGTTCATTCTCTTTAACAACACTCCGTTTATTTTATTAGAATTCCTTCAAGATACAAAGATTTTTAAGATGTTTGCTTTTACAGACTGGATGGGTATTTTTCTGTGAAACTTTGTGAACGTATAATTTAATTGAATGTTATAAAATTTCAAAATATTATTAGTCGGTAGAATAACATGAAGCAGCGTAAGTTAAAAATTTTCAAGAGAAATATTTATTTATGGAGTAAACCAGCGGCTTCTTCCGTACAGCGCTTGCTTCATAGTCCATGGTAATATTGTTTGGATTCCACAAGGATTGAACCCACGATCTGATACAAAAACGTTTCGTAATGGAAACATGTTCACAAGTAACAATAATACAGCAGTCGGAGGCATGTCACACCGCACCACTCGCGACCCAGGAGTGAGTGGTGTTGTCGTCCGCGTAATGGCCACACAATGGAATAACTGTCAGGGGAATAATAAATAACCGCCAAGTGAATATAATATTGGCAGCACACATGTCGGGATGTGTTAAGAAGTAAGTGTAAATGTATTAGTGTCGGCGTGTAGTTATTGCGGTGGAGCGGTGTCGAGCCATGATGGATGCTCGATGTCGGCTCGTACGTGAGCACTGGGCACACGCACTCTCATAGCCTCATCTATCTGTACTGGCTGTGACCAGCGATTTTATCCCTTAAAAAGTTACTTTTATTTTATACCAGGGTCTTAAGTTGTACATATTATACTAAATGTCCACTTATCGCTTAGCTATTTAGATGTGAGGTAACAAACACGCACACACATCCACATCTTATATGAACCTATCGGGACTTTAAAATTAATTATTATCATAATTTTAATTAGTTTGTTTTTCATTTTTATTTGGCGACTTAAGTTGCATATTGAAAGTTTAGATTGCAATTCCATAACATGTGGTATGTAATGAGGTACATTATAATGAGGACATCGTTAGCTGGTGTAGTGCAAGCAGCGTGCGCGGACGCCGGTCGGACCGGTCCCCCCTGCAGGCGAGGGGGGGGGGGGGGGGCAGAGGGACCTGTTCCGGCGGAGCCTCGCAAACCCGTCCGCGGTGTCGCGGGGCTCGCGCGTGTGTGTCGTGTGATGTGAGTGCGTGAGTGATGGAGTGACACCGTGTCGTGCAGTGGCGGGATGTCGCCGGCCGACGCGCACCATGCGACCCCAGGCCGTGCGCCGCGCTCAGGTACCCGCCCTCATGCTGCCTGCGCACTGGCTCCTCTAACATCTGGACGACACATTAGTCTTGGTATCAGTACTATTCGTAGGATATGGAAAGCTCTTTCAAACGGGTCGACAGATGTTTACTATCGCTGGAGTCAAAAGTAAAAGCATAGGACGCGTTTATTCTGGATTAAAAAGTCCCAGTACTCCGTAGTAATGTTGCATCAGCACATATATCGCCGCGACGCAGGATGTCGGTGTCGAGCCTCGATCTGCAAACACCGCCGGTGTTTGTACTCCGGATCGTTTTAACCGAGATCGATATAGGTCACCGTCGCTCAGAGAGCTCTGTCGCGAATGAATCCCGAAACAATCGCCTCATCTTTGAAAGTGTTGTAATTTTTCACCGTCGATTTGGACCCGAATCTATCAGTGGAAAGGTTTAGGTTGGAGTAGATGTGCAATCAATAAGGAGGGTTCCTCCGTGACGCGTGAGGTCCCGTCCCGGCGCCGGAGCCGCCCCGGTGCCGGTCCCGGAGCGTGGTCGGTGAGCCGCGACGTGCTGACGGTGGCACATCCTCGCAGCTCTCGCCGCGTCATCGTATCACATCACGCTGTATCCGACCGCGACAATACATCCTAACTCACGATATCGACTTGTTTCCATAAATAGATTGTTTTCATCTGACTTCAGACGAGGACATGAATGCTCGATATCTTTCCAGATCGTCAACCGATTTCAAATATTATATGACTCGATTGTATATTCAAATGAAACCACGTTATTTGGAGCAATTTGAAGGTTTTTCCTCAACAAAAAAGTTGTTTTATTTATTAGTATTTTTAGGGTTCCGTACCTCAAAAGGAAAAACGGAACCCTTATAGGATCACTTTGTTGTCCGTCCGTCCGTCTGTCTGTCTGTCTGTCTGTCAAGACCCTTTTTCTCAGGAACGCGTGGAGGTAACAAGCTGAAATTTATAGGAAATACTAAGGTCCATTGCCTCTTAGAGCTGTGAAAATTTCAAACTTCTAGGCCAACGCAATCAAAAGATATAGTCGAATATGTCGCAAATTTCAGCAAATTTTCGACATTACCAAATAAATCAAAACCTACGGGGCACTTCCCGTAAACTCAGAAATTTGGCACGAAGTAACTTTTTAGAGCACAGATAAAGGAAAAATTCCGAAAACCATAAATTTTTATTTGCATCATATGAAAAAAATATTATGAATAATTTTATACCTACTACCCCTTTTCTCATGAACGCGTAGACGTATTAAATTGAAATTTATATCAAACACTCAAGTCTATAATACCTTTAAACTGTAATAAAATCAAACCTCTATGTCAACGCATTCAAAAGAAACAGCAATTTTAGTCGCAATTTTAAACCCGCAAATACTCTCAAAAAATCAAAACCTACAGGGTACTTCCCGTGATCTTAGAATGTTGAAATTTGGCACGAAGCAACTCCTTAGAGCACAAATAAAGGAAAAATTGTGAAAATTGTACATTTTTGGTTACATATAATAAAAAAATATTTTTAAAAATTTCATACTTACTACCTTATTTCTCATGAACGCGTGCAGATATTAAACTGAAATTCATATCAAATACTAAGGTCTATAATACCTTTAAACTGTAATAAAATCAAACCTCTATCTCAACGCATTCAAAAGAAACAGCAATTTTAGCCGTATTTTTTAACTCGCGACTACTCTCAAGGGAATCAAAACCTACAGGGTACTTGCCGTTAACTCAGAATCTTTATTTGGTACGCAGCAACGTCTCAAATCACAGGCACAGGAAAAATTGCGAAAACTGTAAATTTTTAGTTACATTATATAAAAAATATTTTAAAAATTTTGTATTTACTATCTCTTTCCTCAAGAACGCGTACAGGTATTAAATTGAAATTCATACCAAATACTAAGCTTTATAATAACATTAAGCTATAAAAAAATCAAACATCTATGTCAACGCAATCAAAAGAAACAGCAATTTTAGCCGTATATTTTCAAACTCGCAAGTACTCGCAAGGGAATCAAAACCCACAGTATATAATATTATACCCACTTTTCCTTAGGGTTCCGTAAAAACCCGTAGGTTTGTACGGAACCCTCGGTGCTCGAGTCCTACTCGTACTTGACCGGTTTTTTTATAAACAGCAACTTTTGTTCAGAAAGAATTATTTTCGTAAAAATGCATAGAGCCCCCGATAAGATGATCTGCATCAATATCCCTATATCAGACATGAGTGAGTGAGCGGACGCCGTGCATATTGAAATCGGTCGTAAATCCCGAGTACCGCCTAAACTTGGCCATTTTAAAGCGATCACGAACATCCGCGACCTGAAAAACAAGCAGCAAGTTTGCGCAACTGTTCTCGCGGGAAAAACTCGGATAAGTACCCACGTCTCCGCACAATTTGGTCCTCCACCGCTGTGCTGAGTGAACTAGTGCGAGTGAACTAGTGCGAGTGAACTAGTGCCGACGAGCGCTAGTCGAGCTACGAGTCGGGAGCGGAAACTAATTCATCTCCGCACACACGTGACGCGCGCTTCAAATGGACGAATTCGGTAAAAAGTTAACGCTCCTTCGGAACGAGCTTTCACGTCGGCCACCGGGCGGACACCTCGTAAAATTCCCTCAAATAAAAGGCTCGATATTTTTATTCACGACGTGGGCCACAATTTGTGCATGCGATCAATTGTGCGCCAGGAGAGGCTCGCAACAACCGTGACATCAGCCGCGACACACATCCACCTCCCGACCTGGTCTGGTCCTGCCAGCAACACGCACATATGTACACATACATACACACACACACACGCGGGCGGGGCCGGGGCCGGGGCTGACACCGAGCTCACGCCGTGATTGATGTCGCCGCCGATACAGGACGGTCATCTGACGACCAACTCGCATCAACACTATACAACAAGCGTTTCACTTCGATAGAACATTTGCATGTAACATATTAGCGCCAGTTTACTACAAGTTGCACCTATACTTGTAGTTATGGCTCTTGTGATTAGATGCAGCGGGGTTAATGTTAAGGTTGACCCTTCACCCGCAGTTAACTACGTTCAATCAGTAACATTGTAGCGCCAGTAAAGGCCCCATCGGTCGGTAATGCGAGTGATGCCGGAGCAATGAGCCCAGTGTAGCCGCACTACATGTGACGATAGTTACATTAACGAGCTGTAAACGTTTGGCACCGACCCGCGACCCGCGAGGATGGCAGCTCAGCACCGGAGTCAAGATTATAACCTCATCAATAATTATCACGTCTAATTACTTAGTCACCTACTGCTTCATGTCGCCATTTCTGCACAAATATCTCCGCTCCTAAACTATGCTCCCATAGACAAACATTTATGTTAGTATTTATATATCAAACGAAAATATATTTGTAAATCTAAATAATTAAACTGCAACACGTTATTGCGAAATTAATGTGCATCCATTAATATTAGTACACTATTATTTTTCAGTTTTGGCACCAAAATATTTGCCAATAGCCCAGTTAAAATTATCAGCAGTCATTACAGTTACAGAGTCGATTATAAAATATTGAAGTAAAATATGATCATGTGCGAACGAAGGGTGTATTTGATATGAAAAAGGCTGCGTATAATAATAGAAAGGTCGGACATATTGTGTGCGGCGGCGACACATTTGTAAATCAGATCAGCGGCTCCCTCCGTCGCGGAGCAGCTCTGCCTCTGGAATGCTGGATTTTTACGTCGAGACTTTACAACCCTTTTTGTATGATAATGCTATTTGTCGCCTGCACAGTTTTACGTCTTGAGAAAAGTATCATAATGTCCCGCATACATTGCGTGGCCCCGGCTGGGAGGGCGAGCGCGGCTCGGTCGCGGCATGCAATGTACAGCGCGTAGGCTGCGTGTGGAGCGATGCTCGCGGGTTATGCCTCATTACGTCGGTTTATACTCCTACTTATTACTGACGAGGTGAGATAACGCCGCGCTCTCAAATTGTGATATATATTACATTACCGTCACACTTTTGTGACTGTATGGAGTTAATTACGTAAGCTATATTATTTATTTTTCCTTATAGCCCACCAACTAGCCATCAAAAATGTCTATTAAAAGAAGATAATGTTCGTTCGGTCGTTGGTCGCATAGGTATAAACTGTGATATATTTTCTGCTTATTATTGTTATGCTTACAAGTAATTATCCACAGCAGCTCTCAGTAGGTGTAATGTTGTTCACCTCCCGCTGCACTCATCGTGTTAGAGTTCACTTACAGCTGCAGCTCCACTGCGCCGTTATATTGTTGTGTTGAGTAGTCTGCGGTATATATACCTACATGACTACATCATATAGTATACTAACTACTAGTGAGTAGTGTACGAGTATACTCGCACAACACAAGCAATCTGCTTGGCTATGTCTGATCATCACCAGATATTTGTATAATATTTATAAAGAAGTCAAACATGATTGGTTAAGTTAAATATTAAGTACCGATTCATACAAGGCGATAAAAATAAATTATATTCTTCGATACAGAGCAGTTGAAAGGTTAGGTTAAGAAACTAAGCTCTGACTCTATCGGTCTCTATTTTACCAATGGGAAGTTTTTATTATATTATGCCTTGCAAAAGTACTTCATTGTACTTTTATTATTGCATTTTATTTGTATTTTTATGCGGCAAAGTTGCGATTTGTTACTTAACATACAATACCTATAGTGATCGTCAGTATCCAAAGCTAGTGAAAAACGGTCGAAAGTGTAGTAAATAGAGCAGAAATGATTCCTCGAAGCGCTATTATTTCATCATAGTTTCCTAACTACATACTACATATATGTATATCGCACGTGTACAAGTAGACACACTCACATACAACCGTCACGCGCACCACCCACTCGACAATTCATTTACAAATTCAATTTTATTTATAAACAAGTGTAATTTTAAAAATACGTTTTAAAAACAAGTTTTTATTGTTATTATCATCTAGCGTCATAAAGTATTCATCAAGACGAATTAAATGAGCCCAAACTTGATGGGGTTACGTCTTTTCTTTTAATTACGGAGTTCCTACCTTCCAGGTCCATCATCAGATCAGCTCCATGTCATTATAATATTGCATTGTCATCCGATTTATACATACATGCAAAATTTCAGCTCAATCGGAAACCGGGAAGTGGATCTAATTAAACTTGCAAATTTTGATTACAGACAGACAGACAGACCGACGGACAACAACACACATGACAGGTGAAAGTAAATAAAAGCTTGTAACAAATAGTAGTTAACGCGACCAAATTCGAGTAAAATGATTTAATAAGCCTATAATGTATCTACGGTCGTTTATTTGCAACGGTAACAAAGAAATGCTATAAATATAGAGCGAGGCGACATTAGCATACCCATTGTATCTAGATGTTCATTTGTTGAGCTGATTGTAATCACCGCGTCCGCTGTCTGCTCTAACTACGAGTACATTATATACTTCATTAACTCAGATGTATAATACTTGGTATATAAGTTGCTCAAACAGCGACTACAACTATTCACTTCGTACATACAAACTCACGTCGCCTAAAATTTAAAGCTTGCAAATATTCGTAAACTCCGTACCATTTGTCCGAAAAATAAGTTTAAAAGCTCCGCTCAGAGAGAGAGAGACCGCAAAACGTTCCACATCCGAGCTGCCTTTATGTCGTCTTAAGCGTCAAATTAAAAAATTGAAAACGTTATGAACTCGTTTCAGTGGAGTGATGTAAAAAGGTAGGAAGTGTGTGCTCGAGCCTGAGTGGAAGGGGGGGGGGAAGGGGGAGGGGGGAGCGGCCGGCGGATGCTCTCCGGAACTTCTTTGATTAAAACTTATGCAAATCCGAAGAGATGTCAAGTGGCTTCGGCAACTACTCACCAAACGATAGTTTGCCCTCTCCGCCGCCCCCAGACTACAGCGACAGCGACTTGTCTGGGAGCCTTCACCAACACACGATGTATCAATTATAACAAAACTATGCTCAGATACCACATTATTTCAAATTATGGAAGACATTTATTGTCCGCGCACCACTGGCAAACGTAGGTCCGCGCGGACCCACCATTAACTAAAAGAAAAGAAACATGACAATTGACACCAAGATGACAAGATGCAAATGTCAATGTCAACAGAATAAAAATCCACCATTGCAAAGGTACCGGCCGGTGCGGACATATTGTCTAATTTTAATTATTTTTGCATTTTCAAGTAATCTAGAAGTTTTGAGTGCATCTAATTTTAAAAAGTAATATCCAATTTCCCAAACAAAGTGGCGACCGTGACAGGACCTGCAGCAAATATATTTTCGGAGTTCATCGACCTCACGCGGCATCCAACACCTACAACCGAAAAGAAGAAACCCGCCTTTGGTGGGCTCTATGCAGCTGCCGCTTGCTGTCGGCTAAAGAACAACGAAGATCGAGTGCTCATTGTCCCTAATTCGTAACATTTTCAATATTTTTTCGTCAATTTGTGCATTTTAGGTTACCTCCATTTTGTACAAATCGAACGTACAAATTTTCAAATCGTCAATATTTTCACGAAATATTCAATAACTCTTATCAAAATCAATCTAACTCCATACGATAACGATTTTTCAACACATTTTTCCCCAATTTTCATGAGATTATTCAAATTGCGACGACCGGTACCTTTGCAATCACCACCCATCCACGTACGCAATTTTGAAATCTCGTCCACACGCATCCTTGCAATCTCATTCACATTCCACGACTCACTATTGTAACCTTCAAAATTATTTTAGTTTATTCTAGCCAATAACATCAAAATTTTCAAAAAAACAATAATTTCAACAATTTCCACGACCAAATATTTAACCTACGTTACATTTGCAGTGTCACCTCATTGTTTTAAACTGTGCCCCGAGCAAACTTCATCGGCTGGTTAGCCAGCAGCAACCTAATCGTGAGTCTTCTAGAAACTTCACTTCTAGCTGACTAGGAGCCGCCGAGGACGGATCACCGGTGAAGTGAGGAGCTTAAACTGTGAGCATTATTTTACTATTATATTAGTGAACAAAAATTACTCGTGCTAACTTCATCATGAACGAAGCCAAACTTAGAGATTTAAATGCCAAACGCGGCTCTGTTAAAGGGCGCATTACTAAATTTAAAATTCATTTAGACTCTCTCACAAATTCTCAAGAAACAATTTCTCCTATCGAGATCAGTAAGCTTCAGATGAAGTTAACACGCATCGAAGCCTTGTACATTGAATTTGACGAGTTGCAAAATCAGTTAGAAGTAATCAATGAGGCTAATCAGGCCGCAGAATTAACCAATAGGGATGTTATAGAACAAGAGTTTGATACTTGCATAGCTCTCGCTCAAGACTTGATACAAAAGAATACTTCAACCCCAAATAAGAATGAAGAAAAATTTAGCACCCCTCCTTGCTCCCATTCTCATGGTTGTGAGCATGGTTCAAGCTGTGGGCACTCAATGTTTAAGCTACCAGTAATCAATATTCCACGCTTCGATGGAACTTACTTCAAATGGCTCCAATTCAAAGAAACTTATGTATCATTAATTCATGAAAATCCTAAGGTGAAGAATATTCACAAGTTTCATTATTTAAATTCTTATTTGGAGGGTGAAGCAGGTCGCGTCCTAAGCAATTTAGAAGTTTCCGAGCAGAACTATAATGAGGCTTGGTCCATCCTTTGCAATCGATATGATAACAAACGACAGCTCATCACTAACCATCTTAATGCGCTTTTTAACGTTGAAACTCCCACGTCCAGAGACACAGACAAATCTTTAAAACTTATAATCGATCATGTAACTAAGAACCTCCGTGCCTTAGGCACCCTAGGTCTACCTACAATGCACTGGGACGTTCTCATTATCCACATTCTGCTAGGAAAACTAGATCATGGTACAGTTTTTAAGTGGGAAGAGCATCGAAACACTCTGCCTGAGATTCCAAGTCTAGAAGACTTCTTTTCCTTTCTGAAAAATAGAGCAGATGTTTTCGAAACTGTCAACCGCAACAAAGATAGGGCAGATAGACCAGACTACAAAACCAAATCCCTTCAAACACATAATAAAACCCAAGTCAAAGCTTTAGCTGCAACTTCATCTGGAGAAAATCAATCCAGCTCTACCATTGAATGCATTATATGCAAAGGGCACCATCGAATTTATGAATGCTCTTCATTCAAATCTAAGACACCAGAAGATAGAAACTCCATTGTATCTTCACTCAATCTATGCCAGAACTGCCTGAGACCAGGCCATCAAGTACAAGCCTGCAAATTGTCAGGATCTTGTCGGGTGTGTAAGAAGAAACATAATTCACTTCTGCATATAGGCTCTAAAATTCAGCCCGCGCCCAACAACAATTCACTAGCTATGTCAATTGTGGCATCTAACCAAATTTTACTTTGCACTGCACAAGTAACTCTCTCCAATCCCGAGACCAAGAAAACAATCACTGTACGGGCCTTGCTTGACAGCGGGAGTCAGTCCTCCTTTATTACTGAGTGGGTAAAGGAGGAGCTAGGACTGGCACCTCAGCCTTCAAATGTCAGCATCGTCGCTGTAGGTAATCATAGACTAAATCTAACTCCCGAACGATGTGCTGTGCAAATCCATTCCAACACTTCAAATTTCAAGGCAACAATGCACTGCCTTGTCCTCAAATTTATTACAGAGGACCTCCCAACACTACACTTCGACAGAACTCAATTTGACTTGAGCAACATCCAACTTGCAGACCCTAATTTCAATGAACCAGCCCCCATATCTATGCTCATAGGAGCAGATCTATTTTGGGACCTGATAGGTAGCGAACAAAAAAGCCTAGGCAAACATAAGCCTCATCTTCAAAATTCCAAGCTAGGATGGCTCATTGGAGGGCCTGTGTCTAATAATTTACCAAATAAAAGCCCTAATAAACCTATAGTTTGCAATCTATTAATGAAACAGGATATATATCCCACCCAAGAATTTTTAGAACCCAACTCACTAGAGCATGACCTATCTAAATTTTGGACTCTCGAAGAATTGCCCAAAGCGCAGCCGTACTCGGCTGAAGAAAAGGCTTGTGAGCGCCACTTTCTCGCTAATACTCGAAGAGAAAGTGATGGCCGCTTCACTGTAGGGTTGCCCCTAAAAACTAACCCAAACTGCCTTGGTGATTCTTATCACACTGCTAAAAAAAGATTTTTAGGGCTAGAAAACCGCTTCAAGAAGAATCCTGAGCTTAAGGCTCTCTACTCCAAATTTATTCACGAATACTCTGATCTAGGTCACCTAGAGGAGGCAGAGGAACAAAGGCCGCCCAATGCCTTTTTCCTGCCTCACTTCCCTGTTTTTAGGGCACAAAGTGAATCATCACCCATTCGTGTTGTATTCAATGCTTCAGAACCTTCCCAATCTGGGTTCTCAATAAATGACCTCCAAATGGTCGGCCCAACAATTCAAAATTCCCTACTTGACATATTACTGCGATTTCGGCAATACCCATACGTGTTGTCTGGAGATATAGAAAAGCAATACCGACAGGTGCTCTTAAGAGAGTCAGACCGCAACTTTCAATTAATACTTTGGCGGGAAAACGAGGACGAACCCCTGCGCACCCTTCGTCTCAAAACTGTAACATATGGATTCGCCAGCGCTAGTTTTCTTGCCGCCAGGTGTTTGTGGCAAATTGGCGAGGAGTGCCCCGACGCCTCAATTAAAAAAGTGATTCAGTCCGACTTCTACTGCGACGACCTCTTAACAGGTGCAAACTCCATCGACGATCTACAACAAATTCAAAGCGCTGTTTCCAGCGAACTTTCAAAAGGATGCTTTCCCTTAAGGAAGTATCGCTCCAACCTGCCTGATCCATTGCTGTCTAAAGACATCAACCCCCAGGACAATCAATTAATGATCAGCAACGCCACTAGCACTCTAGGGATTGGTTGGACCCCCTCTACAGACGAATTACATTTCCCTATTGAAATAAATGACCCAAAAACATTCACTAAGCGCAGCATTTTATCAACAACCCTAAAGATTTTCGACCCTCTGGGTCTGTTGTCTGCTTGTACTATCAAAGCCAAAATTTTACTTCAAAAACTATGGGCTGACAAAATTAATTGGGATGAACCAGTTCCCATACCCATCATCAATTCATACAAAAAATTCATAGAACAGATAAGTTCTTTAGCCAGCTTAAAGATTCCCCGGAATGTTCTAATTCCCAACTACGAGATAGTTGAACTTCATGTCTTCACCGATGCTTCCCTTCAAGCATATTGTGGCACTGCCTATCTAAAATCAACAGACAACAAAGGCAATGTTGCAGTCAACCTATTGTGCGCCAAAGCACGGGTAGCTCCCCTGAAGTCGTGTACTATTCCAAGACTAGAGCTTTGCGGCGCCCTTCTCGGCGCTCAAATCAGCGCCGCCGTCACAAAAGCCTTAAGCATTAAAATTGACAAACAATATTACTGGACAGATTCCCAAGTCGTACTAGGATGGCTCAAATCTCCCAACAAAACTAAAACATTTGTTGCCAATCGTGTTGCTGCCATAACTGAACTCACACACAGCGGGACTTGGCGTTTTGTACCTGGATTGCAAAATCCAGCGGACCTTGCCTCAAGAGATGTCAGAGATTTAACACCACAAAACGTCAAGGACTGTGACCTGTGGTGGCACGGGCCTCCCTTCCTAAAAGAGACAGAGTCTTCATGGCCTCTCCCACCATCACAAATTGTAGAACTACCCGAGGTCAAAGCGAATTCTGCTTTGGTGGCGGAAGGCTCTGAGGAATCAGTCTATGTAGACTTTCAAAGATATTCTAAACTAACCTTTCTTCAAAGAACCTATGCCTTTGTATTCAGATTTACTCACAATTGTAGAAACCCACTAAACAAAGAAAAAGGCCCTCTTAAATTAAAGGAAATTACTCAAGCTATGAAAGCACTAATTAAAATTGCTCAAAAAGAATCCTTTCACAACGAAATTCGAAATCTAGCCAAAAATAAGCCTAACAACAATCAAGCTCTTAGCCTAAAATCTAAAGGCCTGTTATGCGCCTTGAACCCCTTTCTTGATGATGAAGGAATTCTTCGCGTCGGTGGGCGCCTAAACAAATCCAATTATTCATATGACAAAAAACACCCAATTGTTTTAAAATCTAATCATCACTTGACTAAATTAATTTTTCAAAATGAACACATCCAGCTTCTACATTCTGGGCCCCAACACCTACTTGCTTCCATCCGTGACCGATACTGGCCCATCAGTGGTAGAAAGTTAGCTAGGGAAGTCACAC
The DNA here is from genome assembly GCA_947507615.1 of Hemithea aestivaria. Classification (NCBI taxonomy): domain Eukaryota; kingdom Metazoa; phylum Arthropoda; class Insecta; order Lepidoptera; family Geometridae; genus Hemithea; species Hemithea aestivaria. The sequence goes on from OX382332.1 coordinate 143,281, forward strand.
GCAACTGCGTTGTTTGTCGCAGATTTAAAGGCCAGACTATGTCAAACATAATGGGTGACCTACCATCTGAACGCCTCGAAACTGATTTTCCATTCATCACCGTAGCTACCGACTTTGCTGGTCCCTTCTTAATTACAGACCGCAAAGGTCGAGGATGCAAGATAACCAAGTGCTATCTTTGTCTCTTTGTTTGCTTAAGATACAAGTGTCTACACCTAGAAGTAGTGAGCGATCTAACCAAAGATTCATTTCTACTAACACTTAAAAGATTTATAGCTCGCAGAGGATTGCCCAAACTCATCTATTGCGACAATGGCGGTAACTTTGTAGCTGCATCCAAAGAAATTAGTTCATTTTTAAAATCTAACAGTGATCCAATAACCGATTTTGCAACTAGTCGAGGCATTGAATTTAAATTCTCACCTCCGTATGCTCCTCACTTCAACGGACTCGCTGAGGCTGGTAACAAATCAGCTAAGTTTCTCTTGTATAGAATCTTAGGCCAATCTCATAAAACATTTGAAGAATTAACATCCATATTCGCACAAATTGAGGCTATTCTCAATAGCCGTCCTCTATGTCCCCTGAGCCAGTGTCCCAATGATTTTAATGCACTGACTCCTTCGCACTTTTTAATTGGGAGACCACTTACGTCTCTCCCATCACCACACTATTTGGAATCCATGCGCTTAACCGACCGCTTTGAGCGACTGGAACAAGTCCGACAACACTTCTGGAAGAGATGGTCTATGGAGTACATCTCTGAACTTCAGCAACGCACCAAGTGGCGCACTCAATGCCAAAACCTGAAGCTCGACGATTTGGTGCTGATCAAGGATGAAGGCGCACCACCTCTACATTGGCGGCTCGGCCGAGTCACTCGTCTATACCCGGGAGCAGCTGACAACATCCCTCGAGTGGCAGACGTGGTTACTGCCAGCGGCAGCACTATGAGACGAGCGCTCAACCGCCTCTGTCTCCTACCAACCCAAATGGAACAGTGTTGAAAGCAGCCGTGCTTTCAACGCCCGGGAGGATGTCCGCGCACCACTGGCAAACGTAGGTCCGCGCGGACCCACCATTAACTAAAAGAAAAGAAACATGACAATTGACACCAAGATGACAAGATGCAAATGTCAATGTCAACAGAATAAAAATCCACCATTGCAAAGGTACCGGCCGGTGCGGACATATTGTCTAATTTTAATTATTTTTGCATTTTCAAGTAATCTAGAAGTTTTGAGTGCATCTAATTTTAAAAAGTAATATCCAATTTCCCAAACATTTATATCTATAATGGGCTTAAATAAAATTTCATCAGAATCGCTACCGCTCGTGAGTTGCACGTGTGAGTGGAGGCGATGCAGCTGAGAGTGCTATTTGTGCGGATTTTAATGAAGTTAGCGTCGTGTGAGTGACGTCCGCTCGCAGTGGCGCCCCACCCCGCCGCCCGTCCCGCCCGCCACGTGCAGGCTCGCGCGCAGTGGCGCCGCGCCCTGCGTGTTGACACCGCATTAAAATTAAGCTTCGGTTTGTTAATGTTATGAAAGAAGTTCTCGAGTTGGTCGCGTTGTTCGGTGAGCCGGCCGCCGCCGCCGCGGGTCGCGGTCATTAACGCGCTCATTGGGTTACTCCGCGACTGTTTGTTCCGTAAATATTATATGTTGTGGTACTATTGTGTATTGTGCGCTGCATGCGCGCTATTCATTACAAAAGCTACGTTCAAGCCGCAAAGCCTCTGAAAATCCAATTTCAGTATGACAAAGTCAGACCGAAGCCGCGCCGTTTCATATATTCGTAACGTTCTCGCCGCGCGCTGTAAGCTTTACTCGCATGATGTAGGTGTTGCTGTACAATATGAGCAGTATAACTGAACAACATCTGAACGAGTGCTCACGTGAGGAGGCCGCGACCGGTCATTAATCACGTTCACCTTCACCTAATTACACGTTAGAGGTCCGGAGCCAGGAGACGGAGTCACGGCGCGGGCTTCTTTCACTTTAACTCGCCTCCGACTTTTCTCTTGATTTATTCCTTACGAGTAGCGCTTGAGGTTTTTACACCTTATTTTATATCAATCTGCGCAGCTGTATTAGAGTTTAGTTTTATTGCGTTATACGTGTTTAGAACATAAAAATATAAATTGTTATCAAATTGTCTTAATACTTCTATATGTTATAGAGTGCATATATTTTCGTTTCTAGTACATGGTGTATATAAATGTGTACAGTCCCCCTCCCGTGGGGTGGTGCAGGTCGTCCTGTGACGTCACACGTGGCGTGTGTACACGGTGTCGAGTGCTATCGATACTTCACCGCACCAGATGGCCGGAAACTGCGCCCCGACCGTGCTAGATCTTATCTAGCTCAGATTATGATCAAAACGATCCACACCCACTAAAATATTATATCATGCCCGTGCCACACCTAATACTACTTTACTGCTGCAGTATTAGAGTAGTAAATAGTGTGGCGTGGTGTGAGCGGTGGAGCGAGTTGGGAGCCATTTGTCGCGTCGCCGTGAATGCTTTGATTCATCGGCGGAGTCATCGTGACTCGGTTATCGCTATCTGTTGAATCCTTCGCTGCAATATTGGACACCATTAGTTTGCTGCAGCTTGACAACAATAGATGGGGATGAGCTCATTTGTAGGAGAATATCTGGAGATGTGAATATTGTCTACCTGCTGGCTGCTGGAGGATCCTATGTGGAATGTTATTTTATGTTATTAAAGTTTAGCAGCTGTGGTTAGTGTGAGGCATTTCTACTAAATGTTATATTACGCTAATGTATTGTTTCAAAATATGTATATAAGTACACTCACTTATACTAAATTGAATCACAAAACATTTTTATAATGTTATGTTTGTTCAACAAACTCTTGCTAAGGTAATAATACTAACAAAACAATATCGAACTGAAATTATAACAAACGTGAAATTTTGTTTGGATGGAAGTATGTGTGAGTATTTATTATTCTTTCACGTCTAAACAGGTAGACACTTAGGGGTACAGGGTAGACTGCTTAAATTTAAAGATTAATAAATTAATAACAAAACTTTAGCCTAATTTTTCAAATTTGGTACATAAACTTTATGATATATTGCAATAAATTTGTCGCTCAAAGCTATTATAATAATTAGGTATAATAAAGTGTGTGTGAGCCAGTGAACGCGGATCAAAGGGCAGTCCGGCCGGGGGTACCCAGGTGCCTCGGTACCCGGGTACCTGCTGCACCCAGTGGAGCGGTAACACCTGAAGGATGCCTTTATACACCTTCTATCCAGGTCAATGACCTTACAAGCCCTCATTATGGTCCTGCTCATTAGATACACTGATTATTACTACATATGTACGCACATGTAGGTACACAGTGCAAGTAAACAAATAGATCAGCTAAACACAAGAGTGATATGTATACAACAATGTTAAACCGGTTATATTTGTTGCTAATCATTATTTACATGATTACATACGTGAGGGCTAATAATTGACCTTATTACATAGGTACATAATAATATGTGCCAATACACATATATGTACAGTGCATAAAACACATCGTGATGGCCGAATATTTAATTAGATAATAATTAATTGAATTACATCATTAGTTAGTTAACTGCACGGTAAATGGAGTTATGAATGGTAAAAAAAAGGCTCATCCTGTTTTCACACCACTTATGAACGCCAAGCTCGTATGCTGCTCGCTAAAAAAGGTTTTTTTGTGTTACGCAATTATTGCAATTCAATAACTCGCAGTAAATATTCATATCACGTCATCTTAATCAAATAATTTTCATGCAATAAAAAATCTTTTATTGTGTTATCTGGGGGCACGGTAGTGCCCCCGCCAAGTCGAGCGCGAAGCAAGCACTGCCGTACCATCTTTACAGGAACCATTTCGTCGCATTTTCAGGCCCCTATTTGAGAACCTCTGGATAAGACCAGAACACAGAAATTTTCGTCATCTAGTAAGCTATAATTACATACTTAAAATCCAAAATTTCAAGTCTGTAGGTCATTAAGTTCCAGAGTTAAGCGAAAGCAAAGTTTCGCATTTTCGACACTCACTCACTCATGATCATCAAAATAGAACTAGTACTTCCCATAAACTCAGAGAGCTGAAATTTGGTACATACTTAGAATTTATTGTATAAGCCATAGGAAAACTAAAAAAACATGCAATTTCGGTCTCGTTTTCGAGATAATTTATCTGCATAAATAACTTTGTAATCTCATATAAATGCATAGGATTACAAAGTTACATTTGCAGTCAATGGTTAAAATTGTGTAATATCCAACTTATTAATTCAAAATATATTTAAGGCATAGTATATGTATATGTGAGTGTGTATATGTGTCGTAAATCGTCAGTTATGATCAGGCGATATCTAGCGTGGCCAACTAAAATAAGAGCCCAACCAAACTATTAGAAGAGATCGACATACCGCCTTTACTACAAGCTTTTATTTACTTTCACCTGTCGGTCTGTCTGTCTGTAATTAAATCTTGCAAGTTTAATTAGGCCCACTTCCCGGTATAATATTATGATGCATTGGACTAAGAGTGAACGCACACGTATCTAGATGGCGCTGACTGTATTTTAAAACGCGCTTACGGTTTGTATTTCTGATAACCTTATAATATAGCGTTTCTACAAAAATAAGTGAAATCCCACCAAAAACATTCTGTAAAAAACTAGCCAAGTCTCGATGGAGCTGCTTGTTTATCTCTAAAAAGTAATGAAATCTAGACAAAGTCGTGCCAAGTATAAGATTCCTTACTGCGATTTCTTTATTATTATAGTTAATGTTGTGTGACTTGGCCGTTGAAGGGTACACAAGGGTATTATACCAGGTGCTCCATGACACTATTGCACCAATCTGTCCGCTACCCATTCACAATAGAAAATTTCCACTTGGAAAACGTTGATTGGATAACCAGTCAATTGTAGGCTTGATAAAGCTACGTATTTCAATAATACTTATGTTAAGGCGATCCAAGTGTCATGGAGCATCTGGTTTTGTACCCTTGTGTACCCTTCAACGGCCAAGTCACACAACATTAACTATAATAATAAAGAAATCGCAGTAAGGAATCTTATACTTGGCACGACTTTGTCTAGATTTCATTACTTTTTAGAGATAAACAAGCAGCTCCATCGAGACTTGGCTAGTTTTTTACAGAATGTTTTTGGTGGGATTTAAACTACATATTACGACTCAAAAATTTAAAAAACCCCCAGCGCAATACGTGATTTACCATTTTTTTGATGGCGGCCATCTTGGAGTTTAAATTTTATTTAGTGGGCTGTATTCTACTCGTTAAGCCCTTTCATTTGATACCCATATGTCGTGGAAGTAAAATTTTACAAGCACTAAAATTAAAACTAATCAAATAATGAATAGTTATCGAGAGGTAGCGTCGAGTGAAGCCAGCGTACAGTGTATGTATCGGCATGTTATCTAAGTGTAGGCAACAATGTGGCCACTCGATCCAGTCGCGTCGGATGTACGCACACTAACACCGTCCCTAACTGCCGCCACTACAACTACACTAGTTGTACGCTACACACACACAGTTGTTCAACTTCTACTATAAACCTCCAACCGAGCGTCTACCGCTTGTGGCTCACGTTGGATGCACTGGGAGGTCAGTCTTTGTGGATACATGAACGGCAATAACTGTCATCTCAGTACATTACAGCGACAGCCACAAGCGCTTGGTTACGGACTTCACATGATCTGCAGGGCTATTCACTTATCGGTTAGGGAACCGAACCGAAGACAGAATTGTAAAAAATGTATGAAATGACATATTACGTCGTATCGATTTAATAACGTCATATACGTCATTTCATACATTTTTGGTAATTCGGTCTTCGGTTCGGTACCCTGACGGATAAGTGAATTGCTGATCAGCAGGGCTATTCACTTATCGGTTAGGGAACCGAACCGAATACCGAATTGTCAAAAATGTATGAAATGACGTGACATGGCATGTCAAGTTGTATCTACGTAATATGTCATTTCATACATTTTTGACAATTCGGTATTCGGTTCGGTTCTTTCACGGATAAGTGAATAACCCTGTTGCCGTAATCGGTCTGGAACTCTTTAAACAAACTTCGGACTCATTTGGTAGAGTCAACAAAACTTACCTATTGGATAGCCGCTATTGCCTGATTGGTCCACAAATTGCACAGTTCACGTGGGTCATTTTAGTATCATAGATGCAGTATTGTCTCTGCTTTAAATAAATCTTCAAATACGAGTATATTCGTACAACTTTGGTGATCAAGTTACACGCGTGTAGCAGTACCTATGTACTATGGTACAGCTATGTATATAATAGTGTAGATAGTCTCCCAGTGTAGGTAGACGTAGGTAGGAGCATAGTTAACATAGTGATGGCGATGTTAGAGGCGAACTTGTCGAGTTTGTCCGGCGACCTCATACTTGGGACCACTTTATGGATTCCTGGCCTTTGTGTGCGGCGGCACTAATTAATGCTGGGTGTCGCCGTTTGCGGCTTATTGTACAACCTATACATACACCTGTATATATAATATGTACTGTATAATAAGCAGTGGTGGGACAACTTATGTGTAATGAATTCAGCAACTTGGCAAAATGAATTTTCCGAAAAATATTAGATACTACTTTAGTGAAAGTCTACGACAGTGGCAGCTTTGTTTCTTATTAACTTTTTATGCTAGAAATGTTTTCCGGTTATACTTGTGATTTGAACCAATAGGTTAATGTTTAGTGAATGGTTGTTACTGATTATAATTTGTGTACAAAACCGACATAGTCGCAGATATACTCGTATGCTACTAGGAGGTACTATTTACTACTTTGAGTATCATAAATATAGTCAATGCCGAGATCGTCGTTTGTAGTGTAATAAAGTTGTTTACTCCTAAACAAGGATCACGGGAACTGAGCCGCAATTTATAAAAGCAAAATAAAAGTGTTGGCTCGAGTGCCGCGGCTTAACTTTATGAAATCTGTGAGAAGTTATACCGTGTACAGTGTAGTACAATAATTGCTTGACGATGAACACTCGTGGCGCCACCTGTCGCGTGGCGAGAAAGACTGCAAGAGTTACAGAACCGACAGATTCCCCAGTTTCTCTAGTTGGGTACTTCGCATGTAGCACCCTCACCCTCACTCGGTTATTTTCACTCGACTCGAGTTAGTTCGCAGTTCTGCCGCCACCCAGTAGATGGCGCTAGGTGACTCTGTGTATGTAATTGTAACACTTTTCGGGAAATTTATCGTTTTCAGAAAGAAAAGTTTCTTGTTTATTAATTATACGTAATCATTTTGCTAGTATTAGACGTATAAGCGCCCATTTCGATGCATTTTGGTGTTTGCCAATTTAACTCCAAAAGATGTGTGTGTCCAATGGATAGTTTGAGATTTAGCACAGATTTTCAAAAATAGTGTTTTTAAAACTTTATAGAAATATTCAATATAACTTTTTATGTGTAAGTTATCATTATCGTATTTATTAGTAGTATTATTGCAGCCAAACAGTATGTAAGGTGAGCAGGGGTCCCGTGACGTCACACGCGCCGTGTTGCGGTCACGCTTACTATGTCTTCCGACACACATATACATTCTTATTATATTATCATGCCAGTCTAGACTATTTATGTATCTTTCAATTTTTGTATACTTATCAACACATTATAATTTATTACATTGTGCTTCCATCATGGACGTAGAGAATCAAGTTAATCAGTCTTTCGTTAGTAGATACTTAAGTCTTTTGTAAAAAGGACTCTGCGGTAGGTATGTTACAAGTAAGAAGAATTTTGGGCAAAATTTGGCAGACCAAGGAAGGGAGGGTAGCCTTTCTCGACTCATAAGGAATGAAATGAACACAGAAGGATGGAAATCTATAGATCGTGACAGACAAACAGAGAGTGTGTAGTTATCTTCGCCCTATAGTCAAGTGAGATCCTAGAGGCTCGCAATAATAATAAAGTCTGGGACTAGTAATCTGCTTCCTTCCTTGTAAGCTTAAGGCACAGGCATAAGCATAAGCTTACAAGGAACGACCTAGAGGTAAGACCTTATGGTCTTGGTAAAAAACAAATGTCAATAAAGGTCGTCAGTCTCGTCTCAAAACTCATTATTAATTCATACTTCTCGACTTTAATGAACAATCGTAATATTCTTTCTCCATTAAGTTCTGTCTTCAGTGATATACTCTGTAGGTAAGGAATGAGGTCAGACCTCCACACACACGCAGACAGACAGACAGACATTGTGATTAAGACAGTTTAATGAAACGTCGGCTGCAGTTGCACCAACTTATTAGCACTGCATCATTCCGTTTCTCTAATAATACTGTGTTTGTTATTGGATAATATTCTCACTCTTCGTATAAATAAAGTTTTGCTGACGTTTTTCAATTCAAATTGAAGGTCTTTTTAGGCTTCCGTAGTCAACAAGAAAGCCTTATAGTTTCGCTTTGTCTGTCAGTTCGTCCGTCCGTCTGTCCGCAAAGAAACATAAGTCCTACAAAGCTAAAATTTTGGACAGAGAAAGGTAATGATCAGGGTAAGAGAACGGTAACAGAAAAAATATTTTTAAATTAATTAATTTAGGGTACTTCCCATTTACGTAAGATGTGGATGAAATTTTTTTTCTGGCTGATCCCATCTTGTGGATTATCGTTGAATAGGTATATAATGGGGATGGGTTGCTAGGAAACTTTTCCGATTAAGTGTTCTGTTTGAAAGATATTCAAGTTTAAAACTTTTTTTGGGCGTCCCCCCCTAAAATCTGAACTATTACTGTGGCTTTCAAATACTGAAAAAAAAATCGAAAATATAGTTTCAACCATGAACTTTCCAGGAAAACTATAGCGGTTAGGTTCTTCTTAATCTTTATTATTTTTATGGATATCGATGATGAAAGTTAAGGCAGTTTATATTTGATTTGCCAGCAGTAGCCTACATTGCACGTAGCCCGACTAGCGCTTGGTCTATTTTTTAATCTTAATCCTATACTCTAACGTGGGTACACAAACATCTGTGAAGTGACTATTAGTGTCGTCACAGCTGCGGCGAGAGGCCCTCGGCGGAGGGCGGAGGGCAGGAGAGGGCATCGACAACAGCTAACAATAAATGTGCATCGATAACTGCCTCCCTCCCAGTAGTGCGTGCACAATGCCTCTCATTAGCGGCTATTCACTTGACGCAGTAGTTACCGCTGAGTGGCATCATGGGAACCATTGCAATCGTTGCTGATACATGAGGATAAGGGTCCAATGATACCCTCATTACGAAACTCTAATAGTATTGTAATGATAAAGTTGACTTACTCAAACCTATTTATGGTTGAATTCTCTTGCATAGATACAAGTTGCTAGCAACCTAACCATGCCGCACAAAAGTGAAGGCTTCTGTTCAATAATGGTCTTATTGGACCACTAGTGATAAGATTGCGTATTTTAGGTTTTTTATATCTTCATTTTTTTTTGTAATTTTAGAGTTTAATAAATTTTAAAAAAAATTATGATGTTGGTGCATAATTTGTCTAGTTAATCTTACTTAATATTATAAACGTGAAAGTTTGTAAGAATGGATGTCTGGATGTGTACTCGTATTTGTTACTCTTTCACGCCTAAACGGGTGGACCGATTGAGCTGAAAAGTGATATAGAGATAGCTTAGACTCTGGAATAACACATAGGCTATAGGACAGCAGGTAAAGCTGCTGAGCACAGCTAGTATAGTATAATAGCTAAGTATAATGTATTTGTTTCAGTACCTGGGTTCGTTCCCGGTGGAGGGCGGCGAGGGAGCGTCGCGTGCGCAGCTCTCCGACCAGCTCCAGCTCATGAAGGTAACGCACATATGTATACACTACGCTTGTACTTGTACTCTGACGTCATCAACAAAGCTTATATATACGTGTTTAGGCTTCACCTTAATCGTTAGTTTCACAAAACTAAACTAGATGGCGCCACTAGTCAAATTAAAACTCGCAAGCGATGTGTGTCGGAACATTAGATACTGACTTAACGTTTATTGAATAAACTGCTCTCTCTCTCATATGCGTATGCGTTGTATTATTTGTGCCTAGTAGTTCTATGTGTAGTGTAAACAAGGTCCTAGCGAGACGGATTACAGTGTATTGGATTGCATATTATATGGATTACAGTGTTTATATGGATGGGAGTAAGTCTTAGAAAATAAGTGCGAAATTAGACTGTATTGCGTAGAGGAATTTAACTTGTAATAATTTAGTTAGATCTGCCAAAGCGGTGCGAACTAGAGTTAAGACTTAGAATAGTTGCGCGTGCATGCTCGGGACTTAGAATAAGGCAAAAGAAAACGAGGGAGCCGCGAATCTATGCCGGATTTCCCCTCGAGATTAAGTCCCAAACACTTAGAATAATTCAGAACGAATTTTACCGGACTTAGAAAAATTCTCAACAGAATTTTGAAAAATTATTCTAACGAGTTACTATATATAACGAGCTAGATTGCACTCAACTTTAATCATGGAAGTCGACACCAGAGTCATGGCAGATCTAAAGCGACAAATAGAAAAGGGGAAAATGAACTTCAAAAAGTCGCCCAAGGAGAGAATTACAGAAGCATATGTAATGACAAGATTGGAAGCATTAGAGGTCCTCAGTAAGCAATTTACAGCCAAACATGAAGCAATAATTAGCACTTATGATGAGCGAATTCTGAGCAAAAGTTCCTATGTTGCCGACGATATATTCAACGAAGGTTACGAGACTTATTTGGATTATAAAGGAGAATTAACTCACGCTTTGGCAAACTTTCGAGAACAGAACCCGTCGACCAGTAACAAATCTACTACGAAGTCCAGCAATGAATCGATGTTGAAGCTACCTAAAATATCGATTCCAACATTCAGCGGAGCATACTCACAGTGGACATCATTTCGCGATTTATTTGTGTCTTTGGTACACAAAAACGCTGCACTTGACGATGTCCAACGCCTTCATTATTTGAAGACTCAAGTCACTGGGGAAGCTGAGCGTCTGATTAAGCATCTACCTATTACGCAAAGCAACTATAGTGTTTGTTGGAATTTGTTACAAAGTCGTTATAATAATAAGAGGTTCATGTCTAATTGTATTTTGAAACGTTTATTTAACCAACGTAGTATGAACGTCGAATCGGCTCAGGCAATTAAAGATTTGTTAGATACCACGTCAGATTGTTTGCACGAAATGTCAAATTTAGGGATTGACGTCAAATCATGGGATGTGATTATTATATACATAATCAGTTTGAAGTTGGACGTTGAAACTCGCAAGCAGTGGGAACTGCAGGTTAGTAATTCAGGCGAGGATTTACCGTCTTTCCGTCATTTCCGGGAATTTTTGGAGGCTCGGTTCCGTGCGTTAGAATTTGTGGAGCCATCCAAACTTAAACCTAGACCGTCCCAGAATCCCGTGCATTCTAATAAAGTAATGCACGCCATCTCTAATGATGTTTGTCCACACTGTAGCGAGCCCCACAAATTGTACCATTGTAAGAAATTTGCCAACGAAGTGGTACACACACGCCGCGACTTGGCAAAGTCCCTGAATGTGTGCTTTAATTGTTTGGGCTCAAGCCACGGGAGCAAGCAATGTCGTATTCCAACCAAATGTCGAATTTGCCACAGAAAGCATCATACTCTGTTACACCCCCCTAAGGAGGTAACAACTGTTGCAGCGGGAGTACCTGCCGGAACTGCAGCTCAGGATAAACCCCAAGAAGACGATGCAGACACGCATGAGAGCAGCCAGATACATACGCATTTTTCGTCAGGAAATGTCAACGCGCAGACATTATTAGCCACAGCTTTGGTCAAAGCTGAGTCGAAAAATGGTCACCCTCAAGTATTACGGGCCCTTTTGGACCAAGGATCACAAGCCTCGTTCATATCCGAGGCCGCGGTCCAATTGTTGAGGTTACAAAAAATTAGTGCCAAAAGTTACATATCAGGTATAGGTGGTGGTACAAGCGATCTGACCTCCAAATATATGGTCATGGTAAATATTCAATCGCTCCACGACCCGGCTTTTAACTTACGAGTGAAAGCCCATGTACTTAAAACGGTCACGTCGGTCTTGCCAGAGAAAACATTCTCTCTGCAGAATTGGCCAGATATTGCTTACCTTACATTGGCTGATCCGCAATACAATACGCCAAACAGGATTGACATCCTTTTGGGCTCCGAAGTGTATTGTAGTATCCTGAAGGAAGGATTAGTAAAGAACCCTTCTTGTTCCATGATAGCACAGGATACTTACCTCGGATGGGTATTGTCGGGCCAAATTAATAGTCATCCTCCGCTTACCAGAAATCTTCTGTGTACGCACATCCAAGTTGAAGAGATGGACATCCTGAAACAATTTTGGGAGTTAGAAAAGGAGCCAAATGTTTTAGGAAAAATACTTACCCCAGAAGAAGAAGCTTGTGAAGCACACTTCGCAAATACTGTTCGTAGAGACGAAGATGGCCGTTATGTCGTAGAACTGCCATTCCGGACCCAGGAGCCACAGTGCCAGTTCGGGAGAACTCGAGACATAGCTGTAAGAAGTTTAGTTAGTCTAGAGAAGCGGTTGAGCAAAAACCCGGAGCTACAAAAGCAATATTCGGAAGTTATATCTGAGTACTTACAGCTAGGTCACATGGATTTGGTCCCCAAATCAAGCGAAGTCAGCCAGGAGAAATCTGGTAAAGTTTGGTTACCTCATCATGCTGTGGTTAGAGCCGACAAGTCTACTACGAAAACCAGGGTGGTATTTAATGCATCGAGCAAAGGAACAAACGGAGTCTCTTTGAACGATACCGTAATGGTAGGACCTACCCTGCAGCCTGATCTGCGTCACATCGTGATGCGTTGGAGAACTCATCCGATCTGTTTAACGGCTGACATCATCAAAATGTATCGGCAAATTAAAGTAGCTGACAAGCATGTAGATTTCCAGAGAATTGTTTGGAGAGATGAAACGTCTGAAATAAGAGACCATAGATTATTACGCGTAACATTTGGAACAGCGTGTGCGCCTTACCTCGCAGTCAAAGCGTTGCAGCAAACAGCTGTAGACGAAGGTCAGAAGTATCCATTGGCTGCCGAGAGAGTGCGCACCGACTTCTACATGGACGATTTAATGACGGGTGCTGAAACAGAAGTTGAAGCCGTTAAACTATATGAAGAAATGAACGAATTATTAGCGAAGGGATGCTTTACATTACAAAAATGGTCAAGTAACAAAGTGGAACTACTGGATGAGTTAAAAATGGAAAGCGGTAAGGATTTAGAAATTAAAATTGATGAAGTTACCAAAATATTAGGACTCACCTGGAACCGGCGTAGTGATGATTTTGACTACACCGTGAAGTTGTCGCCCCCGGCTGCCGCCGCCACTGCTGCAGTTGCCGCGACCGCTGCTACCGCCGGACCTGAAACAAAAAGGAAGATAATCGCGGAGATATCTCGCCTTTTTGACCCCTTAGTGTGGATAGCTCCTTGTATAATTACTGCCAAGGTTTTTATACAAAAACTCTGGATAGCTGGCTTAAATTGGGATGATAACTTACCCGAGCACCTACTCCAGGAATGGTCCAACTATCGAACGGAACTCTCCAGTCTTGTTAATTTTCACATCCCTCGCTGGTTAAGACGAAGTAGGGATGATATCAGCGTTGAATTGCACGGCTTCAGTGACGCTTCTAATGTGGCTTATGCCGCAGTTATTTACATGCGAGTCATTGACCATGACGGTAAGATTCACAGTAACATCGTGACTGCAAAAACGAAAGTAGCTCCTATAAAACAAATTTCGATTCCCAGGTTAGAACTGTGCGGTGCGGTGCTGGTCACAAAATTGTTGGAGGAAGTAGCTGGAGTGTTGGACATTCCAAAGTCAAACCTACACGCGTGGACGGACTCCACGGTTGTGCTCGCTTGGTTAAGTGACCACCCGAGCCGTTGGAAGACTTTTATTGCAAATCGGACTTCGGAAATACTTACCCGGATAGAATCCTCGCAGTGGTCGTATGTCCAGTCAAAAGATAACCCAGCTGATGGGGCATCACGGAGTCTCACGCCGTCCGAGCTGGTGAACAGCCGGCTGTGGAAGGAAGGTCCAACATGGCTAAAGGATGATAAGATTGACTACAAACGACCAGACTCCATACTCACCAGAACGGAATTGGAAAGGAAGGCAATTAAAGCACATGTTACTCACCAGAAAGAAGAGGACTTACCTTGGACGAAGTTTTCAAAGTTACAAAGACTTGTCAGGGTAATCGCTTATTGTAGGAGGTTTCTTCTATTGAAGTCGCCCCAAGCTCCGAGACCTAAACCTTTACCGTATCTCACTGCTGCAGAACTGAAAGAAGCTCTGAAATGCGCTATACGACATTTTCAGGGACAATTCTACGCAAAAGTCATGAAGAATCTTGATCAACGGCATGAACTATCTTCGCTCAACCCGTTCATAGACGCCGAAGGTGTGCTGAGAGTTGGGGGCAGAATTGATAACTCGAATCTACCGGAGCATAGCAAGCATCCCGTAATTATTCCCGACAAATCGCATCTGGCTAACCTCTTAGTTGCAGATGCTCATGAGAAGACTATGCATGGAGGTCAGCAGCTAACGATCACTTACCTCAGGTCCAAGTATTGGATACCAAAGACTAAAAACTTAGTACGAAGCCACATTCATGGGTGTGTACCATGTATACGCCATGCAGCTGTCACCAAATCCCAATTGATGGGACAATTGCCGTCCTGTCGCGTGACGCCTAGCAAACCATTTTTGTGTTCCGGAGTGGATTACGCTGGCCCGATAAACATTCGAGTTTCCAAGGGTCGTGGGAATAAATCGTACAAAGGGTACATATGCCTCTTTGTGTGTATGAGCAGCCGTGCCGTACACCTTGAGGCGGTCTCTGACCTATCGACGGAAGGATTCCTTGCGGCCTTTAAACGATTTGTTGCCAGGCGCGGTCGTTGCAACCAGGTTTGGAGCGACAACGGAACGAATTTTGTCGGCGCATCCAAGGAGCTCAAGAAGCTCTTCAGCAACGAACGAGCTTCAATGCTTAGCGATGTCGCTAACGTTTTAGCAAACAACGGGACAGAATGGAACTTTATACCCCCCCACGCCCCGAATTTCGGCGGTCTTTGGGAAGCAGGAATCAAGAGTACCAAGCACCACTTGAAACGAGTAATAGGCGACTCTACTTTGACGTTCGAAGAGATGTCCACCGTGTTATCTCAAATAGAGGCCTGTCTCAATTCTCGTCCGCTATGGCAACTGAGTACAAATTCCTTTGATCCAGTACCATTGACCCCTGGTCATTTCATGGTTGGAGAACCATTATTGATTGCTCCCGATGATTCGCATGAATATGGTCCCGTAGGAATTCTACGTCGCTGGCAATTAACCCAAAGAATGGTCCAACAGTTTTGGAAAAAATGGGCCCAGGAGTACTTGGTAAATTTCTTCCAAAGGTACAAATGGAATAGAAAAGTGTCCGAACCCGTTGTAGGAGACGTGGTGTTGGTTAAGGAAGATAACCTTCCCCCAGCCAAGTGGCTGTACGGTAAAGTTGTGAGCATTCATCCAGGGAAGGATAGCATTACTCGGGTTGTTACCTTACGTTATAAAGGTTCGTTGATTAAGCGTCCAACTTCAAAACTGTGCATGCTACCGGCTAATCCTGACTCATGTTAAATTGTCGGGGATTTTGTGTAAAATAAACTTTATGATTAGAATGTAATTTGTAGCAGTATCAATAGCGGACTCTGATATTATGAAGCTCGCTGTACAGTTATGTTTAATAATTTTACTAACGAAATACTTGTTTCGATATTTAATATACAGTCCACTTACCCATTTGATCGAAATTGAGATATTTGTTAGTTATGTTTGTTGTTAATTATTTACTGTACAACCTAAGTCTGTATTACATATTGTTAGTAGTTTTTTTTGAGAATCAAACTGTAATGTATTCTAGTGCGCCATATCGTTGTATTTATCGGTTTTATACGCTCATGGTGGGCAGACTTGTGAAGGACTATGTAGTCCTTGGTGGGCAGGATGTTTAGGCTTCACCTTAATCGTTAGTTTCACAAAACTAAACTAGATGGCGCCACTAGTCAAATTAAAACTCGCAAGCGATGTGTGTCGGAACATTAGATACTGACTTAACGTTTATTGAATAAACTGCTCTCTCTCTCATATGCGTATGCGTTGTATTATTGGTGCCTAGTAGTTCTATGTGTAGTGTAAACATACGAGTACCTAATAATCGTATAAGAGCAACAAAATAACTACTTTTTATGTTCATTTTTTGGTAAGTAAATGTCTTTTTAGGGACAACTGAAATTTGGTATGAAAGTATGTTTGACCATAAAATAACACTTAGACTACTTTCCAGCGGGTAAAACAACGCCGCAAATATTATTAAAATAAATAGCTTATATATTTATCCAGGTTTATTTAAGTTTTGGAAACGCTAAGCATTATAATCCTTTATGCAATGTCTATGGCAGAGATGTACGTAAACCTGTGACTCAATGACACCAGTAATAGAGCCTCCGACAAGCGTGTCACGTGATTAGCGCACAGGTGGAGAATAGGATCCGGAGCAAGCACTACCTACATCTATATAGAACAGAACAGGCGTGTCACGGTGTCGGCGCTGCACTGACCTCGATACGAGGCTCTCGCGAACAGACGGACACAGAGACTGGTTCACAGAGGGACTGTTGACATGTAGGTACTTTACTATGGTGTGAGTGGCTATTTCTAATGTGTTACTATTATTAATGGAATTAGGCGTTACTTTGAGGAATTAGTACTTATTACTATATTGGTATCGATTGAATTTCTCGCCACCTAAGACTTTGTTAGACTCATCTGGGGGCACGGTAGTGCCCCCGCCAAGTCGAGCGCGAAGCAAGCACTGCCGTACCATCCTTTACAGGAATCATTTCGCCGCATTTTCAGGCCCCTATTTGAGAACCTCTGGATAAGACCAGAACACAGAAATTTTCGTCATCCAGTAAGCTATTATTACATACTTAAAATCCAAAATTTCAAGTCTGTAGGTCATTAAGTTCCGAAGTTAAGCGAAAGCAAAGTTTCGCATTTTCGACACTCACTCACTCACTCACTCACTCACTCACTCACTCATGATCATCAAAATAGAACTAGTACTTCCCATAAACTCAGAGAGCTGAAATTTGGTACATACTTAGAATTTATTGTATAAGCCATAGGAAAACTAAAAAAACATGCAATTTCGGTCTCGTTTTCGAGATAATTCATCTGCATAAATAACTTTGTAATCTCATATAAATGTATAGGATTACAAAGTTACATTTGCAGTCAATGGTTAAAATTGTGTAAAGCTTTTATTTACTTTCACCTGTCTGTCTGTCGGCCTTATAGTAACCTTATAATATAGCGTTTCTACAAAAAGAAGTGAAATCCCACCAAAAACATTCTGTAAAAAACTAGCCAAGTCTCGATGGAGCTGCTTGTTTATCTCTAAAAAACCGGTCAAGTACGAGTAGGACTCGAGCACCGAGGGTTCCGTACAAACCTACGGGTTTCTCCGGAACCCTAAGGAAAAGTGGGTATAATATTATATAGGTATACTGTGGGTTTTGATTCCCTTGCGAGAACTTGCGTGTTTGAAAATATGCGGCTAAAATTGCTGCTTCTTTTGATTGCGTTGACATAGGTGTTTGATTTTTTTACAGCTAAAAGTTATTATAAAGCTGAGTATTTGGTTTGAATTTCAATTTAATACCTGTACGCGTTCTTGAGGAAAGGGATAGTAAATACAAAATTATTAAAAATCTTTTTTTATATGATGTAACTAAAAATTTACAGTTTTCGCAATTTTTCCTGTGCCTGTGATTTAAGACGTTATTGCCGCGTACCAAATTTCAAGATTCTGAGTTAACGGCAAGTTCCCTGTAGGTTTTGATTTCTTTGAGAGTAGTCGCGAGTTAAAAAATACGGCTAAAATTGCTGTTTCTTTTGAATGCGTTGAGATAGAGGTTTGATTTTGTTACAGTTTAAAGGTATAATAGACCTTAGTATTTGATATGAATTTCAGTTTAATACCTGCACGTGTTCATGAGAAATAAGGTAGTAAGTATGAAATTATTAAAAATATTTTTTTTTATGATATAACTAAAAATGTACAATTTTCGCAATTTTTCCTTTATCTGTGCTCTAAGGAGTTGCTTCGTGGCAAATTTCAAGATTCTAAGATCACGGGAAGTACCCTGTAGATTTTGATATTTTGAGAGTAGTTGCGAGTTTAAAATTGCGACTAAAATTGCTGTTTCTTTTGAATGCGTAGACATAGAGGTTTGATTTTATTACAGTTTAAAGGTATTATAGACTTGAGTATTTGATATGAATTTCAATTTAATACGTATACGCGTTCATGAGAAAAAGGGTAGTAGGTATAAAATAATTCAAAATATTTTTTTATATGATGCAAATAAAAATTTATGGTTTTCGCAATTTTTCCTTTATCTGTGCTCTAAGTAGTTACTTCGTGCCAAATTTCAAGATTCTGAGTTTACGGGAAGTGCCCCGTAGGTTTTGATTTATTTGGTAATGTCGAAAAATTGCTGATATTTGCGACATATTCGACTATATCTTTTGATTGCGTTGGCCTAGAAGTTTGAAATTTTCACAGCTCTAAGAGGCAATAAACCTTAGTATTTCCTATAAATTTCAGCTTGTTACCTCCACGCGTTCCTGAGAAAAAGGGTCTTGACAGACAGACAGACAGACAGACAGACAGACAGACGGACGGACAACAAAGTGATCCTATAAGGGTTCCGTTTTTTCCTTTTGAGGTACGGAACCCTAAAAATAATGAAATCTAGACAAAGTCGTGCCAAGTCTAAGATTTCTTACTGCGATTTCTTTATCGACCGAGCGAAGCGAGGTCTTAGAGTCGAAAGCCGCGAAATGCCTGCGTTTGGACCAGTTTAACGCTTGACCTCTGGTGCTTAAGTTTGGTTGACGTTTACTTGAAAACGGTTAATCCAAATTAAATGAAATTTTACACACAAGTTAAGAAGGTTAATTGGATAATTGTAGTGAAAAAATTAGCGAAATAGGTTACAGGGTTGCAGAGATATAGGTGACTTAAAGTCTTTACGATAGGTCTGACGATTATTTCAAAACTGGAGCGCTGATAATTTTTTTTCTAACATATACACATTTTTTATAAGCGACACAAATATATTAGCCAAAGTGTATGTTTGTATGTATGTTTGTTACGCGATAACTGGAAAACCAATGGTCCAATCTGCATGAAACTTTGCAAACGCGTAATATAAATCCATAGAATTTTTAAGTTCGAACATGAGCCAAATCGGTCGAAGGGTTCTAGAGTTTTAGAAAATGCTTAATTTCAACGTTACCAAAGTTCCAATCTTAATGAAACTTTGCGATCAGGTAGTATAAGCTAAAAGAATTCTCATGTTCGAAAATGAGCCAAATCGATCCAAGGGTTGTAGAGTTATGAAGATGTTTAAATTATAATGTTTTGCACAATTTGTTAGGTACATTAAGTTTGAGAAAGATCCTACAGGCAAAAAAGAGCGAGCAAGTTGATAAAGTTAAAGAATTAATAGCGATAAAGTCCAATAATTCGAGAATTTCAAGCAATTTATCATATTTTCAATACTTCTTATTTTTAATTATTTTCATATAATTTTTTAGTACATTGCGTAATACCAATAATTGCGTCAATTATAGTCCGGCCGCCTAAAGTTTGCTATTGAAATAGATGTCACATACATGTAGGTAAGTACACGTTTTGTGCTGTTTTTTTAATCTTTTTATAAACCTCATTTCGCTCGATCGATAAAATATAATGTTATATTTAATTTAAGTATATATAATTTTTATATTTAATTGTTAGTTTGTTTTTCTCAATAAAGATATTTAACCTTCATAAGACTTTCAAACCCAGTGACGTTATGGGACTTTGGGTCCATTTGGACCCGTGAACAATTTTAATTCATTTTATTTGAAAACATGATTGTTTTATAATTTTTTCATGTCAATATTTCATAACGTGTAAAGAAATAAGTTTTTTAAATAAAAAAATCTTTTTATTTTTTATTTTAGAGAATCTGGAGTTATTTTGAGGAAATAAAACGGTATTGTTTACTCATTTCTTAAAATCAAATAAAATGCAAATATATTTTAAATTTACGATTTATTTGAATTGATTTTATACTAATATAATATTTTCTAACATAATAATAAAAATAATATTCATATATGTATAATTATTTTTATTTAATTTAATTTGAAAAAAAAAAGAACTTTCAATGTTTTATAAATGAAAAAATATTCAAAAAAAAATATTTTATATTAATAATGAATATATTATTTATATTAAAAATAAAAATAATCATAATAATGGCAAAATATACCATTCTTGCTCAAATAGAGCGTATATGTAAAGTACACGAGTGTAAAAAGAATCATGTATATTATGATGTGAATTTCTTTTACGATTTGTTTTTTTAATTACTAAATAATTTTTAATTGTATTTTAAATGTGATTTGATTGAAATTTCTTTCATATTATACATTTTGATAAGTCATTTTTATTATTAAAAATATGCAAAGCTTTATGAAATTGATTTCAGGGAATATACTAACTATATTTCAATTTTTGATCAAATCAAGTATTTAGAACTTAATATATTCAAAACACGATCTTTATTTTTCATAATATAATATATATTTTACTTAATTCTTTGAACATATTGATATAAGAAAATATTAGATATTATTAGAAAATTATACGAATTAATTCGTTTGTTGTACCCAAATATCTAAAAACTAACTATTTTAGTATTTAAAGTAAAACAATATAATTATATAATAATTACAAATATATAATAATGAATAATTTGTTATATATCATGATATTTTATAAGGCCGGGTCCTTTTGGACCCGAAATCCGTTAGCGTAAAATGATATTTAACTCACTCAAATATAAACTTTTTAAACATTTTTTTTCGCTTTTTACGTAGAGTTTCAAAATATATTAAAAGTCACGAAGTGACAAATCATAAAAATTAATACATGAAAAGTTATCCGTATTTTAAGGCAAAAATGGGTCCAAAAAGACCCGAAATCCTTATGAAGGTTAAGTAGTATGAAAATAAAGTAAAATAGTTATTTAAAAAAAAACCTTATTAATAGCGTTATTTTATGCCCATCGCTAATGGCAAGCAACCAAAGTTGGACTTAGTAGTATAGGCATAATTATAATATAATATAATTATGACGACATAACTACGTCACATTGCCTAAAATTTTGTATAAATTATCCCGAACACAATGTACCGGACTATAACTCGCTGTCAAGTAAAATAATATTTTACAGTGGTCGTAGCATGCCAAACGAGATCCCGCTGAAATGTCAAGCGTAGAACTGTCATACCATACATTGTAGTTTTGTGAATGTATGGGATGACAGTTCTACTCTTGAAGTTTGGCCGGGATTCTGTGTGGCATGCTACGGCCACTGGCAAAACACGAAAGTGGAGACCATAAACAATAATAAGCAGGTAACAATGTCTGTGGAAGTGGTGATAGAATAAAAAAACTCGCTGAATCGTTTTATGTTAAAATATAATTTAAATACATAATTTATATGAATACATACAAATATCATCGACCGAGCAAAGCGAACTCTTAGAGTTGAGAGAGCTCTCGGTGGCAGTAAGGTTATTTGAGTAGTCTGCATAACTTTTTAAAACCTAAAGTAATTGTTTGTGCCGGCACATTCAACAATAAAGGTGCACGAGCACACCATAATGCATCGCGGGCCGTGTACTTATAGTCTGCCAAATTTCATAAATATATGGTAACGGCAAGTTCCCTATGAATGTTGATTTATTCAGAGGGTCAAAAAAATTTAGGTACGTTTTTGAAGGATAAACGGGTGTATTTTTTTCTACGTTAACTCAGAAGTTTAATTTAACGGGCACCAAGCGGCTATAGACCTGTGTATTATGGTAAAAATATACAATTCTACGGGATGTAGAGTATTAATTGGTCTTGACAGGCATACGGATGACCAAGTGATCCTATTTATTAGGGTTTCGTTTTTTCCTTCAGAGGAACGAAACTCTAAAAAGGATTATATTCAAAAAATCTCGGTACGTAGGTTTATTGAGTTTTAATTTCTCAGAATTTTTATATTTTGAGTTTTAATATTAATGTTAAAGTTCTTGTATTAGGATATATTTAGTCGAGACCTAAAGTCTAAGGTTTACCACGGAAATTGGGCTGCGAGGTCACAGTTCGAGGCGAACTACTAGTTATTATAGTTAATGTTGTGTGACTTGGCCGTTGAAGGGTACACAAGGGGACAAAACCAGATGCTCCATGACACTTGGATCGCCTAAACATAAGTATTATTGAAATACGCAGCTTTATCAAGCCTACAATTGACTGGTTATTCAATCAACGTTTTCCAAGTGGCAATTTTCTATCATGAATGGTTAGCGGACAGATTGGTGCAATGGTGTCATGGAGCACCTGGTATAATACCCTTGTCTACCCTTCAACGGCCAAGTCACACAACATTAACTATAATAATAAAGAAATCGCAGTAAGAAATCTTAGACTTGGCACGACGTCTAGATTTCATTATTTTTTAGAGATAAACAAGCAGCTCTATCGAGACTTGGCTAGTTTTTTACAGAATGTTTTTGGTGGGATAAATATTATTAGAGCGGATTAACATTAAATATTAATTTAAAATATTGCTCTTTTATTAACTAAGTTTAAAATCATTAAATCCTGCTCTAGAAGTAGTTATAAGGTGCAAAACATCATCAGCCTTAATTCGCCTTTAGATTTTGCCACATCCTCCTGCAATTCCTTTTTTTTAATTTGAACCATTAATTCCATCGTGCCATCGACGTGACAATCGCTATTTCTGCGCTAGATAGTATTGGACTACTTAAAACTTTCTAAAAAAAGAAGTAAAATAGTGCAAGGAGTTCTTCTGACATTTGCTTCACTTCGTGTCACCTGAGGTTGTGACGAGTGGCTGCACTCGCACACAGCATGTAGGTCGAGTGATGAGTCATGTCCCGATGTAGGCTCTATAGGGAGCCGACTCTACTCGTGTTCATACAGCTACGACACTGTTCTACTACCTGCAGGCGCTACGGCGTAGCTGTCGTAGCACTCCTAGCTTGTAGCACACTGTTGCTATTAGCTATCTACTTTAATCATTTAAACTTATCTATTTTTATATAATATGCACATTTAGGAAATTGCTGTTTGAAATCTCAAGACGACGCGTTCACACGAAAAATTTGTTCCTAAAGTTATCGCACGGAGCGTGTGCCAATTTCATGCAGATTTTGTAGCATGTTGCAGCTGGAATATATTCATTGGCTCACGTGTTTCTCCCCCCCCCCCCCTCCCCCCTCCTTACTCCGGGGGGCCCCTGAGACCTTCACACTCCGCTACAGTGAGCCAGTGAGCGGACACCGGCACAGTTCCCTACTGTCCCGTGCCCCGTGCCCCCGTGCCCCAGGCCCCTGTGCTCCCGTGCCCCGTGTCTAGAGATACGATAGGATTTGTTCCGCCGTTGCAACGTTCCCGCTTGTTTCCGTTTCTCTCTCGCGATTATTGCTCACAATGCGACTTGAATTTTAAAACTTTCTTTGTACGAATATTACAGTCATCGTAGTGTTTGAGCATCACAACATTTGTCCCGCGCCGCAGCAATTACACGCAGATGTAAATATCCGCGGGCCCTCGAGGCGTACTCATTACAGCGGAACTTTTGTCTACGAGCACTCGTTTGAAACCTCCCCCGGCTCGCGGCCGTTAGTTGCGTGCAGGCTTTATAAGTTGATATAAAAGTAATAAGCGATGTGGAGTGTAGAGGGTTCGAGAGCAACGAGCGATGCTCACACACAGCCGCGCCCTCCGCCGGCGCGTGGTGGCGACCGTGAGGGTACACCACCACCACCACTACCACCACCGACACCGTCGCGCCTTGGGACCACTCAACGCTCCCCCGTACATATAATACGCACTAGTATTTGTGTTTAAGCTAACGAGTTCCAGCGATTAATGCCTACCTACTTAAATTTTATATTCATTACATAGTTTAAAATAAAATAGCATCCCGTCTGTATGTACCTATGTATGCTCAGATATTTAAAACTACGCAACAGATTTTGATGCGGTTCCTTTTAATAGATAAAGTCATTCATGAGAAGGATTTATAGGTATAGTACATGCACATTATAGTACTATAGAAGTATGGAGCAAAACGGGTAATTTTCTGTTAGTCGCTACAAATTGCGCGCGAGTCAACACTAAATACTAAATTCCTACAATTATCCAAATAGAAATAGGTTACATTTATCTTAGATTCAACTCGAGAGTTTCGTTTAACCTTATCACTAAAGATAACGATAATTTACCTTTCTTGTTTTAATTAATTTAAGGTACTTTCTAGAGAGTTTTTCTTTTTAGGTAAAAACGGATTAGAAGTTTAGAAATTAGACACTTTGCGTTGGAAACATTGAGATATCCAACACGTATAATGCGCTCTTAACAAGTTAGCCTTATCCGAGTAGCGACTGAGTTCAGCAGGATTATAATATTAAGATTGTGCGTGTAATGTCTGAACCGTCGGCTCACGGCTGCCGGCTCGAGGCGAGAGGTGGGATGTAGGCGAGGTTGCGAGTTGCGAGACAAACGCAGAAATCATGCAGATTATAATAAAACGTCTACAAGTCCCGCAACACTCCAGGCTACAGCCTCTCTGTAATTGCGAGCCACTTGATAACAAACTCATTCTACACACTAATTGTTTCATTTCACTTGAAATTATAACGCGAGGAGATATTTTAGTCAACCTATGGAGATATTTTGGACGAACTTACATCGTTGAGTCTCGCTATAAAGTTCAATGGTTATTATAGCAGTATAATAAGTATTCGGACTAGGCACTAGGCTTGGCGATCCAATCTAGGCGATCGTTGGCCTCGCATCCACTACAGATGGGACATGTCCGCCGGGACTCACTCCAACCGAACGTATCTCTACACCAGTCACGATAAAACAGATACAACTAATGTTCGAGGCGATGAAGTCATCTGTTAAATACATCCTCACATTAAGGACCTACTCAGTGTACAAACCCTCTGAGTAAATAACGTTATAACCTCTTCAGTCCCCTCTCCCGGCCGCGTGGTAACATGAGACGTGACGCGATGACGTACTATTGTAATTAATGCAGCGGTTATGGGAGGGTCTCGTGGCACGATACTCTCATAAAAATATCATCAAACTTTCATATTATGGCTCGTATTTTTGTGTAATCTGTGATATTATGGCGGCGTTTACGTGAACAGTTTAACGAACCTACCTACCATGTAGCTCATAATGTTACAGTTACGGGATCAGGATCGTTATTATGAAGTTGACCAGCGGTTTTTACCCAGTGAAAAGTAATCTTTATGTTATTTACTAGGAGCTAAGCTATATTATTATGTGTATACCAAATGACAACAGAATTGGTGCCGTAAGTGAAATGAGGTAACAAACGCGCATCCACCCATACATTTGCATTTATATTATTTAAAATTACATCAAAGTAACTATAGTATCATAATTAATTAAAAGCCTCAGAGTGATGTAGACTGTAGACGTCTATTAATCAGTACAATGGACAACAACAGTGGACAATACAAACTCTCTCGAGTAGATCGCTGCGACTGGTGCGGCGCGGACACAGATTACTTTTACATATGTAGATCGGCTACAGTTACTCTAGTAGTTTGTATCAGAACTAATAACGCAAAATAAGTCTGGCAGAAAATATAAATAGGTGCCTGGTGGTAAGAATCATGATTGATTATATACAAACATTGCCCTTCAGCCCGAAACACAGTTATATAGAGCCAATAGAGGTATACCTCTACAAAAATGTACACGATTTTATTATTATGTTTCGTATAAACTTGTAGAAGGGTTAGAAGCTTATCGTGTCCATTCCTGTCCTCTATATATTCCAATGTTCGATGGGTGCCAATCAGTATGAAAGGAGGCTGTATAGGGGAGGCCTCTCCGCTCCGCGGTGCAGTGAATGCGCTGCGATCGCAATCTCTCCGCGGCGGGATAAGGAGATATCGCAGGCTTTCAATACTGCCTTCCTTCATATTTCCATTGATACACTCTGATCAAAACATTCTTGTTATTGATGCCGCTGCAGATTTTACTTATTGTTATTATACTACAATTTATTTCATTGCAGTCATGCTGGTTTTATAAAGCATTCCAAAAATATACTTGTTTATATCTTATGTATGTAACGATGTATATCTAATTACATTTTAAACAACACACAGAAGTTTTCTGCACAAAGACAAAACTGGAATAAACAAAGATGTCAATGATAATATGATGTTAAATGCAAGCAATTAGCGAGTGCACAGTAATTAGTGCAGACTGTACAGACAGACAGACGGACGACCGCGACACTAATGAACTCTACTTATTATAATTATTGTGTTTAACTCATTCTCTCTTCATTATTGTGATTAACTCACCGCGTCTGAGAACTCATTTATTTAGCTTGTTTGTAGGCGTGTTTTATTTTATTTTAAATAAAAATATAGATGACCTTTAACTAATAATATGATATTATATTGCTACTATAGAGGTAGTTTAATAAGTAGATTTGTATCTATAAAATTTAACTGGTTAATTATTTTTTTCAATGTCTTTATTTAATTAAATCATTAACTTTAGCTCTGTTCACAATCTGATGTTATTATATTGTTATAACACTTCGATATAATGATATCCGTGTAAGTACGGCCCGGTATGGACGAGGTTCACAAAGGTAGTGAGGTGATAAAAATTCAATGCATTGCCTTCCCGCGCCGAGAGCTTACTGTAAAATACTAGTTTAATACTCCTGTAGGCACTTATTGTACCTTACAGGTTCTTACTGGGTATGGACGTTTCACTGAGGCTGAGCTTTAACAGGCTTCTAGACGTCATTACTATTAGTTTACATTAATTGTTCATTTACTTACATTAGTTACTTAGAAATAATTAAACTTTACTCTCTTAAAACAAAGCTCTTTAATTTCAATGCGGATTATAAAAATGTTTTGGTAAACGAATTTAATAACACTAAATGAAATCATTTAAATTCCATTTAGAATTTTATTACTAAGAAAAATTGTAAATTGAATAATATTTCCATGGATGGAATACCCATTTTTCGAGCAAAACCAAATGATAATGAACCGTAAGTATAAGAATATAAAGGATAAATTTGCAACTGTAAGCTTGGCCTGAGATATTCAGGAGTTTAATTTTTATGAGGTAAGTTTTCCAAGTTCCCGAGAGAATTGGCGCACGACGAAGGCAGAAGCATCTGAGTTTGTAATATATTAGTATCAATTAGTAGTTTTCTAAAATGCATGAAAGTTTAAAAGGCGAATTAGTAAATAATCCGTTAGATGCTGGCTCGAAGGACCAGAATTAAAGTCATTTTACGTTCCCTCAACCCCTTTCTTGCAGATGTAAAATCCAAGCGTACAATAAAACTCCATTTAGATACAAAGTTGAGAAGTAACGCGTCGCTCGGCGGGCCCGACCATGCTCACCGACTTGCGGTGTATAGTCAAACCACGGTGTGCACGCAAACCTACGTTTGACGGGTCAAACCTACTAGCTACTTCACTGGTTTGACAAAAGCTCTTAGTCGAACCCTAAGGCCTAACCCGAAGGCTTTTAATCATAGGGTTTAAAGTAATGACACTTTGAATAGGGAGCCTTCATCGGATTAGTCATGCCTAATTGTGGTTTGACTAGTCAAACTGACTGACCAAATCAGTCAATCTTTGATCGGGCTTTGACTAACACTTTTACTAAAACCTCAGCTTTAATTAGTCAAGTGTAGGTTTGCCTGCACATCGTGGTTTAACTATAACACATGCACCAACCACTCGACGAGGAGCCGCCGCTCGTTCGGAACTCCTTACGTTTGCTCAACGAGTTTATAATGCTGTAATGAGTCGGAGCTCCTGTTATACTGGTCCATCATTCCGAACATTTTGTTACATTGCATTGATGCTCAGAATTTTCGTTAATTAGAAAATGGAAATCAATGTGTAGCTAAAATGAAAAGATGATGAATTTGTACAATTAAATAAATCAAGTCCTTTTGTCTTTATACTATTCAATTCTACTTGAACACTTAAAAAAACTAAATAAATGAAGCTGAAAATAGCGCGACCGAAATACGAGCACAGCATTGCGGCAGTAGTAACAGTGGCTCGAAGAAAGCTTAGGTAAATGAAATCAGAGCTAGAACGATTCAACCATAAAGCTTTTATTACTGTTATAGGATCGGAACCCTTCCGCCAGTGGCCGACAGCCTCGGTGTCTGTGCCCCCGGTCATCCCCCCCCTCCCCCACCCGGGCCTACCTTATCTGCAGGAATACCTATATTTTATCAGCGAATAGTTGGACTCCAACTCCCGGGGGACCATTTTTATGGGAATTGGAAGATGCCTTTGTGACACGTTTGCGAGATTAAATTATGCCAAATGAAGCGTTACACTCTTCCATGGCAGGCCTTGAATAAAACTATCCCACGAGGTATACATACGAATGTATTCACTTATATCAGTTGTTGTTTGTTCACTTATATCAGTTGTAATATCTCAATCGTCGATGTTTTCCTAGAGTCAATGGTAGTCGCGAACAGTCGCAGTCGTTCCAAACGATGTTTGTGGAGAAAGCAGCGCCGCATCGCGTCGCATTAGGTCGCGTCGCGTCGCTCGGAACTAGGAAGCATTCAGGCGACATTCCTTCACGTAGCGCTCTTCGCTGAGAGCTATTTGCGAACTTATTTTATTGGAAATGCTCACTCTTTGCACTCGTACTCACTTTATAGGAACTGGAGTTTCTTATTTGAAGTGTTCGACGTCGTGAAGTGGAGTAAAGCGGCACAGAAACAACGGTAAAGAGGTCATTATGTCCCCCTCCCCGAGCTCTGCAGACATCCGCTTAACATTTAGAGGAACTAAATTGAGCAGTCCCCGCGGCACGCTTCAATTCAACCGCTCCCGAGTGATGTTCCTTCGAGCTGGTGCCGTCGGAGTGACGTGAACTGTGACGTCACGTCTCACGTCACCACTCGCTACCGTTTATGTACCTAATGATTATGTAATATGTACCTTCGTTTGCTGACTTTGAAATGAGAATCCTCAAAGATAGGTTTCAATTCAATACAAATATTTGAGCGCCGCACTTCCCAACAAACATTTTGGTGCTAACGGCAACCTTTTTTAAAGCTTATAGTTACACAAATGTTATATAAGAGCTCCGGTAAGAGAATTAAGCGTTATTGAGGTGTTAAGGACAAATAATTAAACCTTCGAGAGAAGTAATGGTATTAAAAATAAATAAAAACCTTAAGGTGATAATATGGAGTTAGTTGAGACCATTATATCACTACTTTTTATAGCTTTAAAAAGTCTAAAACACTAAAAGAAGTTTTAAGGTGTCTACTACTACTTACTAACGACTGATGTCATTGAACAGAGTTAGTTTAATGTCTTGTAACACTTTTAGTGGTACTCTTATAACTTAAGGAAGAGTAAAACACTAAATGTTTTTGTCAGGTGTTAACTGACACTTGATGTTCTTAAACAGAGTTAGCCTACGTATCTTGTAACACTGTAAGGGTTAATGTTATAGCTTAAGGAAGAGTATACCACTAAAAGTTTTTGTCAGTTATTCACTAACACTTTTGGTTCTAGAACAGAGTAAGTTAAATGCTGTTTACAACCTAATAAGTTCAATGGAGCTCTTAGAGGTATTAAGAATGTTATTCGTTTTAGTGAAGTATTTTTATAATAAACTAGCTTATAATTAATGCTGTAAGAGTTTGATTCCACCTTAATAACACTTAAGGTTATATATTGCGGTTAATCGGTCAACAACAGGTCATACAGTGGTTCTTATTTATAGTATATACTGCGGCAAGCACTATTTGCAAACTTTATAACTATTATTATATATCACTTTAAGTGGAGTTACAGAATTAAAATCCCCTAAATAGGTACATCTAATATCTCACCCACTCCTCTAAATTTCATAATATTGACGGAAATATTATTTTTATCGATCAGGCACCCATGGAAACATAAAAAAGGACTTTGACTTTATTATAAATACAGACTAAATGCTATACAATATACATAATTATTATCAAAAATGGGTTTTCAAACAATAACAGCGGAACCCTAGAAATATTCAGCGAATGGCTCCAAATTAGACTTTTATGCAAACTTAACATATTTTTTCTGCTTTAAAACCCTATTGTAGAACTAAAAGTGGCTAAGGAGTGCTCATTATCATTCTTTAAAAACTTTGACTTGCATAACAGAGTTAACAGAAACCATAAGTGATTGCAAATTGACTCCATTAAAATAAAGATAACCTATAAAAAAAAATTGGATGAAACCTTGTTTTAAACATTATTACTTTACTTTTCAAAACATTTTTTTTTTACTTTTCTTTTAAAACCCTATATACACTATTAGAAACTATTATTTTCCATAATTGAAACAAAAGTATCTGAGACTATATATTTATTTTCTACAGAATATCATCAAAAGTAGTTTATTTCAGAGGCGCATTAAAATTGAGATGAAGACTAGTATATGTTTTTACAAAAAACTTATCACCGCAGTGAGATTTAATGATTATAATCAAACAACGAATCAAAAATACATTGACTTATCAATTAATTTTTATTTGTCGTCTTTACACTTAAAAACTCAATGTTGTGCTGGACATGATATATAGTTACTCTGCTCAATATTTAGATGCTTTTGGGGTAACAAAATCACAAAAAGTATGTAAATAAATCAAACAGTTGGCGCCTAATGTTGTATAAACTGCCACTTAATATCTGCGATATATTCCTAAGATATAAATTGTTTCAAATAAGCACTAATACACAAACTAAAAAGTTACAAGACTAATTCATACCACTTGTGTACCACTCTAGGGTTGCGATTGTAACCTGACAATAACTCATTAAACACTTAAAGTGGTAACAACAGCTCAAATAGCACCACTCTAACTCCTTACTATCACCCAAATATTACTCCTCTAGAACTCTTAAATAACTTTAAGTTCTAAATTCGTGGGCCCAAATCAGGGTTAAAAGGTAGTTATAGCGGCTTATACCACCTATTCTTAGCGCCTTAATAGCGCCTTAGATTTTTAAATTCTCTTACACAGCTTTTGTAGCACTAATTCTTATCACCTAAATGTTAGTTGGGTTGAGCCTCCAGTGAGTTCATCGACACTCTCCGCAGTAATACAGTAACGTTCATTTCCAGTTATTTACATTTTTTTCATTAGTCAAACAACAGCCTCCATGTTTCATTTGAACAAGGCTGCGCGCGTTTAAATATTTACGGCGGAGGCTTCGCTAAATTACATCCGCGCTTCCAGTTGTTGTAGTTGAAAGTAAACAGAGTGTCCGTGTGCGGTGGGCTTTACGGCGCAGGTGCCTCCGCGATGTTTGTTACTCTGTTAATATCGCCAGCTCGGGACCGCCGCACACTTGCACTTGTTCACTTGAAACGTCGCTCAGTTCTCAACTCAATGCGAACAACGAAGCGCCAGTGACGGGATCCTGTAATAAATTCATTCCCAATGTGCGCCGGGAAACTTATGTAGATGGACAACAACGAAAAAGATCACACCTAAACCTAGTTTATGTTGATGAAACAGAGTAAATGTAAAGAAAAATTGCAAATGTCTGTAATGAACTACGAATAAATAATAAGTCAATGAAGGCAAGAGGCGGTGTGTTGAGTTTTAGAGGCTCGTCTAATGAAGCCACCGATGGCCTGTTACTGAATAATGCATGAGCTTACAGCCTCCACTACAATAATGTTATTTATATGTTAACGAGGCCGGGCCGGGGCCGGCACGGGACCGGCGCGGCTACGGGACGACCAGAGATTTCGGTAATAAACTAGGAAATCGAGAATTTCACAACCCATTAAACACGGGAGCAATAAATTTCCAAAAATGTAAATATTACAGCTTCCATATAGGTATTTCGCAATCCGCAGAACCTATATTTAATTTTCACCCAAACCCTAAATATTTCCGATTGCCCATAAATACAAGGCCGTGATTTGGTGAAAAGATGATAAATATGATCGTTTGTTTCACACTCCGATATATCTCCGTAATGGCCCATCCTTGTGTTGACCTGCCGATGTTTACGTTTGATGCCAGCCATACAGACGGACGCTGTAAAAACGACGTATTTATTGGTCATTCTGTTCGTGATACAAATAAAGAAATATACCGGTAAGTGGTGTATTTTTATCTCTTTATTATTAAAACGGGTTTCTGTATTACATTTTACATGATACAATGTTATGCCTCTAAATTTCTTGTGCAAAATTGTTGATTTTGTGGCCAAATATTTGAAATTTAAAAATGGTTTAGAAAAAAAATATTCTTATATTTTGTATGTTTTTTGCCTAAAGTAAACACATATTTCCATGACGTATGTTATCAAATACACAGTGCAATGCAATGTGGAAGCAGTCACGATCCCCGCACAGTTCCCAAATTGCACGTAGTGACGTCACAGTTTATAGTTATTGCTAGTAGGCGGCGCGCACCTCGTGTGTTCTCTAACACTGCACCTACACTATATGTGTTTGTTGTTGATCTGTTAGTTGTGTTGTATAGGTACTACGTACTAGCTACTAACCTAATGCCACAGATTCCGATTTGGGGACAATTTTTCCGCAAATATGTATTCTAGCTAAGCGCCAATTACAAATATGCCCATGAAATAAATCTTGGAAAAAGCACGCAGCATGCTCGAGGTTGACCTTATCAAAAGACGCAAGGACGAGTCGCACGTTTTAATAATTCGTATCTTAAACTACCCAACCGATTTTGATGAAACTTACTCTATGCCCTAAGTTGGACTAAATATAAACCATTAAAATCAAACAATGATATGTAAAATAAAGTATGTAAAAGAAAAATCAAAATCCGACTAGTGTTGGAGAACTTAGTTTACTTGGCATCGAATAGAAACTTTTTCGAAATCTGTTAAAAATTAAAATAGAAAAATTATTAATCATAATATTAAAATGACATTGAAAGTTACGCTCAGAAAGCTCCCTAGTATAGTCTCTAGTAGTCCATGGAGCGTCAAAGCCAGCAGTATACAAGATAGTGCAATGGGAGTAGAGAGTGGAGTGTAGCGAGCAGCGAGTAGCGAGCTTCAGTCAGTGAGCGGTGTGGTCGCGGGGCGGACGTGTGTAGTCGACGGGAAGCGTCGCGAACTTTACACTACTTGCGAGACTCGGAGCTTTGTATGGCTGTACGCTGACATCGGTGAGTTTACTCTACCACTTGTTCATATTGTTTATAGCCACTATGGTATAACATAAAGATATAGCTACCACATAAAATAAGTAAATTTTAATACCACAAAAATTAAAGCTTACAGTAATAGTACCAATTGCAGTAGATACCAATATCATATGTGTAACCATTATGTATTTATAGAAACTTTTTTTACGTTAAGTATTTTTTTGAAGTGAAAACTTCTTTAGCGGCGCTGAGCACTTTTTTGTATGGGTAAAAACTTTCAAACTCGCGTCAGGGTCACGTGATGCTGATCGAAAAAGCGTAAGATCGAGGGGAAGGGAGAGGAACTAGTATCTCCCACTCTTTCTACCGTGCCTGAGTGTGCTGCTCTGTTTAGGCGGCACAGGGGGCTTAGACAAGCGCGCGCCCGCCCGTAGCGACCATTCGCAATCGCTAAAAAAATGTACTGAGATGACAGCTCTCGTCGCTAGTCACGTGACCTAAGCGATTTTCGCTAAATTTGGTAGACAACAACACTGAACGAGAACGAACAATCGCTAAAACAACATATAAATTGTCATATTTGTGTACGATAGCGCAATAAATAAACATTGTATTCTACCTCATAAATGATAGTATTTTTATACTTATAATTAAACACAACGTTAATATTGAAGTTTTCACTTCTGCCGGCACTCCCGGAGTGCTACCTTTTTTTTTTTTATTTAAAATTTTATATTTTGTGCGTGAGTAATTCTTCTTATTTAAAAAATATTTATTTAATTAATTACGTGATTTTTTTGTAGTGATTAACGAAAATAATATTACATACATTCCATAAGCGCTAAGATCGTCATGTGACCTGCTAAATTCAGTTTTGTGAACTTCTTAAAATATATTTTCGCTACCGTTAGCAAAATCTTAATATTGTTAATCTAATGATTTCGATTTTAATATCACTAGGTTATTTTCGCGTTACGCTACGCATATATACTAAATTTCAAATCAGTAGTTTAGGTGTGAAGAGGCAACAGACACAAATTTATAATATTAGGTAAGATAAATACGGTCGGCACGCAGCCGAAGTAAATACAAGTGAGTTTATGCCGTTTATTTACAAAGATGAATATAAAACACTCACGAATCATTTAGTGTAAAGATAAATATAAAATATGTATTTTATCAAATACAATTAAAATTAATAGAACATGAGCCTACTGGTAAAAGTTTAGAATGTAAAGACCGCGGCGCACCATTATCAAACGAATCGACTGTAAACCCAAATATAAGGTCGATGTAAATAAAATGGCGAACAAAACCAACATCCGGGGTTTATGAAACAATTTACATAACCGAAATAAATCCATTTTTAGACACGTCGCCCATTACTTGCCTTCGTTTACGATGTTGGATTAGTTGGAGGGAGCCACACGTACCTGCGGGTGCCTGCCCACTGGCGCGGCAGACCGCCTCGTGCCGCGTGCCACACTCGCATAAATCTCACTCCACTGACGCACAAAAAGACGTCCGACGCACAAACTTTCCACCTCCATCGCGAAGGACTCTATTCCCTTCGCCTCAAGGGCCTTATTTGATCGTCACAATTGCTGCGCTAGCGTTGTGCGACCAAAGTTTGTCTGTTATAACATAACTTTTCCCATTGTGACGTGTCACCGACACCCCTCCCCCCCCCCCTCCCCCCTCGACCTGTGTCTCTTGTAATTAACCCCCGAAGGGTAGAACTGAAGTCACATTGTACGTACTTTCCACTTTTGGGTAATTTAAGAAAAATAACCTTTACCCCGGGAGACGGTTTTCTTTGTGTTTACGGTGAAATTGAAGTTTTGTATTAGCTCTTTATTTTGCAAAGACAATGACTTAATTTAAGGTAAACAAAGAAGTTGTTTAAGCTCTTTCTTATTTACGAAAATCGGATGTTGACACGTTTTGTTAAATGTTTCTCGCCCTTCACCATAATAATGCACCGGCTTCTGAGAAATAATTACATCCATTCTTAAAATAGAAACAAATCCATGAGTATATGCCGATAACTCTTACTTATACTTGCATGTAAGCTTATAACATGTTTTATTATTATAATAGTAACGCAAAGTATAGTCTCAACAAATCACATCCCTCAAAAGATACAAGTAGTGTGCAAGCGGTAGACGAGCCGAGTGCTCTCCAAGCTTCCCTCCGCTGCGCTGCAAATATTGAGAAACACACGTTAGTCATATAGATCGGCCGTCACGGACCTTATCAATCACACTGAAAAACGAGTATAACCTGACGCGACGAGATCTATAAAATAATTATAATAGTTAAACTTTAAGAATTGGTATTCATATTTTTTAGATATCCTTGTTACACGGTTAAGCTATATCTAAACGCCCGTAACGAGAGTCATGAGGGAAGGGAAAATGGCCAATAAGTGCCAGTAGAGTATAGATTAATCTATTGTATGGAGGTTTCATTCCAAACAGATACAATAAGATCGACTGAGACAGAGCTCACGACATAATGTGTCCGTATTATGTACATGATTCGGACAAACAGTCAAGTTTGGAAGTGTATCATGGCCGTTGTTTGCCGTAACTATTCCGTGTGTGAATCGGTTAAAAGTAAGCGCGCATAGGTTCAATATAATATGTATAACAAATGGTGGACGAGACGTGTTGGTGGAGAAATATCGGCCCATTGAGTTGTAATGTTCAATGTATGCGTTCAATAGATGGTGCGGAACGCTTGCGATGTATGCTTGTACTCGCCGGTCCGACAGCTGCCTGGTGGAGTGCTCAGTACCGGACTTGTTTGATTAGCAACGACATGGATGAAAAATATAGCAACGATCTAACATTTATTATGCATGAGATATTACATTCGTCTATTCGCTTCTGCTATGCATTTTTAAAAATTAAATGAAAAAAATACACAACTTTATTTATTTCATCAGTGTACAAAAGCACTGGCTACTAAACTGATTTATTACATAAATGATTAAAGCTCTAAAGCATTTTAATTTGTTATTTTTATTTTATTACAATTTAAGGTTATTGAATTGGATAATTTTGCCCAGTTTGCTACATAAGTATAACATATTTGTAACAAATTACGAGTACCTAGTGCGATAAGGCCAATTTTTGGCGTATTAATTTATTAATTACCTTGTTTTTGTTTCTTCGTAAATATTTGGTTTGTACTCTAACTCTAATATACATGGCATCTATTCTTATACGAGTACATACCTATTTACCTCACACTATATCGCAATCAAAGGCTAGGTAGGTACCTATAGTATCGCAGTAAAAGCGTTTTTCTCGTGTATTAGTGCACTCGTAAACCATATCGGATGTCTCTCCAGCCGCCCCCGCGCCCGCTCCCGCCTATGCGGCGAGTGCTGAGCTAATGGATCACGTGCATGATACGAGATAACAGCGATTTTATACTATTGCACTGAGAAAAGAACACGACTTTAACGAGCTTTCAAGAGGGTTCAAGAGCCAGTCACACTAAAACACAAGTGTGATAAGAAGTTATGTAATTTAATTATTTGCAAATTAAAAAGGAGATTTTCGATAATATTATCGTTGGTGTGGAACAATAATGGAATAGAAATATATTTAGTGAACACCCAAAAAACACTAAAATAACAAATAAAAATACCACATCAAAGTAAAAACAATAATTAGCGGTCTTATTGATAATACACCGCTTCATTTTGTATATACCTATATTATATGCTAAAAGTATTTTAGAAATTAACATCACCGCGAAAATATAAATGAAACAGTTAAAAGTTTTCGCTTGTAACTTGTGCCACTGTACTTTTTTACTTAAGAACAGTTTTTCAGTTGTAATGTTGAGCGAGTTCTAGTTGTGAAGTGTCAGCGGACAAGTGTTGCCATTTTATATACGTATCACAAACTTATTGTGGAGAAGTGTTTTAAAAGTTTGTTTTGTTGTATTCACTATTTTCAATATTTACTTTCGATGTTTGGATTCATTCCTATGTTTGGCAATCTACTTTAAGATTCTTAACTTTATATTCCATGTCCCTGAGTTTGATAGCGGTGCGATTGTTCTCTCCCCCTCCTATCCCCCCTTCGGTCGATGGCACCTGCAATAAGTGAGCAAGTTCGGCATTCAATCACGTGACAACCTTCGTTTGACGACAAATAACATTTATTGATGGCACTCTACGAGTACATACGCGAGCTGTGATGAAGACAGACTTGTGTATTGTATTGTTATTATCATAATAATACATAGTATATTAAATTATAACTGTTGAAAGTTTCATTTTCGGCAATATTGCTCACTTTTATTTAAAAATTCATATCTAACAGGAACTTTTAACTTTTTCATTTTGAGTAGCAAAGAAAGAAGCTAAAGTGATATTAAATGAAGAAATTAGACTTAATTTCCCATCAAAACCTTTGTCGAGTTAGTTTTTGTTCAAAAAGCTCAAAGGGAATTTTTTATCGTGAGATGTGACCTCTTTCGCAGTTTGCATAATATTATTTTCCTTCTTTGTTCGTTAGAATGAAAACCATTCGTTTTGGAAACTGAACGAGAGGATACGTGCTCGTTCGCTATTGCACAACTATTGTGTTAAATAACGACTACATACATAATATTATGATACCTACAAATTTTAGTTATTTTTCGTTTATCGATAAATTTATTAAAAAATTTGATATCGAATAAATATTTTTTTTCAAGTATGCCGAAATATAATAAAAACATAAATTTTATGTTTATAATGACACTAATAAAGTACAACAATAACGATGGCTTTACATCTAGGTTTCCACTCCAAAGCTTTATTTTGTGCTGATCAACAGAGTTACAGATGGTATCGTTTGAACATAAAATGTTGATTGCTGCGAGACAATCGTGCACGTCGCTGTGACATTCCGTACGAAGTAAAAAGCTCTTTAAGAAAGGCTCAGCATTTAAACTGTACCTGTTCACATTGTGTCGTCAGTTCATCGCCTATTAACCCTGAGATGTTTTCCTGCGGAGCTGTGAGCTTGGCGAGGGTGTCACGTGGCGGGAATATTCTTGCGTCGTCAGTAACCGCGCGTCGGTCGCCGGGTCCCGCGCGCCGCACATACCGACCGCGCAATTTCGCCCCGGCACGCTCGACGCTCACTCACTCACCATTTGCATGCTAACTCTCCACCGCACCCGCCTCTATATCTACGCCTACATCGCAATATTCGACAATCATCGACGACTGACACTCGCACGTGACCCGCAACGCCCGTCTAAACCGAGCGATGTACGCAGCAAACGTTAAAAGGTACCTTTCCCTAGCTCCTGAAAAACTCGCGTGTCATCGCTTATCCTGCGCACGACAAAGTTGCGGTAAACTGTTATGATTTAGTAATTTAAAACAACTGTGCTTTGTGAAGTTCGCTAGTGGATTCTGATGTCTGGTTGTTAGCGAATTCCGCCGAGCCTCGTTTATAGTTCACGAGGCTCAGTGAAGGTCGCATTCAGGCCACTCGTATGAGCTGAAATATTTACTCAGCTTTTCATTATATACCACAATGCTTGTCTAGTTCATCTATTGTCAGTACAATACAAATAGCAGGGTTAGCAATTTGACATTCAATCGGCTTATAATATGTGATATTGCAAGATTAGAAAACCATATTTTTTATCAGTAAGAAGTCAAAGAAATAATAATACCAAACAAATCTCAACACAATCAGATCCAGTAGCAGCATCGTTCTACCACGAGGAGGGAGAGGCGCTCAGTACACAGTGGGCGCTAGGGTTGGCACTCTCTCGTCTTAATTAAAATGTGTAATGAGAGCGCGGCGCCTCCCGCGAACACTGCCGCTGTGCCGCAGATTATTGTATTACGGGATATTACGGAGGTAGTGTGATGATAAGGGAAGCGAATTCAACTTCAATTTACAAGTTTTTCTTGTAACGATCACAGCTTCAGTAATGGAACTTTTATTTAAAATGTCCAGTTGCTTTTAGATACTGGCAATAAACATCGTGTTATATATTTTCAATGAGATCCTACCGACTGCGCCAGTGAATGCTCGAGGGAGGTATTGTTCCTGACATGATTCGCTTCCAATGAGCGGCTCGGATGGAGGATATTGTCCGGAGACTGGAGACTTCACTCGCTCGCTCGTGCTCCCTCGCCGCGCCGTTTGAAGGGAATGATTAAGCCGCGTCTGTTGCTCACTTTTTGCTTCATCGTAGCCACAATGGACGAGTGTTTTGCACTCGTTTTGCAGAAACTATGAAAGCTTGATTTGATTAAAAAAGGTTGACTCGATACGCTAAAGATAGTATTATATAAAATTCGTCAACGCCGTATACTACTCGATCAAGCACGATGAAAAATAAATGAGGCACGAATAGTAAGCCCGTATGCTCATAAATACTTATATCGTACTGTAGAGCGCGAGCCAAATACGTTTGTGACTACATGCGATTGGGTCTACTAAGGGTATTTCATAGATTTTTTCGAAGTTCAGTCTTAGTCGGATAGTTCTCGGCAGTCATTAAACGAGCCGATTTGTTTGTTGCAGGAGAACGGGCGTGCGGTGCCGGTGCTGGTGGTGATCGCACTCTCCGGGGTCAAAGTATGCGACCCCGAGGATCAGGTGAGTGTTGGTCTACTACTGCTGCTTGTGACGTAGTGTAACAGTGTGTAACGTGTGTTGTAACGTGTAACAGAGCGTGCGCATGAGCCACGCGCTGCGTCGCATCGTGTTCGCGACGTGTGAGGCGGTGCGCGCGCTGTTCGCGGTGGTGGCGCGCGAGCCGCACTCCGAGCCCGCGCGCGCCTACTGCCACGCCTTCCTCACCGACACGCCCGACCAGGTACGCCTGCCTCACTGCCTCGCATCACACACTACCCCACGGAATTACTGCCTTACATCTGAATATGCTTAACTCTTTATACTGAACACTACAAACTGCTGTCCAGCAAGGATATTCACTTATCCGTCAGGGTACCGAACCGAAGACCGAAT
The DNA here is from genome assembly GCA_947507615.1 of Hemithea aestivaria. Classification (NCBI taxonomy): domain Eukaryota; kingdom Metazoa; phylum Arthropoda; class Insecta; order Lepidoptera; family Geometridae; genus Hemithea; species Hemithea aestivaria. The sequence continues at coordinate 183,789 of OX382332.1, forward strand.
TGTCAAAAATGCATGAAATGACGTATGACGTATTATTAAATTGATACGACATAATATGTCATTTCATAAATTTTTGAAAATTCGGTGTTCGGTTCGGTGTCCTAACGGATAAGTGAATAGCCCTGCAGTACTCTATATAGTAAAAAAATATTGTAGTTTAAGTTTTTACACTTCAACAGAACAGGTTACCCTAATTACACTGTCAGAGTCAAATCACTAAAAGTAACAGAAGGTTTGCATTGAAATGTGCAGATTTGCAATTGCTCCTCAATCGGTATCTGTAATGGAAACTGGATGGTTCTGCAATACTCGAGAATGCTCGCTGAAGTATAACAACGCAAGCGATTCGATATTGCTCTCTACAATGCAATTTTGTATGAGGCTATGAGAACACACCAGATCTTCTTACTACGAGCTGCCTGCGAGTTATACTTACAACATATTTTACATGTTAATTTATTCTAATAATTAAACTATTCAATTTAAAATTCAAACGGGATCACATTTTGCATTCAAAAATATGTACCTAATGTTTTGATTAAAATATTTGTCTAATCAGTGTCATTGACCGAGACTCACCTCTTGATTAAAATAACTGAGGTAGGTACTTTAGTATTAATTAAAGCAACAAAGCGAACGCGCGTTTGATACTAATTTTGATTGTTTGACCGACAACGCGTCGGCAATACCACTGGAGTTAGCTTGTGTCGGTATAACAAAAAAAATAGTGTAGTGATAACAAAAGGTGCCCTAAAGCGAGCGTGCGACGATAACGCCGTAGCTTATAAAAGCAGTAGGTACACTCATGGCACACCGGTGGTAAAAGGATGTCAGCCGTGATGCCATTACGTGCCTCCAGCCTTTATGTACGGCCGCAGGACGGAACGCATGCCATCATCATAAAACAACTAATTGCATTCTCATAATGCTCGTAAACTTTATATTTCTAATGAGAATTATAATAACTTCATGCTGGAGAGCCATACAAAAATTAATTCATTAAAAACATCATTTCAAATTGCGTTGGGTGCGGCCTGCGCAAAGAGAGTAGGAGCGTGAGCATTTTTAGATACAACTAGCTGACCCGGCAAACGTTGTTTTGCCATATAAATAAATAAATAATAATAAATAAAAAACATAAATAAATAATAATTTAATAATAAATAAGTAATTAAATGACGATTGATCAGTTTTCGACCGGAGAGGAAAAATAATTAAATTACTAAAATGGCTATTAAAAAATAAGGGTTGATCGTAGAAGGGTGAAAATTGAGGATTGTATGTATTTTTGTATGTTGTATCATAAAAAAAAATAGAAATTAAAAATTTTGTCTAAAAAAAAAAATTTAGGGGTGGACTGGACTACCCCTAACATTTAAGGTGATGAAAAATAGATGTTGGCCGATTCTCATAGATTTTAATAATAAATAACTAATTAAATGACGATTGATCAGTTTTCGACCGGAGAGGAAAAATGATTAAATTACTAAAATGGCTATTAAAAAATAAGGGTTGATCGTATAACGGTGAAAATTGAGAATTGTATGTATTTTTGTATGTTGTATAAAAAAAAATAGAAATTAAAAATTTTGTTTAAAAAAAAAAAATTTAGGGGTGGACTACCCCTAACATTAAAGTTGATGAAAAATAGATGTTGGCCGATTCTCATAGATTTCATAATAAATAACTAATTAAATGACGATTGATCAGTTTTCGACCGGAGAGGAAAAATGATTAAATTACTAAAATGGCTATTAAAAAATAAGGGTTTGATCGTTTAAGGGTGAAAATTGAGGATTGTATGTATTTTTGTATGTTGTATCATAAAAAAATAGAAATTAAAAATTTTGTCTAAAAAATAAAAAAAAAAATTTAGGGGTGGACTACCCCTAACATTTAGGGGGATGAAAAATAGATGTTGGTCGATTCTCATAGATACCGGATAAGCACAAAAAATTTCATCAAAATCGGTCAAGCCGTTTCGGAGGAGTATGGCAACGAAAACTGTGACACGAGAATTTTATATATTAGATAACGTTGATCCCTGTTTGATTTTATGTCACCTATCTCAAGCACTTTCCATTCCCAAAACCCTTTTTGAAACAGATTTGTAGTTGTAAATATATCATGGCTATATAGTTAAATCCATACATATAATAAGAATGGAAATTTCTCCCCATTCATTGTGATCCTTTACTAAGGTGAACTGTGAAAATACGCATATGAACAAAACGACGCGAAAAAGTCGCTTGCGCGATCTAATTCGTAAAACATTTTGTCAATTTTTCCTAGGGAAACGTAAAATAAAATAATAAAATAAATAATAATCATTTATATCAGACACATCGCCCCTAATTTACATCAAAAATTCGAAATAAAAGTAATAGAATATAAAGTAAATTCAATTAAAAAAAAAAATAGTGCCAAAAACGCTACAGACGCCATCTATCGGTGTGGCTGTAAACTTGTGGTTGACCTTTAGTTTAATTTGGGCTAAATTTGTAAATAGTTTGTGTCACTGGTGTGGTTAAACAACACTACCGATTTGAATAAAATTTTCACTAATACGTTGCAGTTTTCTCTACTTGAACCTTAGTCTTGGTTTTAGTCAAATCGGTTCATAAATAAAAGAGTTATATCAATCTAAAGATTCGCATATAAAATGCTAATAAACAAGAAAGGTAGTCATAGGAACCGCGTAATCAAAAGACAAAACCTCATCGAGTTTGGGCTCATTTGATTCGTCTTGACGAGTACTTTGATACTATATAGTAACCAGGGTCCGAAACGGAGCTGGAAGGTGGCCATAGGAACTCCGTGATTAAAAGAAAAAACCCCATCGAGTTTGGGCTCATTTGATTCGTCTTGACGAGTACTTTGATGCTATATAGTAGCCAAACAAATTAGAATTCATTTAAATTAGTAAATGTAACTTATTTCTCAAATGAATCAGCGCCAGCGGAAAATAATCTAATGTGCGCATGATGCGTGTAAATATCAGTAATAAATATCTTTTTGCTGCTTATTTTTAATTTCTAAAACATGTAAAATCTTCTGAAGATAAATAGAAAAATTCATTTACAGTTCATTGTAAAAGTAAATTATTTTTCATACAAGCTAGCGCCACGGAAAATAATGGAACTAATGTCCTAAGAAAAAGAAATATCGTTTATTCTGCAAACAGTTTTAGAAAAGAAGTCCCGCGTAACCTAGCGGAACTAAATAATAGATTTATAATTACTGTGAATACTTCATTTATTATATATTTTTTATTTGTTAGATTAATTAAATATTATGTACCTATTTAATTGAGAAATTAAATATGAGAAATTATGAATTGTTAAAAATCTGTAGATATTTTAACTTAAAATCACGCGATTGTGGCGCTCCATCTAGGGGGATCTTTTGTAAAAATCACTGGTTATCCGGAGACACACAGACATAAAATCTGTTCACACCCATTTAGGCATACATCCAGACACAAACTGTCACGTTTATAATGTTAGTAAAATTTTGCAATGATTATTATAGAACCTTTTATCTGTGTTATAGATAATCATAGGCGGATTTAGGGAGGGGGGGCAAGGGGCCAAGCCGCCCCCCCCCCCGAGTCATTAAGCAAGCTGCTCGCGCACATATTATAAAGGATGTTTAAGCTTTAGGGGGGGGGGGGGCAGGGGGCCAAGGTACCCCCAGAAGCATTGTAGAGTTACGAATTTCGCACATATTTCTGAAATAAAATTTTTTTTTCGGCGCTCGCAGCTAGCTGCTCGCGCACTTATTGTAATGAATGTTTAAACTTCCTAACCGCTCAGAGCGAGCTAAACATACACTTTTCGTAATAAAAATTATAATATTTTTGCCCGTCTGCACCTTGCCCCCCCCCCCCCCCCCCAAACCAAATCCTGGATCCGCCTATGATTTTAGGTATACACCTCAGTGGTAGAGTCCTTCTCACGAATGAGGTCCCGCGGAATTTTGCGGAACTAAATTACATTTTTTCGATAAATTCTGGACTTCATGCCATAAATAATTTTTCACCACTCTCGCACGAAAATAGTGTCTTTGGTCATCGATTTCAGTGAGCAAAAGCCGTTTTTGCTCTCTAGAGAGGCAAAGTGATTTGAATTTCGAACACAATTTTATTGGATTAAGAAGAAGTTGGTGTGTTCTGAAACTTATTTGTGTACAATTTTTATTTAACTGAGATGCACATAATTTTTAATGTTATTTATTGAATTTTAACTTTATAAATTGTATTTTTTCAATAATATTTTAAATAAAATACTATTATAGAATAATAAGTCGTAAGTGAGTTTTTTTTTTTTTAATATTATTACAATTTGTTTTTCATAAATATGTCACACACACAAATTTCGAACGCAACTCTTTTAATAAAAATAAAAAAAATACAAAATGGCGGGATGTAGAAGTTTAGAGTTTACAGTCAAATGGAGAATGCGTTGTGACGTCATCGATAAATGCCATCTTTTTCTCTCTCTTTTGTATGAGGTAAGTGAGATGGCACTTATAGTTGTCATTTTTCTTGCGACAGTGGTGTTCACAACACATTTTCCATTTGGTTCTAAACCTCTTGGTAAAGATTCAACTAAATATTTTCAACTTAAGTTGTAAACTTTTGCAAATTTCTATTTGTGATCTAATAGTCTGTTTAATTACAAAGAAATGAGTGACCCCAGTGATGAAGGTAGTTGTCTTACGCCAAAAAAGTTGAAAGAACAAGTTTCGAATGCCGAGTTCAGCTATTTGCCTGAAAAATCTAAAGTGAAATATGTAAAGGCGTACGAATCCTTCAATAATTGGCGCCTCTCAAAAAATGCAAAAACATATTCCGAGACCGTGATACTATCATATTTCATGGAACTATCTAAAACAAGAAAATCCAGTACATTATGGAGCATTTTTTCTATGATAAAAGCTGTCTTGAAAACGAAACGTGACCTTGAAATAGAAAAATTTCTGAATGAAGCACCAGACAGTAAATACCTCGCTTTAAAAGTAAGTGAATTGATACAAAAGCTAATTTATTTCAAAGAAAACCTATCTAACTGTACCTATCTAAAAATAAGTAAACTAAATTATTGTTATTTTTTACAGGTTGTATTAATTATTGGCATAAATGGTGCGTGCCGCTCAAATGAATTGTTGAATCTTAAGGTAAACGACGTTGAAAAGCATTCGGACAAATTAATATTAGTAAAATTATTGAATACAAAGACTAAAATCGACAGATCATTCGTCATTAGTGAAGAATATGTGAATGTGGTGGACAAGTATATGGCATTACGACCCGCTAATACAAAAACTTCAAGATTTTTCTTACATTATGATAATGGAAAAAGTAAAAAACAGCCCATAGGCATCAATAAAATCGGTGATATGCCAAAAACGATTGCTAAATTTCTTCAGCTTCCGGACTCCCATCTTTACACTGGGCATTGCCTGAGGCGGACGTCAGCAACACTCTTAGCTGACTCAGGCGCTGATATTACAGTTCTTAAACGCCATGGTGGCTAGAAGTGTAACAAGATTGCAGAAGGATACATCGAAGATTCTAAAGTTATTTAATATGCTAACTTTTAAAATTTGCGATAGTGGCGCCCCGCAAAAAGAACTCCTTTTGTGAAAAGCACTCTACCTATCAGTCACAGTTCCCGATTGAGCAGAAATTTTGCATACCGGGAATCGGATGACAATGCAATAATTTTATGACATGGAAGTGATCTGAAGTCTGATGATGGAGCTGAAAGGTGAAATTTGATAGATATATTATAATAAATAGTTTGAGTACGTAGGTATATGATAGTTTCATTTCAGAAAATTTCATTTTAGTTTTTTTTATACAACGATGTAAGAAGATGAGCAAGATGCTCTCCTGATGGTAAGAGATAACGCTGGGATTTAACGAAGGTTAAATTCTGGGTGCACTGCTGAGTCATAAAATGTTAAGATTCTTCAGCCCAGTAATTTCACTAGCCACAGTGCCCTCCTACCGAAGCACAGTAATGTCTGCACATCACTGTTCAGGCGGCAGACTAACTGACACTGTTGGGGTACTAGCCGATCTCCTGCAGAGGAAGTCTACCCACGGTAAAGAGATCACCATTAAATGACGCGGAAAAAAGTCAAGAGTAACTGTACGGAATCAAGCTGTTATTATTCCGTATTTTTATTAGTTTTTCTGATTTAAATGATAATTTGATATATTTTTGTTTACTGTATTTAATCTTGATGTACTATATGTGTAAGTGGTAATTTATTGCCGTTCTAATTTGTACTGTGGTATAGGTATAACGATAGTTCTGGGACTTATCCCAGGACGTCTCTGAAATCTAAGTATTATTCACAAAAAATGTTTCATAATATTATTTACTAGCTTATGCTCGCGGCTTTGCCCGCACGGCAAAATCCTTTCTTAGCAGTGGTCTACGTCATGAAACCTTTCTATGTTCCAAATTTCAACCCAATCCATCTAGCGGTTGAGGCTGTACGTTATACAGATACATCAGTCACTAGCTTATTCTCATGGCTTTGCCCGCATGGACGGGTTACGTTTCATAATACCTACGGTCGTTTCAACTACGGTCGATATAACTACGGTCGATTCGCATAAGTTCATTTCACATATTGGACGACTCGCTTACAGTGCAACTCGCCTGCGGTTGATTAAACTATGGGCATGTGAACTAATGGGCGATTCGGCCAATGTTCATTTGATATATTGGTTAATTCAACTATGGACGACTCACCTACGGTTTATAAATTCTTTGCTACGCGTGTTTTTAGTACAGTATTCAGGGCAAACCGAAATCTGTTGGTTAGGTTAGGTTTGAACAGTGACCACAATGCGCGAGCCGAGCGAGCGAAGCGAGCGTGCCGCGGCAGCGGCCGGCGAAGCGCCAGATATTTTTCTTATTACTGAATTATTTATCCTGTGTCATGGCATCTTCAGGCATTTTGGCATCTTCTTTCATCTACCTCATCATGGCAAAGTGGCATAATAAAAACAACACGTTTCTGAATTCTGTACTATAAACAAGTATTTTTTAGCTGTCATACCTGACTAGCAGCCGGAAACGTGGTCTAAAAATACGTGAACGGTCCGTTAGTTCGGTCAAAAATAGGCAAATCGTCCAATAGTTTAATCAACCATAGCTCAATCGACCGTAGCTGGCAAGGTTTGCCAGCCTTTACTAATTCTACGCCCATTAAGTCGCAGAAAACCCGTGAATTGAATCCCTCTTTTCCGTGGAATTGGAAATCGAATTAAATGGTCTGTATCAAATTCATTAATATATGAATAATTTACTGTCACGCGCTACGAAGTGCGCGCGGGTCAGCTAGTACAATAAATAAGAAGTGATGTCTAGCACCTATTAGTAGATATTATTTGTCGGTACAACAGTGCAGTGAAGTGTAGTTTGAAGTGTATCAAAGAGGCTCGCGTCTGGTCACTGGTCCCGAGCGAGCCTGTTAGCGCGACGTCTGGTCTCCAGAGCTCAACTCGACTTGACTCTTCAACTGCTAAACTCTTGTTCATTACGAGAATATTACAGCGGATGAAAACAAGTTCATTTATTTCATTGTTTGTAGAAAATGCAATTATTAAAAAAACTAAAATTATTTATTATATTGTTTGACTGACTGATCTCATCGACAACACACCTAAAACCTCTGAAAAGATTGTGTTAAAATGTTATACACATTAATAGAAAGGACCGTAAGAAATAAAAATAAATAGGCCAAGCGCGAGTCGGGCCACGCACAATGTAGGGTTCCGTAGTTCTAGTAGATTGAATACACTGCACAACAGCATTTTGGATGATTTTTGACGACAATTTCAAATTTGTGACTGAAATTTCTGTACCAGCTCTAGTTATGACACATATTATGTTGTTTTCGTAATAAAACGCTATAAATGTAGAGATCATCATCATCATCATCTCAGCCGTAAGACGTCCACTGCTGAACATAGGCCTCCCCTTTGGACTTCCATATGTACCGGTTGGAAGCGACCTGCATCCAGCGTCTTCCGGCGACCTTTATTAGGTCGTCTGTCCACCTTGTGGGTGGTCAATGTAGAGATGATCCTAATTAATTTAAGTTTAAGTTGAAAAACTCTTTATGTTATTTGATTTTCTTGCTGAAACTGAAGGCAGAGCTATTCTAAATGCTATTCTTATTCTAAGGGCTATTCTAAATGCTCTAACAATATTCAGCCATCATATGTGCGTTCCAGAAGCCTTGATAGCGTTACTTCATCGAACAAAAGTTCGGGTGGAATTGCTTGCCCAATTCTTCACTTAGTACCCCAAGATTGTCATGAATATAGTCTAGGTGGTCGTGGAGAGAGTGTAACTTGATGGTTATGTCACATTCGAGCCTTTGAAAGTGACGCATTAGTTTTTGGACGTGTTGAGAAAAGTCCAAATAATTCTTACTTTACAAAAAAAATATATAACCACCATTGGCCTAAAACAAAGTAAACCATTTTTAAATGAACACATTATGAGCCAGTTATGTTCCGCATACTTAATTTTTAATAAAATCAAAACAATAGTTTTATGTTTACACTAAGCAAAAATAAGTCATCGTGATGGTTCTCGAGTCCTTTCCACATTATAGCGGTTTCGTACCAAAATCTATTTATTTTCTAATTTGTCCACAAACGTAGATACTCAACACACGTTTTGCATAACTTTTGGGGAATCCAAGGCTTGTCGTTAATTTCCAGGGAGTATCCAAAGTAATTTTTGTAAGCCTAAATTATGAACGTTGTCACATTCAAACGGAATTCTTTGATCATAATATTCTCCGCAAATTAAAAAAAATATATCCGGATCATTCACACAAGTAGCCTTGACCATGCTATATCAAATTATAATAAAAAAAAGGTAGCACTCCGGGAGTGCCGGCAAAAGTGAAAACCTCAATATTAACGTTGTGTTTAATTATAAGTATAAAAGTACTATCATTTATGAGGTAGAATACAATGTTTATTTATTGCGCTATCGTACACAAATATGACAATTTATATGTTGTTATTTATAATATTATATCGTTATTTATATATTACATTAAATTTTATCTCTCAGAAAAATCAACTTCCATCCATAATTTCGACGACTTTTACACCATCAACAGAGCAGCACACTCAGGCACGGTAGAAAGAGTGGGAGATACTAGTTCCTCTCCCTTCCCCTCGATCTTACGCTTTTTCGATCAGCATCACGTGACCCTGACGCGAGTTTTAAAGTTTTTACCCATACAAAAAAAAGTGCTCAGCGCCGCTAAAGAAGTTTTCACTTCAAAAACTTAAGTTAGAAATTATGAGCTAAGTAACACTGTAATATGGTGATTTATTTGTGATAGCTATAACTCGTAAACAATACAACCATAAACAATTCGCTTGCGCGATCTAATTTTACTACTAGCGCCATCTAGTTATGCATTAATAAACTATAGGCTAGGTTAGCTTTAGGTATTCTTATTTTGCTGATTTTACCGAAACTAATAATTTTATCTTAACCGCTATAGTTTTCTGGAAAGTTCATGGTTGAAAGCATACCTCTGATTTTTTTCTGAATTTTAAAGCTAGTAGTTCAGATTTTAGAGGGGGGGGGACGCTCAATTTTTTGAAGTAAAACTTCTTTAGGCGCGACTAGGGAGTAACTCAGATTTTTTTTTCTGACGGAAGTAACGCTTCCGCCATTTAAAAATAATAATTCTGATTGGTTGAAAACTTCTTTAGGCGCGACTAGGGAGTAACTCAGATTTTTTTTTCTGACGGAAGTAACGCTTACTATAGTCTGTGTAGTTTCCGCCATTTAAAAATAATAATTCTGATTGGTTGTAAGTATATGTCATATACTACACGCTTCTTGACTTCTCGACTTCATTCAACAACGCGTTTCGGTACAACGATAGATGCTGTATTTTCAAGAAAAGTAGCAAATTTAGAGAGTAAAATTTATGTTTCACATTATAGTTACCACAAGCCACAAACCTATAATTTCGTACGTAAGAAATTATGATGACATTCAATTACCTGTTTCGAATGAATAATATTAATATAACATTTAAATAATCTTTGTAAAGCACATGAATAATAAATATAATTAAATTATAATATAATATTTATTTATTTAAGTTAATATTTAATCATTTCAGTGATATATGTCGTCAACGCCAAAGAAGTTTTACTTCAATCGCGCGTAAAGGCTATGTAGGTGCACTACACTACATACCTACAAGTACCTTACCTTACCACGTACCTCAAGATCAATACCTGCGATGTACCTCACCATGTCCACAATATACCCGGACATGGCTACAACATACCTTACAACACAGCACCAATACCTACAAGTTACCAGGGAAGAAAGAAAACACAACACTCAAGCACTTCACTTCATTTATTTCACAACGTTCGTGTATGCAGATCTTCAAGAAACAATAGAAAACCATCGCCTTGAAAAGGGCGGTTTTTCTGCTGTTCAAACTACAAACAAGACGCCTTGAAAAGGGCGGTTTTGTTGATGTTCAATTCGGAGAAGAAACAAGTGACACTCTCGTTGAACACACGTCGCTGCAGTCCAGACTTCACACACGTCGCTGCAGTCCAGACTTCACACACGTCGCTGCAGTCCAGACTTCACACACGTCGCTCCAGTCTAGACTTCACACTTGTCACTACTACACTTGTCGTCTAGAATCTAGACTTCTTCACAACACTTCGATGAGCTGGGGCGCACACGTGAACACGTGTGAGCGGCGAGGCGACGTCCGGGCGAATGAAGAGGCCAACTCCCGCGCGCTGTATTTACGAGAGCCGCAACATATATACCCTGCGCACATCGATCTGCGCATCAGTTTTATATCACTGTTTTCTATCTCTTTCATGTAAATATTTCTTCTCTTTCTAATTTCTCATAAAACTTTCTTTTGTGTACGCTAGTTGTAAGGTATTTATTTTGTATATAGGTAGGCTCATTTTTGTAAATAAACATTCCATATTTTACCTTCTGATTTAGTGTTTCTCTTACACTACCTACTTCAGTTAGGCACCATAAACGCCTAAAGTGGTGACCCCGAAGACTGTTCACCGTGGCCCGAAGACTGTTCACCGTGGCCCGAAGAATATTCACCGTCGTCCGAAGAATGTTCACCGCCGCTACCGCCTAAAGTGGTGACCCTCGCCGTTGAATACTGTTCACCGCCGCTACCTGAAATCAAGAACGAAGCTCTGCCCGACGACCACGCAGAATCCACCATGGAGACCACTGCCGCAGCCGCCGCCGCTTCGACCTCCTCAGCGTCCACCACCTCGCAAGAGCTCACCGCCATCGCTCTCACCATGCGCATCCCGAAATTTTGGCGCGACAAGCCACGCCTATGGTTTCTCCAATTCGAGGCCGCCACCGCCGACTCGCACCGCAGCCAGACGCAACTAGCCCAAATGGTCGTCGCACAACTAGACAAAGGCGACATCGAGCAAATCAGCGATCTTCTATACAACCCGCCAGACGAGAAGATTTATGAAGCTCTCAAAAATCGTCTCATCGCCGTCTACGAAGAATCCGACAACAAGCAGTTCCAAAAATTGCTCTCCGAGATGGAACTCGGGGACCAGAAGCCATCACAACTGCTGCGCAAAATGAGAAGCCTGGCGCGAGATAAGGTTCCTGACACTACTCTGCGACTTATGTGGACCAACCATCTACCAGCCCACGTACGATCCGTCCTTGCCGTTAGCGAAACGTTCCAGACGAAGACAGCGCTCGACGAACTCGCGCTACTCGCTGACAAGATGATCGAGACGAGCAGTTCACAAATCGCAGCTGTAAGCACGCCGCCGCCAACGCAATCGCAAGAAAACTCCGACACACGCTACCTCATCGAAGAAATCCGCAAGCTGACATTTGAAATTGCCGCCATAAAATCCGAGCAACAGCGATTCAACAATAATTTCAACAATTACCGCGGAAGATCGACGAGCCGCAATAATAACAACAATAACAACAGATCAAGAAGTTCCAGTAACACATCTTCGCCGCACTGTTATTACCACCGTCGATTTGGCGCACAAGCGCGCCGCTGCACTACGCCGTGTACCTACAAAAAAGAAAATGAGAAGTCGGAAAACTAGAAAATACGTTGGCCGAGGCGGAACCCAGCGTAGAAGAAAATTCTTACCGCCTATTCGTCGTTGACAAGAATTCTCAACATAAATTCCTCATCGACACCGGCGCCAATATCTCCGTTTTACCGCGACCAAAAGGAGCGCAACCTAAACCGCTCGATTTCCAACTGTACGCTGCAAATAACACCGTCATACCTACATACGGGGAGAAGACAATCACGCTCGACCTCAATTTACGAAGACCGTTCCAGTGGACCTTCATCGTCGCTGACGTGGGAAAGCCAATAATCGGCGCTGATTTCCTGCGACACCATCAGTTAATCGTTGATCTACCTAAACGACGATTAATCGACGGTAAAACCAGCCTCACTGCGATCTCCACTATTCAAGCCTGCAACATGCCTACAATCAAGACGATCGACGACACACAGAGCTACCACGCGATACTCGCCGAGTTTCCCGGTATCACCCGTCTCACTCCCACACCGAACGCAATCGAGCCGAACGTCGAACATTACATCGAAACGAGCGGACCGCCTGTTTACTGCCGCGCGCGTCCGATCGCACCGCATCGCTACGAAGCCGTTCGCAAAGAGTTCCAGCACATGATCGAACAGGGAATATGCCGTCCAAGCAAAAGTCCCTGGGCATCACCGCTACACATCGTACCTAAAAAAGACGGAAGCATTCGTGTATGTGGCGACTACAGAAGACTTAACGCCTGCACGAAACCCGATCGCTACCCGATTCCACGAGTGAAAGATTTCACATTCCAACTCACCGACAAGAAAATATTCAGCGTGATCGACTTAAACCGCGCATACTCACAACTGCGTACGCGCGAACAAGACATCGAGAAGACAGCAATCATCACACCGATGGGTCTATTCGAGTTCCCGCGAATGGTACCCGGACTCAAGAACGCCGGCCAAACGTTTCAACGTTTCATTCACGAAGTACTGCGCGGACTCGACTACGTATTCCCGTTCGTCGACGATGTCATGATCGCTTCTACAGACGAAACTACGCATCAACAACACCTTCGCACTGTACTACGAAGACTTGAAGACAACGGCATCACTATTAATCCCGCCAAATGTGTCCTAGGCCAGCCGCAAGTAAAATTCCTAGGATACACAGTTTCAAGAGAAGGAATCTTACCGCCTGCTGAAAAAGTGACAGCAATCACGAACTACACTAAGCCGAACACTATTGAAGAATTAAGGCGCTTTCTCGGAATGATGAATTTCTATCGAGATCACCTTCCGAACGCCGCTACAATTCAAGCACCGCTAAATGCCTATCTGCACTCCGTGAAAAAGCGAGACAAGACTGAAATACAATGGACCGACGAAGCGACATCTGCATTTGAAGCCTGCAAAAATGCGATTAAAAACGCAGCTTTGCTCGCTCATCCATCGCACACCGCGCCGATCGCTATTTTCACCGACGCCTCAGACAAATCCGCCGGAGCAGTACTACAACAGTACATCGATGAAAAATGGCAACCTCTCGGCTATTTTTCAAAGAAGTTCAGCGACGCACAACGACAGTACAGCACATTCGACAGAGAGTTACTGGCTATCTACATGTCAGTAAAACACTTCCGCAAAATGTTCGAAGGCCGAAACATCATCATCTTCACCGATCACAAGCCGCTAACCTACGTACTGCAGAAGCCGCCATCACCATCTGAGACACCACGCCGTGCAAGACAGCTGATTTTCATTAGCGAATTTACCACTGATATTCGCCACATCAGCGGCAAAGACAACATTGTAGCCGACGCACTCAGCAGAGTCGAAACAATAACGTGCCCTACAACACTCGACTACAACAAGATCGCGACATCACTACAATACACAAGCTCAGCCAACAAAGTAATTTGGCGCTCAAACCAATTACTTTGCCTGGAACGTCAAAGCCTGTGTACTGCGAGACATCTACACCGTCCATCCGACCATACCTACCAGAAGAATTTCGCCGCGACGCATTCGACGCCGTACACAACATCAGTCACCCTGGCATACGCACCACACGCAAGCTGATCACTGAAAAATTCTTCTGGCCTTCAATCAACGCCGACGTCGCTGCCTGGGCGAGACAATGTATACGATGTCAAAAATGCAAGATCACACGACATACTTGGAGCGAAGTTTCAAAATTCCCGCCAACCGACCGCTTCCAACACATACACGTCGATATAGTCGGACCACTGCCTACATCATCGCACGGACATCGATATTTAGTCACAATGATCGACCGAGTGACTAGATGGCCCGAAGCTATACCTACTGAAGACATCTCAGCCGAATCCGTCGCAAAAATAGTCTACGAAAATTGGATTACTCGATTTGGGTGCCCAATGTACCTAACGAGTGACCAAGGCCGCCAGTTCGAGAGTCAGCTGTTCACCAAACTACTCGCCGCAATGGGGATCAAACGCAACCGCACGACGCCGTATCACCCACAATCAAACGGCATGGTCGAACGCTGGCATCGCACACTCAAGACTGCGCTCAAGACACGACTTCAAAACTCTACGTGGATCGACGAGCTACCTACAGTCCTTATGGGTCTACGCGCCGCCGCTCGAAGCGATACGGGCGTAAGCGCCGCCGAGGTTACCTACGGCCAAAACCTACGCCTACCGAGCGATTTTTTGGCCGCGCCGTCCGTCACATCATCCTGCGACATGGACTACGACTTCGTTGATCGCCTGCGCAACTCCATCGCCGCCGTGAAGCCTGCGCAACCTACAACGCCGCATAGCAACAGCCGACCCATATTCGTCAACCAAGATCTCAAGACCTGCGAGTACGTTTTCGTGCGCACGGACGCAGTCAAGAAGCCGCTGCAACCTGCGTACGAAGGGCCGTACAAAGTCGTCGAGCGGAACGATAAAACGTTCCTACTAAAAGTTCCTGACAATCGATCGCCCACTATATCGATCGATCGCCTGAAACCTGCCTACACGATCAACCTCGACACTGACGTCGATGCACCCGCTAATACCACAGACAGCGCAGCTACTCCGTCATCGAGTGATCTACATATACCTACAGCATCCGTACCTGCTACGAAGCAATCAAGATCCGGCCGCAATATAAAACTGCCGGTACGCTTCGCTTGAGGGGGAGTACTGTAGGTGCACTACACTACATACCTACAAGTACCTTACCTTACCACGTACCTCAAGATCAATACCTGCGATGTACCTCACCATGTCCACAATATACCCGGACATGGCTACAACATACCTTACAACACAGCACCAATACCTACAAGTTACCAGGGAAGAAAGAAAACACAACACTCAAGCACTTCACTTCATTTATTTCACAACGTTCGTGTATGCAGATCTTCAAGAAACAATAGAAAACCATCGCCTTGAAAAGGGCGGTTTTTCTGCTGTTCAAACTACAAACAAGACGCCTTGAAAAGGGCGGTTTTGTTGATGTTCAATTCGGAGAAGAAACAAGTGACACTCTCGTTGAACACACGTCGCTGCAGTCCAGACTTCACACACGTCGCTGCAGTCCAGACTTCACACACGTCGCTGCAGTCCAGACTTCACACACGTCGCTCCAGTCTAGACTTCACACTTGTCACTACTACACTTGTCGTCTAGAATCTAGACTTCTTCACAACACTTCGATGAGCTGGGGCGCACACGTGAACACGTGTGAGCGGCGAGGCGACGTCCGGGCGAATGAAGAGGCCAACTCCCGCGCGCTGTATTTACGAGAGCCGCAACATATATACCCTGCGCACATCGATCTGCGCATCAGTTTTATATCACTGTTTTCTATCTCTTTCATGTAAATATTTCTTCTCTTTCTAATATCTCATAAAACTTTCTTTTGTGTACGCTAGTTGTAAGGTATTTATTTTGTATATAGGTAGGCTCATTTTTGTAAATAAACATTCCATATTTTACCTTCTGATTTAGTGTTTCTCTTACACTACCTACTTCAGTTAGGCACCATAAACGCCTAAAGCTACACGCACACACTTTTTTTTTTAAAAAACTTGAATATCTTTCAAACAGAACATGAAATCGAAAAAGTTTCTTAGCAAACCGTCCTTCATTTTAAAATACCTATTCAACGATACCCCACACGATGGTATCAGCCAGAAAAAAAAATCATCCCCATCTTACGTGTACGGGAGGTAGCCTAAATTAATTAATTAAAAATTATTTTTTGTCACCGTTCTCTTACCCTTATTATTACTTACCTGTATACAAAATTACACTTTTCTAGGACTTATAGTTTCTCCGCAATGCCGCGGACAGACAGACGGACGGACGGACGGACGGACGGACGGACGGACAAAGCGAAACTATAAGGGTTCCTTGTTGACTACGGAACCCTAAAAAACAGGATTAAAAAAAAAAAATTGCCAGAAGGTAAAATAAGCCTTTCAAATTTTACCTCCTGGGTCGTTCACTGTACAGTGTGAATACGTACTATAAAATCAATACGTTTAAACAGTTCAAAATAAAATAGTGCCCCGTCCACCGGCCTGGGCAGAGCAGAGAGTAAACCCATGTAATGCGGAGGCAGGCGAGAGTTGCTAATAGAATAAGTTGTTGACACATCGCGCCGCACTTGCCGGATATCTATTACGGCTGCTAACTGGGAAACTCGAGTTTTACGAGGAACTTTGGGTTTAGGGTTTATTTTTAGTTTGGTTGATGCTGATAGAAGTAAATAAATATGTTTATTAAAACGATGAGGTTTTCTAACGGTGGGAGGATTTCTCAATATTTTGTAGAAATTCGCATCGGTTTGCTAGCAGAGCTCTTCTGGTTAAAAAGTAAATATGAAAGTTATTCTCGTAATAATATTCAAACGCTACATACATTAAATTTCTTTGAATTCATTTAACGTAGCCTGCACAACTTGTAGAGAAGCTACAAGACGTCAGTAGTTGTTAATGGAATTAGTTGTACACACGACACACAGCTCCAGCAGGAAATGAACCTGTTCCGGCTTTGAGTGTGAGCTGCACTGCAACTGACTGGCTGTTGGCTCAAGCCTGTAGGCGGCTGGTATGTGCTTGCATGCTAGGAATGCTTTCCAATCATTGGGAAATCCGATATGTGTCAGGACAGTGGTCTAGGTTCTAGAAGGATTGAACCCAAGAAGTCTTCGGTGCTAAATTAAGATATTTAGCAAATTATTGTCTTTATAAAAGTTTCGTATATTTAGATTTATTATAAAGTCACGTATCTCTGATGGGAGTGCGGCGTGCAGCCTACGTCTGCTACATAATGCAGTGGCTACACTCACCCGACACCCATGCAACAATCAAAAGATTCTTCATAATATAACAATGCCAGTAGAAGTAGATATTATTGTCCATAATTCGATAACGACCGTTTGTGCCTATAAACCGAACTTCAACAATCGGGAATGCCACATACAAGATAAAGCCTCCCAACAATGACAGCTCAGCTTTGTCATGCACAACCAGTTCAAAGTAACATTTTCGACTCATGACCATAATCGTAAATAATGAAAACGATATCATAAAGTTTGTCATTCACAGTCGCGTTCCGTATGCTTCCCGGTGTTTAGTGGCGTACTTTCAAATAACATAAAAGCTTTATTGACTCCCGAATTGTATTCGGGGACCGAATTAAAAATCGATTACAATCTGACTCCGCGGTTCGTGCGCATAACTCTCCCGCGATACAGTTACTGTCTCCTGAGACATATTGTTCGTGTACGTTTTGTTTTATTTGAAGCTTTATTTAGGGAGATGGGTGTATGTTGTCCACGAGAAGTGACTTGTTCACGATAATATGTGAGACGCTGCGCTATCGTCGAGCGTATTGTTTGTGCGCTCGTTACCATGGAAGCTCGCGCGTGCAACTCGTGCGCATACCGGCGCGGCGCGACCTTGCGGCGCGACCACATTCCGCATCATAACCAAACACTAGCCACCGGCCCGCGCCGGCCTCCACTCGTCACTCGTCACGTCCCTCGACTCCGGCCCGCTCCCATTGAGCCGTCCGCGAACCTACATCAATTACTGCCCATTATATATTGTCCGTTCGCAACTGTAATCATTACAGTCCCACGGCGAACATTGAGTTGTCCGTCTCGGAGGTATCATTAAGTGATCATCGACTACTGTTCGCGGGGTCACCGACCGTCGGCCGCAGTGCAGAAAAGTTCGTCGCCTTTTTTAAATTAAAAAGAAAAAGAGCGATATACGACACAGGTGCGCGGGCGCTCACGTTTTCCATTGTGCCCGCGCCACTCGGCGTGGAGGCTTCGAGTTTCAAACTAGTTTCCAGCGCCGAGAAGCTCAGTCCCGAGAGAGCTTTCGTCCCGCGCGGTCGTGTCCGTGGTTAGTGTAGTGCGTGGTTACTGTGACCGCCAGTGATCGATGCTCGGATGGTGGATGTGTAGTGAGCAGTGAGTGACCAGTCATAGCCAGCAGCTCGCGGCTCCGTGACCATCCCACGTCTCCCAACACACACGTCGTGGGAGCTCTCCTCTGGTATGCGCTCTCATACTGCAAACACTCGCGACGTGTCCATTCTTCTGTATTGTTCTGTAAACAAGCAGCGATGTAGCGACCCCGCGCTGTGAGCGTGTTTATATTTTGCTCAGTGATAATGAGCGCTTTGTCGTCAAACGTCGATACATTCCCTCCCTGCTCCTGCTCCCCAACCCTCGCCACAAAAAGTGCAACAATAGCGGCTGGTGGTCGCTCATCTCTGCCGACACAATGTTGACTACCTGATCTTTTAATTACTGCTCCCTTTGTATTTTTTCTGTCAACGTTTTGTTTAACAGCCTTTGTTCGAGCTCCCATTGTCGACTCCCTGTTTATAACTCTGGACAACAATCATCCGTAGAGTACGAGATATCCCTTCCCGTAACAATCACAAAGTTTTACTATCGGTAAAGAACTAGCATTCTATAGAAAGTGTAAGTTAAATCTACTTCAATCTCGATAAACGCGTTCAGTAATAACATTATATTTATTTTGTGGAGTGATATTCAATAATGTGTAATGTAGTGTGATCAGATCTATTCAAACGTTAGTACGTATGGAGCAGAGCACAATATTATGAATGTTGAAGGTAGAGGCGCCGCGTCGCGTCGTAAACCCACGGAAACGGTAGCACACATATTTGAATATGAATGCATCGAGAATACCAACAAACATTTTAAATTTTGATAAACAGACATAGTTCACGTGTGTCGACGGATTATGGCCCGAGGAACTCAAAAACCTCTAAATACGACTATATTATCATAAACTTTTATTTACAGACTTGGGTGTAATAGTTCAAACTGAAAATTCCATTAGAAGACCTCACCGACTTGAACTATATAATTACACGTACGTTTATCATCTGTAAGCTATTACTAGTTTTAATATGCTCCGAGTTCCTTTGTGAACGAAAATTATCTTTAGTTACGATTCTATAATTATTTTCCATTGGAGATAATTACTTCAAGTATAATATGAAAAGTTATGGATGTTTTACTGTTCGAGCCGATGTGCTAATAACATGATATTGGAATGGCGAGTTGTGTTGTGGAGAGAAATGTAGAATTACTTTCACTGAAGGGACAAGTTAAACTTGTTTCCGACGTCTCCCTACATAATGCATGATGCGCTGACCGTCTGTTCGTACGACTCTGTTACTTGCTTATGCGGTGACTTGTTTAGTAAACTTTAGTGACTGTATCTATGGTTAGATGTTTACTATAATGTCCCTTATCGACACGACATCCGGATTAGATAGGCAGCTAACTGATTGCAGTTATATCGTTTGACTGCATCAAGAAGTTATTTAATGGTAAAGGAAACTACCGTCAACGCACTTGAGGCAGTATCGGATAATTAGCACCGATGGCAATCACTATTAGACGACACAATTAAATATACATAGAGGCACATAACCGTAAAGTTAAATAAAATAAGGCTTTAAAGGCGTTCCTTATGATTCTGTCGTGTAAAATACGGATACTTGTTTAAGAATCCCAAAAGTAAAATAAAGAAACCCCTGATATGTCTATAGAAATAGATAAACATTTTGTTTTTCTTCGACTTATTGTAATTTGCACCAGTGTAACGCTTTATACTTATGAGTACTATAAGGTACTAAATAGAGCTTTAAGTGCCACGAGTGTTACGAGTATATTTTAAACGAAATACAACAGATTGTGCATCATGGTTGTTGTAACGTAATCTCGATATTTTGCGACTTAATTAACCGACAAATGTGGCGAAATATGATAAGGGCCCGAAACGACTGTAGGGTCACCATGGTTTAAAATGGCCATGCTTGGTATCTAGACACGCGGCAGCGAGTCAAGCCAAGTTCAAGCAAAGGAACTGGCGACCGCGCCGTGTGTTATATTACACGAACCATCCAAAGCGCGTTTTGACGACTTTTCACACCCTCGTTATACAAAAACTATTACACATAGTCAAGTCAAATTTGGCACATATACTTAAATATACAAACTATATCTCTGTTCCAAATTTCAATAACACAGCTCAAACGATTATTTAGATATAAACATCCAGTAATCGGTGAAGTTAATACATACTGAGGGATAGATCAAAAGTAATATCCCAGTTCCAGATGACCTAGAAAGCTGAAATTTGGCATCCCGATAGGTAATGTCGTAGTAACAAAGGGAAAAATCAGAAACTAGTATTTTTTATCATTTTAAATTATTATTAATTTTTAAAAAATGTATGATATTAAAGTTTGGGACGCCTAGGAACGCATAAAGCAATACATGTTGCATGTTGCTATAATTTTTGTGTAGGCGGCTATTTTCTGTTAGATACTACGAAGTGCGCGCGAGTCCACTATTCCTACTAATATAAATATAAATACAAACTTTACACCTATTGTACGTATGGATAAGTATATGTTTTTTACTTTTTCACGCCTAAACGGGTGGGCCGATTGACTTTAAATTTGGTATAATAAAAAAAATAGCTTAGACCCCTGGAATAATATAATATATGTACACTACTGTACCAAACTGTATAGCGGGTAAAACAGCTAGGCACAGCTAGTCACTAATAAAAATAGGTTCCTGGTACCTACGTAACAATTGTATATCCTATGTAAATACCTATCAATATATCGACTCACCAGCACAAGGCGGCTCAGTAACATAGAGGTAATAATATTAACAATGTTTACAATAAAAATAATGTATGTATATCGCCTTACGTGCTAGTTGGTGTAAACATTTTAGATATCTACGTACCTGTAACGTATAGTCATATTATTATAGGTATGTGGTGGTATCTGGGGGTACGGCAGTGCCCCCGCCAAGTCGTCGTCATTACAAGTCTTGTCGGCTTAGGTTTCTTTTGATCGAAATTCTAATCCAGTTCCAGATGATCTAAAAAGTTAAATTTCCATCCAGGTAGGCGGTAGGTATAAGATAGCTGGGTGAATATAGATAAATTTATCAGTTACTAGTATTGTTTAAAAATCAATTGATTAGGTACAATATTCAAATCAATAGTGCACATAAATGCTATATATAAATAAGTACTAAATTAATTATAGGTATAGGTATATCGAAGCACGGCGAGGCTCACGGGCCGCGGTGCGACGGCCGTGCCATGGAGCAGTGGGGTGGGGGGAGGTGCAATAAAATAATCATTTGGTATTAATCTTATTATGACTGGGTGTCTTAAACCTGTTACATACTAAAAAGTACTGTACAAAAAGCAATGATATCCCATCAAAAACATAAATGTGAAAAGAGAGCCAAGTTCAATATTACGATGTATGTACTCATAGTTACCTATGATTTGGTAGTTGACTTCAACGACAAAAGAAGTGAGATCTAAATGGGTGCCAAGTTCAATGGTCAGTCCTGAAAAATATTTACAACAACATAAAATATTTTATTACAACTTAAAAGATTATTTCTTCTTATCACTTAGAATTAATATTATTTTGAAGCCCAAAGTTTGACTTGGCTAGTTCTCATGGGTACCATACGACGAAGTATCATTAAGATAAGACAATAGATACTTTATTGTACACCACATAATATTACAGAAAATACATAAGTACAAAATTAAAAATTACAATGTACAAGTGGCGGTCTTATCGTTAAAGAGCGATTTCTTCCAGACAACCAATGGATGGAGGGGACTAATTTACACGATAAAAGACGGTGGCGCACTAATTAGCATTAAGTGCGTTTAATAGTGATCAAGCTAAAGTTAAGAGAGTACCTACCTAGTATATTATGAGAACTGGCCAAGTCAGTCTTTAGGCTTCAAAATAATATTAATTCTAAGTGATAAGAAGAAATAATCTTTTAAGTTGTAATAAAATATTTTATGTTGTTGTAAATATTTTTCAGGACTGACCATTGAACTTGGCACCCATTTAGATCTCACTTCTTTTGTCGTTGAAGTCAACTACCAAAAAAAAAGGTAACTATGAGTACATACATCGTAATATTGAACTTGGCTCTCTTTTCACATTTATGTTTTTGATGGGATTATTGAAATTTTAACCAAGTAATCGTAACACAAAGAGAACGAACGAAAAGCAGTAAGATTATTTAAGTATACTATAATTTTTATGTTAGGCTTTCCATTGTAAATAGAAAAGAATAATTTTAGCATTGTAAATTAAGTTCGTTCTGGCTTTTGTTTTGACTCGTAAGGTAATAAATGTAAAATCTGATGTAGTAAATCCTGAGTTCTTTAAAAAGCATATTATATCATACCAGGGCAAAGCTCTTATTCTCAAAAAAAAACATTTCTTTTAGGTCCACCAAAATGACATCGTTTGGTGATCCTAACCGATCATTTCCAAGAATATTGTTCCGCTCTCACAAAAAATCATTCGCCGACTTTTTTACGTTTTGTGAACGAAATTGTTTTGAAAACTGACGAGACTTATAAAAACCCTAATACAAGCTGTATGTGTCTCTTCATTTCATTATGGACATTTGGAAAAACAATAAAATTGATGACATAAGTAACCAACGTATCCATATTTATATTTAAAAAAAAGGATTTGCGAACTTGAACATGATTAATACTGATTTAAATACACATTATGTTACACCTAGTGATATTAGGTAGGTACTAGCTTTAAAGTAGCCCGTGTGTTGGTCTGAGGTTTATACAAAATTTCAGCTTTTCGAAACAAAGCAGCCTGATGGTGCGGGGTTACTGTCCCCTATAATATCGACTTCTATATAAATCTACAATACGAGTGGTGTGAGGAGTGGTCACTACCAACTACCAACGCAGTGTTGGTCGAAATTCGAAATATCAAAATTCCAAAATAACGATAAAGATATTTTACATTGCGAAAAGCTCCTAAGTAACTTCCATTGTAAAAGTTGAAAAAATACAAATATTTTCAAACGAAAAGAAAATTCCGCTCCAAGTTTGATAAAGCCGCGTCCCCTAAGACAAATCGCCGAAGTTTACCCGCTATTAATATCCTCCGGTGCGAGGTACCTCCGAGCAGAGCCTACTCACTAAGGATGTAATTAATACAAACAGCGCCGTCCGTCGCGACCATCACTTGTAAACCAAAGCCTGAGGATTATCTACACTCACGGATTTTACTTCTGCTACTCGTATTTTAAGTGAAAACTTTTACATAACATAATTGAGCATTTTAAATTAATTTGTGTTTTTTTCCAAGATATATATTTAACGTGATAATTGTGTGCGATGCGCAGTGTTTGAACGCTAAGTCGCCTCCTATTGTACGAGCTTGAATAAGCATCATAAGTCATAATACGACAATATTGTTCCATTCACGTAGGATCAACAGCATAGATTATTTTAACAATTTAAAATAATCTCTGGTTAGATTGTAAAATGATAAGTGTGATATTTACAAATACACACTTTAATATAAAGGTAACAAACCCATAGAAGTTAATAAATTATTATTTATAATATAACTTCAAATTCATGCCCTAGATACCCTGTGATTTGTGATTTATTATGTTAACTTTGAAACAACGAGAACAAACATTCTCCACAACATGAAAGTTAAACCAACATAGTACCACTGGTATGATAATAAATGTCCTATGATACAGCTACAACTCTTTTAACGGCGGAAGCTAATATCGTAAAACATAACTACATAAATGTCACTTCAGATACAAATAAACATTCTATATGCAACACCCGAATGTTGTGTCAACTGTGTGTAGCATGCGCACGCGCATCTCTAAAGCTGCGTCTCCAATGCGTGTTTTGGTTTAAACATTCAACAAAAACATCACAACATTTTTCACAAAACATTGTCAATAAACATTTTTGTTTGCTCCAACAACGTTTTTGCTATCCATACTCGATGGAAAGCACGTGTACAATTAATATAATATTAATCGCCGAATTTTGTTTTGAATAATATCGTCACGTTTTTGTTCATATTTTAAAACAAAACACGTGCTGGAGACACGGTTTAAGAGAGTGTGGAGTAAAGCAGAGGAAGTGATCAATAAAGGGCCCTCCACACGCCGCACTTCAAAGAATGTCCGTCGCCGGTAAAAATAAACTTTATAGCTTGTAAATATCCGCTACACATATATAAACACGAGTAGATGCACACCATCTGTGGACGCGGGCTTACTTATTATGCTAATCTTTTTATCCAAACAATATTCCAATTTTAACCATGATTTTTCACTCAAGCTTGCAGCTTCGTTTCGATCATTAAATCCTTTCTTAGCGGATGTTATAAGTCTTAAACTTAAAACCTATCTGTGAATCTCTTTTCATTGCAATCCGTTCAGACGTTTGAGCTATGCGTGGTAATTGGTGATAGCATAATCAGTAGATCAAATAATAATATTATTAGTTACCCATTCTTTTTCAAATTTAGACAATAAAGTATTTATGTTCAAAGAACAGCGCATATTGTTTAAAAGTGTTATCTACAGACATCTGTTACTCCACTAAAAATTTGGTTCTTTAAAATTTTAATAGACATAATTTTTATTACTTTATTGAGCAGTAAAATATCACAATACCAGCTGATGCCCATAGCGGTACCTACCCTAGTGACTCCTCTTCCCGTGGAGCATTTGTTTAAGACATTAAAGTTCCCAAGGACACAAGTCAGCTGGTCGCAAGCAGACGGAGTCTCGACATGATAATATGAAGGAGGCTCGGTCACGCATCACGTGCGTGCTGTGAAGGCTACACTACATGTACATAAATACTTTATTTATACTGTGGCATTTGTACCGAGGGTAGCCATTCTAGCCATCGAGCCAAGTGGCGAGGAAGGGACAGCTCGTATCACATTACTGACCTTCGCCGTTCCCTCCGACCATCATTTACATACCTCCTTTATTCGAACCTTCATTTTTACGTACAAATAAAATTCGTGAAACTTGATCTTTTACGTTTAGGAATTTTTATTGAGCTCTAGATAGAAATGTGATCTAAAACATTTTGACTTAAAGCCAGAGAATAATAAAGGGAATATGCGTGGAGTGTGGAGCGACCCACGCGGAACATTCTCGTGACCTCTGGTTCCTGGAAGCGAGTGTCCGTCTGCGGCACCGTTACTGATTATATATGCGGCTGATATCTGGGACGATCGGACCTTCATTATAATTCGCATCGAATCATACGAGAATTTAAATTATAAGCTGCTTATTTATTTAAATACATATTATTGAAGTTACATCATCCTCATTAGTGTAATATAATGTGTATTTTGTTTGCAACCAAAAACATAGTTTCTATTGTTCATAAAACAAACTACCAACAATAACAATAGATACAGAACACGGACGAGTATCGGATATCAGAAGGCTTATCCAAACATTTTGAGACCCTTTATCCACTTTGTCAAGTTGATCCCGACGCAATATTTTCAAATTATGCGGCGCCTTTCGTTCCACACTCGTAGGACCTCAAAGGCAATATGTACCTACTTGCAATATGTACTAGTGCGAGTAGGTTCCGATAGATTACTCACACGAAGGGTCCGTCTGGTGTCATGTCGGCGGTAATCCCGACCGGGACGAGCGCAGGAACCTTATCGGTCACCGGTCACGGCGAGTGTCGGGAGGCGTCTGCTCTTGTAATTGAATTTGCAGCGAATTTCATTAAAGGGAAGGTGTCGGAACTTTGGATAATAGGAAGCCAGCTCGAGCGTTAAATTTTTCTTGAGAAAATGTAACCGCCGCCGACCTGTGTTTACTTTAATCAATATTACTGGGCTATAGGCTCCTTTACCTTTGCCAACAAAGGTTGTAACTCGCGATCGACTGAAATAAATGGAATTTCGTTTCTGTTTAATCTAATTCGGCTTAAATATCCTAATGCATATCCATGAGCTTTTAGTGATATTTATATTACAGTCAATCTAAAGAAGTACCTAAAACGGTTTTAATATAATGCACAGTCCATTTCTTATTTATCATTACACTCATGTGTTTGAACTATCACCTCAGTGTTGTTGGTGGTATTTTGAACCTTAAGTGGTAGGAGTTAAGGTGGTTATGGTGGTGTAGCGTCGTGAGTTAGATGCATGGGCTAGAGACAGGAAACAGACACGGGAGCTGGAGATAAGTCGAGTTTACGAGCGGAACGCTGCGGGAGCGCCGCGCCGCGCCGGCGTGGCGTCACCATGTCGCCATATACCAACTACCAACACACTCGTGTGGGCTTTACTTACTGGAGACAAATTGGGACTAGCTACAAATATACCGCTGATTGTGGAGGGGTTCCTAATCAAAAACAGATGGTAGTTCAGCCACAATATATTTCTTAGCAAGGGAAAAAGGAAGAAGTCAGGGTCTACTTTCTAACAACATTTAGCTGATCCACAGAAAACTTCTAAACTATGCTACTAAGACTTAAGGAATTCTAAATATGTATGTATGTACATATTTTGTAAGTATCTTGAGAAAATTTTAATAACACCATACATATTTATATAAAAATCAATTTATTCTCCCCAAGATTCATGATAACACCTTGTGTGAAAATATTTCCTTCCTTGTTTATGTTTCCCATATTGCAGCGGCGCGTTATGTTTATGTGATCTGGTTGGCTTGCGCTTGTTCCCCACGAGTCACGAGCGATGGTTTTCTTATTATAACAGGCGGCGTCGTTCCCGGTAACGAGATGCTGCGATGTAAACAAACAGACTGGATCTACCGCCTCGTGTAGGGATCTCTCAGCTCAAGCGGGAACTACTGACAATGCTGGTGTTTGATAAACAGATGCGTGCGGTGGGCTTTTCGAACAGCTAATTACAATAATACTTGGACGTTAAAACTAATGGACTGAGCTGAAAGTGAAAATGAGGACATTATAACCTCACTTACTCTTTTGTTCGTAAACTCAAGCAAACCAACACAAACTATTGGGCTGGTTTTAGTGTCGCGCGGACCATAAGTACGGATCGCTCTGCACATACCAATCAGTATTGAGCCAGTGTTTTAGAGTAATGCGGACTGGTCTATGGATATAGGAAATATGTACTAAATTAAATCGAATGGGCTTACTATGAGTGCTTCATTTCAATTTCGAAGAAACTATCAGGTATCTTTTATAATTTTATGACAATAGTGATTCTAGGAACAAAGGGCCAGCTTACAGCTTGAATGCTCAACCACAGTGTCAACATCAAAGCCTCCCCCCCCTCCCCTCCCCCCGGTCACACGGACGGAATGAGTCCCGCGTGAGCAGGAGAATGTAAATGGAACTAACGACTCCAAGTGGAACCCTTCTTCAATAAACTACTGTACGTACTCCTTCAAGGATTCTACTGACTCGACGACTTTCCTTATTTACGCAACAAGAGAACAACTCTTGAGTGGTACTGATTGGCATCATTACAACAACCATGCAATGGTGACATCTATTTAAAATTGTTAATCCATCAACATCAACGCTCAGCTCGAACCGCTGAACCGATTGAGTCAAAATTTGGCACACAGATATAGTGACTTGTATTCTAAAAAATCTAAAGCAAGATAATAATTGACAACGTCTTTTTCCACATACGATATTTTATAGCCATTTTCTCCTTACTTACCTTACCTACCAAATCTACCCATAAATTACTCGTATGAAAAAATTCGATCTTGCCGTTTGAAACAAAATTTTAAATATTCGTTTTAGAAAATATAGCGTAAAATTCTCTTGGAAAGGGAAGGGCTCTAAGAAAGCTATTTTAAACTGATTTTAATAGTCGATATTGGAATTAAAACAGAATTATTATATTCGTATAATGATGATGCTAATGTCCCGCGAGTCGCGAGTGTGCGCGTGGGCCGTGGGCAGAATGACAACATACTTGATTCGAACGTGTTTTATATCCACTCAGATCGACTTAATTAATATATTATCCACTTTTATTATTAGTTCAAGCCATCACGGGCCCGGTGGGACCGTTGCTATATACTTGTTTTCCTTTCGAACGACTATTTTTGTACAAGTTTATTTATTATGTTGAGATCATCTCTGCCGTTTACGTATGGTTTTTTTACCAAGATTTATATTGACAAGTGAAATAAAAGAAGCCATTTGTTTTTAGTGATTGAGAGCGAGACGTGTGTTTTGATTCATGACTTTAATAATAATGAACTGATTGTGAATTGTGATGATACTTAGGTATATTGTACCTTACGTTTGACTAAACCCAATAAAACAATTTGTAGCAACCAGTGCATTGTAGCCTAAAATTTAGCTATTATGTATTACATTTCCTTTCACAAATAACGTAGTAAAATATGGCACAATCTGTGTCTGCCATAACTAATTGCTATAGATTAGCATAGTAGGTACGTATGTATGGTAATGTGGCCCTCTTTGATCCCTTTGTAGGCTTCGTGGGATGTGTTTAACTTGGCGCAAATTGAGTTACAAGTATTAGAAATGTTTTATTAAGACCCGACGCCACTCTGCGTCTAAAAAAGTGAATTAAATTAAAAATTTAAAAAAACCCCCAACGCAATACGTAATTCACCATTTTTTGATGGCGGCCATCTTGGATTTTAAATTTTATATAGTGGGTTGTATTCTACTCGTTAAGCCCTTTCATTTGATACCCATATTGAGGGGGTCGTGGAAGAAAAAAGTAATCCGCCATTTTGTAGCGGCGGCCATCTTGGACCGATTTTCACCAAACATGGCTAAGAACACTCTCGACTAACTCTACTTTCAAACAAAAAAAACTAAATCAAAATCCGTTCATCCGTTTGGGCGCTACGATGCCACAGACAGACACATACACACACACACAGACAGACAGACAGACAGACAGACAGACAGACAGACACGTCAAACTTATAACACCCCGTCGTTTTTGCGTCGGGGGTTAATAAATAGCGCTCGGGGAAAATATCGCCAGGATTTCGGTTTGGTTTGTTTTTGATTTAATATGCTTTAAATGATGGTGGGATTGGAAGGCATTATGTGGCGTTCAATTGTGATTATTTTTATTATTTCCCAAGCATCCACAATATATCTAAGACACAAAACAATCAGTTTATTCGTTTAGGCGTGAAATGGTAATAAACACACTCATACATTCATCCATACTAGCGTACTTCTAATACGAGTAGATATCTAATTTATAGGTCTTAACCTCCATAATATTATAGGTATTTAGAAAAATACAAAGTTATTAAATTAACCTTAATATTTTAATCGCTTCGGTCTTACTTTAAATAAAACTTGCTTGGCGGTTGTCTTCCTCATAATTTGTGTTCAATAATTTCATTCAATGCCCTAAGCCTTTAAGCTATAAGGTAGCAGATTAAACCTAGGAGATGTGACAAATCCTTCCCTAGCTTCACTGAACATCGTGCCTGAATGTTTAAACTAATGTTTATCGTATTTGCGAACCTATAGTAATGATACAGGAATGTAATCAGCGCGCCCACAGCGGCCAGTTATCTTCCCATCTCCGCATCATAATGGTGTCGTTATGTATATAATGTACCTATCATATGAGTGTGTGTATGTTTGTATGTGTGGAGCACGATGCGGGACGCATATCTAATTAACTAATTAAGATGAACATGCTCGATACATATCCCTATACTACTGTGTGTCACCGGGTTTGCTTACACTTTTACTATGGCACTTAAGGAATTATATTTATCTCATGGTTGTTTAAAAAAGTGAATCTAAAAATTATAATATTGCATCAACTTCAAGCTAGTTCAATAAGTGAGGACGACACGCAAGTTTTAATTCATTACTTATAAACCGAAGTTAAAAACGGTCATAATTTGATAAAGTTTTTTCTAATCGGTTCTGGCGCGTTAAGAGCAATTATAATTATTATTGGTTAACATTTAAATATGTAGATGAAGCCGAAAAGTGAACCCTTTAAAGCTGGTTTAAAGAAGACTTCTGCTATGAAAAAGTATACGAGTAGTCTTTTTATAGTTGTTTTTGTTGGAACTAATGAATCCAAAAAATGATTCGTTCCACAATCCCGTCTAAAGCCTGATTAATTACAGATTTAGTGTTTCGAAACAATTAAACACGGCGTTAAATTTGGAGTCGTGTTGAATTTGCACGCAAGTTCACGATGATTTAGTGGAGTCATGGTCAGGAGTCAGAGAACATGTTTTAAGGTTTATTTAGTTAGTGCAAAGTACAGTAATGTTCGCAGAATGTCTGTAGGCCACGTTCCCTTCACGCTCCCTCTCGGAGGCTATAATTCCAGCATTCTGTGCAGCTGAGGGAAACTGAGCTTGTAATTGCTATTCTACTGTATTTCGCCTCAAGTCATACAACCAACGCTTCAAACAAAACTGAACTTTAGTTACTAAAGCCAAGGTTCAATTTCAGGTGACGCCACAACTAGGCATATTATTCCTTGCATTAAATTAACGTAATTTAAACGTTACTGTTTTCATGTTAGGGTGTTATTTAGCTTGACAAGTGTAATTATTGATAGCTGTGTAATTAAGTATGTAAACTGTAATGGAACAGTGTCCGGCAGCTTGTAGGAATTATTGAAACTGAGAAAAATTACTTTTGAATTCATTTCTACGATACAGCAAGCAGCAACTAACTCTACTAATACATGTTATTATTATCAAAGTTTAATATGGATGTTGCATGTGTGTTTGTTTGTATTTCATGCCTAAATGAATAAAGTGATTGAGTTTTTTTACGTTTTGGTAGCTTAGGCCCCGGAATAACAAATGAAACACTTTTTAGCGTAAGATCGCTTGGCGGAGTTATTATATGGGGCTTTTATTTAAAACAAAAAAATAATACCCCATATAATAAAGCTGTGGTGCATAAGTAAGTAGTTTATGTAAGTAAATCATCATTAAGCCAACATGAAGTGAACATTATAATAAATTAAAAGCTTCAACCAGTGACCTGATTTCACGAAATATTGCTCACGGAAGCGGCGAGTGGATGCTTCCTATATCTTCTGATCAATGAAAATACACCAATTTGTTGGTTAGTTATTAATTAATTACAGAAAGTCAGTTTTGTTTACTAGAAACTAAATTATTTTTTCCTTACCTGTTCATGAAACATTTATTGCTATATGCCCCATGGCAATTTGAGGTGAAATAATATTTGAAATCGGGACAGTACTTTCGTAGTAGGTACCTGTACCTACCAACATAGCTCTACACGACATAGCTTGCTAAAATTTGGTATGTGGATAGGATCTAAGATCCTGGCAAAATATAATAAAACCCCTACAGGTAATACTGCAAGCTAGCTAAATTAGTACGAAACTAAAAAACTTTAATAAACTACACCATGGAAATAAAATAACGTGTTAAAAAAACAATACCATACAGTATGTCAAATTTTAATAAACTGTGTAATTAAAATATTTATAAAAGTGTTGCGGAAACTGTCCAGTAAGATATTGCCTAAAGAAGAGAGTTCGAGTAGAGTATTTCAATCCGGCAATTAATGACAAAGGGAATTAGGATAATTTGTTTGAGACTTGACTCGACTCATTCCGAACGAAACGAATTCAACGCGACAACGACACGATTCCGCTTTATGTTAATGGTTCAGTTACACTGAGCGACTTGTTGAAAATTACTATTTTTCATTTGTTACGTCCTCGTCAACAACGTTACTGACCTTTATTTCACGGATTAGGATGCCTGTGGCAATCTGTAATAATGCAGCGTTTTATTGCTCAAATATATTTTGTAATCGAATCTAGGGGCTAAAAATACAAAACTTTGTACCTAACGCAAAAAAAAAAACTAGGACGACTTTGTTGAAAATTGAACGAAAATTTAAACCATTTAAAAAACTGTAAAATCAAACGAGTATAGAACAAGTGAATTAAATTAAAAATTTAAAAAACCCCCAACGCAATATATAATTCACCATTTTGTGGTGGCAGCCATTTTGGATTTTAAATTTACTATAGTGGATTGTATTCTACTAGTCAAGCCCTTTCATTTGATACCCATATTGAGGAGGTCGTGGAGAAAAAAAGTAATCCGCCATTTTGTAGCGGCGGCCATTTTGGACCGATTTCCACCAAACATGGCTAAGAACACTCTCGACTAACTCTACTTTCAAACAAAAAAAAACTAAATTAAAATCCGTTCATCCGTTCGGGAGCTGCGATGCCACAGACAGACACACACACACACACACACACACACACACACACAGACAGACACGTCAAACTTATAACACCCCGTCGTTTTTACGTCGGGGGTTAAAAATAAAGTTGCCTAAAAAAACTAAAGGGACATTTTTACTGAATGGAAATAACAAAATCGCGTCGTGTGTACAAACTACAAACTATCACGTGAACAGTTAGGACAAACAGCGTGCGTCGCTAGTTGTGTGGCGCCTAGTAATAGTAGTAGTTAGTACAAGTAGTAACCTCTAGTAGTAATCTCTAGTAGTAACTCTGTTTATTGTGATTATTTTGGTTTATGTACGGAGCCGCCATACTGCGGAGCTCTACTGGGAATTACTTTATTGGAAGATCTGGTTTATTCTTGTGGTAAACTTATTTATAGAATAGTATTTGATTATATTCATAGGAAGTGATAGGTTGTCGATCATAAAAAAGAAAGGAGAAAACAATATAAAAAAGTGTACGAAAATTTTTGCATTTTTTATGAATCCTCATACCAAAAAAAAATTACAATTATTAAGGCATTAGGTATAATACGTTAATATTTCTTTTAACCTAAATACCTATCATCTACGAGATTTAATAAAAAAATAATTCGAAACATCTCTCGTCTTTCTAGCGTTACCAACAATTATAATTGACTGCAGAAATGGCAGCAAATTTAAAGTTTACCTCAATTTTTAAACAATAATATATTATGTGATTTTTTTAGCTGTAGTAGTTACGATGATATAGTTGTGTTCAGAAAATCCCGTTAAAATTCCTTCAATAATAGTTGTCATGTCACTCAAAGCGTAAATTAGGGAGAGATTATGTTAGTGAACTAAGCGATAATAATTAGAATATTTGCACTTAGATATTTGTTGTAGTTGTTAAAGGGATATAAAACTGTGTCCTTGCTGTTTCCTATAAGATAATAATGTAGGTGGTTGTCATTAGATAATGTTGCAGTATTTAAATCATATCGACCTGGACCTGCAACATATAGATTGGCAACATAATAATAATTGTGATTCGACTCTGACGCTGACGGTTTAATTAGAGTAAACCTATGTTCGGTTGTAATTTAAACCCCAAATATTATCAAAAGTCGTTCCCGCTCCGCTCGTGACCACGTCCTCACTCCACAAGTGGGCGCGACAGTCCCAGCGCATGTCACTCACTCCCACTAACCTTTACCATTTTAACTATTAACGACTAAATTGAACCTTATGCCTTCAACATAAGGCTCTATTGTAAATGTATTGTTTTTGTTGGAGGAAAATGCAACGTGGTGAGAAATGTGAGATTCCATTTGACACGCATCCCACATTCCTTCTATTTGTAATTTGTCCATATTAGTGCTATTAAGATCGGATTTCTGTATTTAACTGTATTGTAGAGTAATATATCACTCTCACACA
Organism: Hemithea aestivaria; assembly: GCA_947507615.1. Lineage (NCBI taxonomy): Eukaryota > Metazoa > Arthropoda > Insecta > Lepidoptera > Geometridae > Hemithea > Hemithea aestivaria. The sequence continues at coordinate 217,990 of OX382332.1, forward strand.
TTAAGCCGATTTAGGGTCCGTACACACGGTGCGGTGAAGATTTCTTATACAAATCTATACATCTATCGCTGCTTCGTATCTCGTCGTATCGCGCCTTGTGTAAAGACCTTTATATAGCCGAGACTTAATAACTGTCAACGTAAATAATTAACAGAAGTAGCTGAAAACTTTAAACTAGTTTCAGTTATTACTTTAATGTACAAAAAAATCCTTAGTATATAATGTAATCGAACTCCTCGAAACAGATATATCGAGATTTATTTTTCTGTATACCTACATATTTGGTAGGACTAAGAATAAGTCGTAAAATATTTTTGAGCTCATGCAAAGTTTGAATAGAAACGTAAATATTTATGATTATGATTATGATAGAATTAAATGTATAAGTATACGTTTGCACAAGTTTGCCTGTAGCAGCTAGTTCAGTTACCATTATACTAGATATTCTCTGCAGTATTCCCTGTTAGAAATGAAGACCGTCCACGATATAATGATATCCGAGTTGCTTACCCAGGGGCCAGGGGTTAGGTGGCGCTGTGTGAAATGTCCTGAAATATAATTTGTTTATTTATTAACATGTATAATGATGTATAATATGTATGTTGAATGTTGCAGGCGGAGGAACTGAACACGCTGGTGGGAGATGCGTTCCGAATGGCGTTCGCCTCGCAGCTGCAGCCTTCCGCGCCACTCTGGGTACGTTGCTTGTATAATAAGGCTTCACTCACTGACTGACTGACTGACTATGATCATATTATATAGCTATCATCATGATTATAGCTCAAACCGCTGAACGCCAACCTAGGTTAACACCGACACTAGAACTCGAAATGAGTTTTGTCCCCCGACCATAAGGCCTCAAGCTAGTTATCTCCTGTGCCACCTCCTTTTACATTTGTTTTAATTCATAAAATTGGTTATTTAATGGCTTCTTCCGAGTACCTACATATTGTAGTTAAAGTGTCAATAAATATCCCTTGAAGTTAAATCCTTCTCATTTACCTTTTTCGGTGGTTTAAAATAAAATCAGGTAGACGTAATAGATCCCCATTTGATAACAAAAAAATCACATAATAAGCTGTTAACGGGCGCTAATCAATCATAACAGCTCTTAAACCTTCCAAATAATGCCTTCCTGCGATGAATCACTAAATTATCACTTAAACTCCTAAACCCATACATTTTGTATCTCGTTTAAGGAACGCGTGTGAGTCTATATACACAGACTAATTATATGCAGACACCGCGCACACTAAAAAGGTTCATTTAATGACATTTATATGTTATTGTGTTGAAAAACGGAATCTTTTAATTCTCTATACATTATAGGTATATTGTTTTTTTAATGCTCGAACTGAGTCTTGACGAGACATGTCAAGTTTCCCATGATCAGATAGTTTCCCTGGCCATCTTACTCATGCAACTGAAACGAATCCTGATGTGGAAAAATCCATGACTTTTTTTATATTATGTTCGTACTATGTGTAGAATGTTCTCTATATTCTCATCTTAATCATTAATTTTGAAAAGCGTCGCTTGTTTTGTGTCCATATTATAAGAGCCACGATGAGCTTGAATATAATTATTATTACTAGGATCGCAATGATAGTGAATCTCTTAGTACTAATACTAACGATACGGGTTCAGTTTTGTTTATAGAGCGCAGTATCTGTCATTATTACATAGTTTGCGGTAACGTTTTAAAACGTTTATAATTCGTCGGTGTTTAGTTGTTGAATGTGAGAGGTTGAGGATGATGGATGGACTGACGACGCGATCTACTGAACCTTTTTTGATGCGGTTTTATGTTTCTGTTGAATGATTTATCGAGCGGTGATGACGTATTGTTGGTGTTTTTAAAGATAACATTTTAGGACTTGGCTGAGGGTGAAAACATAATATTTGTCTACTTTTACCGACGAAGAAAGTAGGAAGTTTCTCATTTGAATATTCTAAGCACGGTTTACTAAAACGTATTTGAACATATTTTAAAACTACATCAGAAGCGAAGTTTATATTGCTAATTTTACCTTTAAGCCTAAGTATGGATGTCTATATATAGTACAATAATAGTATATAATTGTTTCTTTTTCAAGATTGAACGTTCCTATCTATGATACCTTTTGACTTAAATTTGTGTTTGTAACTTAGATACCAAAAGAAGACAATAATATTATTGGTGCCTTTTAGCTGACATGTTAAAATGGCTCAGGAGTTTGAGCTGAAATTTTGTATACATTATACATGTAGCTTAGACCCTGACATAATACATAGGCTTCTTTTCAACGACTAGAAGGTCCAAACCCGGGCGCAACATGTAAAAGTAAAGTAACAATAACAAATACCGTTAGAAACGAGAATGTTGTTTATTTTGTTAAAACAATAGAAGCGGCAGTAACGGACTATATAAATACAAAATATTTAAAGCCAAAGTTTAGTACCCATAAACCTCAACCGACCTTAAATAATACATTACTTCAATAAAATATTCTCAAAACCAACAATCCTTGAAGCCTTCAATAAAATTCAGAGTGAATTGGATTTTGGTTTAACCGATTTCACAAAAAAGAAGAAAGATTTACTAAAAGATTAAAATTTTCTTCGGAACCCATCTTTTCATTTTTTATGCATGTTCACCGATTACTCGAAGACGCCTGAACCGATTTGGAATCGATTTTCCTTTTTGTCTGACACTTCACAGGTCTATTTGAATTTTATCGAAATGGGTCGAACAATTTTTCTGTAATAAATTAAAACGTGCATTTACGTTCATTTCTTAAACGTCTATGTTTTAATAGACTTGTTAGTCAAGAACCTACATAAAAAGCTAACTTATTAAGTTAAATAAATCCAGTGGCTCATTCTCATGGAATCGATTCTCATCGTCACCTTCATGGCAAATCTTATATATTGCTTATTTGTAATGTTTATGTATAACATTGTATTGAGCTTAATAACACGAGTAAACTTTTATATAAATGATTTAAATCGTACGTTTCATTTCGAAGAAAATAAGTTTTGAAATTTTCAACGCCACGAAAGTGATTCAGGCATTATTTTATCACAACTTTTTCAAGTAAAACCCTTTTAAAAGACTAAATCTAACAAAAATGTACAATAAAACGACATTCTACGTAACAACAAACCTCACTACAGAAGAAAATATGCGAAATTTGAGATTTTACTTTACCATTCACTTTACTATTTTATTAGGCAGAAATTTGATATGTATGTATTAAAACCCTAACATAACAGCTAAAGTACTTTTTAGTTGGTAAAAAGGCCCTTTTTAAACAAAACAATACAAAAAAAACACTTTCGTGGATTAAAAATCACCTTCATGGTAAAAAACGCTATGAAGGTGATGCCACGCTGGTGACGAAAATATCCCTTTTTGGTGAAATTCTGGAAAGTTTAGGTATAATGTAAAAAATTAAATACTTCATCTTTATCTCCAACATTTTGGCGTTTCGAAAAGCTAACTTTGATTTAAATAACTAAAATACAATGCATAAAAATGTTGTCCATGCAAGTGATCGGTACACCCATGAATAAATTGAAACATAGCAATTATATTTTTTCCCACGGCTCGATAAGTCCTAGATCCTACTTCTATGATTGCAGAACATGGCCAGCATTGAAATGAATCGAACTCTGTATTGGATTGTTGATTTTGTGTTTAACAGCAGCCGTTAAACTACGCAAATTTGAAGCATCTAAAATCGTGTGACCGCCGCATTATGTAATTTTAAATTCAAAATAATAATGAAAGGCTTTTTTTAGACTGTATACCGTAAAGTGTATTGGTTTGCGAAAATTTTGGTATATGTTATATACAGATACACCGAAATTTGTTTAAGTAGTGCACAAATGTTTCACTGCAACGGAAAGTGTGACACCATGAGAATTCGAAAAATGGTCCCGTTTTTGACCTTTCATATTAAATTTTAGTATTATTTTTTGCGTCTATTATGACAATCTTTATTTATTTTGTAGCTTAATATATGCTTTATCCACCTATCCAAAATTCATGTCTTTTTCTTTAACCGCTTAGGAAATATAACCGTGTGACCATCAAATTTGAGCTAAAATGAGAATGAGCCCAGTGCATGCGATATAACAATAATTGGCTCTAATTACAATAATTATTATTTAGTTTTATTGCAGGTGGTTTTATTACAGTTTTACTTCAGAGATTACAAATTTTTATGACCGCCTTAACCCACATCCGTGAGACTATTTCAAACGTACACCGTTACTGATTTTTAACTTGAATACTTTACTTTTAAACATGAAATAGGGTTAATTCTACCTTGTAATAATAAAAAATATTTTCTGTGCCCAACAGTTTAAGGTGCTAAAAACAAGCCTATGTTATATCCTTTATATCCAGGGTTTAAAAGCAGTAACAAAAACACACTAACGCTATTATATTAGGAGGATTAAAAAAATAGCTTGAATTGGAATAGAGGTAAATAGTTATCCTTTTATCACCGCTGCATTAACTCATTTTCATTTATTATTGTAATCGTGAGGTACTTTAATGAAGGCAGTTATGTTCATTTGTTTCAATAAAGTTCGTCCCACATGAATACATGACATGCGACATTATTCACTAAAACGTTTCACTAAGCTGTTCTTTTGTCCTGTCCCTATAATTAAACAGCAATGGAGGCCGCGCTGCCATACTGCCTCCACTCACGCCAATCCCTCGAACCTGACCTTCCGTCCCTCTTCCCCTCGTGGAAGCCTATATGTGCGTCCTTGTCCAAACAGAGTGACTTTCAGATGCCATTATGACGAGTGAATTGTAATGGAACACGCTTGTTTTTGTTCGGCTCGGGGAGCGTTTAGTGGATCACGGAATGTACCGGTTTAGAGCACTTTCGCACTATTTCCGAACCTAGTTCTATCCAAATATTTTCTTAAAATAACGTTCTGGTCTTGCCATAGAAAATGTATTATGTATAGTAACTTACGTACAACAGCCAATGAAATACGATTTCTGGTCATCATTTTAAGAATTCTGTGCACATTTATATGGTAACCTAGGCCTAGGGTAGACCTAGGGTTACCATGCAAAATAATTCACGGCTACACTGGACTGTCATTTTAACAATAATTCAGATTGTACTCGGATCGGATGTAGGGGGAAACGGTCTCACAGTAAAATATGAGGATAATTCTTGATAAGTTACTTTTGAGATTGTTTCCGTGAGAGGAAAGTCTTTTAAACTTTCGCCGACACCTGAGCTTGCTAACTTTGTATCGATTTTTTCTTGTTTTTCTTGAGAATTTACTATCACGTGTATTGTTTCTGAAACACGAGAAGTTTAGTAGAACGATAGTTTCACGGTGGGAGGGTTCTTATTTGGGTTAGTTACCCCGACATTTCGCAATGTCTGCCGGATTCGTTTCAGTTGGAAGGTTAAGGTGGCCAGGGAAATTACTAAGCTAAGAATTAAGTCTTCTTTCTTAATACACTGTTAGTGTAATGGCCTTTTTCGGGTAACATCAGACGAGCGTCGGGCTCGCCGCATTCATCTGATCGCATAAAAACATGTTAACTCAGAGTGTTTTCAGTTTCGCCCTAATTCCGCTCTGTCTTTTAATCCAAGTCTCGGCTTAATTAAAAAATGTGTCCCAGTAGGGTAATGTGACGTTAACAAAGTGTGCCAGTCGTGTGGAGGTGCCTCTGGGGCGTCACTACTGGCATGTCCGCACTATTGCCACCCCCCGGCCTTGTGACCTGAGGCTGGAGGCTGGAGGATGGCCGCCGGAGCCTCTCGACCTTCTTTCTCAACACTCACTGTTGACTCGCGACACACTTTGACAAACTTTTGCACATTTTTATAATTATTTCGGAGTGCCCTCGACATGGCATCGTGTTGGAGTTAGCTTTGAAGCTCAGCTTTAGCAACATCAACTAGTTTATTTTGGACCCTTGAAATGTTAATCGTAGTTATTTTAGTTAAGTGCTTTTAGCTAGTTTTTCTCTTTTATTTTGTCTGTTAACCTTTAAAAGCTTTTGACAATAAATAAAGTGAAAAAGGAAGGTGCATAATAATTGTAATATGTAATATGGTACTTACCAGTTATTACGCAGAATAACTCGAGTAACACCGTAGTTCGAGCAAAGGGGCAGACTGAAAACCAGCAACCACGTTAGCATAGTTAACGTAGTTACAAGCTGAGTCTGCTCCCATTGCCAACGATTAATTATTAGGTATAATTATATTGTATGTAATTTTTAAAAATTTTATATTATAAATTTGTTGACCAGATATTTTTTTGGCAATAAAGTAATTTTTATTCTTATTCTTTATTCTAAGTGTATTCTTTAAGTCTATTGTGTCTGGTAGAAAGTAGTGACATAATCGTGACCTCAGCGCAAGGTCAGTCCATGAGACACGGAATGCAAAGGTCACACATAACACCCGTCACATTGTTCCCAACGAGCCTTTATATCGTGTCGTGTCACTACACTGTTAAACTAACGCTCACATGTGCCTTCACATTACACATTCATTGCCTTTTACTTCGCTGATGACAATATTAAACTTTTTTATTTTCTCATAAATTTTTCGCAGTATACCAATTTACCTAGAGAATATAATATAAACAGCCGCAAAGAAAAATGAAAAGGTAGACAACAAAAATATTTTCTATGGCAAGTAAAGTAAAGCATTACCGCGCCTTCATAAATCCAAGATATTCCCTCTACCTGCCACCTAATGCGTATAAAAAAATAAGGAAGAAATATCTAGGATACACAAGGAGTGAGGTAAAACAGGCTACATTTTACCTAAATATATAACAATATATAATAGAATATATGATATAGGTCTAGTCGAAATGTATTCAAGAGGGAACAGGTTCCTAATAGTAAATAAAGTGTAGGATCCCGCTGGTGAGTGCTTCCACACACCTGCTGCCTGTCGCCGATCACACCTATAACATCATACACATACCTACTTTATGATGTATCCTTACTATAATATATTAATTTTTAATTTATTTTATTTATTTATTTAAGTACATACAGTAGTGCTAGATACTAAATTGCTTAGGGAACTATGGTGTCCGTACTAGTAATAAAACTGTATTACAGCCACCAACGCCTCACGTTTGGATAAGTGACTCATGAGTAGGTACATAGTATAATTACGAGTAGTTTGACATTTCATCTCCTCTTTAGGTATATTATCTCAAAATATCAAAGGAAAGAGTGACTGATTGACTGACTGATCTATCAACGCACAGCCTAAACCGCTGGACGCATTGGGTTGATTTAGAAGACAGATAGCTTTTATTACGTAGACGTCCGCTAAAAAAGGATTTCGCCATGCGGGCAAAGCCGCGAGCATAAGCTAGTCTTGTATAAAATGAAGAGCCCACCATTTTCCATATTTTAACAAAAAATATACCTAAGGCTTTTGTTAAAACATAGAGCCTTTTCAATGGATTAATATTTTTAATAAAAGCTAACAGCGATCCCACGTTACTTACTCTAATTAATTAATCTCGAGCCTTTTGCTTAAACAACAGAGAAATTTAGAATATTGAGAGCATATTAAACTAGGTAAAATTAAATATAGGCTTGAAGAAATAAATGGAAGCTTTTCTTGAGCGGCTGAAATATTAGAGTGATAATAATAGATGTGTAAAAACCTCAGAGTTAAGTACCACATTATTATTGAAAGTAGCAATCTACCGAGTTCCAAATAATCTATTTTGGAGTTGTCTTGCATTTTTTGTAAATATACCATTATTTTGTCATTTTAAGTATAATGTATGTAACGTTATAAATACACCTACTTAAAATTACAATACGAATAGTCTTAGAGATAACTTTTTATACACAGTAGATGTACAATGTACCTAAGCCGGACGCACGTCAAAGGAAGTTATCATTACTTATAAAAAATATACCTACCTATTTAATTTTTACATTAAATCCAAGTAAGTACATATAACTTACAGGCAGTGTAAGGTTATGTAAATGATAAGTCATTTGACTCAACCCTCCTCGGTCACACAAGTTTTTCCGTGTGTCCGCAAGGTTTCCACACATTTCCCAAACAGAATGGCAGTCGGTCTGTGCGATAGGAAACGAGGCTGCGAGTGATGGCCGCTCATTCCAAGCTCCCGTCGGCTGCCTTATATGTACACTTGTGGCACACTCAATGGGTGAAGAGATACCACACACCACTAAATAAAAGTGGGCTTAGTTCAATTTATTATGAGAACATGTGGAAGTAAGATTTAGCAGTTCGCCTGGTAAGAAAACGAATCGAAAAAAGTTTACGTAGTCCGATTGATTAAAGTGTACATCGAACCAAGTGGCCAGCGCCATAATTTCCACAAACCTAAAAAAATATAAAAATTAAAGATAATGAAAACTAATATTATAATCTATTTATTGGAACCACAGAAGAAAGAAAGTTTACATAAAGATGGCGGTTAAACATAATTTTGGTTCGCACATCATAAACTGCAGGCAGAAGATGCCAATTGTCAGCTATGGCCCGAAGAAAACAGGCAACGGTGATAATCATAAAGAACTGCACCGTTTTGTCTTTAAAGCGCGGTCTCTGCCTTAGTTACTCGAGCCAATAGTAGTAGAGAATGCGATGGCAGTAGTTTCGCCGCAGGCTGTATGTTACGGGAGCCGATAGGCCGCGACCCGAGCCTCGATGCTCGTCCGACGCGATAAGGGAAAATTCGATCCGCTCTATTAGCTATTACTGCCCCGGATGGAGGTTTTTATGCCATAGGAAATTGTGTGGGATAGTTCTGGATTTGTAATCCCGTTATATGTTGGATTTATCACTGGACGTTACATGTTCTATAACATAAAAAACTGAATGAATATGTATAAAAGAAAATTGTCATCGTCTGATAAAAATACGCATAGCTCAAATCAGAACGAATCGGGGTGAGGTTGCGAACATACGATAATAAAGGGGCTAATAAACCGAACGAAACCAAGAGCATAAACTAGTTTAGTTTAACGAAGCTTTAACTATTCATTAATTTTTCTTAAAAGCTTACTTTAAACTGAGCTGCGTCGATATAAATCCATCCAAAAGCCAGTTAAAACTAATCGCCTTCAGAAACATGGCTATAAATTGGCGTGTGAATTCCATTACTGTTTCAATTGCCCAAACTATGGGTATGGTGCGTGATGGTGGGTAGTTAGTGAACAAAAGAACCGAGTGTAGACTGCAGACTGGTGGTGGGGCCACGGAGTAAATCATCAAGAGGAGCGGGTATAATATTATGCTTCTAATTACGCCATAAGTTTGTCCAAACGAACACACATCGCAAGCGCTTTTTCAGTCGTTATTTCCACACTTTGGGTTATACTAGTTGTGCCTGGTGGTTTTACTCATCTATGTGTTATTCTAGGGTCTAAGCCACCTGTATATGAAATTTAAGCTCAATTGGTTCAGCTGTAAAAAAACACCACATACATGTCATACTTTAGCGTTTATAAAATAAGTGTAGGTGTCTCTGTCCGCGCGCGAACTAATGAAGGTTCTGATACAAAAATCCAATGACAGCCGATCTAATCATTCGTGCAATCGCACAGCCTGTGTGTGTCGGTTCGGCGGGCTATCGGGCCGGCGGGCCGGCGGGTCGGTTGGCCCTGTGTGCGGCGGGCCCCGTGTGCGGCGGGCGCGGGTTACGGCGCGCAGACACGCTACCGATATAAATTGAAATAATATCTGTTAATAGATCTATGTTTATTGTGTCTGCCACCGCTGAAATATAAGCCTTGGCCCGGCCTTATGTTGAGTCAACCACTTCGGCCACTCTTTAATTGCACATCGTTTCCTTACAGATCAGGCGCAGGTCAGCTTTAAAAAAAAACGAACAAAAAAATAGAAGACCTTATGAAACAGTTAATCTTACTTAGAACTTCCGCAAGCTGTGTATTTTGAATGTAAAATTATGATAATTTGAAACTTATCGGCCGTAACAATTTCCTAATTCTTAAATATTCATACAAAATAATTTATTGGAAGCGCCCAATAAATAATTCAGAAGGTTTAACTAACGATATAATGTATACCTTCAATGGAGGTACTCGCGGTCAACGGACATTATATTAAACGGAACAGAATTGTTAATGATGGCAATTTGTTTTTTGTATATTTATTTATTTCTTTATTTACCAAAACATATCAAACTAACATTATTAATTAAACTTTTATTAAATGATCCACCTAAATAAATAGATAGAATTTGACCAGTTAGAATTGGTTTTAACATTATTTATTCGTAGAATACATGTATTTTATTTTTATCCAAAAGAGATAACACCTTAGTGAAACCCAAAAAAAAATTTAACTGTAATGTACAGTATGTATTTTCTGTCTGCCCTTATCCCACACTAGATAGGGTCGGCACAACACGTTTTACTCAACTGAAATACAGTATATTAAATAATTTTTTTTTTTACAATAGTTGGTAGCGACATAATATAATTGTTATAGCTATCAGCTATTCCTGATAACAAGTATTGTGAAGTAAAGAATGAGTATTGCTTTACTTTGAAAGTTCTTTGTAACACCTGTAATCCTGCGACTAGTTCCTCTGTGCCGTGGCGTTGTTTCCGAGCAGTGTTATCATTAAGATTTGACTGTTGACCTGAAAACTACGCCGTAAACCTTTGTAGGCTGCACGGATCGGGAGCCGGCAGTCGGGTGGAGGCTGAATATTTCATACGGCTCGTATGCTCAGCCCTCCTCTCGTCGCTTGACATCGCCGTGTCTCGTGAGAGAATTGTTATTGACGTTGCTTGAATTATTGACATTACTTTTACAACTGCCCCTCTAGCATGCACAATGCGTAAGCTTGTCTTGCTGTCAAGTCAAACTGTCAACCTATACATTCACAAAAGTACAATGTATGGGATGACAGTTTGACTTGACAGCAAGACAATGTTACGAAACGTCTGTGCTTGGCCCAGTATCTTAAAGGTACACTCTGCTTAAGTTACTGTTGACTTTCATTTTAATTAAATTTTCTTCTATTCATAGATTTTATGTAGAGAAATTTCTTTATAATATGATAATTTTATAATTGTTGTTGCTTAGGTTAATAATGATATTTACAAATTAGTGTTTGCCCGATCTGTGCAAAATTGAACTCGGACTCGAACGGTTTTTTTTTAAATATTGACTTTTTTCTTGAACGCACTTTATTTCGATTGACCAAGCACTAACTTCACACGTTTGCTCTACTTCCTTACATATTATGTAGACAAACTCCCAACATGTCCAAAGTAACATTATGAGCGCTGCGCTGTAAAACTACGAGTGTTCAAACTAGACGCAGCAAATATAACTTTTGCTAAGTATAATTTGTTTGTTTTTGTTACTTCTCTATTGAAAATTCTCGTTTGAAAATGTATTTTTGCTCAAACTTTTGTATTAATCTGCTTCGCGTTGAAAGAGTAGATATATTACCACCAACCGAAAATAACTAATTGTCACGAATTCAAAATGTTTACCCCTTCACATTCCTTCCAATACATTCAAATGATGGAAAGTTATTTCTATGAATTATTCCCAAAATAACTATAATTTATTTTCGAAACACAAACAGTGGGTGTTATATATAATCAATTTATTCCAGTTAATATAAATTGTGAAGTTGCCTAATATGTAACCGAAAACAAACTGGAACTGCGACGATTTCCGTTCGTCACTCACAGTGTTTGTGGTCACGCGATGTTTACCCTCCGCCCTTCACTTATATCGACTCTATTTCATGAGGTATAAGGTTTATATTGGCTGAGCAATCACAGAGGGATCAACGTAACATTTTGTGACGGGGAATTGATTTCCTATTATTGTTTAAGATAAATACGAATACCGTTGCGGTTCACATTCCCCGGCGAAGGAATGCCGTCTGATTTGTACCACCGCTGATATTTACGGAATGGAAGCTAAACCTAATAGCTATAACTAAATGAAACCGTTTCAACGTAAAAGGTTGAAGCAAAACGTTAATTTGTCACGTTGACAGGTCGATGCTTTAGTTGTTAGGTTATTAGCGGAGCGTCGTTTATTTTCATTACGCTGGAATATTTTACTCTTAACTCTCATTCATTGTTTAAATGTTTGTTAAATGGTGACTTTAAATGAGTCTGACAGTACTTAAATATAAATCTATTTATTATAATATAGCTAAGTTGCGAGGTTAAGCTAGTTATACACCTCGCGGCTTTACCCGCATGAAGAAATATTTTCTATACAATAACCGGATGCCTAAAATGCTGTGAAAGTTTGTAAGAATGTATGGATGACTGGAAGTTTGGATGTATGTTTGTTACTCTTTCACGCCTAAACGGGTGGATTGATTGAGCTGAAATTTGGTATAGAGATATGTAGCTTAGACCTTGGAATAATACATAGGCAATATATAGGTAGTACAGCGGGTAAAACGCTGGGCGCAGCTTGTTATTACTAGCTAGCTAGTTAGTGGACTTGTAGTTTAATTTAGTTTTAAGTCTATTGTTTAAACTCTTATTTAATGTTATTATTTGATTAGACCGGCCCCGTAGGTGTGTTTGAATGGACAGTCAGTAATGTGGTACATTGTGTTGCAGAGCAAGGAGCTAGGAGGCGGCGAGTGCGGCAGTATGGGCGTGCGTGCGCCGGACTCGCTGCCCGGGATCACCAGCCACTATCCACACTGTGGAAACAGGTCATTATAGCATTTACTTACGATTTAGAGGCTTTTACTTCATTAAAAATATCTTGTACAAAAAATTAGACTGTAACGTCATCTGTTGAATTATTTTGGAACTTAAATCATAGAGATATATCCGTAAATCGAAGTCGCATCTGAAAAATCCCTATCTTAATGAAGAGTTATTAATTTAGAGAATGACTTGATTACATTCAAACTTTTTGACCCTTAAGCAAGACATAGGTACGAGTATATTATGTGTTATGCGCGATGTGTGTCAGGATTATACATTATGTTAGGGCTAAATTATTTATTCAAAGTCAAATATATCTACCTATCTTGTAAAGTACAGGTAGCACGGATATTAGGCACTATAAATCAGGGATGTTCAGAAGTGTTACACCATATTCTAGTCGATTTGTCGACTTTTATCGAATTAATTTTTTATAAAATCTTATTATAATCATACCAGGAACTAGGAACGACGTCTATTAAAATGTTTTGGAACTATATTATTATTAATCAAAGATTATGCTGATGCCAGAAAGCACACTGTCAATTTATATAGGTACAAAATATAATCATCTTGAATATGGATGTGTGTTTGTAAAAGCGTATTTTTAACTGGTTGCAGGTCCCCAGCGAAATGCAGCGTGCAAGGCATGAGCCGGCTGGTGAACGAGCCGAGCCCGAGCAGCTCGGAGGAGTCCAACTCTCCCACCGAGGTGAGCTGCTACCGGCGCCTGGGAGAGAGGCCCCCGCTCATGAAGCGGCTCGCCATGGGGCTCAGCGGGGCGCTGCTGCAGCCGTCTGATGACGACTCCACGCCGCTCGTCGCTGACACTCCCACCACGTTAGTACTTGTACTTATATTCACTTGTTTTGGGCTGGAAGGCATTTAATCCATCCTTCCTTCTACTGTATTATTGTACCTATTGTGATTTGACTCAGTCATTGTAGGGTAAACTTTTCTGTTGAAGTATATACCCATTATTAATTATTTCATGGTACATTTATTTTTTGCTTGTCTGGAAGAGATTGCTTAGAGCGATAAGAGTGCTAGTCGACACACCTGCAACTTTCTTTTTTGGTTGTAAACTGTATCACTAAAAAGTTATTTATCGTTTTGCTATTTGATTCCAGGCCCACAAACCTCCAGATGTGCATGACGGGCGGGTACATCAACGAAGCCTCCGAGGCGGAGGCTCGCACGCGCGAGAGCAACCGCGACCCTCCCCCCCTCCCCCCACCGCCCGCACGACACGACCATCTCACGCACGATAATGATACTGACTTCAGACGATGTAATAACGTTAAGAACAAGTGAGTAATCAACAAGTTCCTATTGTGAAAATAACACAACAGCTTGATATTTTTTTATGTTAGACGCCGACACACCAGTAGAAGTTCCGTCTCCGTGAGTGATTACCGTGGCCATATTAATGGTAATACCGACGACGTGTCTGTAACTTCCGATGTATTATCGGATAGGTAGACGTGGTAAATCCTAATTAAAACATTGACACTTCAACAGCGGTAGCGACATCGTAATCCTAATGTTGATATGGAGTTGATTCTGTCTGTTGCCGAGTGAAGACTCATCCAGCAGTGTAACGTGTTATTCCAGCGTGGGATCAGGCGCGTGCAGTCGCACGACATCCTCGTCGTCCGGTGCGTCGTCGTGCGGCGGCAGCGGCGGCGGGTCGCGCGGCTCCGGCAACAACAACGTGCCGCGCGCCGAGCCCGAGCTGCGGCACGCGCCCTGGTTCCAGCAGGGCATCCCCAGGGAGGTACGACACGCTCTTTGTTCTAGGGCTGTGTCGCCCTTTAGTCGAGTGCTTGTAATGTATTTTATGTAGAAAATTGACAAGACATGAATTGTCATCTTACAATATTTTAGTGTTAGCTTTGAGCGTTTAGATCTCAATTATTGAGAGGAGTCGTTTATCAACGACCAAAATTAACATTGACAGAACTTCTCTTTCACATGATAACGTATTATCGGCTCGTAGTGTAGAGCACACCTTGGAATTTAATAAGTTGTATTTATTTCAAAGATGATATTGACGAAACCCTCATCCCCCGTTTGGCAGATAGCGCTGGAGGTGCTGGGCGCGCAGGGCGTGGGCGCGTTCCTGGTGCGCGGCAGCACGACGCAGGCCGGCTGCCACGCGCTCTCCGTGCGCGTGCCGCGGGACTTCGCGCCGCACGGCATCGCGCACTACCTCATCCTGCGCACGCCCAAGGGGTACAAGATCAAGGTGACTGTAACAAGACTGTTCACGTTCCTGGTGCGCGGCAGCACGACGCAGGCCGGCTGCCACGCGCTCTCCGTGCGCGTGCCGCGGGACTTCGCGCCGCACGGCATCGCGCACTACCTCATCCTGCGCACGCCCAAGGGGTACAAGATCAAGGTGACCGCTGCTCGACCCCCGCTCCGGTTGAGTTTGTCTCCTAAACTACGTTTACGCTCAATGTTTTACCGGGGGTAGACTTCCTTTGCGGGAGGTCGTCTAGGTGGGTACCCCAACAGTGCCAGTTATTCTACCGCCTGAGCAGTGATGTGCAAACATTACTGTGCTTCGGTAGGAGGGCACTGTAGCTAGTGAAATTACTGGGCTAAAGAGTCTTAACATCTTATGACTCTTGAGTAAGAAGCGTTGGTGCAGTGTTCCTTGAATTTCACATCATTGTGAAATCCTAGGTAGCACTGTACTGATTATGGGCAGCGTTATCTCTTAACATCAGGAGAGCGTCTTGCTCGTCTTCTACTTCATCACATAAAAAAAAAAAATGTGCTCGTATACCGACGCGACGGAAAGATTCACCCCGTGCGCGGGATATTAGCGAGCTTGATCTGATTTTGTAAAGAAGTAAGAAAAACGAGCGATACGCTCTCCTGTCGAGAGATAACGCTGACAGTAATCAGTGCCTACGGTCCCGCCCGGGAGGTCACATTGATGTGAAATTATAGATGCACTAAACCGACGCTCCTCACTCGAGAGTCACGGGATGTTAAGACTCTCCAGTGTGGTGATTTTGTCAGCTATAGTGTCCTCATATCGAAGCCCTGTAATGCACATCACTGCTCAGGCGGTATAATAACTAACAATGTCCCCCCCAACTCAACTCGGTAAGTATGTACCGAGTTGACCTCCCGCAGAGAAATTCTACCCCCGGTCAATTAAATGACGTTCATCGAGCAACACCTGTATAGTAACACTATCTCGTGATGTGGCAGGGTTTCACGAAGGAGTTCACGTCGCTGTCGGCGCTGGTGACGCACCACAGTGTGATGCCGGAGCTGCTGCCGGTGCCGCTGCAGCTGCCGGCGCGCGCCGCCCGGGAGCCCCCGCGCCGCGACCACGCCGACATCGACGCCGTAGCCCCGCGCCGCGCTCGCCCGCACCCGCCGCCGGGGTACCGGCACCAACTCGACGTGTAATAGACGTCGCCGCGTCAGCTCGACGTCCCATCGAACGTCACTACAGCTCCGCGTGGAAACTATTCCCGTGTGGAAGGATGGTGCATTGATCGTTGTGTAGTCGAACGGTGACACTTGAAACGATGAAACGTGTCGATCTCGAGTGTGACTTTCGATCGCGGTGTAGTGTCATCGGTGACTTTTACCGCAGCGGAAATATTCTTCCGGTCGTGTGGAGACGAACCCGCCTGGTCGTTTATGCACCGTCGTGTCGTGTGAACCTTGTGAACCTTATGTGAGTCGTAAAATCGTCATTAGAGTAATTTGTGTCGAGTGTGACTGCGACTAACGGAAGTGAAATTATAGTACGAATAAGATTATATTGATAATTAAATGTATTATCGTGACAGATGATAATATCGATCAAAAATATATCAAAATTAGTCATTGTTAAGGAGTCATTAAATTATTTACGTTGTTCGATGTTGCCGAGATAGATCACTTTTTATATAAATAAATGAATAATGTGATAAATTGTCAGTTAAGGATGTGCGACGTGTAAAGTATATAATTTGTAAAGATGTGTATATGAATGTAACTAGTTTCGTGCAATTTTCGTGTCATAATCATAGTTTGGATATATGTATTTGCGAGTTTTGTTTGCGTTTCGTGCGATATTTGGTGTAGGTGTTCTAGTCTACAAATTTTTACAAAGTTTGGTTGCAGGAACAATAAGATCACAAGTGAAAACCTAACAAATTTGAAATATAAACTGTGCAACATTTTTTTGAACAAAAACAAAACAAGAAGCTTTATATTATCATGATCAAGCTGATCAAACATATTCTATGTTATAAAATAATTTTCAAAAATGTATAGATGTAATTTTACAATGTATGTATGTATGTTCGAAAGCAAATACTATTGTGCTGTGTTGGATACAAATGAACTATATTATGATATAATTTGTGATGGTCATGAAGAATAAATTTTAGTAATGGATATTGTAAACAAGTTGCCTTTTAGCGTGTACTGCATTGGTTCTGCATTCGCGATGGATCAGACTTACGGTAAATGTATTTATTGTTTATTTCCTTATAATATCATCTCCTTCAACAATAACAAAATTATCAACTCCTTTTATTGTAAACTACAGTTGATTCATGTTCAGTTATTTGCAATAAATTAAATAGTTATTGCACGGTTATTATTTGTAATATTTAAAAAAAAAGCGAGCTCCCTTATTACATTTCTGTGGCATCAAATACAGTATCTATTGAAATTAATTAACCTAACAATAATATTTGCCAATACCCACACCTTCCACACATTACCTTCCCACAGTAATATTTTTTGTTGGATGATTGTACTGGAACGAAGTCGCAATCCCACATTTTGCATTATTAATGATAAAAAATATTATAAAAGTGACATTCTGTGAGTCCATCCATCGCCTTGTGAATGCGATTGTTAAACACTGCCTTAGACAAGAAATATTTGTACTTATATGAAGTTTAATAAATGTGGGTAGAGTATAGCCTGTTGATGTTTCACTCAAATGTTTACTTGCTCCAACAAATTATATTTGAAATCATATTTATGTAGACATTATCTCATAAATCTCTGTATATATAAAAATAAAGCGTGAGCGATTGACTGGCTGACTGATCTAAACTGAATGAGTCGAAATTTAGCACGAAGATAGATATCGTGTGGACAACATCCGCTAAGATTTCGCCAGCGTAAGCTAGTACTTATAAAAGAAAGAGTAACTGTTTGATTGGCTGACTGTCAACGCAAACCTGAAATTGCTGAACGGATTGAGTTGAACTTTGGCACATTAATAGAAATTATGACATGGACAATGGACATCCACATAAGAAGAGATTTCAAGTTGCGAGCTTAAGCTAGAACAAAATACAAGCAGTTGCTTTTTATGCTGTAACTTGAACTTGATTGAATCAAATGATTTCCATACGCTTCATTTCACCTAGACCAATAATTTGATTGTAACTTTAAATTAAGATAATATGAAGTAAAGTGATAGTTGCGGTCAGTTTGTCACCTTATCGGACACATTTTGTATCGTTTTTATATCCACGAACATTTCAATATAACACATTTGTTCAATGCAATAAGGACATTCAACTATTTATGATGAAAATATAACTATTACAGAAAAATAATGCTTTTTATTATATTATGTACCTCAATCTCACTGTAAATCTGACGACAGACAGAGGCGGGACGAAACGGAAAAGCGGAAGCGATCTTCATTTATTTTCTGCTACCGTTCGCTTTAAAATTATGGTTTAGGGGCTGCGCAGACGACAGACTATCCATGACGCACTTTTTAGTCTGTGAAAATAGAACCTATGCAATTATATGCAGTAACGCACACGACGCGCAAAAAGTCCGGCGCACAACGTCCCTACAGCTCTGCCGACATAATGATCGAAGATGTACGTCGTGTGCGTTGAGTCTGTGAAAAATCCGCAACCGACTTTTTGTGCGCCATGCAGACTTTTTGTGCGCCGCAGACTCGATCGCACAAAAAGTGTGCCGTCTGCGCAGCCCCTTAGGGCTTGTTCACGTGAATGCGCGGGCGCGCGGGCGCTTTATGTTATCTCGATTCTATTCGACAAAGTGACGATGCCAATTTTTGCTATTGAAACGACATTAATACGAGAATATCCAGAAAATGTCCTTTATAAACTTTTCTTTATTTAAATGAATTTAAAATTATTATGTTTTATGGCTGACATGACATCTACCGGTAGCAAATGGAAACTTCAAAAGCTTAGAGGGAGGATGGTTGGCACGTAGGTAGAAAATTATTAATAGAACCCTCTGTTATTTTCTTGCTCTCTGTTAGATTCGTGAAGCTTGTAGTAAGAAATGTTTTCACGACCCTCACATAGATGTCGCTAGGCGTATTAAACCGACGGCCGTTACTAGTTAAAATATACTTTCTTAAAGTAATGGCAGTTAATTAAGGGAATTAAAAGTTATAACAAACATACAAAATAGTTTTTAAGTCAATAATAAGGTCGTAATAAATCCAAGTGCTACGTTTGTAACCCCAAGATTTTAATCCCCTCGAATTAGCTTAAATGTAAATTGTAGTCATGAAAGAAGCAGTATAATCGATTCTATCATCGATTATTATTTTCTATATTTATTAACTAAGTTACTGTTTGAAATCAAATTAATAATCATGGACATTATTATTAAGTAAAACAAAGAATTAACATCAATAACACGAAGTGTATAATAATAGGTAGCAAATAATATCTACAAAAGATAAGCGAACCCGACATTAAAGAGTTCTCGTGACTCGCGTTACTTCAACAGTCTCTGTTGTAATATTTCACGGGGAGTGAAGCTACAGCATTTACTGCACAAAGCGACTGTGTACCTATGTATTACTGTGTACTATAGGCTATACAGCGGTGTATGAACCTCTGCGAGCTCTCAGTGAATATTCTATTTGAGCGCCGAATCTATGAGCCACTGCCGTTGGGAACATTTTTCACTTAAAATCTTTATATTTTGCTGTATTGCTGATGTGTGTATGCGTATTATATGTAGGTAAATGTCCTAAATAAATGTGCATATTTCATGGATACCTTCACGGGTAAAGTGCCACCAACGAGTATATCAAAAGGTAGAGAAACGTCTACAAAAAATGTTTCATCCTGAACCCCTTGAACGTGGCAAACTAAATATATAAACGAAAAGAGTGACTGATTGACTGACTGATCTATCAACGCACAGCCTAAACTGCTCGACGGATTGGGTTGAAATTTGGAACACAGGTAGGTTTTTTTGACATAGACCTCCACTGAGAAAGGATTTCGCCGTGCGGGTAAAGCCGTAGCACAGCGGCGGTTAGGCGTGCGTAGCCGTAGGTATAGCTAGTATAAGCTAGTCCGTATATAAAGATGTTAATTAACTTATCAACTCTATGAAATGCTTAAAGTTATTTTTTCTTCAACTCAGCCTATGACCATAAGGCTAAGACTTAAGCTATAAGGCTGGTGCTTTAGTTTTTCTCTGTATGTTTTTGGTGTTACAATAAGGAGTTTTCTATTCCATTCTATAAAACACAGTCTCCCAAAACACATGCCAGTACACAAACGCAGTATAAATTCCCTTGGAATTCAGTTAGGATCCGTGGCTTAGGTCGTCTGCGGAGTGAGCCATCCCGCCGGGAGACAGACTCGCGTTTTATAATGTAAAGTGAATGGACGCTTTAACGGGAGCTGCATTCTGTCGGATTCACTTTGTTACTGTGGAGGATATTTACACGCTAAATATGCGCTGAGGTCTTACCCCTGTATTTTATCCTCGCCACCTACCACCCACTGCACAAAAACATATCGCAAACCGGTCATTTTAGTTAACCGTTAGTCAATTAAGCCAGATTTGATCGACAGCACGTCGTCAATGACCGATACCGCGTTGGGTAATGATCAAGTGGCGTAATAAGGTAACATTCTTTAAAATAAATAAAATACAGTGATTATAATTTTTAAAGTCACGTGCAAAAGTTTGCGCGTTCTCATTAAAATTTTCGGCAATTTGTTTTGTTTGTGAATGTGACACTGTGACAAAGAGTGTGTGTGGCTAATTAGAGGTAGAAAACTTAAACATTATGCCTTCTATTTGTTTAAGTCTACTAAAAATACAAAACTTCGCAAATCCAGCATCAAATCAAGTTACATCGTCATGCACCGTTTACTGTTTACTCGCCTCGGTTTAAAGAAGCTCAAGTGAGTAAGTAGTTAAGACTCGTTCTGAGAAGGCAACAGTCGCATCAAAGATAAAGTTTGGCTGCAACTCGACGTCCACAGCCTTCAGTATCAGGGAACCGAGCCAACTGCACGTTCCAACTCTTATGGAATATCATTCGAGTTTATTAACTTGATCTTCATAATCCAGTCTTTCTAGAGTAAAGCCGTAACAGGAAGATTAAGACATACCTATGTACACCTATATTATACCAAACATTTTAGGTTTACGTAATATTTAAAAAAACGGGCTATTTTGGTCACCAATCTGAAATTCTACCGTAGCAGACCGGTAGAATTTCAGATGAACGAGATTCTAAATAAAATTATTGTAATACTAGAGAGACTAAGACGAATAAAAAACATATCCATATGCATATCCATATCCATATCCATATCCATCCATACATATAATAAGAATGGAAATTTCTCCCCATTCATTGTGATCCTTTACTAAGGTGAACTGTGAAAATACGCATATGAACAAAACGACGCGAAAAAGTCGCTTGCGCGATCTAGATCGTAAAACATTTTGTCAATTTTTCCTAGGGAAACGTAAAATAAAATAATAAAATAAATAATAATCATTTATATCGGACACATCGCCCCTAATTTACATCAAAATTTCGAAGTAAAAGTAATAGAATATAAAGTAAATTCAATTCAAAAAAATCAAAAAGCAAAAAGTGCGACAAACTAAAAATACGCCATCTATCGATGTGGCCATAAACGAAAATTTACCAGAGTAGTTTTATTAGGCTTAATTTGTAAAAAGGTTATTACTTATGTGTGATAAAACGGCACAACCGAATTGTATGCAGTTTTCGCTAAAACGTTGCAAATTTCTCTAATTTGTAAATAGTATTGGTTTTATTTAAATCGGTTTTTAAATAAAAGAGTTATATCTATCTAAAGATTTACTTATCTATTATATAAAATCGTTCGTACACTTTTGTTCTATCAACGCACAGCCCAAACGGCTGGACGGATTGAGCTGAAATTTGGACAGCGTATTCGTAAGAAGATTTCATCGTGCAATAAGAAGCGATTTTTTAAAATTCCCTCAGGAACAGGAATTATTCCCGAAAAACGAATGTATGCAAATCCGTAACCGCTGAACCGATTAAGCCGAAATTTTGTAAAACGATAGTTGGGATTGTGATTAGAAACATCAAATAGTTTTTTTGTCAGAAATTTACTTTTAAGGGGGGTAAAGGGGGGTCGAAGTTTGTATGGAAAATTTAGAACCGCTGACCCTATTGAGCTGAAATTTGGTACAGAGATAGATTGAGTCCTAAAAAATTGAATGGTATACTTTTTATTCCAAAAATCAACCTCTAAGGCGGGATAAAGGAGGTCAAAGTTAGAATAGGAAATCGGTAACCGCTTCTTTGTTTAAGCTGAAATTTAAACCAGCGTGTTCTTTAGGTAACGAAGGCGACGTATAAAAAGGGATTTTTGCAAAATTCTTCCGGGAACGGGAATTATTCCCGAAAAACGTTTGTATGCAAGTCCGTAACCGCTGAACCGATTAAGCTGAAATTTTGTAAAACGATTGTTTAGATTGTGTTTAGGAACATTAATTTTTTTTTTGACGAAAATTAACATTTAAGGGGGGGTAAAGGGGGGTCGAAATTTGTATGGAAAATTTAAAACCGCTGACCCCATTGAGCTGAAATTTGGTACAGTGGGAGATTGAGTCCTAAAAAATGATATGGGATACTTTTTATCCCAGAAATCAACCTTGAAGGGGGAAGAGGGGGGGGGGGGTAGAAGTTTGAGTAGAAAATCAGTAACCGGCCATCTTTTAAAGCTCAAATTTGAACAGCGTATTTTTTATGTAACGTAGATGACCGATAAAAAGGGATTTTGCAAAATTTCCACGGGAACGGGAATTAATTCTAAAAAACGTTTGTACCTAAAACTGTAACCGCTGAACTGATTGAGCTGATATTTTGTAAAACGATTGTCTGAAGTGTGTTTAGGAACATTGAATAGTTTTTATGTCAGATATTAACTTTTAAGGGGGGTAAAGGGGGGGTCAAAGTTTGTATGGGAAATTTAGAACCGCTGACCCTATTGAGCTCAAATTTGGTACAGCGGTAGATCTAATCCTAAAAAATGATATGCAATACTTTTTTCCCAGAAATCAACTTTTAAGGGAAAAAAGGGGGGTGCAAGTTTGTGTAAAAAATCGTTAGCCGCTTCTTTGTTTTTGCTGAAATTTGGACAGCGTGTTCTTAGTTACATAAACTAAGACGACCGATAAAAAGGGATTTTGTGAAATTCTTACAGGAACGGGAATTATTCCCAAAAAACTTTTGTGTGCAAATCCGTAACCGCTAAACCAATTAAGCTGAAATTTTGTAAAATGATGGTTTGAGTTTTGTTAAGGAAATTTTTAATAGTTTTTATATCAGAAATTAACTTATAAGGGGGGGTCAAAGTTTGTATGGGAAATTTAGAACCGCTGCGCTGACCCTATTCAGCTTAAATTAATTTAGTGCAGAGGTTGATTGAGTCCTAAAAAATGGGATACTTTTTATCCCAGAAATCTACATTAAAGAGGAGGAAAGGGGGGGGGGGGGGGGTGCAAGTTTGCGTAAGAAATCGTTAACCGCTTCTTTATTTGAGCTGAAATTTGGATAGCGTGTTTTTAGGTGGTTTTGGCGACTCACGAGAAGGGCTTTTGCTAAATTCCCACTGGAACGGGATTTATTTACAAAAAACAATTGTATGCAAATCCGTAACAACTAAACCGATTGAATCGAAATTTTGTAAAATCATGGTTTGAGTTGTGTTTAGGAACATTAAATATTTATTTTGACAGAAATTAATGGGAAATTTAGAACCGCTGACCCTATTGCGCTTAAATTTGATACAAAGGTAGATTAAGTCTTAAAAAAAGATATGGGATACTTTTTATCCCAGAAATCAACCTTTGAGGGTAGGAAAGAGGGATCCAGTTTGTGTAGGAAAGGTAACCGCTTCTTCGTTTTAGCTAAAATTTGGACAACGTATTCTTTATGTAACGTAGGCGACCGATAAGAAGGGATTTTGTGAAATTCTCACCAGAACAGGAATTTTTTCACAAAAACGTTTGCATGGAAATTAGTAACCGCTGAACCGAAAATGAGCTGATATTTTGTTAAGTTCTGTTAATGAATAGTTTTTTTATGTCAGAAATTAACTTTAAGGAGACTAAGTATTAAAGGAGGGGGAAGGAGGATCAGAGATTTAATGGGAATTCAGGAACCATGGAATTGATTTGAGTCGCGGGAAGGATGGTGTGAGAAATTAGTAACGAATAATAATTTAGCTGAGGTACATTACAGTAGAGATAAGTTAAAGAGTTACCGGGAAAGGACCACAAATAGTTTTAATTCCTGAAAAGAGGCGTGAAAATTTATGAAGGCGATAAACTACCGCTCAACTGAGATAATTTGACCTCTGGGAAAGGACATAGGATTGGTTTCTACGGTAGCGAACAAAACTGCATAGAAATACCCAACCCGATATTCTTCGCTACCCACAGCGGGAGCAAATAATATATAGCCATGCCTTATTTTACGCTTACAAAGTCACGGGGATGGAAATACTATCATAGTGAACAAAGCAGCACCAAATTCGCTTTATTAATTGACTCTCACGCGCAACGAAGTGCGCGCGGGTCAGCTAGTATTAAAATAACTTAAAAACTAAACACCTATAATCTAAAACTTAAAAATACTGAGAAATCATATCTAAAACTAAATAAAAACTATAGATAACTAAAAACTAAAATATGACACAACTATAACACCTAGTACAGTAGGTACCTAGTAGAGGAGCGAAGACGGCGCAAATGTAGTTCCGGCGGTAATGACGTCATCATAGTACCTGCACTAAATAGCCTTAATGTCCCAGTTTACAGCCGCGAGGGACCTTCACACTAACCGCCTTGTTTGTTGCCTTGGTGCCCATTACTACCACTTTATTGTTGCCACCTTTACAACAACAATACATAACTACACCTATATACTACGGACATATAACAACATGTCTATTATATATTATGTACTTTGAGAGAAGGTATTGGTTGGTATCATACGGCACTTTTACTAAAAATCAAATTTAAATTATTATGAGGCTTGATTGACTGACTGAATAGAATAGAAAACCCTTTACTGAAACTCCACAAATATACAGAAAACTAAAACACAATTTCGTAACTTAGGTGTTAAAAATGGCGATCTTATCGCTTAAAGCGATCTTTTTCAGACAGCTTTACTGTCCGACTGATCTATCAATGCACAGCCAAGCCCGCTCAATGGATTCAGTTGAAATTAGTGACACAGATAGGCATAGAACGCTAAAAAGGATTGATCCACGCCGGTACAGCCGCGAGAATAAGTTAGTAATAATATTTAAAAAGAAAGTTGACTGTTTTAATGATCCATTATCGAACAACTCATAGAAAACACTCAACCCATGTGTAGAACTCATATCGCTGAACGTATTGTGTTGAAAATTTTCAGAGATTGAGACATCACATTATAGCGAGTATTATATACAACCGTCTTATTGATTTAAGCGAATACTTCCAGATTACCATAACATTAATTATTTAAAAAACTTTATGGGGGTTTGTCGACGATCAATCATTACATTATTCAAGTGCTGAGAAAAAACCCCCATAAAACTTAAAAAATGCTTCCCCACAGCTTCGCATAGCTCACTCGTGCCCCATAACCGACGCAATGGAAGATTTTAATTTGAGCAATTCCGCTTTAGTACCCCGCACCGAGAGTTCACTCATAAATTGCGTAATAAGACACAAAATTTGATGCCTAATTTATATGATAATAAAATGAAAATTAGGTGATGCCTTAATATTTATGAAGGTAATTCTTGGCTCAACGGAGCTCCAAACAACTTCAATTATTCTCCGAGCCGTGAATCTTTCGACTAATTGTTATTAAATTACCGAACACGCTTTTGAAAAATGGATAAAGTTGGAAAACATCAACACTTTTCGATAATCCATTGTCAGGCTGAAAATTGAAAACTCATCGTAAACTAATTCAGATTCCAGCAGCTCAACTGTTCCCAACTCGGTATCTGTGCCAAACTCCACCTGCACGCTCACACCAAATCCGTATGAATCCAAAGTAGACGCCGCCGCTGCGGCGCTGAGTCGCTTAGATAAAGCGCTTCGATGCTAATTAGCTAGTTGTGGAGCGCGACAAAAGGCTTCAACGTGACAAGCTTGCCTCACACGTGACGTGCCGATATTTCATCACTCACTATAGAGCTATATGTAAAGCCAGAATAGTTTATGGTCTGAATTCAATTGCGTCGATCTTCTCGTGTTGCTCGATGTTGTTGGCAGGATGTAGATACTCGTAGCTACTTTAAGTTTATGTTTAAGAACTTAAATACGACGAGCTTTATCAGAAAATCTGGGACAGTGTGTAAATAGTGAAGCGAAATCTGGGGGCACGGTAGTGCCCCCGCCAAGTCGAGCGCGAAGCAAGCACTGCCGTACCATCTTTACAGGAACCATTTCGTCGCATTTTCAGGCCCCTATTTGAGAACCTCTGGATAAGACCAGAACACAGAAAATTTCGTCATCCAGTAAGCTATAATTACATACTTAAAATCCAAAATTTCAAGTCTGTAGGTCATTAAGTTCCGAAGTTAAGCGAAAGCAAAGTTTCGCATTTTCGACACTCACTCACTCATGATCATCAAAATAGAACTAGTACTTCCCATAAACTCAGAGAGCTGAAATTTGGTACATACTTAGAATTTATTGTATAAGCCATAGGAAAACTAAAAAAACATGCAATTTCGGTCTCGTTTTCGAGATAATTCATCTGCATAAATAACTTTGTAATCTCATATAAATGTATAGGATTACAAAGTTACATTTGCAGTCAATGGTTAAAATTGTGTAATATCCAACTTATTAATTCAAAATATATTTAAGGCATAGTATATGTATATGTGAGTGTGTATATGTGTCGTAAATCGTCAGTTATGATCAGGCGATATCTAGCGTGGCCAACTAAAATAAGAGCCCAACCAAACTATTAGAAGAGATCGACATACCGCCTTTACTACAAGCTTTTATTTACTTTCACCTGTCGATCTGTCTGTCTGTAATTAAATCTTGCAAGTTTAATTAGGCCCACTTCCCGGTATGATGCATTGGACTAAGAGTGAACGCACACGTATCTAGATGGCGCTGACTGTATTTTAAAACGCGCTTACGGTTTGTATTTCTGATAACCTTATAATATAGCGTTTCTACAAAAATAAGTGAAATCCCACCAAAAACATTCTGTAAAAAACTAGCCAAGTCTCGATGGAGCTGCTTGTTTATCTCTAAAAAGTAATGAAATCTAGACAAAGTCGTGCCAAGTATAAGGTTCCTTACTGCGATTTCTTTATTATTATAGTTAATGTTGTGTGACTTGGCCGTTGAAGGGTACACAAGGGTACAAAACCAGATACTCCATGACACTTGGATCGCCTAAACATAAGTATTATTGAAATACGCAGCTTTATCAAGCCTACAATTGACTGGTTATCCAATCAACGTTTTCCAAGTGGAAATTTTCTATCGTGAATGGGTAGCGAACAGATTGGTGCAATAGTGTCATGGAGCACCTGGTATAATACCCTTGTGTACCCTTCAACGGCCAAGTCACACAACATTAACTATAATAATAAAGAAATCGCAGTAAGGAACCTTATACTTGGCACGACTTTGTCTAGATTTCATTACTTTTTAGAGATAAACAAGCAGCTCCATCGAGACTTGGCTAGTTTTTTACAGAATGTTTTTGGTGGGATATCAATTACGTGAAGCGAACGACACCGAAACAAAAGTGAGGCGAAGCTCGGAGCAGACGAGCGGCGAGTACAACCTCCGCTACATTCCCGGAAGCTACAAGACGTCGGTGTTTTTATGTTTTCCGTCGGTCGCGTCGGAGGCTGCCGTATTACCTCGCTCCGGCGATATCGCTGCCTTTTGTCTCAAAAGTGAGGATTTTATTTATTGTCAAGTTTAAAGGCGGGACGTGGCCGAAAGGAATTCTGTTATGTATTTATTGCGACACATTTGCCGGAACGCCGAGACACATTTATAGTTGCGGGTATATTTTATGAAATATTTTACGTTACTTGGTAAATCTGGAATTGGTTGACGTATCGCTTAACATAGGGCAAATAAAATATTCGTTTATAAATTGTTTCGTATTGTTGCGTCTGTGGGAAGCCGTGGGTTTAAATCTCAGTGTGGCAAAGATTTTCGCCTGGATGGTACCGTGATTCAAAAAGCACATATAATACTGTATCCACCCAACCGTTTCCTATAAGATATATTGAAGAGTTGTTGTTATCTAGATGACCTGAAACTGCAACTTCCTATGGTTACAAAACCTATAATAATTATTGTGATTTGACCCTGATAGTGTAAGTAGCGTAACCTGTTCTGTTGGAGAATAAACCCCTATTATAATTATGATTTATAGTAATAAATAGTGGAATGATATCAAATGAACGAGATCTCATTAGCAGCTCCAAGGTGTTCCGTTACCCCAATCAGTGCAAATGAGTCGGAAGCACATTACGGCTCCAGCGCGACGGCGGTAGGTGTTGGTCACACTATTAATCAGAAACTCTCTCTGTGTGCTGATTAGGTATAACTTAAACCTGTGTATTTTTATTTGTGTCTTCGCTATTATTGACACAATCTTTATGGGGGAAAAGGGTATTAACCGATTCGTTGCGTATGGCACGTTTCAGTGCCATAACTTTTTTGAAAATAACTTGAAATTACTACAAATTTTGAAAATACTGTTTTCTTTTCCGCATGCCAGAAGACATATCCGTGTCATCTAATCGTATGGCGCTGGGAACTGAATAGTGTCACGTTATTTTTGTTCGACGCCACATTTAAAAGTTAGACGTCGCAACGAATCGGTTAATACATTAAAATACTCGAGAAGTTCTTTTGATTAACTAATTATGATGACGGTTTTTAACTGTATTCTTTAGACAAGACGAATTTAATAATTAAAATTGGCAATAAAACATGGTTTTGTTACGTAAACATCTGAGCAAATAGATGGAATTATTTAAGAGAGTGAAGCTGCGAAAGTATGCTAGTTTATAACAAAGCCTCTGAAACTCATAGAATTACAATTGATATCTCTTTATAACCCAACAAAATACACATACGCAGGCCGGATATAAAATCAATTCCTGTCTTCACTGAACATCGTGCACAGTCATAACGACCGCTTGGCGACACGGTTTTGTCCAGTAGGTTGTCACAAGCCACTGCCGAAGTCTACCACCAGTATAAACCAGATTAACTTATGTGTTTAAGCGTTAGTAAAACAAGTTATAGTAATAGATTAGTTTGTGGCCGATCTGTGGTTAATAAAAGTGTTCTTTATTGCTGTAGTAGCTGTAATATTGTTAGTTTGTTTTTCTCAATAAACACATTAGCCACAAGTTATAGTATAATTTGTAGGCGACAGAGCATGCTAGGTACAATAAAAGCTACAAAGTCTGCCGCTTGAGCACTAAATCCTCTGTTCGATGCGACGATGTAGCGTTACAGTATTCACTACACAATGGATATATTCTCAGTTAATTAAATCTTTACAATACAACGAAAGAAGTAAATAAAACCCTTACCTAATCCGTGACATTAACTTAATGTTAATCACTAAAACATTTATTCATACAAACATTGAATAAATATTATACTATTTTTAAAACTATCGCGCGTGTTTTCTTTAACTAAAACAACAAAAACGGCACAACTCACTGCTCGAAACCGGGGTTGATTAGAGACAATATTAGACGTACCAATCCAAATAGAATGCATACCCATAGCCAATGTTTATATAATTACCGACATTTATACTGGCACTTGCCGTAACCCGGTTTTTATGTCCATTTTCTATAGAAGGACTCAGAGAAAGATACTGATATGTGTTATCCATTATATTTATTAACATTAAAAGCCTCAACGCGTTGAGCTTTTATGGCTCCGGGCAAGCCAATGAAAAGGCCCGAATCATGCCTGATTTTAAAAGCAACAAATTATTTATAGAGTCAATGTACTGTATATAAGGTAGGTACATATAAGTAAACATACTCCTACATAGTGTCATAATTCGCAGTTTCAATACGCGCGGCGCTCGCGAGATAATCAAATATTGACGAAGCGATACAACACCGATCACGTTACATACATACATACATACATACACATTATACATATGTTATTGTAACATCCTTTATCTTTAGGTATACATTAGATACTTACATGGGTCGTTACCATGATGGGTAGGTAGGTGAAGCTAAATATTAGGTACTTATATCTTTTTTTTTTGCAAATAGATATACGAGACGAGTATGATCCTCGTCTGATATTAAGTCTCGTATAACGCAGACCCTACATAATATTATGCAATGTTACTTACCGAAGTCAAACGATAAAAGGTAAAAAATTAACTAACTTTTTTAAACTACTTTTTGAAAACTAACCAACTTCTCCAATTTCTAATGAAACCGCACGCAACTTGGTGAGGTAGTGCCAACTTCAAACCTCTAATTGTTTTTAATTCCAGTTCATAAGTTTCAAAACGCTTCAAACTACTGCAGTGGTATTAAAGTACCTTTAAGTCGAGTTAACCCATAGTTGATGAAGACAATAGATCGGGCATCAGAGATTTTTTTTATAGGTATTGGTATTTGCCAGTGCAGAAAATTTCAACCACCGATAGATTTAAGCGCCGTGAGACAGCTCACTAAATCTGAGCGTTTAGATTTGTGTGCACACTTACAGTAGTACTTACTAACAGAGCCTGATGGTGAGTGGTTACTGTCGACTGTCGCCCAGTAAACTGTTGTGTTACCGACATTTTATGGCCAATGTCTTTTCAGTAATTATCGGTCAAGTATGCTGGGATAAATCCTACTGGGCATCACTGCAAATAATACCGAAACATGATCATAACAACGGCTTGGGGTCTCGGTTCGGTCCGGGAGGCCAAAGTGATACCTGTAGTAGTGACTCGTTGAAAACTTATTATTAAGGCCGTTCCTATACCCTATGTATGTAATGTTTTGACCAACGCAACAGTCGCAACACCTTTGTCCGTACACAAAGGAAGCGCGACTAGTTTTCTAGTAGAACATTTATAACGCGATGACAAACTTGGACAATGCCGTCTTAAACTTGCTCTACTTGTAATATTCTTTGAAGTAAGAGAGAGAGCACAAGAGGTGCTCAGTATTTTATTACTATTGTTAGTGGACATCTTTGTTCATCTATAAATTACAACTTTCCAGTAAATTTAAATATAAATTCGACTTCAAAAAAGGAGGATTTTTTTCATGTATATTTCCGACTAGCTGACCCGCGCGCACTTCGTTGCGCGTGACAGTCAATTTATAATGCAAAAATATTGTTGCAACCATTTTGAAAATGATTTGATTTCTATCCCCGCTGCTTTGTGGACGTCTATTTATGGTTATATTCGCTCCCGCTCTGGAAAGCGAAGAAAATCGGGCTAAGTATTTAAATAAAAAATTAATAAAATAAATATTTCAGGACATTTCACACAGCGCCATCTAACCCCATACTAAGCAGCTTAATGCTTGTATTATGGTGGTTAGGGTAACGGATATAATACTTATATACTTTTGTAAATACATACTTATAATAGATATTGAAACCACCCAGACCAGAAACAAATGTCTGTGGATCACACAAACATTTGTCCCATGCGGGAATCGAACCCGCAACCTTCTGCGTTGCAGGCGGGTATTAGCCAACCGCGCCACAGAGGTCGTCATTTCTATGCAGTTTTTAGGGTTCCGTACCTTCAAAGAAAAAACGGAATCCTTAAAGGATCAAAGTCAGGGAGGGATTTATCCCACCTTCTAGGTATAGTCTGCTACCATCTAAGGCCGCATCGTCGCTTAACATCACGCGAGATCGTGGTCAAAGGCTTACCTATAGGGGCTGCGCAGACGACAGACTATCCATGACGCACTTTTTAGTCTGTGAAAATAGAACCTATGCAATTATATGCAGTAACGCACACGACGCGCAAAGAGTCCGGCGCACAAATAATCTGTGTAATTCGGGCTGACCGCACCGCGCCGCTCCGCACAAAAGTGTGTGAAAAAAATTGAACGTTTGCTTCAACGCGCGCTAACGCAGACGGCACACACTTTAGTCGGCAATCTGCATTTGCTAGGGGTGGACGTAACGCTTCTTTCTTCTTCTTTTTCTGTACTTCATGTACAAAATAATACTTCGCGATCTCTGCACGATTTCCATAGCGTCTACGTCCCTACAGCTCTGCCGACAGAATGATAGAAGATGTGCGTCGTGTGCGTTGAGTCTGTGAAAAATCCGCAACCGACTTTTTGCGCGCCATGCAGACTTTTTGTGCGCCGCAGACTCGATCGCACAAAAAGTGTGCCGTCTGCGCAGCCCCTTAATGAATAAAAAAAAAAGTGATCCTATGAGGGTTGTCCGTCCGTCCATCCGTCTGTCTGTCTGTCTGTCAGGACCCTTTTTTTTTTCAGCAACGCGTGAAGGTATTAAGCTGAAATTTATAGAAAATAGAATAGGGGAGGAGGAAATACCCCCTCTTAGAGCTGTAAAAAAATCAAACTTCTAAGCCAACGCAATCAAAAGATAATATTTTAACAAATCGAAACTATATTATTAATCCAATATGCCGCAAATTTTTGACATTCGCAAGGGAATCAAAACCTACAGGGTACTTCCGGTGAATTCAGAATCTTGAAATTTGGTACAAAGCAAAGTCTAAAAAAAGGAAAATTTTCGAAAACTGTATTTTTAGTAACATCGTATAAAAATATTTTTAATAATTCTACATTGACTACTCCTTTCCTCAAGAACGCATAGAGGTATTATATTGAAATTAATATCAAATACTCAGGTCTATAAAACCTCTATGTGAGCGCAATCAAAAGAAACAGTAATTTCTAGCCGCATATTCTTAAACTCGCAACTATTCGCAAGGGAATCAAAACCTATAGGGTACTTCCCGTGAGCTTAGATTTTTGAAATTTGGCATACCTACGGGTTTGCACGGAACCCTCGGTGCTCGAGTCTTAATCGTACTTGACCGGTTTTTTTTCGCTACCACAGGAAACAAACCTGTGTCCTTTTCTGGAATTCAAAATATCTCCATACTAAATTACAGCTAATCAACTTAGCCGTAATTAGAATGCATTTAAAAACTTCCACGTTCCTTTTTCCGGAATGAAAAATAATTTGTTGTCCTTTCCCGATAACTTTTAATTTGGGCTAAATCGGTTACTCTTTTCTCACACTATCTTTCCCGCGACTCAAATCGATACCGTGGTTCCTAAATTCCTATAAAACTCTGATCTCCCTCCCTTTCACCTTCCCTTACTTTTATGGCCAAACTAAGGGCCCCCATTATGTTCGTTGTTAGGGGATTTGGTTCTGGGGGGGGGGGGGGCAAGGTCCAGACGGGCAAAAATATTATAATTTTTACTACGAAAAATGTGTGTTTAGCTCGCTCTGAGCAGTTAGAAAGCTTAAACATCCTTAATAATATGTGCGCGAGCAACTTGCTGCGAGCGCCGAGAAAAAAAATATAATCTTTACCATGAAATATGTGCAAAATTTGTAACTCTACAATGATTCTGGCCCCCCCCTAAATCCGCCTATGGGTCCAGCTGTATCTATTTCAAATTTCTACTAAAGAAGAGCTACTGATTTCCCATAAAAAACGCTGACCCTCCTTTTTAAAGCTTGATTTCTGGAATTAAAGCTATTTCAGGCCTTTTAGAAGTCTCCAATGATTATTTTTCAAATTAAAAAAAAACGCATCAAAACGTATATTATTAATAAATCTACATCAACAATAAAGTAACTAAATATAAAGAATTAACAATGACATTCGACCAAAAAAAAATTAAATTTCTAATTGCAGTCTGTAACACTGCAGGTTTTAGAATAACATGGACTGTGGATCGCCTTTAAGCATAATACTACAAAAATGCGCAAAAGTTTAGTAATATAAGTTTAAACATTAGTCGATCATGGCCAACATATCGCTTGCGAGTTTTAACGACGAACAGCGCCATCTAGTTTCAGAGCGAAGAAAAATAGTGGCATCTCAGAACAGTTTGTACTTTGTATGAGAAGAACTCTTATTACATGTTTTTGAGCGTTAAAAACTATTCAATTAATAAATAAATGTCCTTTTTGGAGACTCAAACTACATACATACATCTATATATCAAATAGGGCTAGCGGTTTTTGACTTCCACTCTAAGGCCAATTTCAGGGTTAAAAACTGTTCCATATCCTTTTTAGAGGCTCAAGCTATATCTAAACCAAATTTTAGCTTAAAGGGGTCATTAGTTACTGATTTCCCATTCAAACTTTGACCTCCTTTATCCCGCCAAAAAGTATACCATACAATTTTTTAGGACTCAATCTATCTCTGTGCCAAATTTCAGCTCAATAGGGTCAGCGGTTCTAAATTTTCCATACAAACTTCGAACCCCCTTTACCCCCCTTAAAAGTAAATTTCTGACATAAAAGTTATTTGATGTTTCTATTTACAATCAAAACAATCGTTTTACAAAATTTCAGCTCAATCGGTTTAGCGGTTACAGATTT
The DNA here is from genome assembly GCA_947507615.1 of Hemithea aestivaria. NCBI lineage: Eukaryota > Metazoa > Arthropoda > Insecta > Lepidoptera > Geometridae > Hemithea > Hemithea aestivaria. Next base: position 252,620 of record OX382332.1, read on the forward strand.
GCATACATTCGTTTTTCGGGAATAATTCCTGTTCCTGAGGGAATTTCAAAAAATCGCTTCTTATTGCACGATGAAATCTTCCAAGGAATACGCTGTCCAAATTTCAGCTCAATCCGTCCAGCCGTTTGGGCTGTGCGTTGATAGAACAAAAGTGTATTAACGATTTTATATAATAGATAAGTTACATTTACTAATTTAAATGAATTCTAATTTGTTTCCTGATGATTTTACATGGTTTAGAAATTAAAAATAAGGTGCAAAATGATACCTACCTATGTACAGACCCTGGCTACTATATAGCATCAAAGTACTCGTCAAGACGAATCAAATGAGCCCAAACTCGATGGGGTTTTTTCTATTAATCACGGAGTTCCTATGGCCACCTTCCAGCTCCGTCATCGGACCCTGGTTACTATATAGTATCAAAGTACTCGTCAAGACGAATCAAATGAGCCCAAACTCGATGAGGTTTTGTCTTTTGATTACGCGGTTCCTATGACTACCTTTCTTGTTTATTAGCATTTTATATGCGAATCTTTAGATTGATATAACTCTTTTATTTATGAACCGATTTGACTAAAACCAACACTAAGTTTCAAGTAGAGAAAACTGCAACGTATTAGTGAAAATTTTATTCAAATCGGTGGTGTTGTTTAACCACACCAGTGACACAAACTATTTACAAATTTAGCCCAAATTAAACTAAAGGTCAACCACAAGTTTACAGCCACACCGATAGATGGCGTCTGTAGCGTTTTTGGCACTATTTTTTTTTTAATTGAATTTACTTTATATTCTATTACTTTTATTTCGAATTTTTGATGTAAATTAGGGGCGATGTGTCCGATATAAATGATTATTATTTATTTTATTATTTTATTTTACGTTTCCCTAGGAAAAATTGACAAAATGTTTTACGAATTAGATCGCGCAAGCGACTTTTTCGTGTCGTTTTGTTCATATGCGTATTTTCACAGTTAATCTTAGTAAAGGATCACAATGAATGGGGAGAAATTTCCATTCTTATTATATGTATGGATTATTCGAAAGCTAAGCGTAAACAAGAGCGGGCCGCAATGCGAACATTTCATAGTGTAGGCCGATAAAGCGGCCCGCTCTTGTGAATGATGGTTAAAGTAAAATATTTGATAGTGATGCAGATGGATTTTGTGCGGCGAAGAAATGACAAAAACAAGTTATATGTATTCAGAGCTGCAACGATTTAGTTATATTTTAGTTAGAAATGGTACAAGATTTCAACTTGGCGTGCTTATTCAGCTTAACTTGATGGTTCCAAGTTGTTGAAATAGAATTATGTTCGTATCAAAAGTATGGTAGAGTAGTGTAGTTTCAGAGACTACATCTTGTGTTCGCTGCGAGAAGGCGCTCCGTGATGCGGTCACACGACATATTGCTAACTTTCGTTCTGACACTACTCTACTGCTGTAACCGGCTAGACTATGGCCATTGTGATTTAGTTTTGAGTGGTAGAATACAAAAGTAATTGTATACAGGTATTATTCCAATAAATTCATTTTAATCTAAGAATAAATTCTAGGAAATTTCAAAAAAATATGAATATGACAAACTAAAAAAGTTGAACCAACATGTAGACTTGTGTGGAAATTTTCTATTATTTTCCCTCTATGTCTGCATTATCATGTAGGCTTGCAATCAATGAATATAATAATAAAATTATGTCTGCTCACAAGGGAACTTTCCAAATAGGTGTATTAAAAATAAAACCAACAACTCCGTAAAATTAATTTCGAAAAGTAGCCTCTATTTGAATGAAAGCTTTTTGATGTTTAATTTTACACCTACCTTACAAATTGTATAGGCCGCTCGTCACAAAACCTCCCACTATCTCTCACTCACTAAGCTACCCCTTACATAAGATCTAGTCACAGGCGTCACCTAACTTGACGGCCACAATCTAACTCGCCCCCCTAACTGGTCGCCCTGCACCCGTGACGTCATGACCCTGCACCACTCACCACTCGCCACTGGCTGCGAGAAGGTTCTACTAATTGACAGAGTGCCGCCGACTGAATGGATATTAACCAGAATGTTCTGGTTGCTTTGTTAGCTTAGCACGCTTTGGAACATTTGCTTTTTGGATTATAGACTAGAATAATACTTTATTGCATATCCAACAATTACAAATAATAATTAATAGATGTATTGAGGACACTGTAGCTAGTGAAATTACTGGGCTAAAGAGTCTTAACATCTTATGACTCTTGAGTAAGAAGCGTTGGTGCAGTGCTCCTAGAATTCACATAATTGTGAAATCCTAGGTGACACTGTACTGATTATGGGCAGCCGTTATCTCTTAACATCAGGAGAGCGTCTTGCTCGTCTTCTACTTCATCACATAAATAAATAAATAGATTACACTGAGCTAGATACCCTAATCAGCGGTCAATGGATAAACAATCGGCGGTCTTATTGCACTAGGCAATTTCTTACAGACAACTATATAATATGTTCGTATTAGATAGAGAAGTCCATTAATATGTGGAAAATTGGGAAGGAAGCGTCCAAAAAAGGTTAAATTGAACTTTGAGAACCAGTATATGCATGCTAGAGGATGATGGAGTAGAATGGAAGAGTAAGACGTGTTGTTGACGACACTATAAAAGCAAAAACAACCTACGAAAATCAGCATTTTTTATTAGACCCAAATATAGGACAGGGACAGAGCGATGATGATTATATTTGGGGAGCGTATTCGCACGCATAATTTTTTTTCTCCTAATTTTTTTTCGCCGAAAATGTTTCGCATAACTTTTTTAGCCTAATCATAATTGGGCATAATTATATCTAGACATACTTAAGTCTTGCCATAACTGTCAGTTGCCCTAACGTTTTTTAGCATATATTAGTAAGGCATAAATTTGTATGTCATAATATAAGTACGCATTATTTTGTTAGTCCTAATTTAATTTGTCCGAAAATGTTTCGCATAACTTTCTCGGGCATAATCATAATTTTACATAACTATATTAAGGGATACAACTAATATTGTAAGTTAATAAAATTATTTAGGAAAGTACTTTATGGCACCCAGTAAAACTGGCTGTCACAAAACCGACTCGGATAATTTAGGTTAGGTTAGGTTTGAACAATGTCCACAGTGCCACGGCAGCGGTCAACAAAGTGCCAAAAATTACCATCCACTTTCTAATTCAGAGAGAGGGTAGGGTATAGAGGAGATTAAAATGAAAAAACCCCACAGTAGCTAGTGAAGTTACTGGGCTGAAGAGTCTTAACATCTTATTACTCTCAAGTAAGAAGTTATCTCTTACCATCGGGAGAGCGTCTTGGCCGAATTCTTACTTCGTCCTATAAAAAAAAAACCGCGAGAAGGCTAGGTTAGGTTTTAAGTTAGAACATTGAAATTAATAATTCGTTTCTTTTAGTATTAATAATATTTTGCCGATTACAATCCTGGTAATAGTATTATGACAAGATATCACTTTGCTTAAAAAATTAGGGCTGGATATATCATTATACTGAAAATTATTAGGGCTGGATATTATTATGTCGAAAAATATTAGGGCTGAATATAATTAATTATGCCAAAAAATTTTATGGTAAGATATTTTAGGCGTTAAAACAATATGCGTAACAATTTTATGCGTAAATACTATTATGCTTAAAAATATTATATTAGAAAAATTTAGGCCAAAAAAGTTATGCCTAAAAACTTTAGGCGTTTTGATGTTTAGGCTGAAAAACGTTATGCCACATTAAATTAGGACTAAAAATTTTATGCGAGCCAATATGGACCCTTATATTTGGTACTCTTCTGGTTTCTCTTCTTCTGGTTTGGTTCTTTGGTACTTTGGTTTGGTCGTGATTATGTTTGGTCTGGTTTGGAGGTGACATATTAAATTGGACTAAATCTCAAAAATTGAATATTGATCATAAGCATCCGCCATGTTTATCATGAGCTTCCGCCTGCGGTATTTCCGTTGAGCTTCAACATGGGACTCTTCAAAAGGCAAGTGAATAGAGTCTTGAAAGGTAGGCAACGTACCAGCGGTACCCCCGGTATTGCAGGTATCCATAGGCGACGGTGCCACTCACCATCAGGTGGGCCGTCTGCTTGTTTGTCACCTATTACATAAAAAAAAAAAAAAAAAAAAAAAAAAATTGAGTTGGTGTTTCAGTTACAGATTTTAAAAAAACTTATCTGTATAATGTCTCATCTAAATATGTAAAACGATAGAGTGATTGAGTTCAAACAGATTTAACTGGAGTCCGAAATAAATGATATAGAAGTTAATATAAAACAAAGAAATCCACAAAAAAAGATTTTTTTCAAGAATTGCCAAAAACGTAGGTTCTTTTAAATCATATAAACATAATACAAATCGTTCCTTAATTTTATAGGAAAATGTTGTTTAGTTTGAGTTAGGATGCTAATAATAGCCAAATATCAAGGAAGGTGCAAGTAATAAGTAAATTATAAGTTAACGCCCCATTAATAATGTTGTAGTTCCGGCTTCGCTCCTTCGATAGTTCGCTCTCATTAAACACATACTTGGCTTATAAGGGCGAATACACATTGGAAAATATACGATCAAATAAACAATATCTAGTTATCCTATAAACGACTTAGCAGACTTCAAGGGTTACCTGAAAAGAAATACAATGAGCGTGAGTTTTAAGACATATCTTCAAAACTTCTGAACCAATTTTGACAAAACTTACACAGCATCCTTGTAATTGAGTTGAACTTAATGTATTAAATGAGTCTACCATTAAAAAGAAATGGTTGAAATCAGATCTCTATTTTTGAGATGTGATGAGACGAGGACAAACATATACATAAGTTTCCGAAATTGGTACATTTACTTGTTTTAAAACCTCAAAAGATTGTGGTGCAGACCGAAATTAATAACCTTGTATTCAAATTAGTATTTTCTGTAAATAGGTGGTAATCAAAAACAGACCACTTGTCTGAAAGTAGGTATTCTAAATAAATATTTTTCTGAGGCGTGAACCAATATCTCGATATATTGTCCAGTGGGTCCACAGCTCAATTGGCATATCCCGTGACGTCACGGCGCTCCCCAACTTGCCAACGAGCCGAGAATTTTCAATCTAAGTTGAAGTTGGTAACTTTAACATAGGATCGGATACGCGCCGCTCTCCAAACAATTATCGAGGATCGCGTTACACGTGCTGTTTCCTCGGTTCGACTCTTTTATGTAACACACGGGGAACTTTTCACCAGGAACTACTTGTAATGTTTCACCTACTTTCATTTAAAGTTTATCGTTCAGGATGCAATACATTAATACATTTTATGTAAGTTACGGGGGCAATAACGTGTTAAAGTGACGTTTGGACTTAGTTAAGACTTGCTTAAATATCACAACGAGTGTGTATTACAAAAAATCACCAATAACAGTATTGATGATTATTTGTAATACGCACACAAACAAGCATAGAATCGGTAAAGCCATTTCGGAGACGTTTTATATAATAAAATGTGTCATAAGATTTTTGTATGTTAGATATTATATAGTTTAAACTTAAAGGATTATTACGCTAGTCATTTTCTTTTACACATAAAAAAAAAAAGTGCATATTTTTTTATAATTCGCCCTTTAACCACCTTTTGATATAATTCAGCTTAAGATGGTTAAAGTCGGATAGTTTAAAACAACATTTTATTAGTAACTCTGTATACCTACTTAAAAATGTAAAGTCTTTACATATGAATCGCAATTAAAAAGTTCATTACCTGTAAAATACACGAGCGCAGCGGGTGCAAGTAGCCGCGTGTAATTATATCGAGTCAATGTTTGGAGTCGGGCCATTTTACGGCCGCTGAGCTCGATACATACTGCCGACTGCTTCATTATTGTACCAATACGATACAATACAATACAACATTATACAATACACTAGTGTAAAATATATTATAGTTACGTGTTATTCTCTTTACTGTCAAAAACCATATCAATGAATTGTTTGATTTTTACCAACAATAATATAAACTAGCGGCGCTGGGTCGATTTACTAGCTGAAAATTTAAAAAAAAATGTATTTGTGTTATTCTAGAGCTTAAGACCAAATTTCAAACCAAACGGTCCAGTAAAATAACAAACATAAATAAATTCACATAAATTTCAGAATAGGCACTAATACTGTTGACAGTTTATGGTGTTTGTTGCCTCTACTTGCCTAAACGGCAGAACCTAGGTATCAGGTATCATAAACTGTGAAATACTCGTACATTTACATCTGTTAATTTTCTTTTCATATATATTATGCAGTAATAATATCATATTTACGAGTAGTATTAATATCAATAAAAATATATCTGCAATAATATTAATATGTTTTCAATAAAAGAAAAGTTATCGTATAACAAATTAGTGTAGGTACTCGTATTGAAAGGTACAAGTTTTAGGTATACGTGATGGTAAGAAAACATTACGTCTAAAATAAAAATGTTTTTTGTTTGTGAAGCATCGTAAGCCGGTCGCATGTGCGTTATTTATGAATTTCAGAACAAAACCGATAAAACTTTGCGAATATGAATTTGGATCCGCATTCCCTTTCCTGCGCTTCCTTCCGAACGTTGGATTACACTACTGCTGTTTACACTTACTCTTAGCTTTTGTTTTTATTCAATAACATGCTTGCAAATCGGAATATTTCGTAAATACTTACGACTATTACAGTCACAGAATTTCGCTATAAATTAATACTAAAATCTTTTTTACTTCACTTAGATATCGCAAACGTAACAAAAGACTTTGTTTAAAAAAACAAGTTTTGCAATCAAAAATTTATCCCTACTTATTAAGAAGGTACTGAAATTACAAAAAGTTTATTTTCGAGTTAAGTCTGTATTTTTGTAGCTGTGTGATCAAAAAGTCAAATTAATTTTTGAACGTCTAAAAATGTTAAATTTATTCCAATCCACCACAATGTTGTGAATGCGAAATTATTTCCCAGCCATTCTAAACTCTCATATTAAAGCTATCGTTCGAACAAGGCACACGCGCTCACATATTAAAAGTCGTCGAAGGCTTTGTATTAGTGTTAAGATATTAAGAGGAATCCGGCGAACAAACATCGCCTTTTATAATGCGCCATTGAAATAATAGTAAAGCGACCAGTTAACCCAGACCTCTCCAGCTGAACCAATGTTAACGTGTCTTGCAGTATGTGGAGGTCTAGTTACGTTGGACACGTTGTGAAAAGATATAAAATTTGTTCGAAATTTGGTCGTGTAGCGAATAAAGGGTATTTCTCGACATTGTGGCGAAGTCGACAATATGCTTCTGTAGAATCACGGTGTTAATGTGCTTTGCGAGTGTGCTTTGTTCTATACCTACTTGGAACGGTTTGTGGTTTACTAGAGATACTTACTAATATTTTGAAGTGAATGTGGTTGACACTGAAAAGTATGTACATACCAATGAAATATTATTCAAAATTTCATTTGGGCACATTATAAGTAGAAAATTTTTTGAGTTTTTATTATATTTATGTTTTTTCTTTTGTTTTTTTAAGAGGGTCCGTCGTGGCGTTTTCGTTCAAATATTACTACAGCTATTTCGATTTGCTATCGCTCCGATAATAATACCTAGTTCATAATATGGCGGACAAAAAACCGAAAAGCTGAAGACGTTCTACAATTATGCTTGATCTAATCTGCTGGATAATTTAAAGAATTAGGTTTTAACGCTTACCATAAAACTTAACTTTAAATAAGTCTAGTCAATTTTTCCAATATAAATACAAATTGGACGATGTGACAGTAAAGGTGTAGATATTGAATATCTTCGCGCTGGTTTATTAAATTCCTCCCTCTCTTGGCAGGCGTATACTCCGCGTCTCAATCAGATATGCAGATTTTTGGAACGAGTTCATTTCCTTACTCAATATATCGAGTTACTTTGGAACCTAATACAATCACAAGGCGGATTTATAAAATATATGTTGAAGGAAGCCACGGATTTGAAAGAGAATTTAAAATGCAACTGTAGTACTGTGAGAGTGGACTGATTTAGCGGGCAGGTAGTATCACTATATGTCACAATAATATTATGTGACATAAAATGTATAAGTTATTCCAGGGCTTAAACTACCTGCTGAGGATGAGACCTTCAGCATCCCAATGTTAACAAAAAAAAAAATTAATCCCATAAAAAAAACGTGGGGATTCATTTTCTTATGAGAATAATCCTTTTTTCGTAAGTATTTACGCTACGCCCATCTTCGGCGGGAGAGTATCACATACCGCCCTGTGTCGTGTCGTGTGTGAGGGTGACGATGCGTAATACAGTTTCTGGGACAAGAAAAAATGATTTACCTTTATATCAAAATTCTTAATCAGTTTAGCTTGTATAAATTCCCAAATTAAACAAACATCCATACTTTCATACGCTGCACAATTGCTAACACTTTTCAAGTATTTCATTTTTACGAGACTCCCGTGAAAATGCGAGCATGCGGCGGATAAATAAATGACATTGTTACATACAGCCTCCACACAGCCTACATACAGCCATAATTCAATAAATGCGGTAATAATAGATGATATTCAGCACATCGCTTCACTCGCGACCTTTTTACGAGCTATTCCAGTGAGTTATTACAGGAAGATATCACACGTTTTTACCTTTAAACTTACCTTTATAAATATATTCTAATATTCGGGAATTATGGCAACATCGTTACTTATGTACTTCATCCCCTGACTTTTTTGTAACGCTCATATGTTTTTTTTAAGGTGGCAAATGCCTTTATTGAGAAAAACAAACTAACAATACTACAGCAGTAAAGAACACTTTTATTAACCACAGATCGGCCACAAGCTGATCTACAGAAAATCCAAGTGCTCCAAACCACTGTCAGATGACAGAGTGCCCATAATACTGGCAGCATTGCCACGTTGAATGGCAATACTTATACGTTGGGCAAAATATACCCCCGCATTTACACCAGCATCGCTGATTATTTTGTAAAAAAAAACCTAAATTATGTACTTTTTACAACAATGATTCAGTAAAAAGTAGTGCAATATAATAGTGTATTACGTTTACATGATAACATCAGAGAATAAGCAATAATAGCAAAGATCGATTATGATGTATTATTTTTATGAATCAGCTAATCTATACTATTGTATAAAACAGTAAACTGACTGACTCATCATCGCACAGACCAAACCACTGAACCTAGCAAGACGAAATTTGGAACATAGGTTCATTTTACCCTGGAGACAAGTAATAGGAAACGATTTATGAAAATTCTACTCCTAAGTGGGTTAAATAGGGGTTCAAAGTTTGTATGGAGAAAATTCCATTTTTGAGTTGATTAACTTAAAACTTGGTGAAAACATTCTTCTAAACCTTATAAGATCACGTAAGGTTAACCTTGCGAAGGTAATATTCCCCCGTCAAGCCTACTCGTCAGTTCATCCATCAACGCGATCAATCAAAGGAACCGAACGTCAGGTTAGATTAGAGGTGCACTAGGTTACCTAGCAGCATAGACAAGAGGATCAAAATAGACCCCGCTTTCATGATTTTCTGTATGAAATCAAAATTGCCAAAATAAGGCGGGGTGTAGAGGGCGGTTATGACTAGTTCTATTAGAAATGCTTTGGTTCAAAGAAATTTACAAAAATAGGAGTTTTAGATTGGCTCGTTGAAAATAGAAACACGGAAGTAGAAGTTGAAAGATATTTGCCGTATTATGCAGCGTCAATGCATATTATCAGTGACAATGTGTCTTCGGTAAAGCGCCCTCTACAGTTGAGTCCTGTATGCCTAGGAGCTAGATAATTGAATGAAGTCTAGACTAGATCAGGTACCTATAAACAGTGTTGTCTCAGTGAAGGCTGTCGCCGCGTTAATTGAGTCGCAGCCTGCAGCTCGCAGGTATCGTCATTTTCATTATTCTTAATTAGTCTGGGATGTCTAGATTTTTATATTATAATTAGTTATTGACAAAGGTTTCAAGATGATCTAGGCAAGCGAAGAATAGAGAAGTTGGCAAGGTAAAAAAAATAATTAGTCTTATTTTATTAAGATATTTATTGTAGCAAGTTATTGTCTTACTACTTATCTTGTTAAGATATTTATTGTAGGAACTTATTGTCTTACTACTTTCTATACCGGGGGTAGACTTCCTTTGCAGGAGGTCGTCTAGGTGGGTACCCCAACAGTGCCAGTTATTCTACCGCCTGAGCAGTAATGTGCAAACATTACTGTGCTTCGGTAGGAGGGCACTGTAGCTAGTGAAATTACTGGGCTAAAGAGTCTTAACATCTTATGACTCTTGAGTAGGAAGCGTTGGTGCAGTGCACCTAGAATTGCACATCATTGTGAAATTATGGGTAGCACTGTACTGATTATGGGCAGCGTTATCTCTTAACATCAGGAGAGCGTCTTGCACGTCTTCTTACTTTTCCACATAAAAAAAAATATTTAATAATATATTTTCTATATGGTAAAGATGTAATACTGCAACATATTATTACAAGACGTTTTTTGACCAGCCTTTGACCATGATCTTACGTGATGTTAAGTGATGACGCGGCCGTAGATGCAGCGAGCTTATTTATAAGAATATATTAAACAAATTATAAATGATAGAATAAATCAATAATTATTATGGAAACAGTTTTAAAAGACTTCATCTTTATTTACATGTTTGAAAGTTCCCCAGATATCCTGACTCAAAGCGTAGCTACGTGCCTATAAAATATATCGATATTTTTGTTGTATTGTTCGTTGTTCCACCTCAAGACACGCGACACGTTTATAAAGTATTCATTTGACGTTAGGTTTATATCCTACCGTGAGGCTTCACATTAACACAGCCTTTGTCTTTCGTTTTTAAAGTTTGACTGACTAGCTTTTCTTTTATGTATACAGATAAATTTATTATAATTTTTCTTTTAAAACAGGTAAAACAGTCTTGAATTCAAATGTATGTCAATGTCAAAAAAAAAAAAATATTTATCTGAAATGTTAACTTATTAACATTTTTTACAAAAAAAATACAGTTCAAAACATATTTTTAAGTCCTCTACGAAAAATTTTAAAAATATTTAGTATTTTAAGACTTTCAGTGCACTAAAAACTAAAGAACAGATACTATACACGACAGAACAAAGAGAATATTATAATTTGATATCGTAGCGCCATCTACGCTTCGTAGCACCCTCTACGCGCACGTAGCACTGCTACGAGCTGATGAGACGCCGCCGCGTCAGCGTCTTTGTTTCTATCTCACATCTTAAATATATACCTCTTTGTTCACATTTTATTGGAATTTTAGAGACGAAAGTGTAGTTCTATGCAAATTAAGATTATAAACTAGTTGCTCCAGCGGTTTTACCTGTTAAAAAGTAGCAATGTGCTATTCAAGTATATTTAAGCTATTTTAGCAGCATTTTTCAATAGGGAACAGGTCAAAAAATAAATATAATTAGTCCGTAATTTAAATACACATGTGGGCATTGACTTATGAATAAAACAAAAAATGGCTGTGATATTAGTAGTTAAAGTGGTGGATAAAAAGTTAAGTCTCAAAAAAAAATATATAAAAAAGTGGCATGTGGTAAAAAGTTTTTGTGTAGGGACGCATTACGTCACTTACCGATACAAAAATCACGCAAACCACTTTGGACTAAAGAAGTCACAAAAATATTTATAATAAGTGAGATTTTATAAATAAATAAAACATTCACGTACGTATGTATGTTAAAAGTCTTTTTACATACTGTAACTAACAGGACGCAAGATTCTAAGTAAATATGTTAGGTAATCAAAGTTGCAGCAACTAAGTGAAGGCTGTACATACATTTTCGAGGCTTACATAAAGGTAAAGTTGTACACCACAAGGAACAATCGTAATCGTACAATGTACCCATTATATATCCATTCCAAGCATTATGCTTGCATATAATATAAGTAATAATGGGTAAAAGAAATGAGTGACTGACTGACTTGGCGGATCTATCAACGCACAGCCCAATCTGCTAAACGGATTAGGTTGAATTTTGGATCATAGATAGGTTTTATGACGAAGACGTTTTTGACACGCAAAGCCGCGAGTATAATATATTATAAGCTAGTGAAATCTGCAATTTTTTTGTCACGCACTCAGATTGGAACCCAGGGTTTTCAGATTTATGCCGAACCTATAGACTTCTAGGTCATAGAGGCTACATTTTGCCTTAATTTAAATTAATCCGCACAGTCCATCTGTTAGTAACGTTGCAAGCAGTAGTTAGTATTCAGCGCATGTACTAACTATAAACCAGACAAGATGAGACGCACCTTGTGAGCATACATTACGGAACTTATTGTATACGCCTGTAATGTGCAGTATTATACCTTGAGATTATAACCTGAAGGCATTAAACTTAATGATTTTATTTTAAAAATATTGAGTGAAACTAAAATAAAATACCAATAACTGCTGTACTTATTTAAATTAAAAAGTTTGATTTTTGTAAAAGAAAATAATTGTACGCCAAGCACTTCTACGTTATTCTAGGGTCTAAGATATGTACTAAATTTCACTTCAATCAATTGAGCTGTTTAGCCGTGAATAAGTATCAAACATACATAAATACAATTGTTATTCAAAACATATGTAATAAGTTTAAACTATACGTTTAAACTAAGCAATAATTGTACATATTCTGTTTGTACCAGTAATGAGCGGTGATTAGTAAACAATACAACTACAATACAATTAGTTAGCACACCCGCACTGCACACACGGGCTTATGTGTGCTACTAATATTGCTTACAAATAGACCTGGCTTATCAAATACATGATTAGTTTCACTATAGCTATGCATGTGTATGTCTGATTCATGTTGCTTTACTTCAAAGATATTTTTTTTAAGGAACCTGAAAAGTTATATTATTATTATATTATATTTTTTTGGAAAATAGCGAACATTACTTTTCCACCACGATTTTACTGAAGCAAGTAAACGTCATTAATTTCAATAATGCAACGATATTAATCCTGAGTAATAAGATAAATAACAATTTTATACGTAATTTTATAATGTACAACTTTACTCAATAAATTAATTTATTACGTAATTCCAGTAAAAAAAACTCTTAAATAGATAATGTTAACATAATAAATGATCTCTAAACCATCAATTTAATGCATTTACTTAAACACTTATCCACAAATAAAGCAATTTGTCCTACAATAAGTCAGAAAAATAGTTCTATTCCCGTACTCTAGAAACTCAAGTTCGGTTCACACTCGCACAGGCAATCCCGCGGGAAATGATGTGCACAATATTAAGTGTTGTTACAGTTATTAATAACGTGCCTCCCTGCCTCTCCGTGGAAGCCTTATATTGTGTAGTCTGTAAGAGTAGGGAGGTAATCATGTTAGTCTAGGATCGCTGGCTCAGACCTAAGTGGTGAGATGTCTTAATTGATATAGAGCCTTCCATGTCTGTTTAATACAGATTATATTTGTTTCTGGTGCGGGTGGATTTTTGTACCTCTGAGTATGTATTTAAAAGAAAATGTACATGAGTATTATAATATCCATTGAACCACTATAACACAAGGATTATTTTGCTTTTATGGCACTGTGTGAAATTTTTTGATATTTTTTGCAGATTATTAATTGTAATTTAAAAATAGTTCATTAATAGATGTTACTTCGAGTTTTAAAATATGCACTGAACGAACATCACTTTGAATTAATTTAATAAGTAGGTGGACCCTATTTGACCACACCAAGTCGGCAGTACCACTGGTATAGGCGACGGTAACCACTCACCATCAGGTGGACCCTCTCTAACATTAGGTTAGTTCAGCCAGGTTCTGCACGCGTGTAGCATGCCTCTCACGGCTCCGATAAACGGTCACGTGTGCGCGCGCCTCCGTGCCGTGACTGCTAGAGGAGAGAGCATACGATGCGATGGACTGCGACACTTACATTGGTTACAACATACAGGGACTTCATAAACTAAATATAGCATATCTATTATTGTGGGGAGCGTTTTTTTTTATGTGATGAAGTAGAAGACGAGCTAGACGCTCTCCTGATGTTAAGAAATAACGGCTGCCCATAATCAGTACAGTGTTACCTAGGATTTCACAATTATGTGAAATTCTAGGAGCACTGCACCAACGCTTCTTACTCAAGTGTCATATGATGTTAAGACTCTTTAGCCCAGTAATTTCACTAGCTACAGTGCCCTCCTACCGGAGCACAGTAATGTTTGCACATCACTGCTCTGGCGGTGGAATAACTGGCACTGTTGGGGTACCCACCTAGACGACCTCCTGCAAAGGAAGTCTACCCCCGGTAAAATGCTGCCCCCGGCGTTATCTCTTACCATCAGTGGCCGTAGCATGACACACGAGATCCCGACGAAACTTCAAGAGTAGAACTGTCATCCCATACATTGTACTTTTGTGAATGTATGAGATGACAGTTGACTTGACAGCAAGACAAGTCTACGCAGCGTCTGTGCTTGAGGGGCAGGAGCGTCTGACCCGTATTCTTCCTTCTTTGTATAAAAAACCTATCTCTTACTCATATTTGGTAACGGCAGCAGATTACCGTATTCGTTTACCTACCAAAGGAAATCTAAAAGTTGCCGCTATGAAAAACTTTTAAAACAAATCCATGGTGCTAATATAGCTTTTAGTTTTATAAGAGACCGCTCAAATTTGCTATATTATTGTATTGATTTAATAACGATTTGATTTTAATATAATAATATGTACGTATATTGCATATGCAATAAATTTATGTATTTATTAATATGTCTTGTTATTAAATTGACTATTAGAGCAGGAATTACATAAATAAAAATCTTAAAATCAGCCAAGAAAGATGGCCAAATCGAAGAGTCCACGCCTTTAACCCAGAAGTGGGCAACAGAAGGCTCCATAATAATGGTCAACAATTGTTAGCTATCGAAAGAAATATGAAAAATGTAAAAAATATAAGATGTACTCGTAACATCGCACCTCAGTGAGTGGTATGGACAGTGAAAGTACAATAAATTAGTTGAGCAAAGTTTTCCCGGTGAGATGACTCGGAGATACGTGGAGACCGATATATTATATCCTATTTATTATCTACCTGCCCTCTCTCTAATATATATTGTTTGAGTACCTGAAACAATACAAAAATGTTTTTAGAACACTGATTATAATCATAGTAATTTTAAGAACATTTTGTTATATGGCCACAATAAGGAGTATTTTTTTTTATAATTAATAGGGCTGCGTTTGTCCACAGTCTCACCTGTTGGTAA
Source organism: Hemithea aestivaria (assembly GCA_947507615.1). NCBI lineage: Eukaryota > Metazoa > Arthropoda > Insecta > Lepidoptera > Geometridae > Hemithea > Hemithea aestivaria. Next base: position 267,927 of record OX382332.1, read on the forward strand.
GTGATGACGCGGTCGAAGATGATGCACACAGACCTAGTACACACAGACTCCCAAGTTATAATTTACAGGAATCACTGATGCTAGCAGAGAGTTCCAAACCTTCGCCGTCCGGATAATGAATGTGAACTAAATCGCTTCGTACAGACAAATGGAATATCAACCATGTAGCGATGTGTGGTGATGTGTTCTATTGTAATAATATAATTAAGAAAACATTTACCGGGGGTAGACTTCCTTTGCAGGAGGTCGTCTAGGTGGGTACCCCAACAGTGCCAGTTATTCTACCGCCTGAGCAGTGATGTGCAAACATTACTGTGCTCCGGTAGGAGGGCACTGTAGCTAGTGAAATTACTGGGCTAAAGAGTCTTAACATCTTATGACTCTTGAGTAAGAAGCGTTGGTGCAGTGCTCCTAGAATTTCACATAATTGTGAAATCCTAAGTAGCCCTGTACTGATTATGGGCAGCCGTTATCTCTTAACATCAGGAGAGCGTCTTGCTCGTCTTCTACTTCACCACATAAAAAAAAAAAAAAAATTAAGAAAACATAGATAAATCGATATTATGGGGTGATTTGATACTTTTGGGAGAGATTTATTACTTTACCTAATAAGTCTGTTACCATCGACGGCCGCATTGTCGCTTAACATCACCCAAGATCGTGATCAAAAGCTAATAAATAAAATGTTAAAAATAATGTTTTATTTATTAGCCTTTTATTATCACATTGAAGATTTTCAATCGTAGAAATTAAGCAACGTTATGCGCGTACGTATTTGGATGGGTAACACCCACTAGTGGTCTCCAGCTTTTTGCTGTTTTTTTTAGGAAAACGAAAGCTTCTGTAGGCTTGTCCGACTTGTACTTGTCCGGGGTTATTTTTATAAGTTTAAAATAATATTCATGGTATAATTCATTTTTAGTTAAGGTTAATATAAATTATTGCCAACATCAAAATAAACGGCACAAAAGCATACAACAAACGTAAAAAAAACAAAAAGCCCAAAACAACCAACGGAAAGTGTTATCAAAGCGACGACAAACTTTCAGTTTTCGTATTTTTTATAAAATCAGGGTTCCATAACAGAGAGGCGGGACTCGGATGGAAACTTTTTAATTTCATCCGCCGCGAGTTTCGTTATATTATGAAACTTCAGAATTAGTTGCACCGCTGTACGTACTGAACCCGAGGATTTTTAATTAAACTCAGAGTACAGGTGAGGCCCAGTTATAACCAACTAATGTACGGGTACGAGTATAACTGCATTTACTACTTCCGCTTTTATTTAAAGTTTTTATAGATTTTCAATTTTATTTTAAAGTTTTCAATAAAAACGATCTAGATTAACGAGTTCAGAAACATAAAGTTTATTTGGTATTAGTTTTTACAGTGTACCTGAAATAATGAATTACGAGTACAATAAATACATATTTTTTAAAAAAAGTTTAGAAAAAAAAATTACGCATTACATAACACGATTTCGTTTCAAATCAAAACAAAATGAATTTATTCAAATTGGCAACAATTAAATTATTATTGAGCACTTTTCAAGTCAACATTTTACTATTATTTAGTTAAATTTTAGAAGTACCACATAGTTCGGAAAACACTCTTTTAAGAATAACAAATAAGAAACTCATTGGGATTATTTTTTAAATAAACACGACGTTGACTCTTAATAATTAAATATCCACACGAAAGCCACACAATGTTCTGTAATAATATACTTATTGTAAGATTTAGTGCTCCTAATTGTATTAGCGTGGTAGAAAACAGTAGTTTCCGTGAGCAATGGCAATTAAAACGAGTAGCGGCGTCAATGGCCCGGGACTCACACATTACTTTAAATAAATAGGCTTCTATAAATTACCCTCGGCGGTCATTTGGAAGCCGACATGGAGTGAGAGGATAAACTTTATTGGCATACATTTGTATAGTACATTAAAATGTCTGAAAAAAAAACTAAATACATCTCCGTGTAAGGTTGACTGGAAGCTTTTAGTGATAAGGCCTCTAATTGTTACAATTTACTAAAGAAAATGAAAACACAATTTCATAACTTGAAATTTAGCTTTGAACTTTGTAGACACACACACACGCGAATATGACGACACTTGACACACAGACACACATGACTTAAAACAAATTGTGTTAATTTTCTGTATATTTGTGGTGTTTCCATAAAGAGTTATCTATCTATCTGTCACCATCCAAAACTTGCAAACGCTTAAAAACTAAATTAATATAAAAAATAATTCTATTGCGGCGGAATATGTGGCCCGAATACGAGATGCATTACATTTTTTTTTTGAAAAAATACAAGCCAGCATTCTGGTCACTATAGTAAGAATAAACCATGTTAAACTCGGCAGTTATGTGAAGTATATAAAAGGTGAGCGTCGACGACGCTTCCGGAGCCACTCCGAGGCGGGGACGGGCCGGCTCCGGGGCGGGGACGGGCCGGCTCCGGGGCGGGGACGGGCCGGCTCCGGTGTCGGCGAAACGAATGTGTTTGTTTCGCCCTCGCTTCCTTCCGCGGCGTCGGCTGTGCTCTTTATAAAGCGAGATACGATTGTTTTAATTGATTACAATAAGCATGTCTATTCTTTAAAAAAAAAACTAAATTGGCTTCTCAAAATGCGGTTTTTGTAATGTTTTAAATTGTACGTATCATGCAATATAAGAACAAACAACAATACAAACAACAAACAAACAATTTCTTGTAACCAGGTTTGCAATAAAGTATTATTGTGTCGTATTGTATTGTATAAGTATAAAGCGGGCGCCATTATACGCTATTTCTAATAATAATAGATACCTACGGATAAAGTTTAAATACTAATGAATGTGTGTATGTTTTGCCTTCTAACGCCTAAATAGCAGAACCGATTGCGCTGCCTCCTTAAGCCATGAAATAACATAATATTTTATATAAACATTTCAGTGATTTTACAGTAAATATTGTATTTGTTGTATTACATGTGATATTCACCAAGAATAATGTAGTTTATGGTACATTTTGTTTGGTAATCCCTCTCTCGATCCTTCACCTTTATATTCCTTCAGCGAGATATGTTTTGTTCAGCGTCGCGTCGCATCGGTTCATGTAAACGCTCCCTAAAGGACGATACGCCCGCTCGTGGAGATATACGCGCCATTAATGCACGCATTATATTTATGCTAATATTCGTGGAAAGGGGTACGAAATATGCCATAATTATTATCTTAATATGAGTTTAATTTGTTTGCGTTCAGCTGAGTTATTTGTTCCCAGCTCGCGGCGAAGCCTTTATTGCTTACTTTTTGTTTTTTATTTTTGTTCATTTACATTTATGAACATGTTTGTTAATTTAATTGTTACATTTATATAACGTTTCAGTTATACTGATATTCTGCCACGATTAGCCCGACCGACACCGCGTCGGCAAGTTATCGACAGACACACAGACAGACCGCCCGATGGTGAGTGGTTACCGTCACCGACAGAATGCTGGTTTGTATATTTTGATCGTCTTAGTAATACAAAATCTGGCAATAAAAGGAAGGTTCTAAATATCAGTATAGTAATTGTAGTAAAGCCTAAAAGAGGCAGAACATCTGCGCCACTAATAAAGAGCCTATTCCCTAACAAATATCGCGAACATTTATGAGACACATAAAACTTGTTCCGCAAGATGTCTGCCGTCTGCACAACTCATAAATTGATAAAGTTTGTATGATTGGATGATAACAGGCCGGTGCGATTGAGACGCCCTTATTGTCATATCAAACACATTCCCTTTGGAGAGGCTTTGAGAATATTATCTATAAGTATGTATCTTACTTCGGTCGTGGCTTAAGTTTTTTTTTATATAACGAAGTAAGAAGACGAGCAAGACGCTCTCCTGATGGTATGAGATAACGCTGTCCATAATTAGTACAGTGCTATCCTGCATTTTACAAAGGTAAAATTCTGAGTGCACTGCGCCAACGCTTCTTACTTAAGTCATAAGATGTTAAGACTCTTCAGCCCAGTAATCTAACTAGCTACAGTGCCCTCCTACCGAAGCACAGTAATGTTTGCACATTACTGCTCAGGCGGTAGAATAACTGGCACTGTCGGGGTACCCACCTAGACGACCTCCTGCAAAGGAAGTCTACCCCCGGTAAAACTACTCCCTGAACAAAATCGTGTCACCGGGTGATCATTATGACCATGGTTTTTTATTATCTGATGTTAAGGGATGATACTGTGGCCGTAGATGGTGGCAGATTTAACCTATAAGATGGAATATACCCTGGATTCTAATGGATTTTGGTCTAATATTTTTTTGGTCTGGAAGAGATCGCTATTAACGATAAGACCGCCAATTGTAACACTTTCTTAAATTACATGTGTTAAATGTTAATTGTTTTGTTTGTAATTATTGTGTGCAATAAAGAGTTTTCTATCTAAATCTTTCCGGAATGTTCAGTGAAGCTACGTAAGAAGGAGCAATCACAAATTTGTACTGGTAGTATCTATGGTTTTTCAAAATATTAATAAAGGTAGTTTATAATATTATACCATAAGTTACTTAAAACCATAATTAAACCATGAGGGACTAAAGTAAGTATATTAAATAAACAGATATCAACGGAAGCCGGTAAACCCATAGTTTGTGAAAATAATGTCTGATTTCAATCAACGGACTCACTGACCCTTAACAAAGGGACCGTTCCACAATTTAACATAAATCATAATATTATTACATCGCGAGTATATTGACCAGAACTTTGCCTTTAATATTTGTAGTTTTCTTGTAAAATTATACTCGTGAATCCCAATATTATGATGTATGTGTGTTGTATGTGGATTGCGCAGATGTTGGTACTGTTGAATTATATTATCTATAGCATATCTCATTATCTATTTTTCTCATCCCCAGTTTATAGGCACATTACTAGATGCACTCTGTAATCTTTGCTCGATTCTATTCTCTGTGGTCTGTTTTCAATACTCAATAGAACATAGTTTTCAAATTATAATTCAGTTTAATTTCAATAAATACATCAGGTACAATTTACATACGAAGATAGATTTCAACAGCTAAAGCCGCAGGGTTCAGCAATTTACTTACATGTTAAAAAATATTATTTTTACAAATGTTTAATAATACAAATAAAAGAAAATTTAACTATAGATACTGTAAAATATAATCTGATATTTTCAGAACGAGACAGCTTTTTTATACAATTACTTTCACTCCTTTCTTGCAATATCCATACGTCGCACCTACACATGGACTTGCTATATATATATATACCTAACGAGTATACCTATAACCTATACTATAGGTACATATTATAGTTCTTATAAAACAAGGTTGATATAGAAACGTATGAACCTGTCAAGTGCGCCCACTATTTCCCGAAATTCAAGGAAACACGATCATTCTTCTTCACATGAGTCGTGTACACAGACTAAACCAGACCCCGATTATGAGATTTTTTTTATACTAAATAGGCCTACGTTTGACTTCATCCCAACTAATGGAAAGTGAAAATGCGGTCGACGATGGATCACGTAAGATGCCTATTCACTCGTGCCTTGAAGATACTTAAGTTGATATTTGTATGGTTTCATTATTTATTGTATGAAAACAAAATCGCCAAAACATGGCAGTGCGCGGGGGCGGTTGGCTAATTTTGATCGACTCGTTCAAAGTAGAAACTCTTTGGAAAGACATTATTAGCAGTTTTGAATTAACCGAGTTTCGGAAGGCACGTAAAACTGTGGGTCCCGGCTGTTTCCTATGAGATATGTAGGAGCGTTAGGTCATGTTGCAGGCCCTGTAGTAATCTCGGTGACCTGAAACTGCAACATATAGGTTAGCCACACAACCTATAAATTGTGATTTGACTCTGAGAGTGTAAGTTGGGTAACCTGTTCTGTTAGAGTATAAACCCCAATTATTATTTTATTGGCTCGTTTAAAGCAGAAACTCTTTGATTAAAAGACATTATGCAGCGTCGATACGTATCGTCGGTGCATACCTCCGGCAATGCGCACTCTATGGTTGAGTTATCTCTGGTCGTGTAGTACAACAATAATTTATCAAGCAAGCAAACGTCCTCAGGGATCGCGTCACAAGATGGCAGCCGGTGGAAAAAGGGCTCGGACCAGGTTTATCTCGACTCGCTGGACATCTAGGGCTCCCTCGGCTCATGATGGGACCAGCGCTCTGTTTACTAATGTGATGCCTAAACTTGTATCACATCAGAAAACATAGAATTATGTGAAATAAAACAAAAATAGATAAGATAGAATTAATAACAAAAAATAATATTGTACTTAGAAAAGACTCTGAAACTCTCTGAGGTTAGACAGAAATATATGAAAAAAACTTATATCACTTTGTGAATTATTGAATACTAGCTGACTCGTCAAACTTTGTTAACGTCAATTAAAATAATTGACAACGTGTTCCTATTAAAATGCTCTTATTCAAATAGGCTACAAAATAATTTTTCCAAATCAATTTTACAATTATTTAGACAAAGGTAAAATAAATAACTTTGTATTAATATCCCAAAGAAAAGTATATTAAACAATCACTACAATTAAAGCTAATGTATCAATTGGCGATCTTATAGCTTAAAGCGATTTCCTCAAGATTACCGTGCAAGGAGAGCATTATATTTTAGGACTGTATTGTTCATTAGAAAAACCACCTGTATGAGAATCACCTCTGCAAAAATAAAGGGCAAGTAACTCATTATATTATGTGTATAATACACATCAGACTAAGAGAGTCAAGTTTATCTAAGGGGTTCTTTAATAAACACTGTGACTCGAGATGTAAATAATTCAGATTCTAATATACAGAGTTACGGAAATATGTCCGGTTGACTGCCTCATCGCAGAATGTTAATGTAAAATAAACGCAAAACAAAAAGGTAATTAATTAGCCTCTTTCTCTTGTTGATGAACATTACAATAATAAATAGAGTTCACATTTTCCGAATACCTCGACGGGCAGCTAAACAAACAGGAGTGGTTCATCAGACAAATTAGAGAATAACTCGGCATTTCATTAACGGATCCTCGAGCTTTCAAGTAGATTAACAGCGAGAAAAACCAGCCGTTCGTTGGCATAATGTCAAAAACCATGGACGTACTCAAATGCAAAGGAAACCGTATAAAAGCAGCAGAAAAAAGCTTAACAGCGCCTCGCGACCTCATTCCCGCCCCGCGCCACATTTGGCAGCCACTACTACGAATTTTAAAACAAAGAAAAAACCTCCATCGTAGCCGGCGCGTCGCTGAGGTAGATTTGCATTACTTTTAGTTGAAAACTAAAACATTCACAATAGAATAAAATAAATTATTTGATTTACGACTATTAAGTTTCAATACGGACACAAGGACCGTGATTATTTATATTTTGAGCATTAAATTAAAAGTAATAAAATCTTGAATGGATAATAAAAAAATTTGATTATCAAAATCCTACCCTATTAACTGGTCTAACAATACCCTCAACACATGTCAAGTTGCAGTAAAATGACCTCTAATCCGTTACAATAAGGCTTCGCATGCAAATTGTTACAAAAAGCTCGTAAAAGTTGAATGCGCATTGTATTGGGTGGCATCCAAACCTTCTTGTTATTGATTCCTGCTTCTGTTCGTGATCAAGGATAATACAAGCTACTGGACTGAGGTTGTTTGTAGAAAATGAAGCAGTCTTAGTATGTCCAGTTGCTCTTACATCGGGTGCACCCGACATCATAAAAGTCGCGTTCAAAAATATTACTGCGGTGTGTTGCTAAAAAAACTGTCATGCGATTCGTACGTTGTTTGGGGAAGAGTGTGCTTACTACATTGACTTTACTTTTGTGTGAATTGAGGAAAGATAGACCCCGTCTATGTGGCCGACAATCTTGGCAATGACCGATACCGCGCCGGACGCTATACCGCGTTTCGAAAGGCACGTAAAACTGTGAACCCTATAAGATAGGACGCGTAAGAGGCCATATTAAGGTCATGTTGCAGGTCTTGACCACATAACCTATATTATAATTATTGTGATTCGATTCTGATAGTGTAAATAAGGTAACCTGTTCTGTTGGTCTATAAAACCCAATAAAACTACTGTAATGAAACTCCTTCTAGTGTTCAATATAGTTTGTCCGCGATCGAGACATTAGTTACACAAGTACAGCCTCTCGTCTGTAATGTAAGTTTGAACCGATACAGCCTGCTCCGATATAACGCTCGTATTATTTTATTGCGCTGTTGTTAACACACAATTGTATTAGTTACAATCTATAAAAAATCCAATTCCATTAGAGTCTTCGAAAGCCAGAGATCTGTTTGTCTCACAGAGTAAATAAGGTATAAGAACGGCAATGACAAGCTTCTAAATAAGTCTCAAATTTAAGTAGAATACACTCTATAATGTGCTTAATATCGCTGTCTTAATCGCTTGTAGTGAGGGAGATGAGAAGGCTATGGGCAAAAGGTTTTCTCTCAAATACTATTCATCTCTTACAGCACGCTTCCAACATATCTCATAGTCGTAATTAAAAAAAATTGTACAATACCTATCAAGGAAAACCTCAGAAAAAAATCTCAGGATAAAACTGTAGTTATCGATTCAATACTTCCCATAAAAATACACAAATCTGCTCGTCGCTGATATTTTGTCCCTACGTTTACTAGCAATGCCTACAAACTAATTTTTTTTAATCAAATTGGTTACAATGAAAAATTTTGTTGAATTTACAATTAGGCTTGTATTTAAAACCGCATAAAAGCACATCTTTGAGGAGAATATGCAATTTTTCTTCTAATCTGTTTTTTTTTGCTTTGATGGCCGATGTAATAATGTAATGAAGTAATCTGTGGCCTGCCCGATGGGCTCATAGCCTGTAGGTAGCTATATCAGGCTATAACCTCGCCAGACATTCTGTCGGTTGATAGCATCCGGTTTGCAAGTAGCCAGGAGAACTTTGGGATCATGTTGTTATGAAACATAACTTCTGTTTCACAGTTATCATTGCATTGATTTTTTTAAATTGTTTTGCTAAATTAGGGTTTTATAACATAACTTTTTATAAAAAATATTTTCTTTCTCTCAATGCAAAATATTTAATTTAGTTAGTTTATTGAAGTTCAAAACCTTTAAGAAAAAGATTAATTTAAAATAACACGAAATAGTTATTCAAATCGGTTACAATGACACACTTTTGCAAGTCAATTTTACAATTATTTAGTTCTATTTAAAGACTACCGCTCATTCAAAGCACCTCTAAGAGATGATTATAATTATAACTTTATGCTTATTACCCGAGCGTCTGTAACAAAATTACCTTTAACACTTAGTCCTTTCATTTAGAATCATAATGTCACTTAGTACTTTCCATGGAAGATAATAATAATCTGCCATTTAATTGGTTTTCACATAATATTATGTAAATTCATAAAAAAAAGTAGTAATTTTGTTAGCACCTGATTTCAAAACATTTTATCATATGACATTGACGTTCATTGATGGTTGCCATTTGAAGTTGACATATGCAAAACATGGGGTCAAGTGTCACCAAAAAACCATAAAGAAATTATCGATTTTATCGGTTTTTTATCATTTTTGAGGGTTCGATCGTGTGTAATGGAACTTATTTAAAAAGTTAACTATTTGGTGTGACCAGGTAATAAACTTTATGACATTTTAGTAGATGATTAGGAAAATGGAAGTAATTACTGTTTTGGTATATTTCCTAATTAGATTCAATTTCACGTTGATATTCGGAGGGAAATGTCCTCCAAAATAAACGTTGACTTCGTATCAGCTCTTCGAAGGTGGGGTCATTCGTTGTAGGTCAATTTCTCTCAGGGTGTCTTCGGGCTTCTGTTGTTTTTATATACAGAGTATTTTGATTGTTGGACTTAATAATATTTGGCTTTAGGAAACTCAGTTTTTCTCATATTTGGTGAATTCTAACATCTCGTTTTTTTATACTTTTGGTAGAATTTTTATTCGATGGTAATGATGGTCACACTGATGCGGCCATTCTTGGTTTTTGTGAGAGTTTGTTGGAAGGCGTCCCTCGAAAAAAAATTGGGATAGTGGCGTGAGGGCAGGCTTTCGGGCTTTGCCCTTGCGCCACCCTTGCAGATAGTCGTGCCCGGAAGCCTCTCCTCCATTTGTATTGGACTTATTTCAAGTTTATACCGAAATATTTCATCGGCCTGGGAGTCGAGCAGCAGCGATGTCGCGTCGCTCCTCGACCCATTTGTGAAAATAACACCCACGCTGGGAACGTGGTAAGTTTACCTAGGGCCGCGTTCTTTTCTTTTTGTGGTTATAGTTATTTTAACACTGGAATTGTATTGTTCCAGGGTGTTTACCCTACGCTGGAAATAGTTTTTACCCTACGCTGGAAACGTGGTTTTTTTTACCCTACGCGTGAAGCATTGCTTGCCCTACGCGTGGAACGGGGTTTGTACTACGCTGGTTTCTTTACGGACCTGTTTAACTACAGCGTTTTTCTGGACGGTGTTTTTGCCCCGGTTTTATGGACGGTGCTTTTTGCCACCAGTTTATCTACAGTGTCTACCTACGCTGGTTTAGTAACGGCGTTCAACTACAGTGTTTAACTATGGCGCTTTAGATGCCCTTTATATCGGCGGTGCCATAGGCCCCTTATTTTACTTAACTACGAAACTTATCGAGACTCATATGTATGCACGGTGTTGTAAGTCACCAGTGTTTGTAAACTGCCAGTTATATTATTATTTTTAGATAACCTATTGTGACGACCAGTGGTTCTGGTCTATTTTGTGGCTATGTTTATGTAACGTTGTAACTACTCTATAGATATTTAGTTTTTGTAAGGGCTGCTAGCCGCCCAAGATTTTAATAACTTTAACTCTTGTGATTACTAGAGATAATCGAACTTAGATTATAACCTAAAGGACTAAGAAGCTAATGTTTGGCAGATAATATACATTTTATTAGAAAACTTTTGTTTGAATTCATGGAACACCTTTGTTGGCGGAGCGAGTGTCTGGCGCCCTTCTTTATATAAATTCTTGACACTTTCTCTCCCCAAGCCTCGGTAACTCAACCCACGGAAACCCGACCCTCTCATGCTCTACCCTTTAAATAGGAGTCGGCCGGCACCTAACTACTCAGGCGTGAAAGCTGACAGACCACCACTGGTCCGAGGCGGACACGTCTGATGAGTTACACGTCGACCTATTTCAAATACAGCTCACACGTGCTAAGGGAAACCTAGTTAAAACTTAACAAGTAATATTCTAAAACAGAAGTGTATAGAAGTGTGTACTAACACCTGAGTGGGGCCACACGAGGCTACACAAGGCTACATAAGGCTACATTAATTCTAATTACACGCGCGCCGCGATCTAGTTCCAAACTTGGCAAATAACTCTCTCAAACTATATATTAATTAAAATCTATCGGCAAATCCCGACGCTGCGACACAGAGGAAATGTGGAAGATGTACAAGTTTTGCTGTGACATTCAATAATATTATTAAATACTTGTACATACATTAATATTAAACTTATTAATATTAGTTTATTTTAATTACTGGGCTAAAGAGTCTTAACATCTTATGACTCTTGAGTAAGAAGCGTTGGTGCAGTGCACCTAGAATTGCACATCATTGTGAAATTCTGGGTAGCACTATACTGATTATGGGCAGCGTTATCTCTTAGCATCAGGAGAGCGTCTTGCTCGTCTTCTTACTTCTCCACATAAAAATAAAATAAATAATATTATAATCATGCCTGGTACCCGTTGGGGTAGGTTACTATTTTCGCGTATAAGTACTTCGATGTACCCGCTGCCCCGGTATTATTATGGCGTCCCGCAGGAACACCCCTAGGTTTTTAGTGGGTAACCCCGCCGCACTCATACAAGGCGGGGGAGTCCCACACACCGCCCCGCGCCCCCGGCATGGGGTGATGATGCGCAACGCATTTTTCTGGGTAAAAAAGGCAGACTATTTTCCTCCACTTGGTACAATCCTGACCCTCTAGGAGCCTATTGACACTCGTAACAATATAGTAACTGTCAAATAATCGGGGTGTATACTCCAACACTATCAGAGTCGAAACACAATCACCACTATTAAATATTTGTCGCCAACCTATATGTTACAGTTAACGTTGCATTAAAACAACGATTGTTGTCAACGGTTGTTGTTGTTGATTGTGTTTTGTGTTATAGTTTTAAGTTTTCTGTATGTTTGTAGTGTTTCAATAAAGAGTTTTCTATTCTTTTCTATTCTATTGTCGTACATAACCCTACTACATTATCTCCACTGTGCCTCAGTGGCAGCAAAGACGGCAGGTAGCGGTCGGTAAGCCGTCAGCGCCGCGAGTTGGTTCACGTGCTTCATTCTCTACTTTTATTAATTTTTCCATTCGGACCAACTAAACTATTGATCGGAGTAAGAAGTAGTGAGGCACCCTTAGTAAGCCTTCTCAGGTCTTAGTCCCTGATTAGAATTATTTTATGTAAAGCTGGCGTTTATTATTAAACTAGCCAAAGCTCGCATTGAAAAAAATGTTCTTAGTGGATGTCACATTGTTTGTACCAAATTTCAACTCAATCAGATCGGCAGTGTGAGCTATTTCTTGATAGGTCAGTCAATTATTTAGTCAGTCAGTTACGCTTAACTTATAAATTTAGATGAAAACTGTTTTATTGTCTGCCTATGAATGAAGAAATCCAGATTGACTTATCCAGATTGAGTACTCACATTAATTTTATTAGTTAGGACCTATGCGATAAGTACCAACTTATAAAATTATCATAAATTTAAGGAGTGATTGACTGGCACATGCTGTACATCAAGCGGTGTGCTTACTATGTATGCTTCATTTCTAGCTTAATAAATAACTTCTAGTAGTGTAAGCAGTATTTTTTCCCTCGTATGAGCTTAGTGCGGGACACGCCGCGCATGCACCTGGCCAATAACTTCGCCGGGAGATTATGGAACAACTTTCTCTTAAGCTTTATGTGTGAGAAAACTATGAACATCATATTGTGTGCAATGGACGAAAATGAGTTTAATACGTCGTGAATTTTTAAATTTAAGACTTTGAATTACAGCACATTTGAAATAAAGTAATTTGACATTTTCTGTTATAAACAATTAGAATTGTAGTAATATAAAACTACTATTTAACTAACTATAAAAAATAGTTATCAGAATTATATGAAAAACAATTTTATAAAGGTGAAGTTTTGTGTGTATGTTAGTTCGTTTTAACACCTAAACAGCTGGAGCAATTGAGCTGAAATTTGGTAAGCAGAACCTTAGATCTGATGGGATAGCTTCACTTGATACGGTTGATACTTTTTGACTAATGCTGGAAACTCCGCAGGAACGCCCCCAGGTTTTAGTGGGTAACGGGGGAATTAAGGCGTGGGAATTCCACATATCGCTATTAAAAAAATAAAGCTTTTCAGCGGGTGCAATTGATATTATAGATGACAAGTCACCAATAATAATTCAAATATAATATTAGTACATTGATATTGTACTATAACACCAAAGTGCGATTTAGAATCGGAAATCAACTGCAGAATAGGTGCTGCAGCCTCTGCATTTGGCAAACTACGATCTAATGTTTTCCGATCACATGACCTTAAGCTCTCCACGAAAGTAAGTGTTTATATGGCGGTTGTGCTGCCAAACCTCCTTTACTCTTCTGAGACTTGGGTTTTATACCGCAAGCACATCCGCACACTCGACAGATTTCATCTCAAATGCCTCCGTGACATCATGAGTATCAGATGGTCTGACCACGTCAGGAATACTAGCGTCCTGAAGCGGGCTAATGTTATTGGGGGCATTGAGATGTATCTGATGAGGCGGCAGCTTCGTTGGTGTGGCCATGTATCTCGTATGTCAGAGAATAGAGTAGCGAAGCGTGTGTTCTTTTCGGAACTCCAGTACGGTAAGCGGAAATGCGGTGGCCAGTACTTAAGATACAAGGATGTTCTGAAAAGGCACATGAAAAGGTGCAAATTAGAGCCCTCTCAGTGGGAGGCGAAGGCAGCACAGCGTCCAGAGTGGAGACGAATAATTCATGAAAAGATCAACGACTTTGAAAAGGAGCGTTGTGAAGAGCTCGACCGGAAGCGTGATGAGCTCAAGGCCCGACCACGAGCGGCTATATCCTACCACTATGTTGGTGGGACTTTAACTTGTCCAATGTGTGCGCGTACCTTCAGCAATAAGGTTGGGTATACAAGCCACCTAAGAGCACACCAAAGGGGTAGAGTATCAAGCCCCTAATAATATCGCTACAAAAACCCAGGCGTGTCTATTTACCGCTAAAAGGAGTCTATTCAACGAAGCTCCTTCTTTCCAAAATGTTTCTTTACCGATAACTAACCAGCTTGAGTTACTAGGAGTTACTCTCACGTCTGACCTTAATTTTGGGAGTTACATCGAATCTAAGGCTCAATTGGCTGCCAGGAAGCTGGGTATTTTGGCAAAGGTGAGGCAATACTTCACACCGGGACAGCTGCTAACGCTGTACCAAGCACAAGTCCGGTCGTGTATGGAGTACTACTCTCATCTTTGGGATGGTACTGCCAAATACCAGCTTCAGACACTGGAGTCGATTGAGAGACGTGCCAAAAAGCTCGTAGATGACCAAAAGCTCACGGAATCTCGGCTGCAGAGCCTTGAACACCGTAGAATGGTCGCCTCGTTATCGGTCTTCTATAGGATTCATTTTGGAGAGTGTGCGCAGGAATTACACGAACTAATTCCTTCAAGCCCATTCTACCGACGTACGTCGCGGCAGACGGCAAAGCGGCATCCTTACTTAGTGGCGTTACCTACTGCCCGCACCAAGCGTTTTGCTTCGTCGTTCTTAATGAGAACTGGTCGCGTTTGGAACACTTTGCCGTCATCCGTGTTTCCCGAGCGGTACAACTTGGGTATCTTCAAGGCACCAGTGAATAGGTACCTTTCTAGGCATCTTACGTGATCCATCGTCGACCGCATTTTCACTTTCCATCAGGTGGGATGTGGTCAAACGTAGGCCTATCTCGTATAAAAAAAAAATATCAGTCTTATAGCTCCAGATATAACAGGCGCCGAGGCCGAAATCGGTCTGGACGTTATTATTATTATAATATTAGAGGTGTATACGTCCGCGTACCTATAAGTTTTTCAGTATACTTTAAAATATTCCATAATTCAGAGTTTTAATTACTTATCGTGTAATGTCGCAATTAATCAGCAAATATTGAGCAATAAAAACTTGTAGAGTAATCTTTACGAGTCTCTTTTATTGTCAAACCGGAGTCTTTAAATATTTATTACTGGAGCTAGTAAAAGCTTTCGAATCGTATCAAATTTTAATGGCGATTCGTTTTTAGTATATTTTAATCGATTTTTTGACCATTACTCGGTTGTTTGGGAACTGGCGAGACATTGGATATATATTTTTTATGTAAAAATATTAAGAAGGCGAGCAAGACGCTTCCGATGGTAAAAACACTGCCCATAATCAGTTCTTCCTAGAATTTCACAATGATGTAATATTCTAGATGCAATGCACCAACGCTTCGGAAGATAAATCGTAGTTTTACAAGAATTAAAGAAATAATACAAATTTCGACTTTAGTAGTAATTGAGATAAATTTCTTACAAGAAATTGCTATGCTGTTAACTAGTTTACACTGGCGCCTTTACCAGGATACAACGATTTCACAAAATATTTTCATAGTGATTATCTAAGTCTATCTATCTATGTCTTTTACTTTCGAAAATGATATCACAAAAATAAAAGAAAATTAAGTATGTAAATAAATAAAAAAACCATGAAATTTATAATAACCATATTCCTTGTCGTCGTCTCCGGAATAGACTTGTAACTTTTGTCGGGAATCAAAGTTGTAATGACCCGCAAATTTGAGAAACGTCACGAATCACTTTTTATTCTCTGAAAATTGTATGAGAGAGCCTTAAGATAAGTATTAAAAGTAAAAAAACTTACAATGGTGTTCTGAACTTAAGGCCAAATTATATTTACAATGACAGTTATTTTGGTTATATATTTCCCTTCGGCCGTTTATACCATAATGTATTAAAAAAATAATTTTAACGTTAGCTTTTGACCGCGATCTTTTGTGTCGATGTTAAGCGACAATGTGGCCGAAGATGGTACCAGATTAAACCTAGAAGGTGGGAAGAATCCCTGGCCTGCCATCCCTGGCTTCACTGAACATCGTGCCGTAGCACAGTCAATGTCCCACTGCTGGGACCGCAATTTCCTTTAAATATCTCTTTCTTACATCTCAGTCCAGCCACTTTTTGAAAAGTTTCGATCGGTTCTCCATCTTTTTCAGTTAATAAAATTTTAATGATATTTTCGTTATAAAATAAAATGCATTCAACGTTGTGTATCATCAGAGGTTTTACTGGACATTTTTCAGCGAGTATTTTTTTGTAAAATATTTTTTTTTTATAACGTTCATTAATCAATAAAGCAATTAGTAGCGAAAAAGCTTTTTCACAGAAAAATGAAAAGCACTTATGTTGTTTTTAAGAGCGACGTCCCTTTTAAATTAAATAATGTAAAGAATTTGTGGATGTTTGTTACTTCTTCACGCCTAAACTTTGAACACGGATTGAATTGAAACTTGGCATGTGGGTAGCTTTGACTTTTGAATAATATAAAGACACTTTTTACTCAAGAGCTATAAGATGTTAAGACTCTTCAGCCCAGTTATTTCGCTAGCTACAGTGCCCTCCTACCGAAGCTAGTTTAATAAAAACAATGAACATAGCATTATATCAGTTAACATCCAGTTGTCAGAGCGGACACCTATAGGCGCCCTCCCCACGTAGGAATGAAAGCCGAGGCTTCTCCGCGCTCATTAAACTGCCTCAAACAAAGGAAAAAACTGTCAACTTGCTCCAAGTTTAATTGCCTTAATAAATCTGGCGAGGCTCTGGCGGGGACACCAAACACGCGACTCACAAACATGAGGCACATATTTTCACTTTAAGACATTGATAACAGTTTTTTTTATTCATTATAGCTTCTAGAGCATTATTAGCCTTAATAGGCTAATAATTAATAATGCTTTAGCGTTTGATCAAGATGTAAAACGACGATGTGGCCGTAGATGGTTGTACTAAACTTAGAAGGCGGGATAAATCCCTCCCACCAGACAATTTTTATAGTTTCCAATAATACCAGCAGCCAACACCAACAGCTCGAACGAAGCGATTTGCTTCGTCTTTCATTACAATAACGGCAAAGCTGTGGGGTTTACCGTATAATGTGGGTTTGTTCAAATCAAGAGTAAATAGGTACTTGGCTCATTCTCATTTTAGCTCAAATTTGATGGTCACACGGTTATATTTCCTAAACGGTTAAAGAAAGAGACATGAATTTTGAATAGGTGGATAAAACAATATATTAAGCTATAAAATATATAAAGATTGTCATAATAGACGCAAAAAATAATACTAAAATTTAACATGAAAGGTCAAAAACGGGGCCATTTTTCGTATTCTCATGGTGTCACACTTTCCGTTGCAGTGAAACATTTGGGCACTACTTTAACAAATTTCGGTGTATCTGTATATATAACATATACCAAAATTTTCGCAAACAAATACACTTTACGGTATACAGTCTAAAAAAAGCCTTTCATTATTATTTTGAATTTAAAATGACATAATGTGGCGGTCACACGATTTTAGGTGCTTTAAATTTGCTTAGTTTAACGGCTGCTGTTAAACACAACATCAACAATCCAATTCAATACAGAGTTCGATTCATTTCAATGATGGTCATGTTCTGCAATCGTAGAAGTAGGATATAGGACTTATCGAGCCGTGGGAAAAAATACAATTGCTAAGTTTCAATTTATTCATGGATGTACCGATCACTTGCATGGACAACATTTTTATGCATTGTATTTTAGTTATTTAAATCAAAGCTAGCTTTTCGAAACGCCAAAATGTGCGAGATAAAGATGTAGTATTACATTTTATACATTATACCTAAACTTTCTATAATTTCAACAAAAAGGGATATTTTCGTCACCAGTGTGGCATCACCTTCATAGCGTTTTTTACCATGAAGGTGATTTTTAAGCCACGAAAGTGATTTTTTTGTATTGTTTTGTTTAGAAAGGGCCTTTTTACTAACTAAAAAGTACTTTATCTGTTATTTTAGGGTTTTAATACACACATACCAAGTTTCTGCCTAATAAAAAAGTAAAGTGAAAGGTAAAGTAATATCTCAAATTACGCATATTTTTGTCTGTAGTGAGGTTTGTTGTTACGTAGAATGTCATTTTATTGTACATTTTTGGTAGATTGAGTCTTTTAAAAGGGGTTTACTTGAAAAAGTTGTGAAAAAATAATGACTGAATCACTTTCGTGGCGTCGAAAATTTCAAAACTGTTTTTCTTCGAAATTAAACGTACGATTTAAATCATTTATATAAAAGTTTACTCGTGTTATCCAGCTCTATACGATATTATACATAAACATTACAAATAAGCAATAAATAAGAATTGGCATGAAGGTGACGATGAGAATCGATTCCATGAGAATGAGCCACTTACTGAACAACCGTCCTACAACTTAGACTGCACCGTCACTTACCAACTGGTGAGGTTGCGGTCAAACGCTTAAAAAAAAAGCACGATATTATCGTTAACTCTTTTAAAAGTTTAAAAGAAATATCCCCTTTCTAACTCTAATCTAATCACAGATCTCTGAATTATCAGTCGTACAATGAAATTTAATCTTCCAACTTGAGAGCTTTTTATACTGAGCTCCAAAAAATCGTAGAAGTTTATAACGAAGCCGCGTTCGCCGGACGCCACCTCACTAACTTTCAGATGAACTTCACAAATGTCACTTTGTAAATCTAAATGTAATTTCCCGTTGATTCAGTGGCCACAATCACCGAGATCTCGTTCTCAGTTGAGATGCAAATGAAACTCTTTGTAACGAATCTTAAGGGATTTATTTGTAAAAATTTCGACCGGAACGCTCGCAAAGAAATAAATTGGAACTGTACTTCCTATAAATGTTTCTCGGGTATTGTGAGGTGTTAACGTTACGGGGAAAGGGCTCAAAAGGTTCTCTTTTCACCTGATGCCAGAGAAGAAAAACTCAATTTATTTGAGAAATAATAAAATTTCTGTTAAGGACAACGCCAGCCTTTAGATATTAAGAACATTAGCTTAGGAAAACTTTGGTAAAATTAAACTTAATTTTAAGGTATTGCATTGTAATAATAATTATTGACCGTTAGAGGCATGACAAGGACAGACATACAGACCGTTAATGACCGTTAAATGCATGACAGGGACAAGCCTATGTAACTGAAGGAAATGGAAATAAAATGTGTACAATTAGCGATCATAAGTATCGTACGGGCGGGAGACCTTAAAAATGTATATTAATAAGTTGAGATTTTAATATTGTGTTCAGTATCGTCAATCGTCTCCTAACGCTCATAATGTAAACAAGTTAGTCGTAAAAGTGTAAAAATTGTGCCTAGGTAACCTAGATTGGGAATTATAAGTTAATAAATGCAGTGAAAGTGTAAATCAAAGTTGTTATTTAAAAACCCCTCTAAATAGAACAGTAAAATCCAGTAGGAAAATAATAAGTAATACAGTCCACTATAGGTAAACGTAACATTTTGGTCCTTCGTAAGCCGAATTAAATTCAATTTAGAGTCAGTGTTTTTTAGTAAAGTTTAGAATCAGTGCATTTTGGGAAAGTTTAACGTCAGTGTTTGAAAAGTTTAGATTCAGTTTTTTTTGCACTTATACCTAGATTCAGTGTATTTTTGGAAAAGTTTAACGTCAGTGCGTTAATAAATCTAAAACAGTGTCGCACATATATAGAGCCAGTGTCTTGAATTTAATAGTTTAAACTCTCGCGTGTACTTTAATATTAAATTAGGCTCTCAGTGTACTTTTAGATTTTAAATTTGACTTTTTATGTGCGAATAACTTTGTTAAACTATTTGTGCTGAGACTAAGTGTACTATCCTAGTAACTGTTTCCTTATCATAAAAGTGCGTAAATCAGCGCGAGCTATAGTAGTGTAGTATCTCAGTAAACTCCGCGGAAATAATGGTGAAGACACGTAGCCAACCAGAGGACGAGGCCGCCGCGGTCCCACGGGTTACTCGGTTCGACGATCCGCCACGATCGCCGTCAACTGAGCGACCGACCGCGGGCCTCTCAGCCGCCGCCACGATCCTGGAACGAAGAGGAACTGGAGGAGCAGCACCTTTGGGGAGAGAGGTATATATGTCACCCATTACGGAGTCGAGAGCAGAACCGTCCACGTCACGCCTCACTGCGGGAACAGGAGCAGACGAACCACCGAGGAGACAGGTATCACCTGCAAGGTCAGTCGCGTCTAACAGCAGCGTTAACGCGAGGGTTCGTCAGGCGCAGTTCGAGGCGGAAGAACGTCTGGCGCTGATTAGGCAGAAGCAGCTGGATCTGGAAACAGAACGGGTTAAGAGACGACTTGCCTATGATATGGAGGCTATAACTGAACAAGAGGATACTGAACCACAAGGTACTACCCTGGAACAGAGGAGGGTAGAAACATGGCTGGATGAAGCCAAGGAGCACCGCACGCCGCACAACACGAAGCATCGGGTAAGCGATCTGCGTCCAGCTGAACGACCTAGATCGCCAACTCCAGGCAAAGGATCCCAAGGCCGTGGGGTGGATCAGCTCGTGGAGGCTCTAGAGAAACTAGCGAGGAATAGGCCACCACCGAGACAGGCGTACGAGCTGCCAGTATTTTCGGGCGCGCCAATCGAATGGTTCGCGTTCCGGGCAGCGATGCGAGATACGACAAAAACTTATAATTTGTCGAAAGCGGAAAATATGGCCAGGTTGAGAAATTGTCTCAAGGGGGAAGCCAGAGAAGCAGTGTCCGTGTTACTACACATGGCGGAAGACCCTCAGGTAATAATGAACACTCTAGATCAAACCTTCGGTCAACCCGAAGTTATAGTGGAAAAAACGATTGAGGATCTGAAGAAGCTGCCGCGACCAGGAGTAGCTGCAACAGAACTCAATAACTTCGCGGTAAAAGTGCAAAATATAGTCTGGGTACTAAAATCAATAGATAAAAGGGGATACCTGTATAACCCACAGCTGACACGAGACATCATGACAAAGCTGAGTCCGCACATGTTATCCAAATGGTACGAATACGCCGAGCAGAATACTTCCGAAGTGGAAATAATCGCCATGTCACAATTTTTAATGAAGGAAGCCAGCAGAGCTCTTCGTTTCGGGTACATAGGGACAGCGACGAGGACACAGAAGAAGGAACCGGCCAAGGCGGAACAATGAAGAGGAAAACAAGTGTATGCAACCACGAATGATTCAGAAACACTAAGAAAATGCCAGGTGTGTCAGCAAAATCACGCGTTAACTAAATGCGGCAAGTTCCTACAAATGAACATTACAGACAGGTGGGAACTCGTAAAAAAGGAAAGGTTGTGTTTCAAATGTTTAATCAGCAGGCATCGACGAATCTACTGCCGGGCTAAGGCCTGCGGTGTCAAGGAGTGCAGGATGGGTCATCACCAGCTGTTGCACGAACATCACACTGCTCCCTCAACGGGGGGAGCGCAGACACCGCACGGATCCAACGAGCCTGCTAATGCCGAAACAGTAACAGCAACCTCAGACCTGGGACAGGTAAAATTAAAAATATGCCCAGTAACTTTAACAGGACCCAAAGGTCAGGCGAAGGTGTATGCACTATTAGACGAAGGATCTACAGTGTCTCTAGTCGACGAAGAAGTCGCAAGGAAGATCGGCGCAAAGGGGCCAACCGGAACACTGCGAATAAGAGGCGTGAACGCGTGTCAACAGGAACACGAAAGCCGATTGGTAAAATTCCTGATCGCGGGGGCAAACGGTCGTGACTACACGATCAAGGCGAGAACCATAGGTGATATGAAACTATCTCCACAGTCCATGCCCCGAGATTTGTTACGTCTCGATCATCTCAAAGATCTAGACGCCGACGGGTTGTGCTACGACGATGGTAAACCGCAACTTTTAATAGGTTCGGACAACTGGGAATTGATCGTCACCAGAGAACTGAGGCTCGGGAAACGAAATGAACCAGGCGCTTCGAGGACTCAACTAGGATGGGTGATCCACGGGACGGTGCCGAGGCGCATACTCCAGGAAGAAGCCGATAATGTGCTTCACGTCGTGGAAATCAACGAGAGACTCGAAGAACTGGTCGAGCGACACTTCAGAATTGATGCTCTGGGCGTGGCATTAAAACCCAAGGTAAGAGAGGAAGATGAACGAGCAGTCGCCATCTTCAACCAAACAGCGAAACGGGTGAACGGAAGATTTGAAGTTGGTCTACCGTGGCGAGAGGACAACACCCAAACACCGCCGACTTATCACACAGCCCTGCAAAGGCTGGAAAGCCTTGAACGAAAACTCAGCAAGTCAGAGAACATGAAGAGTGAGTATAATCAACAGATTAAAAATCTTCTAGATAAAGGGTACGCGGAGCTGTGTGACGGAACGGAGAAAAACAGTGGGAAACACTGGTATTTGCCACATTTTCTGTACTGAACCCCAACAAACCTGGAAAAGTACGTTTAGTATTTGACGCCGCAGCCAAATCACGTGGGGTAAGTCTGAATGACTTTCTCCTGGACGGACCGGACCTCCTGCAATCCATACAGAGGATCCTTTTCCGGTTTAGAGAATTCCAGTATGGGGTGACAGCAGACATAAAGGAAATGTTTCTGCAGGTGAAAATTCGTAAGGAAGATCAACCGGCGCAATTATTCCTCTGGCGATCAGATAAACAGGAACCGCCCCAGGAGTACAAGATGACGTCTATGATCTTCGGCGCTAGAAGTTCACCGTTCATGGCGCACAGCGTTAGAAATCTTAACGCAAGGGAGCATGCACACAGCTATCCAGAGGCAGCAAGGGCAATCACGGAATCTCATTACATGGACGACTATGTAGACTCCTTCCACAATATCGAGGAGGGGGAAGAACTCATTCATGACATTATTGAGATCCATAGGAAAGCAAGTTTCGAGCTACGTGGTTGGAACTCCAACAACAGCAGGCTCTTAAATAGCATACCGGAGGACTTGCGAGCCGAGAGCGCCGCTCAGATGCTCACTGGGTCGCACGAACAAGAGAAGACTCTGGGACTGCGCTGGGACACCTGCGAAGATTCACTGGGATTCAACACGTCACTCAGCCGAGTGAAAACCGAAGTCCGACAACTCAGCAGAAAGCCAACAAAGAGGGAGGCGTTGAGTGCGGTAATGTCTTTATATGATCCTCTAGGACTGCTGAGCTGCTACACAATCACCGGGAAAATTCTGCTACAAAAGCTGTGGCGCGAGAAGTTGACTTGGGATGAACCATTGCCACATGAGTTCGCCCAAGATTTCGGAGAATGGATAAACCAAATGAAAATTGTGAGTAATTTACGATTACCCAGGTGGTACCAGTCATCCGCCTTCGAGATCAAGGAAAGGCAGCTGCATGTCTTCTGTGATGCAAGTGAAGAAGCGTTCGCTACAGCCATCTACTGGAGAATGGAGAAAGCAGACGGCACAGCAGAAGTCGCTCTGGTAGCTGCCAAGGCTAAGGTGGCACCACTACGAAGCCAAACGATCCCACGTTTGGAACTCCAAGCAGCAGTCATCGGAACAAGACTCGCTTCAACTGTCCAACAGGGACACAGGTGGAAAGTTGACGAAATAATATATTGGACAGATTCCAGAACGGTGCTCCAGTGGATCCAGAACGATACCGTGCGCTATACTCCATTCGTAGCACATCGGCTGGGAGAGATCGCCGAGGCTACGCGACCGCGACAATGGAGATGGATTCCTACCGAGCTTAACGTGGCAGACATAGCCACTCGCCCAAACTACGTGCCATCTTCGAGGGAAGACAGATGGTTCAAGGGACCGAGTTTTCTTCAGGACAAGAAGTGTAACTGGCCTCAATTCACACGGGACGAAAACTCCAGCGACACGGAAGAAAGCGTACTTCAACTACAGGTAACAGTTAACGACAGCCTGCCAGATATTCACAGATTCTCCAACTTCGAACGTCTGATACGAGCCACGGCAGTCGTCATCCTGTTCATCGAGAGATGTCGTCGGAAAACGCGACACCCGCTGGATGCCAGACACTTACGAGAAGCCGAGAAACTCTGGATCCAAAGAAGCCAAGCAGAAAGCTTCAACACAGAGCTGCAGCAACTACGACTAGGTAAGAAAATAGCGAAATCCAGTCGTCTGTTCAGGCTCGACCCAACCTACTGCGACGGGATCCTGAAGCTCAACGGGAGAATAGGAGCTGCTGACGTGTCGGGTAGCATGAAGCGGCCGATCATCCAGGACGGCCGCCACCCCTTCACGAAGTTGTTGGTCCAGCATCACCACAAGAATGCAGGACACGCCAATCCAGAACGAGTGGTGAACGACGTGCGTCAGCAGTACTGGGTGCTCCGGCTGAGACCAGCCGTACGAGCAGCCACCTCAAGTTGCACCGTGTGCCGCATAAAAAGAGCCAAGCCTGAAGTGCCAGTCATGGGAGACCTGCCAATAGCAAGAATCCAAGCGTTCGTGCGACCTTTCTCCAACTGCGGGGTCGACTACTTCGGTCCAATGATGGTGACCATTGGAAGACGACATGAGAAACGTTGGGGGGCGCTATTCACTTGCCTTACTACACGCGCTATCCACCTCGAGTTGGTAGCTTCTTTATCCACAGACTCTGCAATCATGGCGTTGCGTCGAATAGCTGCGTGTCGCGGGTGGCCGACCGTCATCTACAGCGACAACGGCACCAACTTCAGGGGAGCCGACGCGGAGCTGCGGGCTGCCTACAAAGACTGGGCGCCGGCTCTGCAAAACTACGGCCTGCAGCATCGTGTCACCTGGCGTTTCATACCGCCCGGTGCTCCGAACCAGGGAGGCGCATGGGAGCGCCTCGTGCGGTCTGTCAAGGCCGCACTCTCCCACACACTCAGTCAGAAGGCGCCCAAAGAAGAGGTGCTTCTGACCCTGCTGATGGAGGCTGAGCTTTCCATAAATGCTCGGCCTCTCACCCACGTTTCTGTCGATCCTAACGATCCAGAGGCGTTAACGCCGAACCACTTCCTGCTGGGGACGTCATCGGGGCTGCCTACGACGGGACCCTGCGAGCCGGCCGAAAGGCGCGCGTGGCGCGCCGCTCAAGCTCTCGCCGACGAGTTCTGGCGTCGTTGGGTGCGCGAGTACCTGCCCAGTCTCACGCCACGACGAGCATCCGAGGCGGAGATCCGCCCACTGCGCGAAGGAGACCTGGTGGTGGTGGTTGACCCTACTCTACCCCGGCAGCGACGGGCACGTGCGCGTCGCCGACGTCCGGACCAGAGGAGGAACATTTCGCCGCCCTGCGACGAAGCTGGCTGTCCTTCCAGTGGAGAGCTGCGACGAGTCTTCGCTGGGGGGAGAATGTTAAGGACAACGCCAGCCTTTAGATATTAAGAACATTAGCTTAGGAAAACTTTGGTAAAATTAAACTTAATTTTAAGGTATTGCATATTAATAATAATTATTGACCGTTAGAGGCATGACAAGGACAGACATACAGACCGTTAATGACCGTTAAATGCATGACAGGGACAAGCCTATGTAACTGAAGGAAATGGAAATAAAATGTGTACAATTAGCGATCATAAGTATCGTACGGGCGGGAGACCTTAAAAATGTATATTAATAAGTTGAGATTTTAATATTGTGTTCAGTATCGTCAATCGTCTCCTAACGCTCATAATGTAGACAAGTTAGTCGTAAAAGTGTAAAAATTGTGCCTAGGTAACCTAGATTGGGAATTATAAGTTAATAAATGCAGTGAAAATGTAAATCAAAGTTGTTATTTAAAAACCCCTCTAAATAGAACAGTAAAATCCAGTAGGAAAATAATAAGTAATACAGTCCACTATAGGTAAACGTAACAATTTCCTTTAAGATAAAATCATTAGAGTTCCATTGTTAATGCAAGGGACATCTGAGGACCTCCGCCCGAGTTCGCTCTAATTGTTAAAGAAGTTGAGAAGTTTCCAGAATCACTAAATGATTCTATCGTTGTGAATGATGGATGAACGAGAGATATTATTTATGTAGCGAGAGGATGCGACTAATCGCATAAACATTATAGTGGAGGAGTGCGAACTGCGACTATTGTTTTAACATAATCTCAACTCGATGGCACATTACTTATCTAGTTATATTTCTTGTTTACAAAATCACCATAAAATATAAGCTTTAGAATATTTCTCCGCAAACTCAATTTGTGTAAATTGCTTTTTCATAACAGGTAGGCAATTTATAATGCTAAGCATAATTTCAAATCGGCGAAATCAACAATATTCGAGCGAGTACATTATTTAAATTAATTGGTCTTTCAAATCTTGATTTATTATGTAAATTGTAATAATTAGAAATTCAGTAATGAAGGAGTAAATATTGATAACACAGTAATGCCAGGGAGCATTTAGTGGCGGTGAGACGAGGTAAACACTCAAGTTACTAGCAATTAAACTATACGCATTAATATTAATCTAGTAGATTATGCGCCTGCGGTTTCACCCGCCTAAATAGCCTAAGTGCTATTCCAGAGTCTATGTTATGACATTAAAACAAAATGGTAGCTTCATCGGTTCAACCGTTTAGACAAAATGAAGTCATAAACACACAGCCACATGTATTCACAGACATTCAAATCCATATTTTGCATAATATTAGTAGAATTGAATATTTTACTTGTATAAATCTAGAGGTATTTAATTATCATACTATGGATTTATAATTATGTATAACAGTCTAGTAATAGGATCGTAATAAACTGATATTAAACAACAAACATAATTAATAATGTAAAGTGTTATTATTTGGTTACAGAAAGTTTTTAACTGATAAATAAATTATGAAATAGTTGTCTGGAAGAGATCGCCATAAGATAATTCAATAAATATGTATAATACCGCTAGCATACAGCTAGAGGTTGTATAATGTAGTATTGCTTTCGGCTCAGTAGCCAACCAAACATCTAAAATCGAATATCGATACAAAACGTTCGATATGAAAATTGAATATGCATCGCTCGCGATAGAAGCCTTAGTTTAATATTCATCGCTCGCTGTATACACAAGTCAATAAAACGTGTTTACGAGTGAGCGGCGATGTAAAGCGGGCAATGAATTACTAACGCGCGATCTAGCCGCGTATTGCGCGTGCTTTATTCGGTGCTCGTGCACTGTACGCTGTATTTGAATGGTATGTTTTAAAACTACCAGAAGTGTACAATCGATATATTTTATTGCTTTCTTTGTGAGCGTATAGAGGTCTTAATATTTGGAGATGTTATGAGATACACTAAGAACCATTTTAGGTTATATTTCACGAATATGATAAGTAAAAGTATGATTGACTGATCTATTAACACTCAGATCTAACAGCTAAACAGATAAAGTTGAAATTTGGCACATAAATAATTTAAATGTAGACCAGTAAATAAAATATAATACAATAGTAAAGAATTTTATAACGGAAGCAAAGCAGCAGCAAGCAAGTAGTACATTTTAAAACTTTTTACAGTGAAAATAGTAACGATTCATTTATATAGAATATCTTTTAAAAGATTATCATTAAAACGAAGTAGAGCGTAAAACTAAGTATATAGCAGCGTAATATCAGAGTAAAGATTCACCTCTAGCAAACGTATTCATGAACATATAACGCCTAGTGTTATAATACTCTGAATATTTTTGCATGTTTAGTGTTTCCTTATGAAAGAGCTTTTAAAAGTTTTTAAGCAAAAAATATGATATTTTTATGCAGTGGAGAGCCTTCTAACCACCATAAAACCACTAAAGAACAATATAAAACCATCTTAAAATTCAGCGGCGTCTCTCAGTGAGTTCGCGCATTGCTCCATTACCCGCTCTAGAGTGACCATACATTGGCATTTTATAATACTATTTTTAACCACCGACGCAAAAACGACGGGGTGTTATAAGTTCGACATGTCTATGTGTGTGTGTGTCTGTCTGTGGCATCGTAGCTCCCGAATGGATGAACGGATTTTGATTGAGTTTTTTATGTTTGAAAGTAGAATTAGTCGAGAGTGTTCTTAGCCATGTTTGGTGGAAATCGGTCCAAGATGGCCGCCGTTATAAAATAGCGGATTAACTTTTTTCTCCACGACCCTGTCAATATGGGTATCAAAATAAAAGGGCTTAACAAGTAGAATACAACGCACTATGATAAATTATTAATATTGCGTTGGGGTTTATTAAATTTTTTAATTTAATTCACTTGTTTACTTTACTGTTGCAAATTTATGTTTTGAGGAAAATAATAATATTCACTCGCTCCTTCTTGCCGTACACCTGCAAATTGTGGAATGAGCTTCCGCCCGCGGTATTTCCGATGAGCTATAACATGGGACTCTTCAAAAGGCAAGTGAATAGAGTCTTGAAAGGTAGGCAACGTACCAGCGGTACCCCTGGTATTGCAGGTATCCATAGGCGACGGTAGCCACTCACCATCAGGTGGGCCGTCTGCTTGTTTGTCACCTATTACATAAAAAAAAAAAAAAAAAAAATATTATAGTTACTTACAAGATAATATAGTGATAAGGAATACTTGTCATCATCATCATCTTCATCTCAGCCGTAGAACGTCCACTGCTGAACATAGGTCTCCCCTTTGGACTTCCACAGTACTGGTTGGAAGCGACCTGCGTCCAGCGTCTTCCGGCGACTTTTGAAAAGTCATCTGTCCACTTAAGATAAAAACTTAATTAAATGAATTTAATGATTTTATACTTAAGCTCACAGTTTCTATAAAATACTTTGTTTTATATACGTGTGAACCTTTAATTGGCTGTATGGCGTATAAACTGTAAATTATTAAGTTTTATTTCAAGCTGTTGGTTTACCTATAAATAAATAAATAAATTGAAAATTATATACGTACGACTGCATTCTACCATACATATCTGAGATGCACTACATCTACACAAGTCATGGTGACTCTAGCATATAAAGCGCTGATCCCAGCGCGGCGGATAGGAGCAAATTGATGGAAGCGCTGCGTGCGCCCGCTGCACTAGTGCATCAGGAGACTAGTCTACTGATAGTTTAACACTATCTTAGAGGAGTTCATTATCTTGAAGAGTGTAATTACCTACTGCTTAAAGTTACTAGAGGCCGTGTTGCCTTACTTATAGTGGTAATCACTTTAAATCGACAAAAATAAGATGTTGCTTATTTTAAAGGTCAAGATGGTAATGTAATACACTTGTGTAAATAAGCTTATAAACAACCTTCAATTAAATAGAACAAAGCAAAAATGTACTCTATTCAAAAGTAAGCGTTTATAGAATTAAATTAAAAACCGTACAACCACAAGATAAATAAAGAAAACTCTGCAAGAGAGTTGTATCAGTCATTTAAAGTTTATATTTTCTGGACGCTCAACATTTTTTTATATATAAAATGGAAGCAGACAAAAACTTAATCACATGAAGGCCAATCTAAACTTAATAAGTAATCACTGCGTATAACCGCCATATCCTCACACTAGACGGTGAGTAAGAGCGGTTATTAATACGTGCCATTTAGCACGGGACCGCGTAATCCAAGACGACTCATCATCGGAATGATTCCCAGCAGTTCCCAGCCCTCCCGTGACGCGTGTTACAACAGTTCCTCACACACTCCACCACAACACTGCCTTGTAAATGGCTTACAGTATACTGTCGATACAGTACTTCAACTACGGAGATCTAATCCAAGACAACTCATCATCGAAATGATTCCCAGCAGTTCCTAGCTCTCCCGTGACGCGTGTAACAACAGTTCCTATAACATCCCGCCACTACACTGCCTTGTAAATGGCTTACAGTATACTGCCTTGACAGTACTTCAACTACGGAGATCGTAATCCTAGACTACTCATCATCGGAATGATTCCCAGCTCTTCCTTGACCCATGTAACATCAGTTCCTCTCACACTCCACCACAACACCGCCTTGAAAATGGCTTACAGTATACTGCCGTGACAGTACTTCAACTACGGAGATCGTAATCCAAGACAACTCATCATCGGAATGATTCCCAGCAGTTCCCAGCTTTCCCGTGACGCGTGTTACATCAGTTCCTCTCACACTCCACCACAACACTGCCTTGTAACTGACTTACAGTATACTGTCGAGACAGTACTTTAACTTGGGAATCGTAATTCAAGACACTTACCTTTATTTTCTAAGACTAAACTACCTACAAATCTTGGCATCTTACACTTATACTATAAGGTAGGTATCTATCTTAAACGCAATATTGTGGTTACCAGACCACGGATACCATTCACACACACAGTTATAGATGAATCTGTAATAATAATGTGTATAGGATCGACCGTCGGTCTAATCAAACACAGGATTACTGGCGCATGCGGTAGGATCACTACTAAAATAACCTATTAGTCAGCTAAACAGGAAATATTAAAGCCGTACATAGCTTTGATAAGAACTCATACGTCATATTTTCACACAATATATGCAGAGAAAATTGCCATACATAAACAACTCAAATATATCACAATGTATCTGCACAAGTCGTCCCACATCGGTTCAGTTTGCAGCTCAAACACTGCCGTCCACGGTGACTTATGAAGCTCTCCTTCACAAAAGAAACCACCAAGCCTTAACGCAAGGGATTAAGGTTCATTTTCAGGAGTTAGTCATATGCGCGTGGTTGCTGGAGATTTCGTGGCGCTTTTCATTATGGTGGCATGTGAGAGTTACGCTGCGCTTAGTGATCGTAAAATGAGTTAGTACCATCTGTGTGAATAGAGAAGAGGCGTGAGGAAGGCGCTGCTGTGCTGAACAACTGCTGTTTGGTAAAGATTTATTACACCTCTAGACATCATGTTATTCACAGAGATAACGACATGATAAGAATTTTTGAGTTTATTAAAAACTAGCTTATGCTCGCGGCTTTGCTTGCGTGACGAAATCCTTTCTTAACGAAGGTCTATGTCATAAAAACTATCTGCATTCCAAATTTAAACCTAATCCGTTCAGTGGTTTGAGTTGTGCGTTGATAGATCAGTCAGTCAATCAGTCACTATTTCCTTTTATATATTTAGATGATTCATTTGTTAATTGGCTTCTTTCCGTGTTGATGAAGATTAAAAGAATATTATGGTAGTCACGATAACATAGTAAGTATTCCATTGGTTTATTGGTTTATGTGTAGTTTCCAATTATCGGCTAAAAACATACTATAAAGGATCGCCTTTTTACGGTACAAGTGTAGAAGAAAACAAAATTATTTTAGTTCCTCCAAATTACACGCCGTTTCTCTTTTTGCACAGACTCCATTGTACATGGTGTTAATAAAGAATGGAAGTCTTAACGCCTCTCAAGCTATTTTCTTTAAAAAGTAATATAATTTAAATTCCACTTTTCGTAAGGAATAAATTTAGAAAAGAATCTTCATAAAATGAAAATATAAAAGAACTAGCTCGCGGCTTTGCTCGTGTGGTAAAATCCTTTCTTAGCGGAGGTCTACATCATAAAACCTATCTGTGTTCCAAATTTCAACCCAATCCATCTAGTGGTTTAGGTTGTGTGTTGATAGATCAGACACTTTTTCCTTTCATACATATTTAGATACACAGCACAGCAAAAACTTTTTTTAGCATTTGATATAGTAACTGTGTAGGTACTGTGACTATACTGTATTTTTATTATCGTTTTAAATCAGGATCGCAAAAAAAGTAAAAGCCTAACTAACAGTAAGTGAATGGTTAAGATCACACATAATAATAAAAATAAGTACACAGTACATACTTGTACCGACAATTTGATTTTATTTACCGCGGAAACCTCATGTAAAGCTTATCTTAAAAGATCCTTAAAAGTGACTGGAGGCTCGTTATCTTACGTAAGTACGAGAACTGTACATGAATACGTTTTATAACCATGAGATGTGAAAAGCTTTGGGTGTGATGCGATGGTGGGAGTTTCTCAGTTTAAGTACTTGAGACACTGGGTCACTGAATCTCTGCATGATGATGTAGACCTGGAAAGAGAAAGCAGGGCTTTGACAGTCAGGTGTAACATGTTGGCCCGCAGGTTCGCACGATGTACTGAGAGAGTCAAAGTGTCCTCGTTCAAGGCATTTTGTCAAACTTTTTACACGTGCAGCTTGTGGGTGAACTGTACAAACAGGGCTCTCAATGTGCTGCGAGTCCAGTACAATAACGCTTTCAGGATTCTTTTGGGGCTGCCTCGATACTGCAGTGCATCGGGAATGTTTGCTGATGCTCTTGCTTTTATTGCTATAATCCGCAAAAGAGCAGCATCCCTGATGGCGCGAGTGCGGGGCAGCTCCAACGGACTCCTGCAAGTTTGCGGCCAGGTTTGATGGTCCCATCATGGAGCACTGGATCAGCATGCATAAAGCGTGCTGGTCCACTGCTAAATGAATGGGTAGGCGTGTTTTTTTTTATAGTTTTAAGGATCATACTAACATAGGTTTTGTAAGTTAATGTAACTAACACTATATGGAAGATTTTCGAAATAAAATGATTAAACTGAATTGAATTGAATTGATGGTGGCCTACACCATAAAAACCCTTTGTTTTATAGTGTAGATGTGATTTGTGATTTACTAATTTAAATATTTTTTTAAAGTTATCACTCACTAGATATGAAATTAATGAGCTAAAGAATCTTAACATCTTATGACGCGTAGGAAGCGTTGGTGCGGTGCGCCTAAATTTAATATCATTGTGAAATCTTGTGTGGCTTTGTGCGGATTATGGGCATTATCTCTTGCGTTGTCAGAAAAACGTCTGGCTAGTCTTCTTATTTCTTTACGTAAAAACCGTGTCACCAGGCTACTAACATAATAATTATAGCTGAACTCCAGCATAATTTTTAGTAAAAAATGAAAGACCGACGCGTAGTCAAGTAGACCGACTACGCGTCGGTAATGCCACTGGTGTTGCAGATATGCGACATCTGTGTTTTTTTTCTGCTGATTTTAGTGTTTTTCCTCTAACATATAAAATAATAGTTTGAATTTTAATACACGTCTTCATAAAATACACTAATTTAAGAATTGAGTTAAACTAAGTGAAAACCTAGCTTCCTTACTAAGATATACGCCCGTTATATCACCTTCTGTTGCCATATAACCACATATTATAACTATGTATGTATCGTCACATTATGCGGCAGCACGCGATCCCTGCGTATATTTTTACTGCCGAACTTTTCCCACAAAAAATGGAGATAAACATAATGTTTATCCGACATTGTTCAAACGATGTCAGACATTCCACGTGTTTTGGAAACGTTTCATTTCCAACACATGGGGAATAACAAATGGCGACAAAATTAAACGGAAAACATTAAACAAAACAATTATCGTGGAATACGTTATCATAAAAGGTATTGACTATGTTTTGCCTAATACCTACATGGAAAAAAAAATGGTTCCATGAATAGCACGAATATACAGAAAATTAAACCTAAGTGATACAATTGGCGGTCTTATCGCTAAGAGCGACAAGTCTCTTCCAAGCAGACTTGCGTGAAGAAAAATATTGAAATTGATTTGGTTTCTATTTTTTTTTTCATGTGATTAAACTCTTAACCATTTTACTAAATAACATTGTATTAATTTACATAATTTTCTGTTTGAAGAGGTAGTAAATTGCAAGACATTAACATTTTCCAATAAAAGTGTTTGAACGTTGAACTGCTCATACAGTTCGATTCATTAAAATATATGAACAGTAAATATACTTTTAGTTCCTGAAGACTGAACAAGTGGACATAGTCAAGATTGAGCTTTATTGGATTGAATAATATAATTGTGGTTTTTAGTTCAGTTAAATTAATTAGCAAAGCTATAAAATACGAATTTCTACGTCATAATAATATTCATTTCTGTGCCAATTTGAATATCTATCTGTTAAATAGTTATAGCCTTGCGTAGTCAGACAGGTAGTCGTGCTTCTCTTTTATATTGTTACATGGTTATTATTAACATCGTTTAGCTTATGAATAATTAATTTGTAATTTTCGTCACAAAATTCAGCTAATAGAGATTAAACGTGATTACATACAAAATTGACATTTCCTCTAACACCATATTTAGCACAACAAACCGAACATTAATCATTCAAATTCAATTAAGCACGCACATTTCGGCCGGTAATCTTTATGGTCCGGGAAGTGATATAACTCATTTTCCCCGAGTTCCGGGGAAATGCGGGAAACACGCGAGTGGCAACACTTCCCGGGCGTGACAGCTCACCACTTTATCAAGTCGTAACTTGTTTTTATTTAAGTTTGGGCAAATGGCGGCGGTTGATTGATGCGAGTTGTATTGCGAGGGGTAACTGATCACGTCGCCACTCTTTTAACAATGCCTTATACGAGCTAAGGCCTACTTTATCATTTAGGAGGTAATGCATTGTCTTTAATCTAGGAATAATTTTTTTTAAAAATTGGGATTTAAATTAGCTAGCTCCCATTTTCGCTTGAATTTAATGATCCCTTCTTAGGAAATGTCAACGTTATAAAACCCTGATTCAGAATTTCAACCTTGAGCTATGCGTCGAATGGTCAGTCATACAGATTTTTTTTATTTTTCGGTTGTATCAAAGAATATTAACATAATATTTGTTAATGAAATGTTGTTTTTCATTATTTGCCCTGGTAACATTAATTGCTGTTAATTAAACAAACCAGTGATAAGCCGGCAATATCTCCAGTGTGCCGCTATAATACTGTCATTAAAATAATCATAAATGCGCGATAACTACGCGCCTACTCGTTAAGCTTATAACTTGTAAGTAAGGGCTTAGTTACTTGAAACTTACAGTTGGCAACATTAAGCTCTCGTAGGCTCGCAGTGGCTCATATCCCACGGTAAATAAACTGAGTGTCAATTAAGTATATCATCTTAATATTACCTTTAATAATTTTACGTGAAAGTTTCTACAAAAGACTAACGTATAATATAGTCTATTTTATGTTCAGTATTTGAAAAAAAATACCTAATATTTTTTTACTTTTACTTCGCTTTTATATTTACAGATAAAAAATATTTCGGCAGCTTCGACCACGTCTTTACTTACTAACAGGTGAGACTGTGGTCAAACGCAGTCCTATACTATGTAAAAAAATAATTCATTAGTTTCAGCAGCAAAAATCTCAATAATCCTACCGACTGCGCCAAAATTCTACTAGCTGAATTGATTTATGAAAATATATTTTTCTATCGCAATAATTATGGTGTTCGGTAAAGAGTTATCTAATCAAAAACCAAATACCATCGTGTCCCATCTCTATTTAACGCCAGTATCGTGTAGTTAAAGACACACATAGAAGTTAATTACATATATGGCGGTGTGAGGCTCGCTAGCGACTGGCGGCCGACGAGGCAGTTTTTGCTGGAATATACAGCCTGTAACGGTAGTTGGATAGTTCCTGACAGGCCGAGGCTCAGACCACTGCACGGCTCTTGTTTGTTCCAGAACAATCTCCAACTTTGTGTGTGGCTGTTGTGGATTACAGCTTTTATTTCTGGAAATATGCTCGTACGTATCTGACTATGTATATTACAGTACTGTTTTTTATTCATTACTAGCTTATGCTCGCGGCTTTTCCCGTTTGGCAAAATCCTTTCTTAGCGGAGGTCTACGTCATAAAACCTATTTATGTTCCGAATTTCAACCCAATTCGTCCAGCGGTTTAGGCTGTACGTAGGTAGATCAGTCAATCAGTCACTCTTTTCTTTTATATATTTAGATAAGCAGTGAAACTTTGACCAGGGTCTCGATGTTTAGAGTCAATGGGATTGAAGAAGTTAGTAGATTAAACCTAGATAGCTACGTAGAACATATTTAGTGCCGGAATTTGTAATGATGCTGCGCTAGGTGACACAGTTTTGCCAGTGAGTGGTGACTAGCCTCAGCCAGTCTTTTTACGGTTTCATTCATCTAAAGAAATAAATAAAACAAATGGAGTGAGCTACCGTTTAAAAAACGAAACTCATATAGATAACTCGGTCGTCCGTCTCCCTGTCTGTCAAGTTTGTATTCGGTAAAGGTAAGACTTTTAGAAAATTATCAATAAATAAAGATTTAAAATTTATTTATTCGTTCGGAGATCTAGCTATTCTCAGGAATGCAAATACCTTAATTCTGAATATTTCCTAGAAACACTTCGTTGCCCGAATATTCCAAATATTACATCGGATCGAGCATCACCTTTTATCTTAAGATTTCCATTACAAAAATTGAAAAGTTATTCTCTCTGGATGCGAACAACATAATCCGGTGCTTTCGATTCGTAACTCTTATTTTATTGTGCTCGTACAAGGTTGACTTTTATTTCTTCATCGACTTTTATTATAAAAACGTGAGTTTTATTATTCTCTGCGTCATGAATAAATATGTTTTATGATCGATGTAAAACTGAAATTATTTGCGGCTCTATAATACGTATTACTCGTGAACTTTATTGTTTTGGCATATTGCTGCCAATATGTCGAATATATCCACATAAGACCTTAACTATAACAAAATAATTATAGTTACAAGTTCTTGCAGCAAAATAAATTTTAACAAAGCAGTAAAAAACTAGTATAAAGAATATCTTTTATCGTTACAAATACCGAAAATACGAAAGTATTTGTACGCCTTTTTGATAGTGTAGTAGTTATAAAAACTATTATTATTTGAAAATAATTATTCAAACTAGAATACAACAAGTAAAGGATCTCAGATAGAAATAGATATTAGGTATTTATAGAGGAATACCCACGAATTCTATTCGAGTGTCGGTCTCGGGTATAGAAAAGTTGCGGAGATATCCGAATTAGTCCGGAAAGTGGAAGTGGGTGGAAGTTGTTCAAGTAATTCTATCGGAGAATCGTCTCACACAATGTACCTATACATATCTACAGTTACTGTCTTCATAACTTGAACACAATTGAAAGTTCCGACACATTTTTAAAACATTAAATGGAATCTTTGCTAGCATGCGGGCTTGTCCGTGTGGATTTTAGTCCTCCTTTCTTAGTGGAGATCTACGTTATAAAAACTATTATGTTTTAAATTTTATTCCAATCTAATCAATGGTTTGAACTGATCATTTATATAGTGATTCAGTTACACTTTACTTTTATGTAGGTTCTTAGAAAATTATTGTAGAATGTTGGTTGTTTTAAATCCGAGTTGATAATATCCTTATTGTTCCAGATTACAAATTGAAGGTCTGTTACAGAAAACAAAAGCTTACAAACAGGCGTAGCTGAAGAAGTGACGACATCATAACGGCGGCAGAGCCTTGTATAATAACGCGGCAATAGTCTCCAACGAGCGCCTAATAACTGGTTATTTGTATTTAATTGTCGCACTCGTAATAAACACCGTCATTAGACCGTGATGAAATTGTCTAGTGTTCCGATAACTGAAACGTAATGAAATTTCACTAACGTTTCGACGCGCCTCGAAACGGCTTAAAGGAATTTATTGCCACGCAAATGAAACTCCAATTAGAACAATTGGAAGGTCTCGAATCGTTTGCCCGGGAATTTAATTAAAATATAGCATCTTGTGTACAAAGCGAAGTCGGTAATAACATCCAGATGATCTGTTTCGATGACTTTATGTGTTCCATCGCTGTTGGTGTTTGATTTGTTTGTCTTTGTTCAATGAGCCGGCTATCCGTGTTCTTTACCTGGATCAAAGGGGAACAGAAGGCTTGAGCCATTTACGAGGAAAAATATCTTTACCCTTTTCTTGTAGTTTCGCGGAAATTTGGGTAGAAATGATGTTAATCTTACTAATATTATAAACGTGAAAGTTTGTAAGAATGTATGGTTGTATGTTTGTTACTCTTTCACGCCTAAACGGGTGGACTGATTGAGCTGAAATTTGGTATAGAGATAGCTTAGACCTTGGAATAACACTTAAGATATAGTATAGCGGGTAAAACCGCTGGGCGTAGCTAGTATTAAATAAGCTTTCCAATTCAATGATAACATCATGATTAAATCGAGTAAGAATAATAACGATTTTTGTCTGAAAGACTGCAATAATTACACCTATACTCTCACAAAAAAAAAATCGCCTATGTAGTATTAATAGAAATGAGTTTTCTCAGTTCGTACACGTTGCTTTTTGTGTGACAATTTCAATTGAGAAAACTTCCTTGACTCTAGTATTTGAAACGTAACATGTAGGTACGAAAGTGAAGGTATTAAATCCCAGCTCTTCCGAAGGTTGTGTTCGTTCCTTGTCGTCGGTGAGGTACAAGGGAAGGCTCTGCTGACGGGAGCATTACTTCACACGAGACTTCCTGACTGTATTCTCGGTGACAGCAAACGAATTGCGAGTTTAATGTGTTTAATTAATAGTTTTTTTTTGTGTTAGACACTAACAAAACACACGGAGACGGGCCACCTGACAGTAACCACTCACCGGTTACCATCGTTTATAGACGTCTGCAGCACCAGTGGTTATACCGACGTGGTAAAAGTCATTGTCGACGCATTGTCTGACTAATAGGAGGGACAAACGCCCCTAACTGGCTTCATTGAACATCATGTTGAAACACAGTCATAATTATTGCTTGACCAAACGCAAAAACGCAAACACGACGGGGTATTATAAGTTTGACGTGTGTGTGCGTGCGTGCGTGCGTGCGTGCGTGCATGCGTGGATTTTGATTTAGTTTTTTTTGTTTGAAAGTAGAGTTAGTCGAGAGTGTTCTTAGTTTCTTAGCCATGTTTGGTGGAAATCGGTCCAAGATGGCTGCCACGCGCTTTTTCTTCCACGATCCCGTCAATATGGGTATCAAATGAAAGGGCTTAACGAGTAAAATACAGCCCATTATATAAAATTTAAAATTCAAGATGGCCGCCATCAAAAAAATGGTGAATTACGTATTGCGTTGGGGTATTTTTTTAATTTTTAATTTAATTCACTTGTTAATTCCGGATAGTCGTACAGCTGACGACTTTACGGTCACAGCAAATTGCTTACCGTAAATATTATATTTAAAGTAATAACAAATCATGATGATTGCCAAACAAGCTACTTCCTATTATGAAAATATTTCGTGACCCATTTTAACTTATAGCAAGCAATATATCAGCAGCAAAATAAAATGCACATCACATAAATTCATGAAATATAAAAACGTATCACCGACTCAACGGGCAGAATATATTGGAAGTCTCGCAGAGTATTCGAGAGTGATATAATATTTCATGCGGCGAGAGCTGTTTGCGCCGTCCTCCGCCGTCTTCCATCTCTGGCTGCCTTCCAGCATCTGCTGCGAACTTCTTTATTTCAACTACTGATAGGTTAAGGTTTTGATGTACTTGCATGCGTTAAGTTTGATTTATTAATCGATTTCTCGAAGATAACCACAGCGCCCTAGCACAAGGGGACAAAGAGTCAAATGTAGTAAAATATTATAACCAACATTTGCTTGAGTAAATGAATTATACCAATTAAAGCCGCCCAATTACGCGACAGCGAAGATATCACTGCGACATCATAACGTTGTCGTCGCGCATATCCAAAGACTTTCGATTCGAAAGTCTCTGTTGCCCAATGTGGGATAAGCTTAAGATGACTAAGACTAAGATTCAAACTAAAGAGTACGCGTCCTTTTACACTTTGTATTTATGGGGTGTTAGTATGGGAATTCTACGCTATTCGAGTTCTCAGTGTTTCAAATCTAATTTATATAGACATGTTTGACGATGCTATAGACCCTATAAATTATGATTTGACTCTGACAGTGTAAGTAGGGTAACCTGACTTGGAGTATAAGCCCCAATTATTATTTTTTTATGGACGCATCATCAAAACATATCTAATACAGAAAATTGATCGAGTAAATATAAAAATATTATTTTGATGGTTATTGTCCAGTTTTAAAGTCTCCGTGATAGATAGATAGAATACTCTTTATTGTGACACCACAAATATACAGAGAAACTTAAAACTAAAACACAATTTCGTAACTTAAGTGTAATCCGTCACGATCGTCACGACCTCTGTGGCGCGTTAGTGAAAGCTCCTGTGATTATATTTAAAATAAATACAAAAACAATCATTTTTTGCTGGAAAACAATCAAAAAGTGGATATTATGTGTTAATTAATACAAACAAATAATAGACAATATTGTACCTTGCGTAATTTTGAATATAGATAAAATTAAAACAGTGAACCAATTTATAAACAATAACGTGTGATTGTGCTCAAAACTGCCAAAAATCATATAAAAAGTGATAGATTGGGACCGAAGGTGAATGTATAGTGCTAATTGTACAAGTGGCCAGTGACTTTTTGAAAAAATATTATATTCGTTTCTGCAAATCATCATATTTTTTGCTAATTTTGAATAAAGCGCCATCTATTAGCTTGCTGGCACATCACAACTGCGTTGATCTATCTTTGTGATCGATTGCTTCTTCTAATTACATAATCTGCCGCCAGTTGGAGTATTATCCTCCACCTAACGAACCCGATCACAAAATTCGCTTCCCTACGTATTGATCGCTTTAGTCGAGTGGCTTGAGGGTTCGACTTACAAAACGAACACACGAGTTCAAAACCTATCAGCAGCTTGAATTTTTGCATGAAATAATTTACAGAAACTGTTAGTTAACCGATTACGCAGTATAAAAAGGAAGGTCTACCTGGAGAATGTCGTCGACTGTAAATTGGGGTTGCTGCTCAATAAATACCAACGACGACACGTACATTCGATGCACACGGTGTAATAAAGCCTTTCACCAGGACTGCTTGCAATTAAAAGATCTACAAGGTGACGATGACAGTTGGAAATGTCCCCTGTGTAAAAATACCAAAAAAAATAATAGCGATAATACACCTATACATGCACGAATCCTTGGAGCGTCATCAAGTACTGGAAAAGTCGTTCATAAGTCCAAGAAAAGAGCAGCGCCATCTATGTCACCCGAGAGTCCAAAGGATGATCCATTAACACGCGACGAAGTACGAAGTATATTCAGAGAAATAATTAAAGAAGAACGAACAGAAATGATTTCGGAACTCAGAAAGACAATGATAGCACCAATAACGGCAGAAATAAAAGAAATGAAGGATGAAATAATTGGTTTCAGAAAGTCTATGGATTTTATAAGTGCTCAGTACGAAGACATTAAACTAGACAACAAAAAAAACAGTGACGACATAGCCACGTTAAAAGAAAACAACGCAGAGATGCAATCGTCATTGACTAGTCTAAATAATAGAATGAATCAACTAGAGCAACAAGTGCGACTTCGAAATGTGGAAATACAATGCGTGCCTGAATCTAAAAATGAAAACTTGCCAGCCATTGTAGCAAAGATAGGAGAAGCTATAGGCTGCAACATCACCGAGTCAAACATAGAGCGATGCACACGTATTGCTAAGATCGATCGCTCGAGTGAAAGACCTCGCTCAATTGTAGTTCATTTTGATTCACGTAAATCAAAGGATAGTTTTCTGGCATCTTCTACTAAATTTAACAGATCCAATCCTGATAAATTAAATACATCGCACATAGGTATGGCTGGTGCACGCAAACCCATTTATATAATGGAACATTTATCCGCCGCAAATAAAGCCCTACATGCGGCAACAAGAAAGAAGGCAAAAGAAATGGGCTACAAATTCGTCTGGGTACGAGATGGAAAAATATTTGCCAGGAAGAATGAGGAGTCCCACTTCATACTTATCCACTCGATGGCAGCCCTTGGCAAATTAATTTAAGTAATTTTTTATGCATGTATAAACTTTAGTATTGTAATCATAGCAATGAATAACAAATCGATAAAAATATACTATCAAAATTGTAGAGGCCTTAAGACCAAAACCCATAATTTTTTTCTGAATATGTCCTGTTGTGCATATGATATTATAGTTTTGACAGAAACTTGGTTAAATTCTAACATTTTCGATAACGAATTATTTGATAACCGTTATAAAGTTTATAGACGTGACAGAGAATCATCGCAATTTAGGTTTAAGAAGGATGGAGGTGGAGTCCTGTTGGCAGTATCTAAAAATATAACTTCAAAGCGAATGTCATCATGGGAGAGTAAATTGGAGGATTTATGGGTAACTCTAGATATTAAAATACATAATAGAAAATGTCAGAAAATTGCTTTGTGTGGAGTTTATCTACCTCCTCCTGTCGACAAAAACCTTTTAGAAAGTTTTACATTAAATTGTGACAGCATATTTGAAAAGAATGATATTGAACATATTTGTATTATTGGGGATTTTAATCTTAGTTTTATTGATTGGGAAGTGGTAAATAATGGAAACAATGCGCCTTCTCTGCCACCTCTAGGAACAATCTTGGTAGATTTTGTAAATTTAAATAACTTGAAGCAATGTAATAATCAACAAAATGTGAAGGGTAAAGTTCTCGATCTTACATTAACTAATATTCCCAATTGTATAGTGTCCAGAATAGATGACGCTTTATGTAAAGTCGATCAATATCACCCACCCCTAGTTATAGATTCCATTTTCAAGCAACGGTGCAAATTGATGAAGAACCCCTTAGGTGAACGCTATAACTTCCACCGAGCAGACTACGACTCTATTCTAAAACATTTGGATGAAATTGACTGGGCTCAAATATTCTCTACTTGTACTGATGTTAATGAAATGTTAAATTGCTTCTATGAAAACTTAAGGCAGGTGATTGTTAAATATGTACCCACAATAAAACTAAAAACGAATAATAAGCCTCCATGGTTCAGTAAAAGCTTGATCAACCGTTTGAAAGAAAAAGATCGCTTAAGGCGACGATTTAACAGTCATCGTAATCCCCGGGACAAAGAAGAATTAAAAATAATCAGTAAACGATGTGATAAGATTGCACTAGATAATTACAATTCATATATATCACATATTGAAGGTAAAATCAAAAGTAACTCAAAAAGTTTTTGGTCATTTGTTAACTCAAAGCGATCAGGCGTCAGCACATTCCCTGCTGAGATGACAAATAGTGTACAGACCTCAAACACTGGAATTGGAATATCTAATCTTTTTGGTGAACAATTTGCATCAGTATACAGTGATCATAATTTAAATAGTAACACCTCTACATTAGACACATCAGTTACATCATATTTTACTGATCCCCTAAGTAGCCATTGCTTTGGTACCCTGCGATTTGAGAATGACGCTGTGCTAAAGAAACTGAAGTCTCTAAATACAACAAAAGGTATGGGCAACGACGGCATACATCCTCATTTCATAAAAAATTGCGCATCCAGCTTGTCAAACCCTCTTTGCCAAATTTTTAACACCTCTTTGGCTACAGGTTCATTCCCAAATCTCTGGAAGGTTGCCAAGGTAGTGCCAATATTCAAGGGATGTGATGACCGTGATGTTAGAAATTACAGGCCCATTTCTGTTTTGTCAACATTTTCCAAGATATTTGAATCACTAATTTGTCCGTATATTCAGGCTTATGTAAGAAACATGCTATCTAATCATCAACACGGATTTGTTACTGGTAGATCAACTAATACTAATTTAGCATGTTTTACCGAGACAGTAGTAGAAGCAATGGATACACAATCTCAGGTTGATGTCATATACACAGACTTTAGCAAGGCATTCGACAAAGTCTCTCATGTTTTGCTAATTCAGAAGTTAAATAAATATGGCATTACCGGCAGTATGCTGAAATGGTTTGAATCATATTTATCGGATCGAAACTTCTATGTCGCCGTGGGGGGGCATGAATCGAGACGTTTTGGAATAGCCTCCGGAGTACCTCAAGGCTCTCACATGGGGCCCATATTATTCAACCTATTTATCAATGACCTGCCCCAAAGTTTTAAGCATTCACTACCATTTCTATTTGCAGACGACTTAAAAATGTTGAGAGTAGTAAACAATCCCAAAGATGTAGAATTGCTGCAAGAAGACTTAAATACTTTAACCGATTGGTGCATACGAAATAACATGGAGTTGAATCATGAAAAATGCTCACATATAAAATTTACACGAAACCGTAACCTAATTAAATCTAAATATTTTATTAAAGGAAAAGGGGTGAAGGAAGTAGACTGTGTAAGGGACCTTGGTGTTCTTCTAGACAGTAAAATGACCTTTGCACCACACATAGATCACATAATTAAAAAAACTGCAAGAATGCTCGGATTTGTTACTAGAAATAGTAAAGTATTCAAAAAACCACTAACGAAAAAAATCCTCTACTATAGTTTAGTGAGAAGTAGCCTTGAAT
Organism: Hemithea aestivaria; assembly: GCA_947507615.1. Lineage (NCBI taxonomy): Eukaryota > Metazoa > Arthropoda > Insecta > Lepidoptera > Geometridae > Hemithea > Hemithea aestivaria. Next base: position 312,354 of record OX382332.1, read on the forward strand.
ACTGCAGTACAATATGGAGACCACATTTTGCGACGCATATGCTGAGACTTGAGCGAATACAGAAGAGATTTCTCTGGCACTTAGCTAGCAGCACCGGTGTTAAAAACAGGATTAAATCGTATGCCAAAAGACTTCAACACTTTGAAATTTCATCTTTATCAAGTCGCCAAGATGTGTTAGATGTGGTCTTCTCCTATAAGATCCTCAGGTATCATCTGGACTGCCCGGAGTTGGTGCAGAGGTTTAAATTTAAAGCACCGAGTAGGTACCCCCGAGGGTACATTCATCTATTTGTTAAACCTTTCCGTAGAACCAAACTAGGCAGTAATTCTGTGATACCTCGACTTTGCAAACTTTTGAACGATTGCGGTCATGTGACTGATGTGTTTAACGACTCATTGGTTGCATTTCGTAAAAAAACCTTAGAGTATTTTTGTGCGATAAAAGCATAACCTATATTTTAATTTACAACTTTTAGTACGTATCGAGACCTTTAGCCTCTTAATTAATAATATTTAAGAATCTTTTTAATTACTCAACGATTAATAAGTATTTAACTAGTTATTTTTTTTTTGTTTTACTAATATTATCTTTTAATGTAAAATAACTATATTAAAATTAATGAAGTTAAAATCACTAACCAATGCATGCGGTGTCTACCAATAAAATTTTGCATTTAGCTGTAATATAAAATGTATTGTAATTAATTAGCATTAATTTAGTGTAAAAATTGTGGTGGACCTAATAAATAAATAAATAAATAAACAATTGGCGGTCTTATCGCTAAAAGCGATCTCTTCCAGACAACCTTGAATGGAGAGAAATAATTATAATCACATGGGTTGGTGGTGAAGCTGATAAATAAGATAAACAGGAATAATTCTTAATTATTATTAAATTTGTTTGATATCCTCATGTCTCTTTATACTAGACTAACAATACTTAAAGAGTTTCTTTATAAAATTAAAGATATAGTGTAATACATGCGGTATTTATTGATACATGGCGAGCGAGGTGACTTGCGGCAGAACAAGTAAACCCTCTCACGACCCGCGTCGCCGCCGCCCATTCCATGCTCGTCCTATATACGGGTGTACAGAGACCTATGTTCTAATGGAAACACTTATGTAGGTACTAGCTTTAGGTAGAAATTAAGTCTTGTGTTATGCTTTGATAGTCATGAAAAAAAAGCTCATGTTATATTATATCATACTAGCTGCGCCCAGCGGTTTTACCCGCTACCTTTGTGTTATTCTAGGGTCTAAGCTATCTTTATACCAAATTTCAGCTCAATTGGTCTACCCTTTTAGGCGCGAAAGAGTAACAAACATACATCCTAACATCCAGACAACCATTCTCACAAACTTTCACGTTTATAATATAAGTAAAATTTGGCCGGTGTGGCTAAACCTAGGTGTGGCCGCACTTTGGACTCCTGCAGTGACATAGATACAAAACAATACAATATAATACTCTTTATTGCAACCAAAAAATAACAAAAAAGAGGAAACCGATCGATACCTGCAACACCAGGGGTACCGTTGGTATGCTACCTACGTTTCAAGACTTCATTCATTTACATCTTACGCTGTTCAGTTTTAGGATTTCGGATTGAAAGGGCAAAAACGGGACCCTATTACTAAGATTTTACTGTCCGTCTGTCTGTCACCAGGCCTTAACTCAAGAATCGACATAATTAGACAGTCAACCTGTTCACAAGTGTATGTATTTCTGTTGCCCCTATCTTAGTAATATTATAAACGTGAAAGTTTATAAGAATGTATGTCTGGATGTTTATTACTCTTTCACGCCTAAACGGGTAGACTGATTGATCTAAAATTTTGTATAGAGATAGCTTAGACCCTGGAATAACACATAGGCTACATAAGTACTGCGGGTAAAACCGCTGGACGCAGCTAGTATTGTATTATTAGTAAAGTAAAGTAAAGTAAAATTTATTTATTTGTGAGAGTATTGTAGGTACAACATGGTAATTCATTAAAAGGAGTCTCAAATACTCTACCGGTAGTCCGGTGTACAAATGTTAAGGTATAATATTAAATTAGTGGGCGAACTTACATTATAATTATTATATTAGCAATTCAAAATATGATTAAAAACAATAATTAATAAATATAAGCTGAATTAGATCGAATTATCAATAAATATGTATAATGTCAAATGTCAAAAGTCAAATGATACCAAAATGTCATGTTATTATTTATTAATTTATTCTGACCATGGATACAAGTCCTTCAGTCGAAATCTTTATAATTTTAAGTTCATTGTTTATTCGATAAAGAGTGGGCGTTTATCGAATCACATCGATTCATTTTGTGACGATTCTTGAAAATAGCAGACTGACTGTTGAACTTTTTTCCATTCTTCGACAGTAAATCACATTCACAAACACTCAACATTTATTAAACCCACTATTAATACGCGTTTAGCACTTATTGCAAAATTATTATCCAAGAAAGCAAAAAATTTCATCCGCTTTCCAAAAGCGCGGCAAAATGAATCCCCCAAAATGTCATGACCTCTTTAGTGTTGCAAGGGTAAAAAGAGAAATAATGATAATTAATTAAATTTATATGAGAAAAAAATGTAGAAATGTCCAAAAAATATAAATTAAAATGTCAAAATTGTTATTGCGTAACTGTATCATGTGTATAGGACGCTAATGCACTGTTTCGACCTCACCTATACCTATTACATATATACCTACATTCCACACGTATGTACATACATTTTCATTGATATCTTAGAGGGTTTCTCGGTTTTGAGATAAAATGTCTGTTTGCCGCTTTTGGAAATGTTCCTTTTGTTTCATATCTCGGAAAGAAGTTTTGATATCTTCGAAGGCTGTTTGGGAAGTGTTAACGGCGCAAGTGCCTTTGTTTTGCGGGAGATAAGTAGCTTGATAGACATAACTCTTTATTGATATAATATTATATGAAAATAATATTATAAACAATTTACTATATCACTAGCTAATGCTCGCGGCTTTGCCCGCGTGGTAAAATCCTTTCTTAGCAGAGGTCTACGTCATAAAAGCTATCTGTATTCCAATTTTCAACTGAATCCGTTCAGTGGTTTGGGCTGTGCGTTGATAGATCAGTCAGTCAATCAGTCAGTCTTTCCTTTTATATATTTAGAAGATTAAAGATTAATTGGCTATGTTAACCAATTTTTATCATAATCAGTCTTCAATTGCCCATTTCTGGGCGTAGGTCGCCCTTAGATTTTTTCATACCAACTGTGTTCCGGTACGATCTGTAAAGCTAGTGAGTTATCCCGCCTTCTAGATTTAATCTGCTACCGTCTACTGCCCCATTGTAGCTTAAGATCAGGCGAGATCGTGGGCAAAGGATATAGTGTAACGAATAAAAAACGCCTTTATTGTTATTGTCCTCAGATCAGAAGAATACTATTATTGTCCATATACCTAACCTTACCTATTAAATTTCAATCGATTCACCACCAAGTGTTTTCACCATTATTGATATTACCTCAAAGGTTGTTCAATGAACGTTATTATCAAAGTTTTCTCAACTTGGACCGAAAACAGGCTCTACAGGCTACCTAAGTAACAAACATTATCGCCCTAGGACACCTAATGGACGAATATTGTTCTGGAAACTTCTCTATCGGGATAATTGAGTTGTTAGCTTAATATACTTGTAAGTGTTTCAGCTCATTTTCTGAGATCTTTAGAAGCTTTGTAATGGAATTTTGCTTAAGATTTTGAATTAATTATAGCACACATTATACTAGATTACACTTGCGGCTTTGCTCCTGTTGAGAATAGTTATAATAATTAATTAGTGGACGTTTATCCCGCAATATCATTTTCGTTGAAAATGTTAACTAAATCCATTTAACAGTTTGAGTTGTACATAGATCAGTCATTTACGTTTTACTTTTATATAACTGCTCAGAATTAATTTAACCTATATACTAATCTGTTACAAATTGCATAATGCGATAAGACTGTCGAATATTTACCTAGTAATAGAGATAGCTCCGTAAATTTCTTAGTAATCATTTGGTTTGTAATTCTACAATACTTAATGAGTATAATTCTATTTTTATATTCGAATATATCAAAAATAATTTTGATTATGTTGATTGAGTTATTGATAAAGAACTGTTTTTGGTCAACACGTCTGGTTGAAAAGTTAGCTCAAGCCGGCACTGTCTCTTCAATCAAATCTAATTTTTGACTTATTGACAAATGAGAATTTGTCATACATTTTCACCTTAATAAGTTTTTACTCTAATCTTTGTAAGAATCCAACGAGCAGATAACTGAAACCGCACTCATGAGCTTTTAAGTTTGTGGCTTCCTCACACTCTCACACTTTCAAAGCTTAAACTACTTATCATCATCGTCAGCTCACGTTTGTCCACTGCTAAACATAGGCCTCCCCATGGCAAGCCACTTAACTCCGCCGGGTGCGTATTCGCACGCATAATTTTTTTTGACCTAATTTTGTTTGGCCGAAAATGTTCCGCATAACTTTTTTAGCCTAATCATAATTTCCCATAATTATATTGAGACATAATTATGTTTTGTCATAACTGTCAGTTGCCCTAACGTTTTTTAGCATATATTTGTAAAGCATAAATTTGTGTGTCATAATAATATAAGTACGCATAATTTTCTTAGTCCTAATTTTTTTTGGCCGAAAATTTTTCGCACAACTTTTTTGGGCATAATCATAATTTTACATAATTATATTAAGGGATAAAACTTAAATTATTATGTATATTATAGAGATATTTAGGAATGCAATTTTAAGCACCCAGAGAGATTGACTGTCACAAAGTCGACTAGGATAAAATAGGTTAGGTTAGGTTTGAACAGTGTCCAGAGTGCCACGGCAGCGGTCAGGAAAGTGCCAAAAATGAACCCACACCTTCTAATTTAGAGAGAGGATTATAGAGGAGACAAAATCAATCAACCGCTAGAAGAATAGGTTAGATTTTAGGTTAGAACATTGAAATCTATATACATAATATAATTCGTTTCTTTTAGCATTAATAATATTTTGTCGATTTTGTTGGTAATATATTATTATTGTGGCAAGATATCACTTTGCTAAACAAGTGAATTAACCCTTTCAGAACTGGCGTGCACAATTGTAGACATAAAATACAATGAAAAAAATTGCATACCTAAATCTTAATACTAAGTAGAACAGGAGTCCACATTTATGCATATTAAGAAAAACTAGATTTTCCGAAAAGTTGATGACTAAATTTTATTTGATTTATTTTTTTAATAATCTCCTTACCATACTTTAGACACACGGAATTTACCAATTCCACAGGATGAAAAAAATAATTCAGGTCTGAAAGGGTTAAATTAAAAATTTAAAAAACCCCCAACGCAATACGTAATTTAAATTTTTTTGATGGCGGCCATCTTGGATTTTAAATTTTATATAATGGGCTGTATTTTACTTGTTAAGTCCTTTCATTTGATACCCATATCGATGGGGTCGTGGAATAAAAAAGTAATCCGCCATTTTGTAGCGGCGGCCATCTTGGATCGATTTCCACCAAACATGGCTACAAGAACACTTTCGACTAACTCTACTTTAAAAAAAAAAATTAAATCAAAATCCGTTCATCCGTTTGGGAGCTACGATGCAACAGACAGACACACACACACACACACACACACAGACAGACTGACACGTCAAACTTATAACACCCCGTCGTTTTTGCGTCGGGGGTTAAAAAAGCCAGATATTAAAATCTTACTTTGCATGATTTTTGTTTTTTGTCCATAATATGTTTGTAATATTCTGTTGCGTCTATATGTGGAAACTTGCAAATATCCATTAATACTATGTAGGAGTACTCTAGTTATACATTAACAAGTAAATTTCCTAAAATTCTAAAATAAAATAATATATTATCATTATGCCAAAAATTATTAGGGCTAGATATTATTATGTCGAAAAATATTAGGGCTGAATATAATTATGCCGAAAAATATTATGGTAAGATATTTTATGCGCTAAAACAATATGCGTAACAATTTTAGGCGTACATATATTATTATGCTTAACAATATTATGGGTGAAAATTTTAGGCTAAAAAAATTGTGCCTAAAAACGTTAGGCGTTTGAGGTTTAGGCTGAAAAACGTTATGCCACATTAAATTAGGGCTCAAAATTTTATGCGAGCCAATATGGACCCAACTCCGCCTTATGTTTTCCTCCTCCAATCCCTCAAATATTGACCGTTCTGTTGCTCTATACATTTCGTAGACAACTATTAAAAACTGCAAGAGCTGTAAAGCGGGCAGCGACGGTAACGACCAATAAAGAAGTAATTATCTGATTGCCGACGGTAACAATAAACTGTGATAGCACGGATAAGCGGTGCTGTTCGAAATGAGATTTTAATGATAACGGGTCTCTCAGGAGGTAAATTCGAAAGTTGTGATATGTTTGATACTGGTAATGGGTTTCGGTCGAGGCTAGTTAACACCAGGTGGTCAAAACCGTGTCGCCAAGCGGTCATTGTGACCGTGTTCCGGCGGCAAGGAGAGATTTAACCCACCTTCGCCATCGTCGCTTAAAATCACGCGAGATCTTGGTCATTGAATAAAATCCTTCTTTTCTGAAGTCAGTAGAAAAAGACAGAATATTTAAAAAAATCGTCGCTTAAATTTAAAAGCTACTCTTTTAGTAGGCAATATTATAATATTTCCTTGTGGTATATACTCCGATATATTGAGGACGGCTTCTACAATTGAGTTTGCAATTTTATCGTCATCCGGTTTTATATTCCGACCCTAAACCGGAACAAATCCGCCGTTCCGGGGAGACAGCGTATCAATGTGCGCCATATTATGTTCATTGCTTTATAATCATTTTACGATATGGGACCTTCATTTCTAACCGACATGGAAGACGGAAGTTATTAATTCAATATGTGTGAAATACTCGTATTATCGCTTGCTTTAAATAGCTTTAATGCATATTATATTTTTTAATTGTACAAGTGCAATTTGCACTTAGAACTTTTGAAGATGATCTCAAACATCTAAATCAGCTCAACAAAGATGGTATTCTGATATGACTCAAATTATAGAACTGACTTAAGAAGAGACTTGATTTCTCCATTTTTAAAAATCAGTTACAATGTTCTACTAAAGCAACAGTATTCTAGGAAAATTGGTGTAAAAGAATAAGTGAGAGTAGGCGGGCGGTGGGAGTATTTACATAATTGTGGCGAGCGGGGATACGCAACGGAAAACTGAGCCCGCTTGGGGTTCTTTAGGGATGTTTAATTTCTATGTGGAAAGTCCTGGAAATCCCGGATAAGTTGAAAATTTGATTTTGAAAACTTGTTTGTGCATTACCTATGAAGGTTTCGGACTACACTCACGAATTATAGTCACAACTATTTTCAGACAATTTCTACTTTCACCTTTGGTAGTGACTTTTATATACATAATTTGTGAGTTCAGTGAGCAAAATAATTCTGAATTCATTAAAAGTGTTGTTATAAGTCTAGTAATAATAAAAATAAACATTTTTTTTAATAGTAAACATTGTTAAGGCAAGAACTCCTCTTAATTTTGTTACCATTACCGTCTCTATAATTTTAAGAACAGCAAGTTTAACGGTTATCTAACAGGATAACAGGGTTAAATTATTAAAATTGAAATGCATATAAATTTAATTCATTTTATAAAAAATCCCGTTGAATTCGTCTGCATGTCCCGTCCCCACGATGTCGTCACAGCGCAGTCGTTTGTGGCAGCCGTGCGCGATCATCGCTGAATTATGTACTCAATTGGGGATTTACTGGCGAAAAAACACGCTAATGTACAGAGAGAAGGAGCACTGTATGTAAAACATAAGTAGCCTGTTGACGGCCGATGATAGATGGAAAAATCCCGGGAGTGTGGGCTTTTTGTGAGCGTAGTCTAATCATTTGCGGGAAAAATCTGCTAATTTTTTTTATGAAAATAAAGCTATTGAAAACTAAATAATATTTTGCTCGTGTTATCTTTTCATATTTTAGAGACAATACAGACTAGTGGAAAAATCAGGTATAGATAAAGTTCAGGTAAAATCAACAATAGTAAACTTTTTGTATGTATATTTTTTCCAGAGATTAAGCTAATTAACTTTTTTAAATTTCTAATATAGAACCAATGAGAACGAATAACTTTCCGGAGCTATAACTAAATTCTGTAAGCTTTAACCTATTCGTACACATGTCAAGTGAAATAATATTTCTTTGGGAGCACTTAAAACAGCGCAATTTAATATGTCGCGCGGAAAGTTTGCATTTGCTGGAAACTGCAACAATTTGTGAATAAAATGTAATGCAGGTGACGTCCCCATCACTTAGCGTTGCGAAACGGTGTTGCGGTCGAGTGTGGACTACACCTAAACACTCGTGAATACTGTGAATATTGTGAATACTTGAGGGAAATTATAGTGTGATATTATTTTACTAAATTCACAAGCTCTTGTATTTGAAATGTACTTTAAATTCGAGTGTATGACGTACGAGAACTATTTTAGTTGTTAACAACGAACTAAACTACTAGATTGAGTTAGTTGACGATAGGAATTGGGCATTTATAGTAAACCCACTCGCTTCTGTTTACACGTATTATAAGACAACAAACATTATAGAAATGATGTGCTTAGATAGAAAGTGTTTTTCCTATCTGTTGTCTGTCTGTCTGTCTGTAATCAAATCTTGCAAGTTTAATTTGACCCACTTCCCGGTTTCCAATTGAGCAGAAAATTTGCATGCGTGTGTAAATCGGATGACAATGCAATATTTTTATGACATCGAGCTGATCTGATGAAGTAGCTGGAAGGTGGCCATAGGAACTCCGTCATAAAATAACGCAACCCCATCGAGTTTGGGCTCATGTGATTTGTCTTGACGAGTACTTTATGATGCAAGATGGTAATAATAATAAAAGCTTGTTTTTATAAAGTATTTTTAAAATTTCACTTGTTTATCATATATTTCGAGCATAACTTCTTCTATAAGTATCTAGTTTTTATGCTGGCTGCCTGGCTCAAACTTTTTGCTATGTCGCTAAAACAGGCACCTTTCGTATTAAAATTTCAATATTAATATTTAATTTGCTTATTAGTAATTTCTGCATGATCTAGTAAAATAAAAATAACTTAGTTTTAGAATAAATTAATACATCTTGTTATTGTTTTGTTGTGTAAACATTACTGTGCTTCAGTAGGAGGACTGTAGCTAGGGAAAATACTGGGCTAAAGAGTCTTACTGGACTAAAGAGCGTTGGTGCAGTGCACTTAGAATTTCACATCATTGTGAAATCCTAGGTGGAATTGTACTGATTATTGGAGCGTTATCTCTTAACATCAGGAGAGCGTCTTGCTCATCAACAAAAAATCTACCAATGTCGCTCTGCAAATATCATTCCACAAATGCGCTGCCAACAAAATCACTAAATCCTTAAGTGATGTTGAATGTACTATAGTGTCGCATTTGTAAGACGTCTTTAAAATGTTCACCGTTTAAAATGTCATAGAAGCTATTGCAGCCTTTGAGCCATTTTAAAAGTTAGAACGCGACATTTTAAAATGCTGGCAAATTCTCCACCTGTCGTAATTGCAATCCACGAGCGGAGAAAGCGGTTTGCTGCGCTTACTGCGCTGAAAGCGGTCGCAATCCGGAGCTAAGCGTTATTATATGTTTTCTTATTTACAAACATTACCTACGTTCTGTCGCCTCAAACACCTAGAAAAGGATTGCGACTCGAACCGACGCACTCGCCGAGAAAATTGTACCGACATTTCGGAGGCGCGAGGCTTCTCGTATATTCTTATAAAAGAACGTTCAAATCACATTACGGTTGGCAATGATGATAATTTGTTTTGGATATGATCGCTGCCTTTATGTACTATTCATGTCAATGTGGCCCTGAATATATTGCATTTTCTTCTCGCTTATAAACGAGTAGAACAGAAAGCTTTTAAACCGAGCGACTCGAGTTAGTTTTCAAATAGAGTTTTTATAGAAGGAAAAGTAAAAGGTTTTTCAAATGATAAGGCTATCACTGAAGTGTGCTCTTTTCTGTGTTATTTTGTTTTGGTTTGAGTTATAAGATATTGCGATTTGTTATCTATGAACTTTGCTTAACATTAGGGGATGAAAAGGCTAATTCTACATCTATTGTAAGCTTAACAGTATGTTTCTAAGTAAAAGACTAACGTATCATTATCTTGCTAATAAGTTCAAATTATGTATTTCATACATAAGGCTTGTATTACATAACATGCAGAATCAACAAATCGATTGCTCTCTATAAAATAAATAATAAGTAAATAAATTGGGGATTATACATCATCAAACCCTCCTTACACATTTTTAAAGTCTAAAGGGGGGGGGGGGGTCAATAGGTCAAATAGGTTTTTAGTTAGAGTCAAATAGGTTATGTGGCCAACCTACATTATGTTAGTTTCAGATTGCCGAGAATTCTTCAACGCCTACAACATGACCAGACGACAAATCTTATAGGTTACAGCCAGAACCTGTAGTTTTACGTGCCTTCCGAAACACACAGATCTTTGGCACATTGAGATTTGAACCCAGGGTCTCCAAACACTAGCCAAGCGTACGACCACTTGGCCACAGACAATACAACCCTATAGTATTTAGCAGCAAATGACCCACTCCCGCTCCCGCCTCCGCTCGCACCGTGGCCCCACACGTCAGGCTCTCGCGGATGATGAATGCCCCGTCCCCGTGAGCTATGGTCCGAGTGAACTTCCTTCGTTATTGCTCCATCGCCTATCGCCGCGACGCAACGCCCCTTTACGCCCCTTGACGACCGTTTGAATCACTAAACTAGAGGTACATTATGCAGTTAGTTAAGGGTCAATTTAAAGCAAAACAACTATAAATAGTGGTCATTGTCTGCATAAAGCCGTTTCTCCAGCGCCTGTTTTAGTAAGACAGGCTTTAGCAAAAGAAGAAAAAACAAAACAGATGCGTTGCGTTGCACTTGTGCAATTAGACTTTTTTATTTTTTTTTATTTTATATACGTGACAATAACAGAATGGTTAATGGTTGGATTATGAGAAAAAAAAAAACAGTGGGACAGGAACTTTCACCTAATTTTCTTAATAAGTTTAAATGACTTACATTATAGCAAAATAAAACATTTCATAAAGACAGCGTCATTCCCTACAGACAAAATATCCACATCCTTATAATATTATAGCGTTTGATCATCCCAAGTTAAAGTTAGTAAAGTCCATAAAGTTGTAACATACTTCTATCCCCAAAAAACCTTTCCCTCAGGCTGAACTTGTGGCACGTGTATTAAAAACTTGTCTAAACATAATCCCGCGGGAAATAGTTCTGACGACTCCGACATCGGATATCAAACTTATTGTTTTCAACTCCTTGGGTCATCTCACATGAGAAAACTTTTAAATAAGATCCCATTCCAAATTCGAATGTTTAAATAACTAAAGTACCTTTCTCCAAAAGCGAGCTGCAGTTATCCCGCTAAAGAGCTAAAAGTACAAAAATATCTCGCCGTATAAAAGTGCAATTTACGAAATCTGATAAGCAAAAGCGAAAAAAGCTGCTGCAGCGCTGAACGAGCTCGTGTCGCTTTAACTATTTAAAATAAACGAAACGGTTTCATTTACTGCTGACATTAAGCGCTCGATTGATGACTTTTATTTCTGTGTTCTAAATATTTGAACATGGAGGTATTTTTTTAGTAACAAATAAAATAGACTGGTGATAGGATTCGGCTGTGGCTAGTTACTACTCACTGGACAAAATCGTGTCGTTATGACCGTGTTCCGGCATGATGTTCAGTGTAGCCAGGGAGGAATGTATCCCGCCTTCTAGGTTTAACCCTATCATCGTTAATCTATATATATGAATAAAAAAAAGTGAATTTGTTAAAATTAAAGTTATGTCGTCACTTTTAAAATAGCACTCTTCAAAAAATCGAACTGGATAGATAAAGTTCCCAATAAGTTTATGTGCGGCAGAGATATACGAGAGAGTTCCATTTTAAATCGAGTCTTGCTCGTTCTAGCAGTTTATGTATCCAAGGAAGTTTAGTTATCGGTTATATTCGGGTAGAATACGTTCTCTGCTATAAAACATTTGATTTTCTGAATACTGAATGATTTAAGATATAATAACAGTTATTATGACAAGTTGTTTTAGTCGCTGAAAGTAGCTTATCTGTAGTAGTTGTAGTGTGAACATAGCTTACCTTCATGTCAAATTTATTGCTGCGAGCCCAAATTTTAGCTTAATTAGTCTTTGGTATTTGGTTTGCTAAATACACATTAGAGCAAACATTGTGAATGACATATCTATCAAAGCTTAGTTAAAATTACTATTAAAGGATTGAGTTACAATTTGGCGAATACATAGGTTTTATGGCAAAGAAATACCTTGAGAAAGGATATCTAAACTAGTATAATACTATATATATAGCCTATCATATTACTTTTAATTGACTTCTTCCTAGTAAAACATTTTTTTTAAATAAAGGAAAGCTGAAACATGTCACACGAAAATATGAAATAAGTCTTTTAAGATATTGCAGGTATATATCGAATGCACATTTCATTCCTCTACGAAACGTCGCTTAATAAACTAAGTACTGATTTTAAAACGGAATATTTCTTAATTTATAAAACGTACATTACATTGAAAGAAAGTTTCTTTTCAGTCTGTTTTCTTGACTTTTCACTTGCAATATAATTTAGTTGAGATCAAGTTTTGAAAAAACTACTGCAGTGGTTGAGAAAGCTAGTAACTGCTACAGAAAGACTACTAAAGAAAACTGATAAAGAAAATTCAAAGATATATCCAACTTATATTATATATGTGAAAGTTTGTATGTATGGATGTTTGAAAAAAAAATATATTGTTTGCTACTCTTTCACGTCTTAACGGCTTAACCGATTGAGCTGAAATTTCGCATGTGTATGTCTTAGACTTCTAAATAACGGATAAGCTACGGGTAGTCCCACATAACTATCCCGAACCCCCAACGGGAGGGTACAATTAACGTGTTTTTTCTCAGAGTTAACAAAAAACAGGCAATTTTCCAGCGGCTTAAATCGCTGGCAGTATTTTTAATACAAAGAAGTAAGAAGACGAGCAAAACGCTCTCCTGTTGGTAAGAAGTAACGCTACCCATACATAGTACAGCGCTCTGCTGGATTTCACAAAAATGTAAAATTCTGGGCGCTCGGCACACACACCTCTTACTCAAGAGTCGAAGATTTTAAAACCCTTCAGCCCAGTAATTTCACTAGCTACAGTGCCCTCCTACCTGTGCACAGCATATTGGTCATACTATGAAGGAATAACATTTAGTTAAAGTTAATATTTCAAGATTGAATTGGAATATCAAAATGGATTAATACCTAGTACCTGTGGAAAGTCAATAAGAGGATTAGAGCTTTCAATAACGGTGAGCAGGTAGGGGGCGAGGGGGGTAAGGTAAGGGTCGAGGGGGGGATGGGCGGCAGCTGTGGCTTCTTACACCTCGCCGAGCCAAGGAGGCGCTACTGGAAAACTATTGAGGATTTCTTAGTCAATTTGTGAGCCTTAGTAACATCTAAGACATACTACATAGGCTAAATCTAGAAAGTGGGAATAGACATTGATGATCCAGAATGATCAAACTTTTTTCATACGTATTCGTACATTTTTGAAATGAGTAAGTAACCACTGAACCGATTTTGATGTAACTTATACTGTGCCCTTTGTTGGTCAATATTTAAGCCAAAAATAAAGTCAATACCTAACTAAAATGTCTCTCTGAAAATATAAGATCCATTTTGGTTATTGACTTTTTTTGCTTAAATTTAGACCAACATAGAGCACAGTATAAGTTGCATCAAAATCGGTTCAGTAGTTTTTATGTTATGAATAATTAAAATGTGTTGAAATCAGGAACATTGCTTAGGAAGCATAAGTACAGGCCAGTGGTGTGACGTCACGCGCCCTGATTGGCGTTCGCATTCGCGTAATAATAAGTAAAAATTATTGAAATTAAAATTGATTTTATTCAATTTTGGCTTGTAAATAGATCCTTAAAATGTGATTGTAGGTTTTTAAACACTGTCTTTTATGTGAAAAACATAACTTTATATGAATTCGTAACATGTGTCAACATCCGTATTGCTGCAGAAATGTCAGTAAACTTTCCGAAAGTAGCTTATTTACTTATTAAAATAACAATAATATGATGTATACTGAACAACACTCAACTTATAATTCAAAATTTATTTAAATTACTCGTACTCTAAACCAACAATATTTTGCAAGTCAAATTTAAAATAGCTCAAATCAATTTCAAAAGAAGTTTTCATAACAAAAGTTGAGTAAAATCGAGGCTTCTACGAGATCAATAGATACGTCATTAAATCCGAAACTCTCCTAAATTCACTGAACTAAGTGCACAGATTAAATTGACAAAAACAAATGAATCTACCATCGAGTGCAAATGGAATTAACTCGAGAGAAACCGAGAAACACCTTTAAGCTAGAGATGACACAGAATAGATAAGGTTAAAGAATGGTCATGACACAACATAAAGCACTAAATACCTACCACTGGTGTTGCAGACATTGCTTGTCGGTGGTTATCGCTAAGCACCCGAAGTACACACCTACGCACGCACGCAAAATGATTTTGATTTTTTTTTATTCGTAATAGGTCTCCTTTGACCACGATCTCGCCTGATCTTAAGCGACGATGCGACCGTAGATGGTAGCAGACTTAACCTAGAAGGCGGGATAAATCCTCCCCTGGTTTCACTGAACAACATGCCGGAACACGGTCACAATGACCGCTTGGCGACACGGTTTTACTACTAAACTATCGTCTAATGTACGAGTCCTAGTGCGATAAGACCGCCGATTGTTAACCTACTTATAACATATTATACAAGTAAAAGTTCTTTTGTATATTTTTGGTTTGCAATAAAGTATTATTCTATTCTAATTTTGTAATGTAATCAGTAATCAGTGATAGGGGGCGCTATCAATAGAAACAATGCGTCCCACTTGTAGTCGTTGGAGTCCCAACGCGACATGCAAATGACTCCAAATGACTCCAAACGGCCCCAAACGTCTCCCAACGACCCAAACGTCTCCCAATGACTCCCAGCGTCTCTCAGACCCCACAGATCACGAACGAATCGCACAAAACTCACTTTCTAATCTGAGTATTAGAAAGGATGGCAAACAATCAACGATTCCAATTTACTTGAAAATGTTATGCTTTTTAAAATTAAATTTTAGAGAAAGCTTCTCTCAAAGTAATGAGAGCTTTTGTTTTGGATTTGTTTAAAAATGTTTGTTAACTAAACAAGACAATGCACACAAATTATGCTACGATTTAATATTAAAGTAATATTTTTGTTTAACGAAAAAACATTATGAATAAATTGAAAATTTAAAAGGTTTCGAGAGAATAAATTCACGATTGTGCTCGCTTGAAATTATATTAATGCTATTAAACTACCTGCGCCTAGTTGTTTTACCCGCTGAATGTGCCTTTCAGGTTCAAGGATCTCAGCTATCTATGTATTTTTTTTGTAAGTTTTTTTTTTGTGTATATTTTTCTGTTTTTTTACTGTCAATAAATTGCTTTTTAATATTTTGTTTTTTTTTTCAACTTAATCGACTTAGCAGTTTCGACATGTAGATAAAACAATTATACATACACACATATTTATGATTTTGCCTTTATTTTATTAGTAGGACTTGTGAATTGAAACCTAGGTAGTAGCTAGTGTTTCAGCTAATTATTCAGGGAGGTGCTAGGCGGTGCGAGCGAGGACGTTTCGACCATAAATTGCGCGTAAAGCTTACAGCGGCAATATCCTCGTCTGCGATCTGACATCGAGCTTAGTTATACGGCTGAATGGATGCAGTTCTGGGAACCTGGAGGACATCTTCTAGAATATTCTTGGAAATGGCGGGATGGCAATCAGGTGGAATGTGGTCAAACGTACGCCTATTGACTAAAATACATCCATACTCCTTGTTTTTATTCATTACTAGCTGCGTCCAGCGGTTTCACCCGCTGTACTATAGCCTATGTGTTATTCCAGTGTCTGAGCTATCTCTATACCAAATTTTAGCTCAATCGATCCACCCGTTTAGGCGTGAAAGAGTAACAAACATCCAGACATCCATTCTTACAAACTTTCACGTTTATTATAATTAGTAAGATAGGTTAGCCTTTGACCACGATATCACGTGATGTTCACCGACGATGCGGTTGTAGTTGGGCGGACTAAACATGGAAGGCGGGATAAATCCCTCCTTTTACTGAACATCATATCAGAACACGGTCATAATGATCGCTTAGTGAGCGGTAACTATGACCGAAGCCTACTACCAGTATAACGAGTGGAAAACCGTACAATACAAATTTTAAAATAGTCATAGATGCGGGATTCGAACTCGATGAATTACATCTGCCTCTCCTAAACACTATCTTATCTTTATTCCAGGAGAAGGGGATTTATCCCGCCTTCTAGGTTTATTCATTATAGGTTAGACTTTAACCATGATCTCGCCTGATCCTAAGTGACGATGCGGCCGTAGAAGGTAGCAGACTACCACCGAGATCATGGTTAAAGTCTAACCTATAATGAATTAAAAAAATCTTATCTAAAAGTGAATTCTGATTTTTAAAGAACGCCAAAAACAGAATGATCAATAAATTAAAGTGAAGCAACAATTTACCAGTAATATGTACTCTTATATGGGTGATTCCTGAGAGTCAAAATTTTACGTGTCTGGGGGAATAAACTACCCGTAACATAAAAATTCTACCCAAAGGTATTTTTTTCCTGTTAGTCTAAGGTTCAATCTATTTAATGCATGATAGACATCAGGTTATATTTAGCTGCAAGTATCTAAAAAAAAATGTAAAAGCCCTGAAATTTGATTACCGTGGGCTGTCCCTTACACATTTTCGGAACAAAATATATTTTTTACACTAATTTATAAAAGGAATTTAATTAATTCCTGTGATCAAAGCTGTAAAGGGTGAACTGTTACATGATCAAAAAAATACGCGAAGGCTGTACTCAGCGTAGTTTTAGAAAAAATAACAAATTTAGGTTTGTCCCCGGACAAAAAGTGATTCCCATGGCGCGCGACATAACTACCCACATTTCACAAACCACAATACTTAGAAGCTTGTACGCACGCTATTGGCTAACTTCAATTGCGCTCTAAACATAGTGAAGAGAGGCTCCTCCTCTCGTTGTTATAAACTGGATTTACGAAGGTGAGAAATTGATTACCGTGGTTTTGGTTCACTAGATCATTGATTACCTTTTCCATGTTTAAAAATATTTTTTTATCCATTACGGTTTTTTGACTAGGGTGTGCAGTTAGTAAAAGGGTATTGTTTATCATATATTTTATTAATTTTGGTCTATAATTATGGTATTTAAAAATATTGACAAAAAACTATACAATTTTGATTTACATGGTATTGATTCTCATGGTATTTTACCACGGTGATCAATTTTCCCCTGAGTTATCTTGCGCATTCTTTCACTTTTTACCCAACTACAGCGAAGCCGCAGGTATGGAAGTGATTTTGACAGTTTATATTTGTATATTTCATTATTTCAGATATTTTTTTTATATTGTAATCAGATTTTTTTATATTGTACTATAGTAGACAGACCACATTAAAAAGTCGCTCAGCGAGCTATGGAGAGGGCTATACTCGGGGTTTCTCTACGTGATCGAATCAGGAATGAGGAGATGAACCAAAGTCACTAACATATCTCCGCGGATCAGGAAGCTGAAGTGGTAATGGGCAGGCCACATAGCACGTAGAGCGAATGGCTGATGGGGTCGAAAAGTGTTCAAGTGGCTACTACAGGCAAGCAAACGCAGCGTAGAACGTCTACCCACAAGTGTGGCAGACGACCTTATTTAGGTCACTGAAAGACGCTTGAAGCAGGTCGCTTTCAACACCAGTGTTATATTATATGGAGGTCTAAAGGGGAGGTTTATGTTCAGCAGTAGACGTCTTATGGCTGAGATGATGTATGATGAAAAAATAAAACGAAACTATGGGCTGACTGCAACTTTCAGTCCAGATTAACCTAACTAATGATAAATGTACAATCTGATGACAGCTTCTGGATTGAATCCTGTCAGTGACTGTGACTGTAATATTTTTACATTGTTTAAGACTGCGATACGTTGATTTTATTTAGTTTACATGATTATTATATAGAGAGCCAATATAGACCTTTTTAATACTTTATGTTTGGTGTATATCTGTTTGGATCACCGTTTTTAATCATTTCTATTTTATATGATTAGTATGTAGAGGTCAATATTTAAATAATAACATAGAATTCAAACAAAATAGTTTTAATTTTGATTCCCATGCCACACTTTATTGATTCCCGTGGCACCAAAAATTTAAATTTAAATATCTTCTGAACAAAACAAGTTATAATGATGCCTATTTGATTGATGTAATTATAATTATGGGAAATTTGATGTTTTACATGTAAAATGCAATAATACTTTGATTTAAAATCTGCCACGGAAATCACTTAAATACGCCCGATCTCAGGATTTACCCATATAGGTTCCTACATATTATGTAATATGTAGGTACCTACATGGTACCTACAGTCGATTGCTTCCACGCGTTAATTACAGAGTTGACACACGACTCTCCTGATAAAACAATAATGGGACGAATTGAAATGATGAATGCTCAATTTACTACCAAAAACAATATTATGTTGGGTGAGAATTTAATTCATTTCAATAATTGAACGTAAACGTTTTCAAGCAATATTTATAAAATGCATCCAACCTTTTTTACCCCAGAAAAGTAGTTTATGTAAGCTATGTGCCAATTTTCTGCCCAATTTGCAGAAATCTTAGTTATAAATTACCCAGTAAAAAAAGAGTCCTTACTATATATGACATTTTAAAAATAAGTTCTCTAAAATAGTGAAACAATGTAGTAATTATCTACCTAATACCTAATCAGAAATGTAGCGCAAACGAAGTCGTTAAGTGCCAATTTCCCGTGCACTCTCCGGGCCGTAGTTGGCGTGTTCCCAAGACACTCGGCAACATCGTGAGACGCCAATACAGACCTTGTGCACGTTTGAGAAGTGCCGAGCAACACTTGACCTCGCTGAGAACTTGCAATTTATTCAAACTACTATATTATACTCTTGGAATTGACTTATTCTCTTATACTTTATCAAATATTATATTATTTCGTTACCGACTTTAAAAACGGGAGGTTTTCTAAATATATTAAAGGAAAGAGTGACTGATCGACTGATCTATAAACGCACAGCCCAAACTACTGAACGAGTTCAGTTGAAATTTGGAATACAGATATGTTTTATTTGGCCACCTTCCAGCTTCATCATCAAACTACTTCAATGTCATAATAATATTGCATTGTCATCCGATTTACACATGCATGCAAAATTTCAGCTCAATCCGAAATCGGATAGTGGGTCAAATTAAACTTGCAAGATTTGATTACAGACAGACGTGTTCGTTACACGGAAAGTAAATAATAGCTTGTAATTAGTTGAAAAGTTGAGGAAAGCGCATTAGTCAGGTAAGTTAGTGACCATTAGAACCGAACCAAATATTTCACGAACGCATTTCAGCGCAGGAATAATTCAGCAAACTTTCAGGTGGTAAATAAAACGCTCAACCGAATACAAAGTTTCAGGAAACGCCGCTGAAATTCTCTAATTAGAAATTATTTCAAGAAAGTCCTTTGGAAGTCTTAATGAAATTCAGGATTTTTTATAAATTGGGCCATTAAATAAGAAATGTACAGAAAAAAAGGTTGAGAAAACATTTCGGGCAGTTTAAGGAAAATTAATTCTTAAAGCAGATAGATCCTAACGGGATATTTGCTAGAAAGAATGAATGAATGAAAAATAATAGTAAAATCTAGTAAAGTAGGTATTTTTTTACAAAGAAAATCTAAATACGAATCGTTTAGTTTAAAAATATTCATTCAGTATAAGTAAATACATATGTAGTATTATTTATGTTAGTTTTCTTAGTAGATCTAAATAAATAAAACGAGTCGCAAAGTTGGCAGCCCCACCGGCCTTAGAAGGCGAAGTTTTTAATAGTGTTGTGTCAAGTCACCGTCTCAGTTAATTACTCCCTGACCACTTGCGACTTTCGACCTTAACGACTTGCAACTATTGCTTCATTTTATATACGTTTATTAACACTCTTTAGTGCTAATTTCCTTTGAATTATTAATTTTCTTTGTAGTTTTGCGAACATTACTTCGAGCTGCTTTTATTTTCAACCTTTTCTTTGTTGTTTAGTTGCCTTATTTAGGTAATGTAATGAATTTTATTAAATCAGCATCTTATTTCTGTAAAGAAAAATATTATAGCATCGTATAACTTATTATTGTAAAGAAAAATATTATAGCATCGTATTTTCCGAAAACAAAAATATTATCTTAATACATACAGATACCTATAGCTTTCAGTGAATGAAAAAAAGTATGCTCTTTGTTTTTTACCGATGAATAATTACTTCCTCCCAAATGAACGAAGTAGATACCAATTCAACTTTAAAAAAAAACTAAAGATTTAAACAAAACAAAAAAAAATTGTAAAATATACAGCAAAAAAAAAAAAAACTAAAGTGAATAAACTGACCTATCACACCTATATTATTAACTTAAATCCAACAGCTATGTCCATCTGTTTGTCCGCTCATTACCTACAGGCCACGTCTCACCTTTGTTCCTCCGTACAAAAGCTTCGTGAACATTCTAACAATGTCTCTCTAAATCAAATCTTTATTTGAGTTCGTTTAAAAAGGTCTCAAATCGAGTTGTCTTCGAAGGCAATCGAGAAACTCTATTACTATGATCGATACAAAGTGCGACACTTTTTGTTTTAAAACTTACTCCTGTCTCACTTCAATTGAACTTCTAGATAAAATAAATATACCTACATAATATAGCAATATATGCAGACAACGTACTTATTACAAAAAAATGAGGATTTATACTTTAACAGAACAGGTTACCCAATTTACACTGTCAGAGTAAAATCACAGCTACAATGATGCTGTTAGTAGTGGTTTAAAAGGGGCGGAATTAAATGTATGATTTTCAGATCAGTGCATTTTTTGAACGGGTCATACGTTTTGGTTACACAATATTTTAGAAAATATTTTATTTCAGACTTCACACATTATGACAGCATAAGACGGATTAATCGTACTAGTGTGTATATAATAATATTTTGTGTATTAAGTTAAATTATGTGCATTTTTGTGTTTTTATTATGTTAGTTATTATGTGTATTATTTATTTATTAAATTAAAACGAAATATCATATCGTGAATAATATTATTTTACTAAATTAAATATTAATTGAAATTTGCTTCACCTTTGTTTACTTTCAGTTGTGGCAGTGTCTTTATTTTTTCCAATAGTTGTGCCAATAGTTCGTAACTCAATCGCAGAATAATATTTTTGAGACTCGTTCTGTAAATAAAAATAATTGCGTTTTGGTTTTAAAAGGATTTAGTTTTCCTTCGAATAGAACTCGTAATGTTACTCTAATGGAATACGAAACCGATGCCTTTGACTGGTTTAGTCTCTTTTTAAACTTTCAATCCATTTACAGTTCTTTATAAAAATCTACATAAAGTTCTGAAAAAATATTTTAAACAAAGAAAAACTAAGTTAATAATAATATTTTCCTCCAATTGTACGATAATAAGAAGTGAAAATTTCTTTGCTATTAATATGGGAGTAACCTAAACAAAAAGAATGCTCGTAAATATATTTCAATATATCAAAGCAGTTCATAAAATATTACGCGTAAACGGTGAACTATTAAAAAACAAGGCAGAGTACCTTCTTAAAAATAAGAAGTTTTAAGCAAATAACTATAAGACGCCAGCGGACGGGTTTACTCCGCTTACTTTACCGACAATGAATGGATTATTCCCATCCATTCGGTCCCCCGACTTGTCTTAGGGGGACCGATGGACTGACATCGCGCCGGCAGTAAGCAGTATCATTGGTAATACAGACTAATAGATATTAGTATTTATATACTACTGACGGTAACCGCTTACCGTCAGTGTCAGGCAGTCCTATTGAGTCTTTCTCTAACACAAGTGAATTAAATTAAAAATTTAAAAAACCCTTAACACAATAATATTATGTAGTTCATTATTTTGTGATGGCGACCATCATGGATTTTAAATTTATTATAGTGCGTTGTATTCTACTAGTTAAGCCCTTTCATTTGATACCCATATTGATGGAGACGTGGAGAAAAAAAGTAATCCGCCATTTTGTAGCGGCGGCCATCTTGGACCGATTTCCATCAAACATGGCTAAGAACACTCTCTCTCACACACACATACACACACACACACACACACACACACACACACACACACACACACACACACACACACAGACACGTCGCTTTTGCGTCGGGGCTAAAAATAATATGAATTACAAATTATAATTGTAAAAAACTACTTAAAACCCGAGCACAGCTGTTTTATCTCCATTCCCTAACAATAACCTTCGAAATGATGTATGTGACGCGATAAAACAACTGCACTCATGTTTAATATCTAGAATATCTAGTTTTACTGCAGGAGTCTGTTTATAGCTGCGAGTGATCTAGGAACTTTTATTGGAACGTTTTATATCGACTCTAGCGCAAATGATCATAGCGTTTGTGCGGAGTACATTATATTTTTAACTTTAACTGATTCATGTTTATTGCTTACGATACATGTTTATTTACTACGAGTAAATGTATTCTTTAAAGCCTTCCAATAAGAATAAAAGAAATATTTCTCGTTATTCAGGCAACTGCTATTGATATAGTAGGTGCTATTGGTATAGCAGGTTTAGCAGGTTATATTGGTATATTTATTTAGAGCGACGCGGGGCGCGGACGCCGGCGCGTAACCGCAGCTACTCCCTGAAGAAGATCCTCGTACAGGTCGACACGAAACCGAAGTAAATACAAGTGAGTTAATGCCGTTTATTTACAAAGATGAACTGCTATTGAATTATCCTTGAAGAAAGTGATACGTGTTAACATTTATTAAAACACGAAAAGTATCTAATAAATTTAAAATATATATTTTTAGTTTATTAATAAAAATACACATATCGTATAGGTACACATAAGTAATTATGAAATTTTAATAGTCATTAGATAGAATGAGCGCATATCTTCGAGAAGTGGATTCCATAAAGAAGAGAGGCTAATGAGCCCGATCCTGAACCATTATGACTCAACTCAATAAATCCACTTATTATTAAAAAACTGATCTTGGATAGGCAGAAAAAAAATTTATAGAATTGAACTAAATCCCCAAAATGTTACCAGAGTATTCGAAAGTGTAGGTTTTGAAATATCGTGTAACAAAATCAGGCAGTGAGTAAAGTGGACAACATGAAACATTTCGACGCATATTTCAATGGCCAAGGGGGGTTACTATGAAGCGTCAGGATACTAAGCAATTTGATTTTTTTTTTTTTTTTTATAGCAGACTAATCAAGCGTTTGACCGCAATCTCACCTGTTGGTAAGTGACGATGCAGTCGAAGTTGTAGCACGCTTGTTTAGTAAGAACCTATTCACTCTTGATTTGAACAAACCCACGTTGTAGCATTCGGGAAACACTGAGAGTGATAGCGAATTCCATAGCTTCGCCGTTCTCATAATGAAAGACGATGCGAATCGCTTAGTCCGAGCTGCTGGTATACTCACCAGATATTGGTGGCGCAGTGCCG
Source organism: Hemithea aestivaria (assembly GCA_947507615.1). NCBI lineage: Eukaryota > Metazoa > Arthropoda > Insecta > Lepidoptera > Geometridae > Hemithea > Hemithea aestivaria. The sequence goes on from OX382332.1 coordinate 336,232, forward strand.
TTTGCCTGGACGTTCGGTAGTAAAAGGGTGATGGTGGAATCAACCCGTGGAGTTCTGAGGAGCACTCTCCATGATGGAGCTTGTAAAAGACGCACAGGCTGGCAACTGAGCGTCGATGTGCGACTAATTCAGTTATAATGTTATGAATCGTTTTGTTTTATATATTGGATAACCTCCAAGGTTTAGGTTTTGGCTTTACCTACCACCTACGGGACAAATCCGTGTTGCAAAGTGGATATCATGACCCTGCTCTATATTATTTAGTAAATCAGGAAGGGTTTAAATTTGAGTGAAAAAGATCTGATCTGAGTTACTTTTAACTTTTTCACCTCAAAAATAATTAAGATTTATTGATGACATCATGGTATTGTTGAATAAGAAATCCAGTTTAAATCAGGTCAAAATCATTATTGAAATAGATTCTGATGATAGTAACCCCCCGCGATAGGGTATCATTCCACTGCGTCCATCAATGCAGCCAGTGATAAGGCATTGTTCCACTGCATCATCGATCATGGAGCGTCCGATGTTGCTGATATTCGGTTAAGTGATATTCGGATATCAAATCCATATCAAACGAGTGAGATGGGAGCTTGCAGAACATGCGGTGTCGATCAACTGTAATTTATGCATTAACTATTCAGCTTCATTTAAATATATTTTTGACAATATGAAGCGATAAGTTGAGGGATCTATGTTACTAGGTCATGCCAACTATACTGTAGTCTTACAAAATTATTTATTCTAGTTCTAAAATCCACTGAAATACGCTTGTCATCTTGAGCACATATGCTCAATGTAATTGAAAACTCGCGCCCGTGACAGGATAATTAGCACTTATTTAATTTTGCAACAGAAATGACTTTAAAAATATCATAAAAAATAATATCATCATATCTAAATTCGTATATTTCATTTGTATTTTCATCTATGTCCCAAGCTTTTCGTCTTTAGTTTCAACATCAGTGGCATTGTTAGCACGTAGCTGACCTTTCAAGGCAATTTTATCTCGCTTACAATAGTTAACAGTATCTGCGAGCAACAGAAGTTTGTGATTGTAATAGTGCACTCGTGTAGTGCACAGCTAAGTGCCATTCTGCGCATCGGTCGGGCTAACTTGCCGGAACTTGGCCGGGATCGCGATGGTTATACACAAGTTTGTTGTTATTTTACTCAACTTGAGCAGCTATCACATTCAGCGCTTACTTGACAATGCTGGGAACGAGTGGTTAAGTTTATTTCAGTTATAAGTTTAAGACGCTTGGTTTATAATAATATCATTCAGAAAAAAAGAGAGATTTAAAAAATGGTGGATGTTTTGTTTTGTTTGATATGGTACTTCCCTAGGCGACCTCTGCAGTAGAGTACCTACCACTACAAAAATCTAAAAAATATTACATCATTTAAATACAAATAGCTCACCCATATAAGACGACTGTACAGAGTAATTTATCAAAAAAAAACACAGAAATTTAACTCTTTACGCTTACCTCCCTAGATACACCATTGTCTACCAAGAACGGAATCAGCAACCAAGATACAGCGATGCGTATAATTAATTCGAAGCCTCCGACAAAAAGGCTCGTTTTGTTTTACAAATTATGTACATAAATTATACATAATCGCGGCGGCAGCTGGCAGTCGTGACACTCCTTGTAATGTACAATTTAAAGAAGCCATTCCTTTTGTTTTTTGTTGGCGAATTAAGAGAGTAACTTAAGATTTCCAGCGACTCGCGATATGAGAAAGGTCAAGGTTTTGCCGCGAGACGCCTTTAAAATGCTCAACCAAATGTACATGCGAGCTAATCTGAACAAAAGTTACTCCAAAAGGCTACATTTTGAAATAAAAAAGGCATAAATTAAAAATTTCATTACCATTTGTGAAATTGGGAGCAATCGTAAAAGCCAAATATACACATACAGATTTTATCTCAGAAAATTACCTTGGAACTGTTATTTTTACCTGTAGAGCTTGTTTTTTAACTGGAAGAAATCATGTCGTCGTCAAAGAAATATAATGTTTATAACTTCACTGTTTATCTATTGTTCCTTTAGACTTTGTTTTGATGAAGAATTTGATACTTAAACGTTTGTGGCAAATTTGACTAACCTACTCTTATTAGTAAGACGGAGACGGACGTTAAGAGTGGTAAGACGGAGTCATACCTAATAAAGAATTATACAAATTTTCGAAAAAAAAAATCCAAATAAAAAAAAATTAAATCTCTATCTCTATGTCCTTTTCGACGACATCGAAAACTTTGTCTTTTTTCATCTGTTTGAAGGTAGAAATATTAAATATACATTACTGCCGTGACGTATCGTTATGTTTACTTTTCGGTGGCATGGGAGAGTAGGCAATATTGATCTAATGCATTTTTTTTATACATGCGGCTTTGACGAAAATGTTCAATATAGCAAAATAAATGTTTATTGGCAATCATTTAATAAACGCTTGCAAAAATGGAAATGTAAACAGCGATATTGCTCTGATATTATTGAAAATTATATTAAACACGATGCACTTATACTCTTAAAATAACGTGAATTTTTGTTGAAATAGTTTATTTGGAAAATGCTTTTGTGAGAATATGTTTGTAAGCAGGTCTTTATCGGATGACAGCTATCGAATAATGTCAAAAACTTGTATTAGAACAGGTTACCCTACTTACACTATCAGAGTCAAATAATTATAGGTGACAATAAATTTAAGGTTGTTGCACTAGCCTTCTTATATTATGTTGCAGTTTGAGGTCACCAAGATTATTACAAGGCTTTCAACAAAAGTTACCAGCCGCAATTGCAAGTTTAATACGAAAGTTGAATTGAAAAAGAGGAGGAAATGTCGAATTGAAATAGTCACAGGTGTGGACGAAACCAATGAAACTTGGCATCAATGGACCAGTCAAGCGGGTAGACTGGGCACGCTTGGCGCGCTCGGTGCGGCGCGGTCTATCTGCCAACTATGCAAATCTTCAATATTAAACCAACGGTTTTAATAAAGCTTCGAAACAACATCATACCATAGTAACATTGTAGCAAGTAGTCTTGTTCTGTCCCCGTTTAATTATTGCAGTGCAGTGTATGGGCCTCGGTTATGGACAAAAACAGAAAATGCCATCCAGAGAGTACAAAACGCCTGCGCCCGTTTCTGTTTTAATATACCCAGAAGGGCGCATGTGACCCCGTATCTGGTAGAGAAGGGTGTGTTAAACATGAAGCTGCGTAGAGAGCTGCACTTGGCATGTACTACTCAGAAGGTACTGTGGAGTGGCCGGCCTGAGTATCTTTTTGAAAAATTAAGGTGGTCCAAGGATGTGCACAAATTTAACAAAAGGTCTAAGTATAGGAACTGTTTAGTTATTCCCGAGAGTCGTACTGCAGGTTTCAATGGCTGTTTCAAATACCGCGCTTCAAAGGTTTGGAACAATTTACCACCGCCATTAAGAAAAAAAATAAGTTACCACACATTTAAATTTAAGTTGAAGCGAATATTACATCACAGGCAGAAGCACGAATTTGAAATAGCCTTTGGAATTCAAACGAAATAAACTGTACTGTATCTAGTATTAAACAAACACACACACACACACACACACACACACACACACACACACACACACACACACACACACACACACACACACACACACACACACACACACACACACACACACACACACACACACACACACACACACACACACACACACACACACACACACACACACACACACACACACAAAAATCTTTTTTAACATCACAAAGCCGTGGACAGCTTTTTTATTTTATTTATATTTTAAGTAAATTACATCAATGTTTATTGTTTACCTAATGATTGTTTTTGTTTTGTATGTGCTACCCACTACTCGCTGTTACTGCTAACTCGGATTAACATCTCAGACCGAGCAGGGAGGCATTGAAAATCAGCGCTGGGTGAACATTGAACATCTCTGTGCACACAGCATACGCTGAATGCCCCCCTTTTGTCCATTTATATCATTTTTATTTGTGTTTTGTTTTATAGATAAATTTAATTTAAATTTTTTTTTTTATCTTTGTCAATTATTATGTTGTATGTATTAATTGGACAATAAATTATATTTTATTTTATTTATTTATTTATTTAAGTAGGACTGTCGGTGCTTAGAAAAATAAATGACTGAACATCGCTCGGAGCAATGAATATTAAACTTCTTTTTAAACGTTTTTATATACGCCAACAGGTCAGTAGGCGTAAAATTTTGTGGTTTTATAATTTTACTTTTTATGTGGTATTAATAAAAGAATCTTATCTTTATTTGTCGACCCATCTTTATTTCCGACGACGACACAATTTAATACATTTTATATTAACTTGGTATCAAAATGAAAGGGCTCGACGAGTAGAAATCCGCTTATCGTAAAAATATTTGAAGTATTTTTCTCGCAACAATCTACAAGGACAACCGCTGGTGAAATGGTGCATCTTTGAATGTCAGATATCGAGAGAGATCAAAATTTCGTGTATGCGTGCGTATATATGCGCAGCGCACACATACACATCAATTATGATCTATTTTCTGTTATAAACGATATTATACATTCATATATTTAATTGTAGTAGTATATTATATTTATAATAATATGTAGGTGTGTAATAATATGTAAACCATCTTATTTATTTATTTTGTAACCAGTTATAGAGATACTGCGCACCACCGTCTATTATTGTAATTTCAGTCCTGTTCCATTCCTAGGTTGTCTGTAAGAAATTGCTTAGTGCGATAAGACCGCCGATTGTTACCTAGCATTTAGATATCTAGTTTAGTAAGTTTCTGTGTTCTGTAATTATTTGGTACGCAATAAAGTATTATTCTATTCTATTCTATAAACGATTGTTTGTTGTCAGCCTACTTGCTATAATGTTACTATGGCACCACCGCCCCGATATTACAAATAAATATGGTGGAATATTTGTTAAAATGTTATTAGATATTGAAATGCTTCCGTTTTAAAATAGTGATATTTAAACTGGTTTATCAAAGGGAGCCAATTGTGATTGTTTTGTTTTCAAAGGCTTTTTAGAGGTATCAGGTTGAATCTGACTGCTGACTCGATTTTTGCTAACAAAGATTTATGTAACAAATTATACAAAACTATGGATGTCTTTTCGATTTTGGAAACTGCCATGAGAGTTATACCAATACAATAAGGCTGTAAGTACTCACGTAATAATATTTTTCTGAGATTTTCAGTAGTCGACGCCTGCAGTACTCGACGTTAACTCAACGTTGGTGGTTAATTGTCTGAAGCCCAAAATTCATTTATTCAAATACTAACTTACGCTCGTGGCTTGCCCGCGCGGCAAAATTCTTTCTTAACGGAGGTTTACGTCAAAAAACCTATCTGTGTTCCAATTTTCAACCCAATCCGTCCAGTGGTTTAAGCTGTGCGTTGATAGATCAGTCAGTCAGTCACTATTTCTTTGTATATATTAAGATACTACAATGGAGCACTATTAGAAGACAATTTAACTTATTTTTTTGATGTACCAAATATGTTGAAATTTGGTATATAGGTAGCTTTTCAGCAGGTAACCGTTGGGCGCAGCTGGTTATACAAAGTTAAATAAAATCACACATTTAATATGAAACTCAGTGAATACATAACATTCAACCCTGCTCCTCAATAAGGAAAAACATTCCATAAAATATGCAATAATTTAGCGTTATAGCATCTTTAACAATTTCCCTTTTAATTTAGTTATTAGCGTAATTTACAGCGGCTGTTAGCGTTAACGCCGGCTGTTTGTTGCATGTACATTGTAAATTAGGGTTCCCTACGTTGTGTAGGGTTATATTAAAGGAGGAACCCTACGGGGTGAGTGGGTACTTTTGTTCTTTTGAATGTGTTGCTTTTTGAGACGGCATGTGTTTTGAACAGAATATAAACAGGTGAAATATTAAAAACATTTTAAAAACAAGCTTTTATTATTATTACCAACTAGTACCAAAGTACTCGTCAAGACGAATCAAATGAGCCCAAGCTCGATTAATAACGAAGTTCTCATGGCCACCTTCCAGCTCCATCATCAGATCAGCTCAATGTCATAATAAATTGCTGTGCGGTGCTGTGTCTGATGTGGGCAATCATGATGCTTACCATCACACACCTAATTCGTCTTATCACAGAACGTCTTAGAAAACCCTAAGGAGGTAAAATATTTAAATTATTATAAATCTAATGAATTCTTTGAGCAGATAACATTTAAAAACGATTTTAATAAGCAACGCTATTATAAATGTATCCCTATGAAATTATGTAGGCTACTGGTTCTTTTTTAAAAACTATTAAAATTTTAATGAATGTTTCAGACAATTTAAATTCAATATAAATCACCAGATTTTTAATATAATTTTAAACTCTGCGAAGCATTAGTTGAAAAATAAAGTGATTTTTAGGCGAGATCTGACCGTTTTAAATGAAAACCTCTAAAAAGAGCCTCCCATTAGTATAATTCACCGTAAAATGCGTAGATCAAGTTTAGTACATTAAACCCACTTTATTTTGCTTTAGTTTAATCTGGAATATTCGTCAATTAGGATTTATAAAGGTTTAGGATATTCAATAAATGTTTAGACTACTGTTTATTATTATATTAATATATTATTTTATTTTCTCAAATTATGTTTAAAAGTTGAAACTTTTTTGACATCTGCATGTTTTTTTTTGAGATAGTGAATATTTTTACTTAATATTATCTTTTTTGTTTTTAATGTTGTAATATTTACATTCTAATTAATTAAAATTGTAATTGCACGCTCTATACGGCAAAAATATGTTGAGCCGATTATATTACAGTAAACATCTTATTATTTACACATATTTCTTGCAATGGATAAATGAATTCTATTGAACTATTTTTATGTTAGATACAGACATGATATCTACTAACGACTTGCCTTATGGTGAGCGGTTACCGTCACCATAGATATTTAAAACACGTTTGGTACGCATTATTGATCATGTAGCAGGGTATATATACCCTAAGTCAGGAGGCTTCATTCAATGCTGGAACAAGACCCTAACGACTTGGGGATAAAATCTTGACCAGTGGGCGCATAGTGTAATATTACAAGCTTTTATTTATTATAAGCTTTTATTTACTTTCACCTGTCTGTTGTCTGTCTGTCTGTAATCAAATCTTGCAAGTTTAATTTGACCCACTTCCCGGTGTCCAATTTAGCTGAAATTTTGTATGCATGTATAAATCGGGTGACAATGCAATATTTTTATGACATCGAGCTGATCTGATGATGGAGCTGGAAGGTGGCCATAGGAACTCCGTAATAAAACGACACAACCCCATCGAGTTTGGGCTCATTTGATTCGTCTTGACGAGTACTTTATGATACTTGATGGTAATAATAATAAAAGCTTGTTTTTAAAAGATTTTTTAAAAAGTCACTTGTTATAAACGTGAAGGTTTGTAAGAATGTGTGGATATCTGGATGTACATAATATTATGTTTGCTACTCTTTCACACCTTGGTGGACAGATTGGCGGACTAGTAATGTGAAAAAGGAATGTATTCGAGACATTGGTAATATATATTTTTGTAGCGTCCGTGGTACAGTGGTCGTTGGTCCGGCTTATTAGCCGGAGGTCCTGGGTTCAAATTTCAGTGTGGCGAAGATTTTCACCTGGACGCTACCGTATTTTGTAAGGCACGTAAAACTGTGTCACGGCTGTTTCCTATAAGATATGTAGGAGGCAGTCGTTAGGTCAAGGTCGTGTAGTAATCTCGGCGACCTGAAACTGCAACATATAGGTTCACCACACATCCTCTAAATTGTGATTTGACTCTGACAGTGTAAGTAAAATAACCTGTTCTGTTGGAGTATAAACTCCAATTATTATTTTTTATAAGCAGTAAAAAGCTAACAAGTCAAAGGAATCAATGACCAACATCCCTGGATATACGTCATACCTAGTTGCCTAGACCCAGCCATCTAATGCGGTCGACGTGTCAATTACGAGTGATAGATGTCACGCGATGCCACTTATTGCTGATACGACATGTTTGTGTCGAGATAACGACTTGGATCTGATTATTGACGTGTGGCTAATGATTTTTTATCTAAGACGTGATATCCAGTAGTTTTTGGAAAATAATGTAGGCCGAAATATCAGTGTCAATTAAAAACAAAAATCATTATTTTTTATAATAATTTTTACAGCAGAAGTTTTTTTGCTTAGTATGTCACAAAATCTATATTATTTTTATTTTAGAGAAATAACTTTAGAGCTAAGAACCTAACTACTTTGAAGAATAGTTCATTCGGAAAACTGAACGTTAAGTAATGTAAAAATCAAAAGAGAATAGTTAATTCATTTAGCTTAAACGTGTAGACTAAATAAAAAAACCGGTCAAGTACGAGTACGACTCGAGCACCGAGGGTTCCGTACAAACCTATGGGTTTCTACGGAACCCTAAGGAAAAGTGGGTATAATATTATATACTGTAGGTTTTGATTCCCTTGCGAGTACTTGCGAGTTTGAAAATATGCGGCTAAAATTGCTGTTTCTTTTGATTGCGTTGACATAGATGTTTGATTTTTGTACAGCTTAAAGTTATTATAAAGCTGAGTATTTGGTATGAATTTCAATTTAATACCTGTACGCGTTCTTGAGGAAAGGGATACTAAATACAAAATTATTAAAAATATTTTTTTATATGATGTAACAAAAAATTTATAGTTTTCGCAATTTTTCCTATGCATGTGATTTAAGACGTTGCTGCGTACCAAATTCCAAGATTCTGAGTTAACGGCAAGTACCCTGTAGGTTTTGATTCCCTTGAGAGTAGTCGCGAGTTAAAAAATACGGCTAAAATTGCTGTTTTTTTTTAATGCGTTGAGATAGATGTTTGATTTTATTACAGTTTAAGGGTATAATAGACCTTAGTATTAGATATAAATTTCAGTTTAATACCTGCACGCGTTCATAAGAAATAAGGTAGAAAGTATGAAATTTTTAAAAATATTTTTTTATATGATGTAACTAAAAATATACAATTTTCGCAATTTTTCCTTTATCTGTGCTCTAAGGAGTTGCTTCTTGCCAAATTTCAAGATTCTGAGATCACGGGAAGTACCCTGTAGGTTTTGATTTTTTGAGAGTATTTGCGAGTTTAAAATTGCGACTAAAATGGCTGTTTTTTTTGAATGCGTTGATGTAGAGGTTTGATTTTATTACAGTTTAAAGGTATTATAGACTTGAGTATTTGATATGAATTTCAATTTAACACGTCTACGCGTTCACGAGAAAAGGGGTAGAAAGTATGAAATTATTCAAAATATTTTTTTCATATGATGAAAATAAAAATTTATGGTTTTCGCAATTTTTCCTTTATCTGTACTCTAAGAAGCTGCTTCGTGCCAAATTTCAAGATTCTGAGTTCACGAGAAGTACCCCATAGGTTTTGATTTATTTGCGAATGTCGAAAATTTGCTGAAATTGGCGACATATTCGACTTTATCTTTTGATTGCGTTGGCCTAGAAGTTTCAATTTTTCACAGCACCAAGAAGCAATGGACCTTAGTATTTCCTATAAATTTCAGCTTGTTACGTCCACGCGTTCCTGAGAAAAAGGGTCTTGACAGACAGACAGACAGACAGACGGACGGACGGACGGACGGACAACAAAGTGATCCTATAAGGGTTCCGTTTTTTTTCCTTTTGAGGTACGGAACCCTAAAAAAATCACGTATTCACCCTTGTTATGAGACGTATGGTAGAAAGTTAAATAACGTCAGCACCTAGAAAAACGTCTAAATCGATAGTGGTAAGGGGTTATGTGGTGCATATTTGATTGTGGCTCGATTCCTGGCCTCTCACCAATTATTATAATTGAGCTGTACTCGTATGCGGTTTCCACTTGTTAGGCTTTGGTCGCGGCTAGTTTCCATCCACTGGATCAATTCATATTGCAAATAGGTCATTATGGCCGCATGTTCAATAAGCCAGAATTTATATTACCTACTTGAACGGAAATGCGTTGACAATGAACCCACACAGCGTCTTAAATATCTCCACATCAGATCAGCAGATGCAGACGTCCATAGGTTAGGTTAACCACTGCTTACCATAACCACTTACAATCTCCCTTTTGTGTCTCTTCCATTAAAAAATGGAAGACGTAAACTTTAGGCTTATTTAAATAAAATAAATAAATAAATATTTCAGGACGTTTCACACAGCGCCACCTAACCCCAAACTAAGCAATTTAATGCTTGTAATATGGTGGTTAGGATAACGGATAACGGATTTGAAGCATATTGACATAAATCAAAGTGAATACTTAGCTCAGTTACCGAATTTTCCCTTTGTTTTGATACTTCGTCTAAAAATTAAAAAAAAAAACAATTTTTTTATTCACTAGGTATAGGTTAGCCTTTGACCACGATCTCGCGTGATGTTAAGTGACGATGCGGGCGTAGATTGTAAAAATGTAAACCAAAAAATGGTTCTGTTTAGTAAACTAGCACAAACAACTCCGCGTTTAATGCTAACTACATTTTTTATTATGGCAAATATCACAACCTACGGCGCCACCCTGACAGCGCCCTCTCACGAAAAAATCAAAACGATACCTTCCTGTCAAAAAATTCTAAAATTGACGCGATCCATGCGTCTGCGCTCGAAATTAAATTAAAATTAATTATATGTGCGTGCCCGCCGCGAAGTTGTATAAAATAGTGACGAAAACTACACCCAGCCAATCAAGACGTGGAGACACACCAGCACCCTGGGCCCAGGAGGAAGAGAAAAGGATCCTGTGTTCCGAGGCTGGTGCCAGCCATTTTTTCACTGTCAATTTAGAATCTTTACCTAACACTTCTATTTGCTAAAAATATTGCTGACGAGGATAAAAGTATTCTCAACAATAATTAAAAGCAATCAGTAAACTAAATGCTGAATCAAAAGAGATAATGTAGCAATAAATACGCTGGACGCAGGTGCATCGGCGCTCGTAAATAAGCCGCGATTAGGACGCGGTCGCGGTGCGGTTGCGATACCTAGTCGCTAGCGTGCGAATAGGGGGATGCATTTTAATGATGACACACATAAATTAAATGAAAAAGATGTAGTTAACAAGTAACAAGCTTTTATTATTATCAAATGAGCCCAAACTCGATGGGGTTCGTCATTTGATTACGGAGTTCCTATAGCCACCTTCCCACTCTATCATCAAATCAGCTCGATGTCATAATAATATTGCATTGTCATCCGATTTATGCATGCATGCAAAATTTCAGCTCAATCGGAAACCGGGAAGTGGGTCAAATTCAACTTGCAAGATTTGATTACAGGCAGACAGACAGACAGACAGACAACAGACAAGTGAAATTAAATAAAAGCTTGTAAAAGATGTAGTAATATAACTGGCATATCATTGAACTTCATTGATATGCCTCTTTAAGAACTAAACATTTTTTTCAAATAATAATGTAAAATTTTGCTCAACTTTTTCCACAATCCATCCATCAAGTGGAGACCACAAACTAGCAAACGCAGCGTAGGACGTCCTCCCACAAGGTGGACAGACGACCTTATAAAGGTCGCCGGAAGACGCTGGATGCAGGTCGCTTCCAACCGGTACATATGGAAGTCCAAAGGGGAGGCCTATGTTCAGCAGTGGACGTCTTACGGCAGAGATGATGATGATGAACCTCAATAATTTCATAAGTTGCTTTGTCATTTTTGAGCAGTAGGACTGTCCGGTACATTTAAATCTATTCTTATATTATATATAAAAGAGATGTGTGTATTCTGTTCCTCTTTGCGACTGAACTATTAAACAAAATAATTATTGATTCATAGCCATACCTTAAAATTAAATAATAAGTAGGTACACATACATAACAATAAATGTTAATACTTATTTGTCTATGTTTTGTACACAAAGAGTATTAAGGTTAATCCGATGCAGGAATATTAAACGAGTATAATCGCATTACATACGCAGCGTGTCCGGTGCGGTTGCGGTGCTGTTGTGATGCGGTTCTAGTGCGATTAGTATTGCTACGTTAGTTATATTATACCTTTTGTTTAGGCATAGACTGGGATTAACTAAGTTCCTAGGTTTGAACATAGGCCTATTGCCTGTGTAGAAAATAGTGGATAGGTTAAGAATAGAATAGAAAATACTTTATTGTGACACCACAGTTATATACAAAAACTTAGAACTAAAATTTGAGATTTTTGCAATATACTAAAGTTTTATTAAATTTTTCTATTGACTTGTTTATCATTATTACAAATTGTTAGTCTTGGCTAGGCTGTAAGTTTACATTTTGTAATTTTTAAATAAATAAATATTTAAATCATTGTTGCAAGTAATAAATTTTAATTATTATAATTATTACGACCATTGATAAAAACACAAAATAATAATATTAAAACACTCCTTAGTAAATCTAAACACACATAGCGGTAATCATCGCCAGTAATAGTCGGTTGAACACTAATGAAGAGAACATTCTAGAACATGTGCATCATACATTATTCCGCGACACTTGCACCGATCCACCGCGGCGGGGCGAGCGGGAATAACCCTGTAATTGCGTTCCGTTTCACGTGCGACGGGGAAAGCGATCCGATTATTTAGTACAGAGATGTAATGGTTATACTAGGACTTTAATTTCATTGATTTTCCTATAGGCAATCAAATTGAACCTCATGTTCTCAATTTGATTGTATTTTTTATGTTTGTTACTTCAGAAATTTCGATCCGATTTTGATGATATTTTTAATGGGAAAGCTGGTGCTTCCCGTGTGGCCCCTTTTTGTTCATTTAGGCGTGATAGGGTAACACGCACAAACATCCAAATTTTTGCGTATATAATAATTATTGTTATTTGTAGGATATCTAAGAAGTATTCTTTCTCAATATTTAACACAATAAAATTAATATTAAAAACCAATTAATTCATATAAAAGCTTCAGATAGACTTGCATGATTTTTAAATTATTCTAATACAATTCGAATTGCTTATTAATTTTTCAAAACTCCCAGTAATTAAAATTGTCATACAAGCTATTAGCGAAATACTAAAATCATTCGCTAAAACAGTTCCACTAATCTAAATTAAAATCACAAAACAGAAACCAAGAATGAGAATCCAAACCACAAACATTCACATCTACCACGGTATAGAGATATACAGTACATTGACTCCATAGAAACGGTTGAACTCAAGGTCGCGCAAGCTTGCCACGATTTGGGTAGGGTTCGGTAGGCACCGAGGTGCTGAATGGACGTTATTATTGTAAATTACATACTTAAAATATCTAAAAAAATTAAATACTTTGTTATATGTTTACTAATTCACTACAATCATTGTAGCATTAGTGTGTAGCGTTCGTGGCCTAGTGTTCGTTGGTCCAAGCCGGAGGTCCTGGGTTCAAATCTCAGTGTGGCAAAGATTTTCACCTGGACGCTACCGTGTTTCGGAAGGCACGTAAAACTGTGGCTGTAGGACAAGATATGCGGTGCGAATCCGCGCGACCTTGAGTTCGACTGCATCTAGAGAGTCAAAATACTGTATTATTATCTCTTTACCGTGACTGTAGTCTGTACAATCGGTTTGCGGCGCATTCTTTGAACCGCAAGTGAATAAACGCTACGAGTGCTACGGTGCTACGAGTGCTACGGTGCTACGAGCCGAGTGCTACGAGAGCTACGAACTTGATGATCGCTACGAACTGCTACGACTTGTACAATGCACATTGATGTTTGTTATTTAGATGTATTATTGTTTACCTTGTGCTATTAAAGATAAAGGCTTTTGTTTTCTTATTCCATATTTTCTTTTGGTAGCGTTTATATTGTAGATATAATTATATTATACAAGAGTTACCTTAATTTTTTTTTTGTTTTTAAAGACTGTAAATTAGGTCACACATATTAGCCAAATGCTTTCTGACTGAAGCAAAGATTTACATTAGATTATAGTATAGCCATCTAATGTAGACAAAAAGGTCTACATTAGATGGCGAGATGATTTTAGGCAACTTGGCTTATTCATATATTGTATGAAAAATATACGTCAATAGATTTATCAAAAATGTTTTTGCCCAGCAGTGGAACAGTACAAAAAAAGCAAATTAACGACATACTATATACGTAAGCTTGACATGAAAAATCGGAATTTCTGAATGTTCACATCTAAAACTAAAAATTGCATACGTATGGACAGTTATTTATAAAGCTGTAGTACCATCAAACCGCATCGTTAACTAAATAATTGGAGTTCACTCGCGGAGAGGGTAGTCCACCCCCCCTCTCCGGGGGTAGAGGAGGGGGGGTGGGGGGAAACCGCTTCAATCCCACAAATCCCAGTTTTCGCTAAAACGCATTTTTTCAAAAGCTTGAAATTGAGCTCAAAAAGCTGCTTTCGTCTGAGCCACAGAACGGATTATGCAAATCATCATAGATTACTCGAGTATCTAGTTTTTTTCAATAGTTTCCTTTATAGTATTAACGTGGACATTTTCTTAATAGTTGGATTTAAAGATTGTCAATGTGTAGAGCGTAGCATACTGGCAAAAAAGATGAAGTCATATGATCAACTTTGACACTTCATAACTGCAAAACCAGACACTTTACGAGGGTGGGTGTCAGAATATTTAGTTAACATTGATGTTAGCTATCGATTAAAATAATTAATATTATAGATTTCGATTGTTGCTATTTTGATTTAAACCCAAAGGATCAGAATGCAACAATTTTTAAGCCCCTTTTAGTTGTCTATACAGCCTCAAAAGTAAGTTTAGTAAATGAATCATCATCTCATGTTCATTTTTCCCATATAAAAACCAGAGAGTGAACAAATAGTAAATTTATTTATTTTACAATCAGACACTTGATGTACTTACAGTAATTACCAAAACTCACAACAAGTTATATATTGTACTAGTATCTATAATATGTATACATCTATATGGCTATATAGTTATCTTTTATTATCTTTTTATCCAGCTCGACGCTACGAGAGCGGCGTTTCACCTCAATTTTAAGGCTTTTATTTTTAAAACTAGTCTTTCAAATATTTAGTAAAGCTTTGAAAAAAGCTTTTTGACCATAAACTTTTTTATTTGGAATTTTATCGTGTAAGTAATAAAAATGTTTTGTATGTAGTGGAATTTCCAGAACCTTTTATTACAAACTGTGAAACCGATATTCGATGGAATTTTATGGGTTTAAAGTTAGTTTGAAAATCTATATATACCATGTACATAATATATATTCGGTAGTAACCTCAGTGACCTGAAACTGCAACATATAGGTTCGCCATACAACCTATAAATTGTGATTTGACTCTGGCAGTGTAATTAGGGTAACCTGTTCTGTTGGAGTATAAACCCCAATTATTAAATCCTAGATTAATATATAATACTTTATAATAAGTATAGACGTAAAATCGGTCAAGTAGGCAGACAAGCTATAAGTCCCTCCTCCATTATCCCATCCTATATTGGCACAATTTACATATATCTTAATGAGTTTATTGCTCGTTCTTCTCATAGAAGTAATTTTCTCAGACTATTGTAGCCTAAAACAAAATAACTAAAATATATGAATTCTGAATGTTAAGCCGGATTATCTTCACAAGTTGCGCCCAGTAATTTTACCCGCTGTACTGTTGTTCCAGGGTCTAAGTTATTTTTTTACCAAATTTCAGCTCAATCGTTTCACCCGTTTAGGCGTGAAAGAGTAACAAACATACATCCATACATACAAACTTTCATGTTTATAATATTAGTAAGATAATTAGCCCTTAAACAATCCCTACTAATAAAAGGGAATCACTCACCACAATAGGCGCTGCACGGGTATCCATGAGCCAGTCGCAACATACAAGCATCTCCCTCGACCCACTGATCATATTAATCAGGGAAACTGCCCGCGGTGTGATTAACGCTGGGCCTGAGGCATGAGAGGGGGCGGGTTTAAGTGCCTTTAAAAATATTTTTTTATATCTTTAGGGATTTATTGTGGCTTGTAGGTTTAGCCCGCTTCCATCGATAACTGTATCGTCACTTAACATCACGCAAGGTTGTAATTAAAGGCTTACTTATAATGGGTAAAAATAAAATTAAATACTAAACTACTAGGTTACTACTAGGTTCGATCCCGAAACCTCTTTTATATACGGGAACTGATTTTTGGTATTTTTTAATAATTAATGGATAATACTTAAATTAGTTATTTTCAATTACTTTGTCGAATTACTCAAGTTACTCGTAATTTAAGAAACGATAAAAACAATAAATACAGATTGCACTCAGAAAATATTTTATTTTTATTGTATATTTGATTATATTTGATTGTCACCAGTGGAAAAAAGAAAACAATACAGTTGCTGTATGTAATGGTAATTTATGACTACAGCTGTCTACAAAAATAAAATGTTTATGCAAAACGTAGCCAGCAAACGAATCGCTGTCCACTCGCATTAAGAGCACGCCCTCTAATCCGGCACGCTACATGTCCATGCCAGTGGATGTAACCACGACACAGCCACGCCACGCCGGCGTGGCGCGTGTCCGAGTCCTACAAATAACCGGCGCGGCGCGTTTCCGAGTCTGTACTCAAAAACAACAACATGCACGCCACGCCAGCGCAAGGTAATCTCGCTGTGTGTGTGTGTGTGTAGATAAAGTTATCCTACCAAAAAATATGAGACCATATTGCTCTCAAACAGTTATTGACACATCTTTAGTTTTAATTGTATTTGTAAAATTTTCTTTATCTGTGGATCAATAAAGAGTTTTTTATCTTATCAGATCTCATGTAGCGCCAAGCTTCTTATTCAAGGTTTGGCAGTTTCGATGCTATGGGAACTTTTACTTTGACTTTTGTCACTTAAAACATGAACAGAACACACACAAAACGTGTACATATAACAGAAATTTAAAGACAGAGAGTGATTTTCACCATCAGCAAATGTGACGGTAATTAAACGATTAAGCCACATATTTTGACGAATATTTGTGAAATTAGTACTTGTAAAATTAGGGTGTGTATTTTTTTAATGCAATAAACGTGTATAACGTTTCGGTCCACAGAAGTTTGCCTCAGTGTTCAGACCGCACGCCACGCCGGCGCGGCGCGTGTCCGGTCCCACACAGCGGTAGATAACTACCTGTGCTGGTATCAATTTGTGAGATTGACGGCGCGTGCCTCCCTCCTGCCGAGTGCCGACTGCGCCTCTACTCTGCGATAATTATCTTGTGATTGTATGGATATGTGGATTGGAGGAAAGGAATGGATCTGATAACTGTTAAGAGCTTCATAATGTATAGTAGGTATGTAACTAAATCACACTCAAACTAAATTTTTTGAATAAACGTCAAATAGGCTAATTTTTAATAAATGTCAAATACGCTAAAATGGAGAACTTTTGTTGGAAGTACATTTTACATCCATTCATTTTCCAATTTCAAGTTCCTCTGACTACCTCGTTCGAAAAGCACCTCTATGAGAAGAACGAGCGAAACTTGTTAAGACATGAAAGTATATAAAACCATATTATGTACTACATATTATCCCCTGATGATAGCAGATAACGAATTTTCGTGTTATCAGGGATATTAAGACTAAATAGGTACTTTATGTATTTTATATATGAAAAAGAAAACATAAATGTTTTCAAAGGTTTTTCAGAGAATTTCAATAGCAGACAAGATCTCATTAGACTTTATATTTTGGATGTTCTTCATTGTTGATCGAAAACGCATTAATTTATTAAGTTTGCCAAAAAATTGTATCAGGGTAAATATATAATTATTAAATTCTCTTCGAATCCGAAACAGTATTAAATACATGTATGGCAGTGATAATAACATAAGGGTACTGTACCTAATATCACAATCATAATACATAATATGTATTTTATTCCAAAAATATTTAATTAAACGTTTTTGATTCTATTGTTACTTGAACTAATTAAAATACCCCGACTTCAGTGATACAGTAAAGTTTCATGAATAATTTTAACTGACACAAAAGTTAACAGATATTTACCCCGAGTGAGGTTCCCTTTGTATCCTCCCCAAGCGGGAATCGAACCTCCTCCCTGCACGAAATAAGTCAAAACATCTCGTTGCAGCAGTTAAATAATTCAGTTAGCGGGTGGTGCGGCGGGAATTCCACTAGTTTGTGAACCTCTGCTGCGGTAATGGCTGGACCTTAATAATGTACCACTGGAGATATCGTTCATTTAGTTTAAATTAGAGTTAAAAAGCTTACGTTAAAAAGTAATAAATAAAAAAATATATACTATTTTTATTGCATTTTTTAGGCTTTCGTCGTCTACAAGCCTTATATTTTCACATTATCCGTCTGTCCGTCTACGTCTTTACAGAATAATAAGTACTAGACAGATGTAATTTTGCAAAGATAAAGACAATAGTATGGGTATGAGAATGATATAAAAAACCTATATAATTTATTTAAAGGATAGATCCTTTAAATAAATTATATAGGTTTTTTATATCGTCTATAGGACGCATACGGATAGCATCCTCATGCAACAATATAATCAAAATGATCGTAAACTAATTCCCAAACGCAAGACAACCCCCAACCTTTCCTTAGCTTCCAAGATGAATTAATAAAGGAATCATGTCGCGGTCGGAATATGTACAAGAACACCGCGCATAGTTTCTGCTGCCCTGGTATAACAACCCACCGCCTACAGTTCTAACCGCATATCTAATATGCGAGATGTACTAACTGGATGTAGGTTTCTCTGTTTCATTCCGATTTGTTTCGATTAATAGAGCTTTGAAGGAACTACTTACAAAAGTAACATACACCGAGAAAGTAACAAGTGAATTAAATTAAAAATTTAAAAAACCCCCAACGCAATACGTAATTTACCATTTTTTTGATGGCGGCCATCTTGGATTTTAAATTTTATATAGTGGGATGTATTCTACTCGTTAAGCCCTTTCATTTGATACCCATATTGAGGGGGTCGTGGAAGAAAAAAGTAATCCGCCATTTTGTAGCGGCGGCCATCTTGGACCGATTTCCACCAAACATGGCTAAGAACACTCTCAACTTACTCTACTTTCAAACAAAAAAAAACAAAATCAAAATCCGTTCATCCGTTTGGGAGCTACGATGCCACAGACAGACACATACACACACACAGAGACAGACAGACAGACAGACAGACAGACAGACAGATAGACAGACAGACAGACAGACACGTCAAACTTATAACACCCCGTCGTTTTTGCGTCGGGGATTAAAAATAAAATTTATTAATATCATGTCATTCAGCTGAATTGGTGGACCTATTAACAATATTGAAATAACTCAATATTAAAGAAAATTAAGTACATACTATTAATATACTAAAATTAGATAGAACTAGAAGAAATATATATAAAACAATACAAAAGCTGTGTTAAAATTATAGTATACGTAATATTATATAAGTATATAGGTATGTACTAGATATTATTATTAATTCTTTATTCAAAATTAGTACCTATCTACAACTATTTATGATAATTACATTAAAAAAGGTATTCCTACAAAGCTCATTTTTTCAAAGCTTCGAAAAATAACCATAATCCCATAGTAGACTCGTTTTTCCCGTACATTTGACCGGGCGGCGGTTAGCTTTAAACATTTTCCCGATCGGATTCAGTCAGATTGGAACATAGCGAGCCTCAAATTGGGCATCCGGCGATCTCACGTCATTAATTCCCCGATACACTGCGCGCGCTATCGGATCTCTATGTGAACTGAATTTTATTGCATTCGCATTTTATCTACGACTGAATGAAAAAATCTACTATTGGGCAGTGTTAACTTGATACTGCATGATAGCGTTTATCGACTTTGTGCAGGATATGGCGTGTAGGCTATGGATAATTTTGAATAATAATTTAATACTTTATTTTCCAAGCAAAATGATGTATAAGTTGTTACAATTAGAATCAGAATCTTAAAGCATAGACATGTTGTTGCACATTTTATCACTTATCGGTTTACTCCCGCTGAATAGTAGCCCATGTGTTATTTCAGGGTCTAAGCTACGTATTACCACGGTAAAGAGATATACAGTAGTTTGACTCCATAGAAACGGGCGGAAAATGGAAGTGAATAGATGTCGGTAGATGTGGGTAGATGTGGGTAGAAGTGGGTATATAATCCAGAAGCGGGTGCCACGCAGCGACGGGCGGACGTCGCGATAGTTTTTTGCAAGTATTTAGTGTTATTTACGTTATTTACTTTTGACGTATTATGTATACATAATATAATAAATTATATAAAATTATATAAAAATGGCAAAAAAATAGCATACTATATTATGCTGTTTTTGGTAGCTTGAACTTATCATTGAACTTATCAGGAAATCCAGAAATAACATTATTAACCCCCGACGCAAAATCGACGGGGTGTTATAAGTTTGACGTGTCTGTCTGTCTGTCTGTCTCTGTGTGTGTGTGTGTGTGTGTGTGTGTGTCTGTCTGTGGCACCGTAGCTCCCGAACGGATGAACGGATTTTGATTTAGTTTTTTTTGTTTGAAAGTAAGGTTAGTCGAGAGTGTTCTCAGACATGTTTGGTGGAAATCGGTCCAAGATGGCCGCCGCTACAAAATGGCGGATTACTTTTTTTTCCGCGACCCCCTCAATATGGGTATCAAATGAAAGGGCTTAACTAGTAGAATACAACCCATATATAAAATTAAAAATCCAAGATGGCCGCCACCACAAAATGAAGAATTGCGTATTTCGTTGGGGGTTTTTTAAATTTTTAATTTAATTCACTTGTTTATCAAGCAACATGGAAAGGTAATAAAATTAAAAAGGTCAGTTAGTTAAAAAGGGGAAACGGAGGGGGAAGGGGAGAAGGGGAAGGGGAGGAGGGGAAGGGGAGAAGGGGAAGGGGAGGAGGGGAGTGGGAAGGGGAGGAGGGGGGAAGGAGGGGAGGGGGAAGGGGAGGATGGGGAAGGAGGGGAGGGGGAAGGGGAGGAGTGGAAGGGGAAGGGGGGAGGAGGGGAGTGGGAAGGGGAGGAGGGGGGAAGGAGGGGAGGGGAAGGAGGGGAGGGGGAAGGGGAGGATGGGGAAGGAGGGGAGGGAGAAGGGGAGGAGGGGGAAGAAGTGGGGGAAGGAGGGGAGGGGGAAGGGGAGGAGGGGGAAGGGGAGGAGGGGAAGGGGTGGGGGAAGGAGGGGAGGGGGAAGGGGAGGAGGGGGAAGGGAAGGAGGGGAGGGGGGAGGGAAGGAGGGGAGGAGGAAGGGGAGGAGGGGGAAGGGTAGGGGGGAAGGGGAGGAGGGGGAAGGAGGGGAGGGGAAGGGTATGAGGGGGAGGGGAGGGGGAGGGGAATAGGGGAGGGGAAGAGGAGGGGAGGAGGGGAAGGAGAGGAGGTTGTCTTGTCTTGTCTCTTGTCTTATCTCTTGTCTTGTCTCTTGTCTTGTCTCTTGTCTTGTCTCTTTTCTTGTCTCTTGTCTTGTCTCTTGTCTTTTGTCTTGGCTTGGGTTTTAATATACGCCGCCACGACATGATAGGTAAGTAGGTAGTAGGTAGGTAGCTCAAGTAAGTAGATGATATGAAACAGGTAGGTACCTACTGTATGCGGGCAGCGGCTGCCCGGCAGCCCTATGACTTGCGCATGTACCGCGCGACTGTAGGTATTTATGTTCAAAAATCACGCTCAGTCAAACTACTGTATATCTCTTTACCGTGGTATTACTCGTTAATAAAAATCATTATATTTCAGCTCAAACGAATGCTATTAGAGAAAATGGTAACAAACACATACACATCCATACTTTCGCATTTATAATATAAGTAGGATGATTTCTACAAACAGATTAAAAATCTTAATAATTCCATAATAATTAAAATTTGAACTATACAATTTCAGCAAAATTTTCTGGCACACATGACTTTTTTATTGCTTCCAACATCCGACCTAAAAACGCTGGAAAACTATACAATGTTAAATGAAGTACATTTGGCGAGGCATGGTGTTTGGAGCGACAAATTGTCGTTTATTGCGCTGTCACGTACGCGGAGAGCCTCCGAGATGAAGCCTTTGAAAATAACATTATAATAACGTTGAAATCACATATTACTGGCATATGTATCGGAATTGATGCCGCGAGTTTAGTGACCATGTCTAAATTTATAGAATCGTTGGTCTATTCAGACATATCGCACATCGAATCTCTAGATTCTCCTAAATAGGTCTTAAAAAATAGAATGCAATATATTTTTAAATAAATAGTTTAACGTGTATTTAAATATCTTTTTTAGCTTAAATTTTTTAAATAATTAAATTTTGGGCTTTTACCGTGGATAATTATGTACAAAAATAGCTGTGACTTAGGTTTTGTCTATGTAGTTGTGCACATGCACGGCTACCAAATATACATAAGACACAATAAATTGAATTGGAAGAACATGCACAAAAATCAGTTATTTTGAATGAGTTTTAATTTTAACCCGCAAGTCGCTGAGCGGCTCGATTGGGCCGCACCCGAGCATGCAAATTTGAACCTTATTTTAAAGAAGCTAGAAATAATGGATGTCAATTTTGATTTGAACTGGAAGTGTTTCCTGGAGCAAAGGGTTAATTTATTTTTTCTACCTTGAGTATTTCTCAATAGGTGATAACACCCTCGGTTTTCACCCAAATTGACACGACATCTCTTCTAACATGATCCCTGTGTAAAAGATAAAAGATAATAATAATATCGTTGGAACAGTTGGCATGCGACGAGAGACACGGACCAGTCTTGATACTTCTTTTTTCGGCGCAAGTCAAACGGTGACGCGATTCTTTTGTTTTAGATTTGTTGATTTTTCATTTTCCTGTTAAGCCCGGTACGTTGCGTTGGGACGTTTTACCTCCATTGTTTCATAGAAGCATATTTACCTTTTTATATTATTTACTGGTAATATTACGATTGTGACTGGATACGTCATTTTAGTGAAGCCAGGAAATAATTTATCCCGCCTACTAGGTTTATTTTGGTTTTGCTACCATCTTCAGCCGCATTGCTACTTATGATTGAATGCTTATCTTGCTCATATAAGTATTTATAGTGAACAAAAAAGACAGTTGGAAAATTATAATAGTTCTTTAGGAACTAAGTTTTATTAGCTCGAATGTCGCGACAGACAGTCTCACAAAGAATTTTTTTTTTATGTATTACCTTGTAATGGTCACTAAGGTATATCACATTTATTAATGACTCATCTTCTGATATAGTACCTATGACGAAACATCACATTTATTTATTTATTTATTTATAAGATGAGCAGAAAGCTTACAGAAAGATCCAAAACGCTTTCTACCTTAACTAAATTACACTAAATACTACAATAATTATTTAAAAATAATCTTAGTTTAGTTATTACAACAATTTCAGAGTCATTAAATACATCAACCTCATGGAACGTATGTTGGAACAGATTAAGAAGTTGTAACGCTCGCTGCGTGGGAGCGTTCCCTGCGTGAAGAGTTCGGGTCATAGGCTGGTAGAACGTCTGGGGTCGCCGACGCCTACTGCGACTATAATAATCCGGTACGAAAAGGCCCAACTTACCCAACGTTGCGGGATTGTGCACTTTGTTGCGGAGAATTTGCATATAGTGTATGAGTAGATGTAACTTGCGCCTGAATTCTAATGTGTCCACACCAATCATCCCGGATACGAAAAGCGACGGAAACAGGAACGGATAATATCCGTACATCCTTTTATAAATGTAACGGGCAAATTTGCGTTGAAGCCTTTCGATCATAAGAGTATATTTGGCCTCTCGCGGATCCCACACTATAGAATCAAACTCCAGCTTACTGCGGACGAAACTGTTGAATAATGTGAATGCTATACTTATATCTGAGAACTGTGAGGCAGTTCTCATTATAAAACCGAGAATCTTGTTGGCATCCTTACATGTAGACACAATGTGGTCGCGAAAATTGACACCATTGTCTAACGTAATACCCAGATCTCGAACATTGACATCCCTATTCAGCGTGAAACCGCACAGCGTATATGGAAATATGATGGGATTTATAGATCTAGTAAACGAGACAACTTTGCATTTAGTCACATTGAAACCGAGTCTATTCATCTGGCTCCACTCTTCCACCGACTCAACATCGTTCTGCAGACTAACACAGTCAGATTGAGAGGTCACAGGTTGATAAACCTTGAGATCATCGGCGAATATTAAGCACTGCGCGGTACTGAGGACTTTAGGTAGATCATTGATCATCACTAAGAACAGGGTGGGCCCTAGATTACTACCCTGACTTACACCTGATCTTGTGTAGAATTCGTCAGATTGGTACTTTTGTAATTGGACATATTGTCTCCGATCTCGAAGGTAGTCGGCGAAAAATCTCAATAATTTTGGCGAAGCGCCGAACTCTGACAACTTGACCAACAGGATATCGTTGTCTACCAGATCGAATGCACGCCTAAAATCTAGAAACAATGCATCAACTTGGCGACTGACGTCCATCTCCGAAGCTACGTGATCTACAAAGATTAGGTGGTTGGTAGTAGTTGAACGAGCAGAACGAAAACCGTGCTGGGAATCATCAAAATAAGGCTCAATTTGTCGCGTAAGGTAAAAACTGATTATTGATTCGAAGATTTTGCTAAAAACCGCCAAAACAGCAATCGGCCTAAATGTTGACACATCTGTGGATCCCGCCACCTTTGGAACAGGTGTCACTCTGGACAATTTCCATCTATCAGGGTACATATTCATATCAAGGGATCGGTTGAAAATGTGGAGAAGAGGTGTTGCGAATGCTTCGAGACAGTCCTTGACCAGGTATGGTGGTATGCCATCAGGGCCAGCCGCAGATAAAGGCTTAAGCCTACGCACAGCATGTTCGAGATCAGCAAGAGTGACATTGGCTATTCCTACAATGCGTGCATCTCCACCTATGACACTACGCTCAGCAACTTCAGGGTTTAAGGCTGGAACACCAGTGAGAAACACCGAGCTGAAGTATTCGCCAAATGCTGCGGCTGCCTCCTGACCAATAACTAGTTCCCCATTTACAGTGAACTCATTCGTTTGACACCTGCTATTACGAGATTCTCTTACGTGTTTCCAGAATTTTCTGGGATCGCATTTTATGTTTGATGCAAGAGATTCAATATGTCCGCGATATGCTTCGTCAATCAGCTCTTTAATGTGTGCCCTGTAATATTTGTATACCTCTCGATTAAATTGCAGACCCAGCTCTTTATATTTACATAAATGAAAATATTTGATTTTTAGCTTGCTTTTTATTTCTGGAGTAAACCATACCGGGTATTCGCGTCGACCAAAATTATTATACGCTTTGTAAATAGGGACATGATCACAAATTTTTGCATTTAATTTATTATAGAAAAGATCTACGGCTACGTCAACGTCCTGCTCCAATATCACTTCGCTCCAATCAAGAGCAGAGACACCGGCATACAGGGATCTAAAATCCGCTTTACGGAAGTTCCAATCCGGCGCATACGACTTCCTAGTTAACGGGGGACAAGCAAGAGGTAGAGGAGAATCACTAGATCGGACCAAGCTAAACGCAACCTGTAATGGTGGGTGATAGGTATCAACCGGGACTAGAGACTCGACCTCATCAGTTATTGTCACACGACTTGGGTTTAAGGTAGACAACACGAGGTCCAACATACTTCCATGAGAGTTTAGTACATTATTATGCTGACCCAGCTTACAGAAATCTAAAAACATTTCAAATCGTAACTTCATCGCTGCACTACATGAATTTAGATTAAAATCTCCAATGATAATTATATCTATGAGTAAAGAGTATTTACATATACAATTTTCTAAGCAGTCTAGAACATCTCCATACTGACTATCGTTGTAACTCGGTGGTAAATAGACTACACATACTAATAGTTTTACATTTTTCCATAGAATTCTAACAAACAATACTTCTTTGTCATTAGATAGACCATCCACGTCCGTAATTAATTTTACATTATAAGAATCACGCACAGCCAAGAGCACTCCACCCCACCCCACGTCGCCAGCGCGATCCTTACGCAGCACTACGTACCCGGGGGGGAACAGTTCCCCATCACAGACTGAGCTCGTCAAGAAAGTTTCAGTTAGAGCAAATACGTCACAATTATTATTTAGGATATTCTTGTAAAACACCGAGGTCTTGCTTCTGAGCCCCCTGACGTTCTGATAATACAGTTGTATTTTTTTTGTTGATTTAGGACCTCTGCCCCTCCTGGGGTTTCCGAAAGGATTGACGCCAGGGTTTAATACAAACATCTTGTGGCCAGTTTTCGGGTGACATTATGGTATCAGCAAGTTTCGCAGGAACGTCTATTTTAAATGATGCGTAATTACCTCTAGCCTTTAGTGTTTCTGCTGTATAATAGCAATCCCCAGATACAGTCCTAAGATGATCAAGAACATCGGCCTCAGTTGTACCGACCTTTAAGTAGTAAAGGTGTAACTGCCGCCTACGCTCTGCCGCCACCAACTTTGTTGCACCTGGAGCCGCTGCACCACGCATAATACCAGCAGGAGCACCTCGAGACCGTCTTCTGGAAACCTCAGTCCACTGAGAGGCCTGAATGACGCTGTTACGCGGCAGTTGTTGAGAGGGCTCTCCAGATACAGATGAGCTATGTGGTCCCGCAAGGAAAGAGACACAGTCAGAATGGGACGGTCCGCCATCCACTACCACTTGGAGACGAGGTATAGGGGGCTCAGTCGACGGTTCATGGGCATTCTTGTATACAGGACGTTCTTCCGATTTCCTTGCTGATTCACTCTCGAGTAGTACTATCCTAGTCGTAAGCTCGGCAATCTTATTGTGCAAGGGTAAAGTGGCCTGAGCAGTTTTCTCCTCGACTACTTTAGAAATTAAGCCTACAAGACGCTCATCTATAATTCGTTCAAATTCATCTCTAATAACGCTACGCATATTGTCCAAATAATTAGTGTCGTCTAGATATGAGTGTTCGAGGTTGGTGGTGATGTTCGGACATCCACTCCCACGCCTGACATTAACGTTATCGGTTTCGCTGCCACTGGACAAAGGGCTAGGTGGAACTGGTCTAACTCTGCTACTCTGGCTGGCGCCGACAGGTGTGTTAACGTTACCAGTTTTGGGCACCTTACTTATACATCCGGGGCACTTCCAAGTGCTCTTCTTCTCATTCATCAGAGCGCTGGTAAATCGCGCTTTGGGTACATTAACACATTGCAAATCGTATGATAATTTGCAGACACAGCAAGTAAGATAGTTTCCCGATGATATAGGGCTCTGGCAGCCTGCACAAGAAACCATTTTAGAAGCCATTCCTAAGCAAAAGCAACAGCAATAACAAAGCAAAGCTGATTGTTATGTTGCGTAGAAACTGCTATGCAAACTGTGGCTCGTTGCGATGCAGCGGCGTCACAGATTAAGAACGAGTACTGCAGCAAATCTTGTCCGCGAATTGTCAATGTGCGAAACCGGCTCGATTCGTAGAAACTGCTATGCAAACTGTGGCTCGTTGCGATGCAGCGGCGTCACAGATTAGGAACGAGTACTGCAGCAAATCTGGTCCGCGAACTGTCAAAGTACGAAACCGGCTCGATGCGCTTTTTTTGTCGACGTTGTCGTAAACACTGCCACATTCACTATTAAATTGATTGATAACGTTCAAGATCGATCGAAATTTATTAATTTGGTACCTCCACTTTATACCTTTCACTGTTTAAACAGATTTCTGCACACAAACAAGTAAAATGACTGATTTATACACTTATTTGTTATTATTTTTGTTAGGAGTAAATTTAACACAACTTATGCGATGCGGTGCGTACCGAGCTTTTTTTTTCACATTTATATATTAAAAATAATAAATAGTGGTGGATAAACCTTCGTCTAAAGGGATTGAAGCCTTATCCTTTGCAGACCTTAGCCTGAATCCCGGGGGAAGAGGAAACGTGACCGTCAGGACGTGGGGTCGGCGGCGGATGTATGTACCATAGGGGACAGGCAAGTTAAGTGTTTAACTCATTTCTCTATGTAGGATTTGTGGGACAAACGTTTTGTTGAAAAACTAACTCAGGCATTTTTTTTCTGTTAAAGTTTGTCTTTTTTAAGGTGAACGATAAAGTAAAGGGAATTTTCTCATGAAAATATGTTTTTACCGTTTTACGCCTAAACGGTGAGTCAACGGGACGAGATGGTAGAACACAAACGTAAAATTAAAAAAAAGCGTTCATTTAAAAATGCTCTAATGCGAGCGTCGTATAAGTTTCTTTTTTAATTATCCCACTATATATTAAGCGCCACTAAGAGAAGACTGGAAAAGGGCCTTGCACAAGAACCTCGCAGAGTATTATTAAAAGAATATTTTTCCTGAAATTTGGTCGTCAAATATCTTAGAATGTGTAATAGCACTAGGATTTCTAGTGGGTAAAAACACTAGGCGCACCTAGTAAAATATTATAGAGGTTTAAAAATCGTTACGGTTAAAAAAAATAACCACTCATACGAAAATAAATGTGTCATGTTTTAATCCCTCCACAAACAAGCGTCAATAAAATATGATATAACATTAAAAAAAGCCTCCATACACAGCCTGATAATTGTTATGGTATGTACGCAAAGTTCCTGGATTTTATATTTTTCGGACAAATATTACTGTGGAAATGAAATTCTGTTGCCATCGATTACTTAAACTACTAGATAGGTCACCACGACGTGATTATTGCTCGTACAGTGGTCTGGGAGTGCACTTAGTGATAAGACCGCCAACTTGTTCACAACTAACTTTAATTCTTTGGTTGCAAGTATTATTTTCTGTGTGATATCGACAAAAAGTTATTTATCTTATATTACTTTTATTTTCGAACTGGCATCGTTAGTCCAGGCAAAAACAGAGCGACAACCATACGGTAAATTGTGAGCATGTATGTATACTGAGGTTTGATTCCACTTTTGGTGCGTTTCAAAGCTGATAATGGCCGTTCCTTATACTTATTTATTCCACGGTAATACCGTGGTGAATGATGATTGGACGCCATACTTGTTAGTCGTTTCAATGGACTATTAGGCTTTACAAACGAAATTCTATGGTTGTTTGGTGTATCCGGGAAATGTTGATGCATTTATTTATATGACTTTACTAGTATAAAGGTAATATTATTTTATATATTTTAAATTTCATATACTCGTACTAGTTAATAGAGGAGAGTTCTTTTGAACTTTAACGGTGCAAAAAGAATTAATTCAGATTACTACAGAATGACATCCTGTAGTAATCTCGGCGACCTGAAACTGCAACATATAGGCTGCTGGCCACACAACCTGTAATTGTGATTTCATCCTGATAGTGTAAGTAGGGTAACCTGTTGTGTTGGAGTATAAGCCCCAATTATTATTATTTAATATTGAATAATTGAAAAGGTGAAAATCTACTTTTAACTTTTTTACAATAATAATATGCAGATACAAGACGTTGTTTCCATTAATATCGAAAAAACTATAAAACTTCTGGACGAGTAAAAGTAAACAACAAAATTTAGAGCCAATTAATATTTTGATGTCATTTCATTTTTACAGTCATCTCTTCATTAATTTATATTAAACTTTATAATTCAGCGCAACCGTCATTTGATATGCTCATATTGGTTAGTTATTAACAGGAAACTAGTCGATTTGTGTCTGGTATCGACAAACATCACATAATTGCTTAGCATTGTATTACACAATAAAGAGCCTCCCGCCGCGGACTGACGGGACTTAATGAAATATTCTGCTTTCATTCATCTATTGATCATGGTAATATTGTAGCATTGTTCAATGGTTTTGCGGGGTTTTTTATACAACAAAGTAAGAAGACAAGCAAGACGCTCTCCTGATGGTTAGAGCTACAGTGCTACCCAGGATTTTACAAAGATAAAATTCTGATCGCACTGCTTCTCCGGTTCTTACTTGAGAGTCATAAGATGTTAAGACTCTTCAGCCCATTAATTTCACTAGCTACTACCCTCCTACCGAAGCACAGTAATGCACAGTTTGCACATCACTGCTCAGGCGGTAGAATAACTGGCACTGTTGGGGTACCCATCTAGTCGACCTCCTGCAAAGGAAGACTACCCCCGGTAAATGCACATTGACTTTTGAAAAAAACATTTTTATTTTTATCCAGTGACCATGATCTCGCGATATGTAGATGGTGGAAGACTAAACCTAAAAGGCGGAATGAATCGCTCCCTGGCTTCACTAAACATTATTCCAGAACACGTTTATATATTTTTTTTCCTAATCTGGGGGCACGGTAGTGCCCCCGCCGAGTCGAGCGCGAAGCAAGCACTGCCGTACCATCCTTTACAGGAACCATTTCGCCGCATTTTCAGGCCCCTATTTGAGAACCTTTGGATAAGACCAGAACACAGATATCGATGGCTCCTACGTAAACTATCGTATGTTCGTTTTGCTAACTTTTCAGGACGGGCCTTTAAAGATATTTTCTAGCACGGTATCATTGAATATAAACATTTTTATTTGAAATTTATACCACGGAATAATTATTTAGGGGGGAATAATATGGACTAAAAATAAATAAATAATTATTTGTATTTTTTTAGATATTGTTGTTACGATTTTATACTTGGCTCAAGAGCATGTAAAAAAAATTGTAAGTGATATTTACGATCTTATTCATCGTCTCAAAGAATCAAAAAAATATCGTATGTGGAACTTACGATTTTATACAATGGCTGTTTAAGAAAAAAATATGTCGTAACATGCACATACCATGATTTACCAGGTTCATTTAAATTTTATTTGATATAGTAAATGATAATTACATGGTAAAAATGCAATTTAAAGTCATTTTAATCAATTTATTATAACAAAATAGATAGATTTGAGATAATGTATTTATTTTTAAGTATGTAGATAACATCTCATCAAAAACATAAATGTGAAATTAGAGCCAAGTTCAATATTACGATATAAGTATCTATTTGTTGGTTGTATGTTGACTTCAGCGACAAAAAAGTGAGATCCAAATAGTTGCCAAGGTGAGTGGTTAGTCCTGAAATATATTTGTTTCATAAAAAATATTTTAAAACAACTTTAAATTATTATTTCTTCTTATAACGTAAGATAAATATTATGTTTTATCCTAAGATCTGATTTTGCTACTTATCTTATACGAAATATTATATATTAAGTTGATACCTGCCTACAATTACTGTCTCAAAAGCACCCTATGTTCGATGGCTATGATTTTATCTTAAGTTTTAGTAGGCAAGTTACTTAGTAATTCTTAGTAATGTAGTGAAGAAATTTACTAACAATTAACAGAATTAATTTAAAGAAAAAATAAAAATAATCTAATGGAGATAATATGTAGATTGTAATAGATTTTTCATTTTATTACTATCATAAGTAGTATAGTACTCATACAACAACTAACAATGATTTTAACAAAAAAGAAACTAAATAATATCAAAACTATCAAAACACCTATTTCAAAGTAATATAATAATACTATTTATAATGTTTAACACAAAATAAAAATTTGTTAGGTAACCGTAAAGACTCAAGTCGCTTATTTTCTCTCATCATCATCTCAGCCGTAGGAAGTCCACTGCTGAGCACAGGTTTCCTCTTTGGACCCCGTTAGAATCCAGCACCATTCGACGCCCTATATAAGGTTGACTGTCGGTCTCACAAAATAATATTAAAGTTTTTACACATTTCAATATTTTTCAAGCATTAAAACATAATGATTGTACTTAGGATAATATCAAATCACTAGTCATCAGTCAGTGTAAGAGATCTAGTTACTTTTATAATTAGGATCAATCAGTATAATAATAATTAATAAATGTAGTGTACTCGCATGTACGAAATAATTATAATAAATCATACGTTGAAGGTTCTAAAAGGAAAATTTGTGATGAATTGCTAGAATAACACCTCTAGTATGTACAAATACTTATCGATTCATTTTTGCTATCGCTTGATGTATGGGCATTAAGTCTCGTTACCTCAACGCTTTTTTTGTAGGCGCGGGGAATTTTTTGTCGTGACAATTTATAAAGAAGTTTTCGCGGTTGTCCTGCAAGCAATCTTTCAATTCCTTAATCATTATTCTCTGACCAGTATTTGTAACTATTTTTTCCCCTAATGTTTGTCATGTAGCGTGGATTTGAAGTCTTAAAAATGGGTGGTTATTCATCTCAATAACTTGGTATGTGATTCCTTCTGTTTTAGCATTTAATATATCGGACTAATGTGAACCATTTAAAAGATGTGTATGTTAATTTATTCGCCCATTTTTCTCAATCAATGCAGCCACGTTGTTAAATTATTATTGCGTAATTGTCTTTATAAACTGTGTTTTAGTGTTAAGTTATAAGCTCTCAGAAAAAAAAAAAAAACATTTTATATGCTGCAAGCACGATACGGTTTATGTTGTATTATACGGCTCAAATATTTTTACCTAGATTTTCAGTGTTTTTCTTTAAATGTAAACCCATTCTTTTATTTATCTTCTTCAAATATTGCCTTGAGATGTAGTAATAACAAAATAAATATCAGAAAGGTGGGATAGTGGTTTGTTCTAGTAGAGTACTTGAGAGTAGAGTATTAATACAGATCAAATACAGATAAAAATCTTTGGTGCAATTAAAATCCAAATAGTAAATGAATAGCTACGGGGAGAAGCAGTGTGAGGTGTTGAGCTATCTTCCAGATTCTTCTTCTAGACATTAGACCGTAAAATTATTCCGTAAAATATATTTTAATCTTAAATTATCAGAGAGGTAGATCTCTATCTTAGAAACGTGATCGTTCTAATGACATAGGTATTCATTTTATAAAACGTGAAAATTTGAAATAACGTATGGATGTCTGATGTATATTTGGTACTCTTTCAAGTCTAAACGGGTCGATCAATTGAGCTGAAATTTGGTATAGAGATAGTTTAAGACTCTGGAATAATATATAGGCCATATAGCACAGCAAGTAAAACCGCTGGGCGCAGCTAGTATGACATAAGATAGCACTATTTTTATGAAGTCCCATGTATACTATTGTATTGTTTAGTTACGATTATTGATAGTGCCACGTAATTTGTTGTATGTAGTAAATACGACCGAAAACAATTTTGAATGAACCAGGTAAAATGTTGTATGTATAAGTTACGATAAAAAACTTTTCATGGTGAACGCAGTAAAATACCGTATGTGTTTTATACGACATATTTTTATAAAAAAATTATAACGTACATGGTCGTATGAGGTACTAACCATAGTCTTAGTTGACTTCTATCAAAATCAATATTAAAAATTATATTCTTTGCTTAATATGAGAAAATAATGTTACTATTATGAGAGTGACTTACCCAGTGGTCTGTTTTCAGTGTTATAATTTAAACTGCTGCTATATTCATCGTTCTTACGAATAACATCAAAAAATCATCATTATTTTGAACATGAAATGCACATGTAATTTCTCAGTTTTTGTGCTTGTGAATACTTTCCGACATTCAAATTACTCATACCTAGTTGAATCTAACATTAATTATAACAATATATAAAAATATTGAATAAAACAATTGCAGGTTATAACATGTCTAAGATCAGTGTAAATGCCGGTAAGTGATAGATACGATTATTTTCTCTGCTCAAAAAACAACATACGATAGAAAACTGAAAAATAAAATGCGTATTTTTTAATATTTTCATCTGAAATTTACACAGTTTATAGAACTAATCAAGCTCATTTAGAAAACATAAAAAAGTGAAAAACTCAAAAGTGTGGGTTACGATAGTTTACGTAGGAGCCATCGATATTTTCGTCATCCAGTAAGCTATAATTACATACTTAAAATCCAAAATTTCAAGTCTGTAGGTCATTAAGTTCCGAAGTTAAGCGAAAGCAAAGTTTCGCATTTTCGACACTCACTCACTCACTCACTCACTCATGATCATCAAAATAGAACTAGTACTAGTACTTTCTTAATTTGGTACATACTTAGAATTTATTGTATAAGCCGTAGGAAAACTAAAAAAACATGCAATTTTGGTCTCGTTTTCGAGATAATTTATCTGCATAAATAACTTTGTAATCTCATATAAATGTATAGGATTACAAAGTTACATTTGCAGTCAATGGTTAAAATTGTGTAAAGCTTTCATTTACTTTCACCTGTCTGTCTGTCGGCCTTATAGTAACCTTATAATATAGCGTTTCTACAAAAAGAAGTGAAATCCCACCAAAAATATTCTGTAAAAAACTAGCCAAGTCTCGATGGAGCTGCTTGTTTATCTCTAAAAAATAATGAAATCTAGACAAAGTCGTGCCAAGTCTAAGATTTCTTACTGCGATTTCTTTATTATTATAGTTAATGTTGTGTGACTTGGCCGTTGAAGGGTACACAAGGGGACAAAACCAGATGCTCCATGACACTCGGATCGCCTAAACATAAGTATTATTGAAATACGCAGCTTTATCAAGCCTACAATTGACTGGTTATTCAATCAACGTTTTCCAAGTGGCAATTTTCTATCATGAATGGTTAGCGGACAGATTGGTGCAATGGTGTCATGGAGCACCTGGTATAATACTCTTGTCTACCCTTCAACGGCCAAGTCACACAACATTAACTATAATAATAAAGAAATCGCAGTAAGAAATCTTAGACTTGGCACGACTTTGTCTAGATTTCATTATTTTTTAGAGATAAACAAGCAGCTCCATCGAGACTTGGCTAGTTTTTTACAGAATGTTTTTGGTGGGATTACAGCCTTATCCATATCCATACATATAATAAGAATGGAAATTTCTCCCTATTCATTGTGATCCTTTACTAAGATGAACTGTGAAAATACGCATATGAACAAAACGACGCGAAAAAGTCGCTTGCGCGATCTAATTCGTAAAACATTTTGTCAATTTTTCCTACGGAAACGTAAAATAAAATAATAAAATAAATAATAATCATTTATATCGGACACATCGCCCCTAATTTACATCAAAAATTCGAAATAAAAGTAATAGAATATAAAGTAAATTCAATTCAAAAAAATCAAAAAGCAAAAAGTGCGACAAACTAAAAATACGCCATCTATCGATGTGGCTGTAAACGAACCTACGACCTTTAGTTTAATTTGGGCTAAATTTGTAAATAGTTTGTGTCACTTGTGTGGTTAAACAACACCACCGATTTGAATAAAATTTTCACTAATACGTTGCAGTTTTCTCTACTTGAAACTTAGTGTTGGTTTTAGTCAAATCGGTTCATAAATAAAAGAGTTATATCAATCTAAAGATTCGCATATAAAATGCTAATAAACAAGAATGGAAGTCAGAGGAACCGCGTAATCAAAAGACAAAACCTCATCGAGTTTGGGCTCATTTGATTCGTCTTGACGAGTACTTTGATACTATATAGTAACCAGGATCTGATGAAGGAGCTGGAAGGTGACCATAGGAACTCCGTGAATAAAAGACAAAACCCCATCGAGTTTGGGCTCATTTGATTCGTCTTGACGAGTAAGGTCTGATGATGCACGACGAACGTAAATATAGTAATAGGTATCATTTTGCACCTTATTTTTAATTTCTAAACCATGTAAAATCATCAGTAAACAAATTAGAATTCATTTAAATTAGTAAATGTAACTTATTTCCAGCGCCAGCGGAAAATAATGGAACTAATCTAATGTGCGCATGACGCGTGTATATATCAGTAATAAGTATCTTTTTGCTGCTTATTTTAATTTCTAAAACATGTAAAATCATCTGAAGATAAATAGAAATTAATTTAAAGTTCATTATTTTTCATACAAAGTAGCGCCACGGAAAATAATGGAACTAATGTCTTAGGAAATCTCTTATATAAAATCGTTCGTACGCTTTCGTGCTATCAACGCACAGCCCAGACGGCTGGACGGATTGAGCTGAAATTTGGACAGCGTGTTCTTTAAAAGATTTTATCGTGCAATAAGAAGCGATTTTTCAAAATTCCCTCAGGAACAGGATGCGGTGCTGACTTAAACGTTGTATTTTTCTTTACAATTAACCTGGTATTGGTTTTATTTAAATCGGTTCATTAATAAAAAATATATATCAATCTAAAGATTCACATATAAAATGCTGAAAAATAACCGATCGTTTGAATAGGGTTGATGCGTGTTTTAAGTAGTGTTTATTATTAAGTACCGTGTAGAATAGAACACAAGTATATTTAAATTATAATTATAAAATAATGATGCAAAAATAAATATGTAGTTTAAAAATAAAAATTTGTATTTTCGCGCATTATTTGAATGTATTGCTTTAGTGTTGCCAGATCATGCCGCTTTTTTGCTTTTTTTTTATCCGCGGAATTTAGCGGAACTAAATTTAATTTATTCGATTATAATAAAAACTGTACTTCATACCCTAAAGAATTTTTCTTTGTAAGATAAAAAATACGTAGGTATTTAATTATTAAGAAATTAACTATTATTATGTGAAATTACGAAGAGTTCAAATCTAAATGTCGCCACTGAATCACAAAATTATTCGTTACACATAATGGCCGCCGCTTGCAATCCGCCGCGGCTCATTGCAAATATTTAGTTCAATTTCTTACAACAAAACTTCATAACAACAAAAATGGCGTCGACAGCTAAAAAAAATCTTGACCATGAAATATGTGCATATAACTCTACAATGTTTCTGGCCTTGCTTTTTCACATTATAATTTTTTTTTAATTCTTTTAACTTTTTCGTTTTTTTAATGCATCTATACCTAATATGATAAAAATGTAATAACACATTTATTCAATAAGTTTCAATAAGATTAAGTTATTAAATATGTACCTGATTACTGAAATAAAGTCTTGACAATCAGTCTGAGGTGTATTTCTACACATTTCACGCATGCAAATAGGCGGTGGTCGTTTGTGAAAAGAGCCCATTGTATGCATACCTTTCGTACTCAGATAAAAACAATTTTATATATTATTATATACTACTAGCTGTGCCCAGCGGTTTTACCCGCTGACCTGACCTGAGTCTCAGCTATCTCTATACCAAATTTCAGCTCGATCGGTCCACCCGTTTAGGCGTGAAAAAGTAACAAACACACATTCAGACATCCTGACAACTAGACCTGCATTCTTACAAAACTATCACGTTTATAATATTATTAAGATAAATCCGCGTTTTTTTTAGTGTTAGTGCCCGGTTTTTAACTTTCGCTGCTGGCAACACCTCTCAACTTCGGTCAAGAATACCCTATATATGTATTATCTATGGTCAAGAATTAGTTTGAAGTTGTATAACTTTAACTTGAATAATATTTATTTGTGAATGATTGAGTGTTCTTTTACGTTTTCACAAAATACTAATCATGTGTAGTACATAATACCTATTATTTAGATAATTATTATAAATTGTTTTTTGTCATGGGGTATAAGTGTATTTTAGCGTATCTAAGTGAGATTTTTTAGGTTATGTTGATTTGTTTCGATTTTTGACATAGGTAAGTTTTATTATTATAAATGTTAGATACCTATTATTAGTTAAATATTTCAAAAATATTCCATTGACAAATTAGATTAATGAATTATAACTTCTTTTCAGTTTGTATATACACAGAAAATGAAACGAGAAAAAGAAAACAGTCTATGAAAGGATAAATATTATTATAATTTGAAGACTATCAAAGAAAAGGTTTGTACAACTCTTTGCCTATAGAGGTACCTACTATACTACTGCCAACTAGGTACTAGGTAGGTAGGTAGGTGGTAGGTACTTTCTCTTAATTCCATTGATGTGAAAACTATTATTTTCATTAATGTAATAATACTATGCACCCAGTAGTTTTACCCGCTGTACCTTTGTGTTATTCTAGGGTCTAAGCTATCTCTATACCAAATTTCAGCTCAATCGGTCTGCCTGTTTAGGAGTGAAAGAGTAACAAACATTCATCCAGACATCTATACATTCTTACAAATTTATTATGTAGTAAGACTAGCTTGCCTGTCTGTATGTTATATCAATGTAAACCAATAGGTGTAAAGAACCAAACTGCAGTAAAATAGACCGCTAATTGTCTCACTGTTTATAATGCAAACTGTTTTTAGATTTAATTTATCTTAAAATGTTACCTACAATATTATATTATGATAGGACTAGCTGCGTCCAGTGGTTTTACCCACTGTACTTATAGCCTATGTGTTATTCCAGGGTTTAAGCTGTCTCTATACCAAGTTTCAGTTCAATCGGTCCACCCACTTAGGCGTGAAATAGTAACATGCATTACACCTTGGCATCCACACATTCTTACAAACTTTCACATTTATATAATATATAAAATTTGTTTTACAGCCTTAAATAACTCTTCATATCGGAGATGTACATGAGTGAATTTACTGAATCTACTGATGAAAGCACTGCAAAATGAGTAAGCACCCGTTCCAGAGGAATAAATTAACAAGTTGAAGAACCCAGCGAATTATATTTTAAATATAAATCTTTTATCATTAATAATTTTCTAATTGTAGGTAGGTTATACCGTTCACATAACAGTTATTAAATGAGTGACTTTTAAGATCAAATTTATAAGCTATTTATTTGAAAATTATGATAATACATTAGTTTTTATATATGCATACAGTGGTTTTACCCGCTGTACTGAGCCTATGTGTTTTCCCAGGTTATATGGGAAGTAACCGCTGCTGATGCTGATTTAACTAACTTAGTGTAGATAGTTTGAGTTTCGGGAAAGAAAATCGAATTGTTGCCTGGGGTAGCGAAGCAAAACTGCATTGAAAAACCCTGCGCCATATTCTTCGCTACTCACAGAGGGAGCGAATATCAGTTTAGTCATCCATCATGTCTAAATGGGTGCACCAAATTCATTATGAATTGATGTGACGCGTTACGATGTGCGCGCGGGTCAGCTAGTCGTTAATATAAGCTATCTCTTCCATACAAGCAAGGATAGGAAAAATAACTTTTGAAAGACGATGATTGCTAAGATAATGATATTATGCAATACATATTATATTATTTTATGGTCAAAGGCCATTATTATAGTAGGTATCAACATAATTCAGAAAAGCATAGCATAAATTGGGGTAAATAAAAGTTTCCTTTCTTCCGAAAAAGTTCTCTGAAAATGTAAAACTTTTTCAGGTCAATATAGTAAATGGAAAAATCTTTTTTACAGAGTTCAGTAATGAAATATTCTTTGAATTTCAGCTACATTCAATACCGAATGTTCCAGTATTTACTGACAGGGTTTCATTTCATTCATATGGTTTTGACGCAGCAGTATAAATATTATATAATTGCTGTTTCAATTTATCGATGATTGAAAATTAATATTTCAATTCGACGAATTATCGAATCGAGTCCTTGGGATGAAATTAAAGAAAATGATTTATACTCTATTGACTCTCCACTAGCAAAACTTAAAATTTAAACACTGCTTAATAACCTAATGTGTAACAATTGGTGTTCCTTTGCTAAAAGCGATATTGGTCGGTGGTGTGAAGTTTTTCTATTTAGACCATTAAGGTGCACACAAATTCGAACATTACAAAAAATTCGTCCCGTATCTCGACCACTTACTCGCGCATACAATCTCTTTCTGACGCCTACTTTATAATAAACTCCACGCAATATAATTTACAAATGGAGTAGCATATTAAGCAAACGCCTCCCATAAATCCAGCGTTTTTCCTCACCACCTCCGCGAGCCATCATCGCATTCCGATCTTTCCATAAATCAATTTAAAGCACCGAAACGCTCCGAATCCAAAGGTGGCTCCACCTCGAGTAGAGCATACGTTACGTAACATGATTCATAGGCTGCCCATATATTAGGCGCTTGAATATATGAGCTGTCATTTAACTCCAAGATTGTACTCTCAAGAAAATAGGGATGTTGGAAAGGTCAATCTTTTAAATATTTTAGATCAGGAAGGGATTTATTCTAGGTTCCGCCTTCTTGGTTTAGACGGCTACCTTCATCTGGAATGTTGCGTCATGCGAGATTATGGTGAAAGGCTAATCTATAACGAATAAAAAATTCGTAATTTATTAAAATATTACCATCAGACATCACACTAATTTAATAAATGCAAAAGATTGTGAGGTGTGTAACTGTGTGACGTGTATGTTTGATTCTTCTTCACGCCCTAACGTGTGGACCGATGGAGCTGTATTTTGGGAGCTTAGACCCTGAAATAACACATAGGCTATATACATACAGTACAGCGGGCAAAACACACACTGACATTTTGACTGCATTGTCACTTACCAACAGGTGAGATGGCCGTCAAACATTATATCACAGTGCGGTCCTAAGTGCTACTTTTGCGTGGTAAGTTTTCCGATCAACTCGGGTCATCGCGGTTCGTCAAATGTATGAAAAAGTCAAGATTGACAGCCAATGCACCAATGAACAACAAGAAAACAAATGAAAAATTGCCACGCTTCAGAGATATCATTTTATATACTAAAAACGAAAAGAGGCCCATCCATACTATTCCTTCATGATTATAATATTATATGAAGCTTATAAATGTGGGTGGGGACGCGTGACGTCACTAATCAATTCAAAACGTATCAGAGCTCGTCACGACTAATCAACTTTAGTGCGTTGTATCTCACACTTTATCAAATTTACAAAGGAACAATACCTCTATGTCGACACATAACAAATTCGACAATTTACTACACTACACACTACTACACGTTTTTAATAACGTAAACGTAACGTAACGTTTTAGTAACGTAATAATGTTAATAAAAAACATTATTTCCTTTTTTTTTATTTATTAGGTCCACCAAACCGGACAATACACTGAACATGTTTAATTCACAATTGTCTAAGCTTTTTTTTTTTTTTTTTATGTGATGAAGTAGAAGACGAGCAAGACGCTCTCCTGATGTTAAGAGATAACGGCTGCCCATAATCAGTACAGTGTTACCTAGGATTTCACAATTAGGTATGTGAAATTCTAGGAGCACTGCACCAACGCTTCTTACTCAAAAGTCATAAGATGTTAAGACTCTTTAGCCCAGTAATTTCAGCTTAGGGAATACAAGTGCATACCCTTCTCGAGGCGGACACAGCATATATTGAAAATAATACACCCTATCAAATTTTATATATCACATAGTCAGTCAGTCAGTTGACATCTCTATTGTAGGGAACTCTCGTTTTATGGTACGATTGTCGATTGTTTGACCCCTCGGACCCCTGACGGGACGGATACCATTTCTTTTGATGAGATATTGTCCTCGGCGATATCGTTAAATCGGATTTTTATTCCTTTGCCAATTTGTAGTTCAATTTGTTTCTAATTCCAAAAGAAACTTTTGTCTCCGATGTCTGATTGTTGGGTTGATAGAAAATGTATTTTTTCTCACAATTTCTTGACATCAAAAGTAAAATATTATTCAGGAAAATCTTTTTTATCGAATAACTGATCTATCACACGACTGCTGATTGCATTGAGTTTCAAATTTTATACACAAAATGGTTTAATGACGTACATCTCCGCTAACAAAGGATTTCATCACGTGTGCAACAAAAAGGTATGTATAAATAAACTAGTAATAATTAAAATAATGCCTTGTTTGAAATAACATTATTAGGGATTAATACTCTAACATGTTACAAGTCAATCAATGACTACTATTATAATTTATGGCTTACATTTTGGGGTTTAAGATCACCAAGTTCCTAAGAAGCCTCTATACAAAAGGTCATGTTACTGTATACTGCTTAAAAGAAAACCTCTTAAAATACCACTTTGTGATATAAATAATATTCAACAATATAATATTATTATCAATTTTCATGATTAAACTTAATCCATTTTCAATGTGCACTACAAATATAATGTAAATCGTGGTGAATAATGTTTGTTTGTAGATATTGTCCCACCGAGCGTCCACATCGGCCGCGGGGCAGATGTCATTAGGAATTAGGGATCATTCCCACGTGCGACCGACTACGGCGCATTGTTGCAATTAGCCACTGAATTATGGATGTACTATGCCTAACTATTTTACCTAATTAAAGGCTATGTGTTATTCTAGGATCTATATCATCTATATGTAGTATAATAATATGTATTTTTATTATTATAACATTATGTATACGGGCGGCACGAAGCCAAAGTAAATACAAGTGAGTTTATGTCGTTTATTTACAGAGATGAATCTAAATTCTCATAAATCGTTTAGTGTAAAAATTTTGAATGTATACAGTGACGATGCGTAATGCATTTTTTCTGGGTTTTAAAATGGTCTATTTTAGCTATTTACTAAATTTCAGCTGAATCGGTTAAGCTGTTTAGTAGTGTCAGTGTAATATAATTATGGGCAATCACTACATTTTGTCTAATAAGTATCTGTCTTTTGTACATAATTCAAGTGATTACCTATCCCATCAAAAACATAAATGTGAAAAGAGAGCCAAGTTCAATATTACGTATGTACTCATAGTTACCTATGATTTGATAGTTGACTTCAACGACAAAAGAAGTGAGATCTAAATGGGTGCCAAGTTCAATGGTCAGTCCTGAAAAATATTTACAACAACATAAAATATTTTATTACAACTTAAAATATTATTTCTTCTTATCACTTAGAATTAATATTATTTTGAAGCCTAAAGACTGACTTGGCCAGTTCTCATAATATACTAGGTAGGTACTCTATTAACTTTAGCTTGATCACTATTAAACGCACTTAATGCTAATTAGTGCGCCACCGTCTTTTATCGTGTAAATTAGTCCCCTCCATCCATTGGTTGTCTGGAAGAAATCGCTCTTTTACGAAAAGACCGCCACTTGTACATTGTAATTTTTAATTTTAATTATGTATTTATGTATTTTCTGTAACATTATGTGGTGTACAATAAAGTATCTATTGTCTTATCTTAATGATACTTCGTCGTATGGTACCTACCCATGAGAACTAGCCAAGTCAAACTTTGGGCTTCAAAATAATATTAATTCTAAGTGATAAGAAGAAATAATATTTTAAGTTGTAATAAAATATTTTATGTTGTTGTAAATATTTTTCAGGACTGACCATTGAACTTGGCACCCATTTAGATCTCACTTCTTTTGTCGTTGAAGTCAACTATCAAATCATAGGTAACTATGAGTACATACGTAATATTGAACTTGGCTCTCTTTTCACATTTATGTTTTTGATGGGATATCATTGCTTTTTGTACAGTACTTTTTAGTATGTAATAGGTTTAAGACACCCAGTCATAATAAGATTTATACCAAATAATTATTTTATTGCACCTCCCCCCACCCCACTGCTCCACGGCACGGCCGTCGCACCGCGGCCCGTGAGCCTCGCCGTGCTTCGATATACCTATAATTAATTTAGTAGGTACTTATTTATATATAGCATTCATGTGCACTATTTATTTGAATATTGTACCTAATCAATTGATTTTTAAACAATACTTAGTTACTGATAAATTTATCTATATTCACCCAGCTATCTTATACCTACCGCCTACCTGGATGGAAATTTAACTTTT
Organism: Hemithea aestivaria; assembly: GCA_947507615.1. Classification (NCBI taxonomy): domain Eukaryota; kingdom Metazoa; phylum Arthropoda; class Insecta; order Lepidoptera; family Geometridae; genus Hemithea; species Hemithea aestivaria. The sequence goes on from OX382332.1 coordinate 379,849, forward strand.
TAGATCATCTGGAACTGGATTAGAATTTCGATCAAAAGAAACCTAAGCCGACAAGACTTGTAATGACGACGACTTGGTGGGGGCACTGCCGTGCCCCCAGATACCGCCACATACCTATAATATTATGACTATACGTTACAGGTACGTAGGTATCTAAAATGTTTACACCAACTAGCACCTAAGGCGATATACATACCTACATTATTTTTATTGTAAACAATGTTAATATTATTACCTCTATGTTACTGAGCCGCCTTGCGCTGGTGAGTCGATATATTGATAGGTATTTACATAGGATATACAATTGTTACGTAGGTACCAGGAACCTATTTTTATTAGTGACTAGCTGTGCCTAGCTGTTTTACCCGCTATACAGTTTGGTACAGTAGTGTATATTATGTTATTCCAGGGGTCTAAGCTATATTTATTATACCAAATTTTCGACCCACCCGTTTAGGCGTGAAAAAGTAAAAAACATATATCCATACGTACAGTAGGTATAAAGTTTGTATTTATAATTATATTAGTAGGAATAGTGGACTCGCGCGCACTTCGTAGTATCTAACAGAAAATAGTCGCCCACACAAAAATTATAGCAACATGCTACATGTATTGCTTTATGCGTTTCTAGGCGTCCCAAACTTTAATATCATACATTTTTTAAAAATTAATAATAATTTAAAATGATAAAAAAATACTAGTTTCTGATTTTTCCCTTTGTTACTACAACATTACCTATCGGGATGCCAAATTTCAGCTTTCTAGGTCATCTGGAACTGGGATATTACTTTTGATCTATCCCTCAGTATGTATTAACTTCACCGATTACTGGATGTTTATATCTAAATAACCGTTTGAGCTGTGTAATTGGAATTTGGAACAGAGATATAGTTCGTATATTTAAGTATATGTGCCAAATTTGACTTGTCTATGTGTAATAGTTTTTGTATAACGAGGGTGTAAAAAGTCGTCAAAACGCGCTTTGGACGGTTCGTGTAATATAACACACGGCGCGGTCGCCAGTTCCTTTGCTTGAACTTGGCTTGACTCGCTGCCGCGTGTCTAGATGTAAGACTAGAAACTATTTAAGATTAGAAATATTATCTCTTAAAGAGCTATTTTATTTACTTGGATTTATTAAAATATCATAGCATTCTAAAATAAATTCAATATCTCGTGGTTTATGGCATGTGGAGTCTAACGTATTAAATAATATTTATAATTTAATAATATTAATACGATATTTTGCGGTTTGATGCACAATTCACTAAATCAACTGAATTGTGTACTTGTTTACTAATCCAAATTTTGAATATTAATAATTCAAACAAATATTTTGTGTATTTCAGATTATAAATTAACTGTTCATTTCGATAATTAATAAGTCAATAATATTTAATTAAAGCTGAAAATGTCTAATTTTAATGAAATCAATGTCAATGGACGTAATAATAAATATTTAAATCTTACTAATATTATAAACGTGAAAGTTTGTAAGAATGTATGGATGTATTTGTCATTCTTTCAGGCCTAAAAGGGTGAACCGATTGAGCTAAAATTTGGTACAGAGATAGCTTAGACCCTGGAATAACACATCAGTAAAAAAACGGGCAAAACCGCTGGGCACAGTTAGTATAACATCTAAACCTTTCTCTTGAATTTTTCTATCTATTAATAACCATATCCCTTGTGTAGCTTAAAAGATCTACGCATACATAGGAACAGACAGACAGACACGGGAAGCGACTTTGGTATAAACTATGTCATGTTTGAATTTTTTTTACATGAAATTTTTTACCTTTAAATTGAGTATGCTTAAGGGTAAACCCGAGTGCTTATGCTAGTATATTAAAGAAGGTGAGGTCTCTCAGTCATAATGAACTATTCAGTTGATTAATTCATTAAGAGGTACTACAATGTAAAGGTCCCAGACTGCCAACTGCTGGGTTATTTTAAAACTTGCTCTATTTTAAAATATTTCAAACTTTTAGTTGACCTTGATTGACCTTGAGTTGAGTTATTTATTAAATTGATCTGATTATTTTGATTAATCAAAATTATCTATTTATTTATCACACAAATATTATACGTTTAGGCGAAAGTTTGGGAGTGTGTACGTTTGTTACTTCTTCACGCCTAAACAGGTGGACCGATCAAGCTGAAATTTGGTATAGAGATAGTTTAGACCCTGGAATAACACATAGGCTACAGTACAGCGGGTAAAACTGTTGGGCGGAGCTAGTTATATTATTACGGAAAGGGTGACTGACTGGCGAAGTCGCATAAAAGGAATCACGATCCTCAACCAACTAAGGAGAAGGAAACAAAGTACATTTTTTTATTCATTTATTAGTAGGTTAGCCTTGGACCGCGATTTTGCGTGATGTTAAGCGACGACGCGGTCGTAAGTAGATAGCAGCAGACTTAACTTATAGTAGATAATATTATGAGCTATGCTTGGAATCACTTTGCGCGACCGCAGAAGGAATAATGAATGGATTAGGTGGAAAACGCGAGTGAGAGATGTGGTGGAAACCATTGCGAAGCAGAAGTGGACATGGGCTGGTCATGTGGCGCGAATGAACACCAAAAGGTGGGCACGGAGAGTCCTGGAGTGGAGGCCGTGGGCGAACACCAGACCACGAGGGCGCCCACCAAAACGATGGGTCGATGACATCCGGGGACATGCGGGACGTGACTGGATTGCCAAAGAGGCTGACAGAGCGGCTTGGAGTTTACTGGGAGAGGCCTATGTACAGAAATGCATTACAAGAGGCTAAAGAAGAAGATAATATTATATTTTATGATATCAGTCCGTCAGTATAACGGGTCAAAAACTGAACATATCTTATTATAGTCTTTGGTGCGGGATTTGAACTCGGTGATCCAGAATAGGGATGTTGACACATGTTACGAATTCATATAAACTTATGTTTTTCACTTAAAAGACAGTATTTAATTTATTAACCTACAATCACATTTTAAGGATCTATTTACAAGCCAAAATTGAATAAAATCAATTTTAATTTCAATAATTTTTACTTATTGTTACGCGAATGCGAACGCCAATCAGAGCGCGTGACGTCACACCACTGGCACGCACCGCACCGCACCGCTGACTTACGCTTCCTATGAAATGTTCCTGATTTCGACACATTTTAATTATTCATAACTTAAAAACCACTGAACCGATTATGATGCAACTTATACTGTGCCCTAAGTTGGTCCGAATTTAAGCAAAAAAAAGTCAATAACCAAAATGGATCTTATATTTTCAGAGAGACATTTTAGTTATTGACTTTATTTTTGGTTTACGTATGGACCAACTAAGGGTACAGTATAAGTTGCATAAAAATCGGTTCAGTGGTTTTTAAGTTATGAATAATTAAAATGTGTCGAAATCAGGAACATTGCTTAGGAAACGTAAGTCCAGCCAGTGGTGTGACGTCACGCGCTGTCAGATGACAGTTCGGAACGTTTGAGCCCAACCTCCAGGAGTTTTGGCGGCAAGCCTTGATCATATCATTAGCTCCACGTCTTTTGCTTAATAATCGTGTAGAATTTGATTGTTAGCGTGTAATAATGGTGGAATATTGCGTGTTAAGTGTTTTTGAATGTGCACAGATGTAGGCAAGTGATATGGTGCTGAAATATGAATTTTGGTGCCCCCTCCAAAACTCCTCCGAACTTTCAGTAAAATTCCATCCATTTTACTGGAAGACTCACGTGACTAGACGAGCTATTAAGCTCACTCTGACTCTGACCTGACTAACTAACTTATTACTTAAAAAATAACATTTAACTTGACACTGGCAAAACACGAAAGTGGAGACCATAGTTTAATATCCCGTGAACATTCACGAATTTTACTTGACACTGGCAAAATGCACATGTTGCCATATTATTAAAAAGAAAAAAAAAAAAAAAACGTTTGAGCCGGAATTCAAAAAATCATTTTTATTTACGTATTTTTAAATTGAAATTTCGTATATTTTTGTATAAAAATATGATATGTTTGAAATGGGTCTATCTATCATATAAAAGCAATTCCAAAAATTAGTCAACATCCCTATTACGCATAAAATCGTTAATTAACACCTCAAGCCTTGAAAATAGCAAACAATCAGATGTTAAGCAAAGATCCGTTCAGTTAGCAGACTTAACTCGTAGTTGTGAATAATTAAGCGAAGAAACGGCGAGGTGAGGCTCAGAGTTTATTGTGAGCCAGACGATTTACAAAACAAATAGCTTTCTGCGGCCCATTTAACGCGCGGATTAGGGAATTATTTCACCGCTCGAGCACAAATCAAAACTCTGGAACTGTCGAAACTGTAAAGCTACTTGAAATGTGTTAGTCAAGACAATAATTTTACATATTAGACGTATTAGGCTATTTTGACTTAGAAATCTTCAGAATTATTCGTCAGAATCGTTTCTTGTTTGTGTAAATTTACTGATTGTTTGAAGCCGCTATAAAAAACCTTTTTGGAAAATTGATTTGTTTTTTGTTTGTTTGTTGTAAGTACTTACTTAGTGGTCCTATTTAGAAAAATTTCATATAAACACAATACAAAAGCATTTCTAATGGACCCCACACTAGGTTAAGTCTGATTTAAATTTCATAAAAATCAATCGAGAGGTTATGAATTAAAATAACCATCTTGCTGTCGCATATAAAAAGCGAGCTTAAAGTTGTTTTAATTATTTATTTTAATAGTGTTTACTTTACTTGACAAGCTCTGTTAATTATGATTTTGAATAAAAAAATATATTTCATTGTCGTTTTTTCACATAGACTTTAAGTTTAAACATGATTGTATTGAAGCCTGCGCCTGCGCCTGATTGACTGAACTGCGCGGTGAATGTGAACGAACGCAGTTTAATTAGGTTTTAACTTACTCAGTTAATGGAATTCACCTTTAACACACATTTTTATTTCCCGCACAAATGTTGTCAAATTTTCACATTGGGTTTTGAACTTTTTGCAAAGGACTGAAAATAAATATTTTTGTTTTTTGACCAGTATTTTTAACTAATAGAAAAAGAGATATAAGGCGGTTTTTAAAAATCCAATCGCTGGTCTGTATAATATACTAATAAACTAATCAAATATGAATTTGTTAAGAAAGCCCTAAATCAAATTTTAAGGTGTTTAAAATTTTGAGACATACCTAGTGGTCCACCATTTTGATTGTTTTTCAAAATCGCGGCTTCGACAAAACAAACATTATATTAATGAATCCATAGATGACATCAATACCAACAAAACGTATTCCGACACCCACCCTTGTAAAGAGCAAAGCATCAGAGGGCCTATTAGCTAATTCTCACCCACTACGATTGATGACAACTTCGATGCACATTGCTGCGTTTGTTATTATACCACTTAACATCAGGTGGGCCGACTGCTTGTTTGCCGCTCTTAATATAAAAAAAAAAAAAAAAAAAAATACTCACATTAATGAGGAGGTTATGTACGCAACTTTGTCTATGGATTCTAGTGTTTTACATGTTGTTTTGCGATAGCCAATAGGCCCTCAGTTAAAGAGTTTATAATCTTATCTTATCAAGTGAGTGGACTAGAAGGTATGCTGACTACGCTCAATACAAAAAATCTTCAAATAATTTTAGTGAATAAATTCCGAACCTTTCACTCCTACCCTTATTAGAAACTGCACTAAAACACGTGTACCTTAAACCTTCGAGGTGTATTTAGAAACCGATTTCCCTTCATAATCCTCTTATTCGTGAGTACATCGTCACCCTCGAGCCACCTCAGCGAGGATTATCAAGAGATAATCCTCGCTGAGGTGGCTCGGGTAGTTTCACAAGAGTGAAACTACCCGCAAACTGTAAACAAGCTATCTCGGACCATGTTCCGTGATTGATAAGACGGGACAAACTTAGGCTGTGTTTCCACCAGTGATGTGCTGTGAAAATGTGTCATGCGAGGATGTCTAGGATGCTTTGCGAAGCTGTGAAATGTGTCGACGGGGGTGCGGTGTAGTGGGAGCGGAGTAACGCAAACCTCGCAACGCATCTCTCGCACACATCCCTCGTACACATTCCTCGTTACACATCCCTCGTACACATTCTTCGCAACACATCCCTCACACACATTCCTTGCTTGTTTTGTATGTCATAGTGCGCAACGTTTTAGAACAAAAAGTGACGTAGCGCGTCCCCACCCAAAACTTATCAGCGTCATTATAATATTATCCGAGCAATTTTTTTTATTTAATCAGAAATAAAACACGCGCAATACGCAGCAGGTATTTAATTTATATTGTTTTAATTACGGACTTATAATATTTATATTTTTTTAATTTCAATTTGACGGACTTTATTTCCGATTTGATTTTTTTGACCGTGTCCGTGTTGTATTTATTAAAAAAGCCATGTTGTATTATTTATTATTGTAACAGTGTAATTGTTAGAAATTATTATTATTATTATAAGTAACGTTTCCAAACACCGACGGAGGCTGGCTCGCGCCCAAAACCTGCAATGTTAGAGTTAATCGCTCTGTTTCTCGTATTAGTTGGCCAATATGCACTAAACCTATGGATTGTTTACTGCTATTCAATTAATACCTACAAATACTATAAATCTTACTAAAATTATAAACGTGAATGTTTGTAAGAATGGATGTCTGGATGTTTGTTACTCATTCACGCCTAAACGGGTGAACCGATTGATTTGAAATTTTGTATAGAGATAGCTTACACCCTGGAATAACACATAGGCTATAGTAGTACAGCGGGTAAAACCGCTGGGCGCAGCTAGTATTTTATACTGGTGACTGGTGGTTAGTTTCCACACATTAGACAAAACCGTGTCGCCAAGTGACCACATGAAGACAATGACCGTTTTCCGGCATGACATTCAGTGAAGTCAGGAAGAGATTTATCCTGCCTTTTAGATTTAGTCTGCTTTCATCAACGACCGCATCGTAGCTTAACACATCACGCGAGATCATGGTCAAAAGCTTACCTATAATGAATAAAAAAAAATCAGATTGAATTGAATAATAATATATTCACTCACGTTATGACTAATATTATAATTACTCACTAAAGGGAAGGCCGGCATCATCAGAGTTTACATCAGATTCCAACACACTGGGCGTGGTAGGGTATAGGGATCGCTGTCTAACAAATGAAGAACGTCAAGTCTTGAATCAATCCTCTTATAATTCAGATCCAGCTTAGCAACATATCTCGACAATTATAATGCAGCACAAATCTTGGTAAAATAGCGGTTCATCGAAGACATGGTTCGCAGACGAGATCACGTTCAAGCGAGTAGAACAAGAATGATCGTCTCGTCACCATTGACACGATGCTCCGCTAGAGTGACAGCTTTGAGAGCTACTCGTACACTCTGTGTTAGTGGCCAGCATTATATTCACGAAGGCATCTCTACAGAATAATTATAAACATAGCCCTTGAATCACTCTATAGAAAACCGCATCAAATTCCGTTGCGTTTCAAAGATCTATGTAAGTATAGACAGGGACAGACAGACGGGGGAGGCGACTTTGTTTTATACCATGTAGTGATAGTGATATAGTGCGAGCGAGAAAGTCGTACTTTTTTTTATACAACAAAGTAAGAGGACGAGCAAGATGCTCTTCTGATGGTAACAGTTACCGCTGCCCATAATTAGTACAGTGCTACCCAGGATTTTACAAAGGTAAAATTATGGGTGCACTGCGCCAACGCTTCTTACTTGAGAGTCATAAAATGTTAAGACTCTTCAGCCCAGTAATTTTACTAGCTATACTGCCCTCCTTCCGAAGCACAGTAATGTTTGCACATCACTGCTCAGGCGGTAGAATAACTGGCGTTGTTGTGGTACCCACCTAGTCGGTAGAGTCATAGCTCTTAATAACCAAGACAAGCAACCTACTCGCACAAGTTTAATCCTCACAAGTGGGGTATCCTCTAATTCACTTCACGGATGCCTCTCGATGTCTTAACGTTTCGTCCCCTTTATTACGTTTCGCAGCCTTAATCACGTATTTACGCCACTTTTCCTCTACAAATGGGAATTTTTGTGGTAACTTACGTCTTCGCCTTACATTCTTGTTTTTGGTCATAGTGACCATACACGGTATAAATTAAAATATGGAACGATTATGATAAGCCATCATTTACCAGGGGTAGAATCCTTTTGAAGGAGGTCGACTAGGTACCCCAACAATGTCAGTTATTCTACCGCCTGAGCAAGTATGTGCAATAATTACTGTGCTTCGGTAGGAGGGCACTGTACCTAGCTATCACACTTAACACTAATATTATAATGGCGAAAGTTTTGTGAGTGTGTGGGTATTTATGTTTGTTACTTCTTCACGTCTAAACGGGTCGACCTATTGAGTTGAAATTTGGTATTAGGTTTACTATGCGTACTTCCATAGTTTAATGTCATATGGAATTTTGTTGTGGGGGTCAGCTGCAGATATTGAAACTATTTTCATACTGCAAAAACGTGCAATTCGTGCCATTTATGAGATGCGCCCACGAGATTCTTTGAAGGAGGTCTTTAAAGATATTAATATACTGACCCTACCATCCTTGTATATTTACGAAAATATTATGTATGTTAGGAAGAATCTCGAAAAATTTAAACTAAATGGTGACAAACATAGCTTTAACACTAGAAATAAGAATAAGATAGTTGTACCTAGATTTAGATTGACCAAAACAAACCAGAAATCATTCCTAGGGAATAGTGTACGTTTCTATAATAAAATCCCTGAGGAAATAACGGGGCTCACAGAAGGTAAATTCAAAAGCCATGTTAAAGCCATATTACAAAAGAAAGCATATTATAAAATAAGCCAATACATCGACGACAAAGATGCCTGGAAACCTCTGCATAATAAACCAGCTGGTGCCCCTCAAACGCACAATAAATTATGTAACCAAGATAAACATTGTAAACACATATTTAAAAAATGCAATCCTCATGAGTTTCTTGCTCGTTCTTCTCATAGAGGTGCCTTGCGAACGAGCAGTAGAGTGTTAAAATAGAAAAATGTAAAATTGACTTGCAAAAGTGCTCCGATGTAGCCTATTTGAATAAATGAATTTTGAGTTTGAGTTTGAGGTATGAAGATAGCATAGAGAGTCTAACTAACGAGGGAATAACACATAGGCTACGGTACAGCGGGTAAAACTGCTGAGCACAGCTAGTAAAACATGATATCAATTATTAGTTATTATTGAGTGTTAATTCCGCTCTAAAACATGATATTATACGATGTTTCCCATATTTTAACCCAATCCGTTCTGGAGTTAGAGATGTGCGTTGATAGATAAGTTTGTCCTTACATACCTCATTTATTAGCCTAACTTTGTTTTCATGTTTTTTCAATCTAGTTAAGTAATCTGTGAGTCTAGATGACATTTTATAGGTTTACTTACATTTGATTGAGAAGAGTTACATCGAGTTACCTTATAAAAGGAAAGTCTAGTAACTTATATTTGCTTCGTAAAGTTTTTTATCATCCCAGTGAGAACCCTTTTTAGGTAAGTGAACGAGATGGACTAGACGTTCGACGATAGGTATATAAGCTAGTTTATAATAATAGTCAACCTAGCTGATTCAGGCTACAGTGACTTGGCATATATCTACCTCTTTATTGGCTTTATTATAAAAATAATAATAATAATAATTGGGGTTTTTACTTCAACAGAACAGGTTACCCTACTCACACTGTCAGAGCGAAATCACAATTTATATGTTGGACCAACCTATATGTTGCAGTTTCAGGTCGCCGAGATTACTAAGGGGCCTGTAACATGACCTAACGACTGCCTTCTACATATCTTATAGGAAACATCCGGGACACACAGTTTTACGTGCCTTTCGAAACACGGAAGCGTCCAGGTGAAAGCCACACTGAGATTTGAACCTAGGACCACCAGCTTACAAGCCGGACCAGCGACCACTGACGATACAAGCCGGACCAGCGACCACGGACGATACAAAGCTACGCTTAAGGTCTATTGTACAAAAAATATTTAGCTTTTAATATGAAACTTCGCTACATTACGCAACTTCGAGAGTAGTTAAGTTTTGTTTGCGCAGTAATTTACCTCAACTCTTACTCTTCAAAGAGAAAGCAATTACCGTTTAACAAACCTTTTCGATTTCTTTTTTTTTTGTTTCTGATAAGTGTAGTAAGCGGTACTAATATAGTTTGTTTTGTATAACAACGATAAAGATATGATAAAAGATTTAAAAAAAAATATTATCAGTTCCAAAAAGTACACACATAAAAATTATACATAAATTTAGTGACATGTTAATATGAGATATAACAGAAAATAATAAAACAATAAGTACACTGATAAATAGAATAGGCTCAGCATAATGCTGGGCAGGGGGTCCTGCACAGCGCTGATTTTCAGCCTACCCCGTGCTCGACTAAGAAAATCTTACATGTAAAAAGAAATTTCGACCGATTGAATGACTAATCTTCGCACACCTTAAGCCTTTTAACATTCAAATTCAATACACATAATATAGGTTTTATGACGTAGAAATTGCAAAAACTAGTTATCTTTATACCCGCTGTCTGTAGCCTATAACTATGATATTCTAGAGTCTAAGCTATCTCTATATCAAATTTCAGCTCAATCAGTGTTTAGGCGTGAAAGAGTAACATACTTCTAATTCTAACAAAAAATCGCGTTTATTAGGAGGAAGAGAAGAGAAAGAGTTTAAGCTAGATTTACGATAAAATAATATTGTTTAGTATAAGAATTGGAAATTTCTTAGTGTGATAAGCCGAACTTGAGCTAAGAAAATACGAGTAACAAGCGCTGAGTCATCATCAACTGGAGTAACTCAGAGAAAGTTATCAATATATTTCTTACGTTTTTTTCCATTCCCACTTTTATACTTACTCGTAAGCAATGACAGAATTTCGTCAACTTTCTACGGTAAAATACACAAAATACTTAGGTAAATAGATCGGTCATCACAATGATTCAAATGTCTCTAATGTCACGGAACTATATTGAATCATCTGTAAGAATCAAGAAAGACCTGGACAGGAATTCTGCTACTCGTGGAATAAAGGTTTTTGATCAACAGTGGAAAAAAACAACTTATAAATTAATAATAACCAAAGTCATCCAATAAGACAGAGAACATCACATTTCCAATTATATGAGTATCTTGCCCGTTCTTCTCATAATGTATTTTCCAAATGGATGTCAATAAAATATTAAATCAATAAATGTTTCTTTAATTAAGTATAATTATAGATTACAGTCTTAATATATTTCAAAATAAGGGTTTTTTTTTTTGTATTAGCTCCTAGCTCTCTTGAAGTAATGATTCACACAGTGCGTTAATCATATTTGGGGACAAAGTTTAAGCACGGTAAAGAGATATACAGTAGTTTGACTCCATAGAAACGGGCGGAAAATGGAAGTGAATAGATGTCGGTAGATGTGGGTAGAAGTGGGTATATAATCCAGAAGCGGGTGCCACGCAGCGACGGGCGGACGTCGCGATAGTTTTTTGCAAGTATTTAGTGTTATTTACGTTATTTACTTTTGACGTATGTATACAGAATATAATAAATTATATAAAAATGGCAAAAAAATAGCATACTATATTATGCTGTTTTTGGTAGCTTGAACTTATCATTGAACTTATCAGGAAATCCAGAAATAACATTATTAACCCCCGACGCAAAATCGACGGCGTGTTATAAGTTTGACGTGTCTGTCTGTCTGTCTGTGTGTGTGTGTCTGTCTGTGGCACCGTAGCTCCCGAACGGATGAACGGATTTTGATTTAGTTTTTTTTGTTTGAAAGTAAAGTTAGTCGAAAGTGTTCTCAGACATGATTAGTGGAAATCGGTTCAAGATGGCCGCCGCTACAAAATGGCGGATTACTTTTTTCTTCCGCGACCCCCTCAATATGGGTATCAAATGAAAGGGCTTAACTAGTAGAATACAACCCATTATATAAAATTAACTATTATTATTATTTTCTCACTTGAGATTTGCGGACGACATCGTCATCATGGCGGAAACGCTGCAAGACTTACAGCAAATGCTAACCAGCCTAGCTGACTCTTCCCAACGAGTCGGACTCCGGATGAACATAGACAAGACCAAAGTGATGTTCAATGATCGGGTCGTTCCGGAACCGATTCTCGTAAATGGACTACCTCTCGAAGTTGTTCAGGAGTATGTATACCTTGGGCAAACAGTGCAGTTGGGTAGAAACAACTTTGAGAGGGAGGCCAATCGGAGGATTCAGTTGGGATGGGCTGCATTTGGTAAACTTCGTCGAATCTTTTCGTCACCCATACCGCAGTGTTTGAAGACTAAAGTCTTCAACCAATGCGTCCTACCTGTCATGACGTACGGCGCAGAAACGTGGACACTTACGGTGAGACTAGTCCATAAGTTCAAAGTTGCTCAGCGAGCTATGGAGCGGGCTATGCTCGGTGTCTCTCTGAAGGATCGCATCAGAAATGAGGTGATCCGACAGAGAACCAGAGTTACCGACATAGCAGAAAGGATTAGCAAACTGAAGTGGCAATGGGCTGGTCACATTTGCCGTAGAACCGATAACCGTTGGGGTAGACGAGTTCTCGAGTGGAGACCACGTCTCGGTAAACGTAATGTAGGGTGCCCATGGGCGAGATGGGGCGATGATATCCGGAGGGTCGCTGGGGGTGGGTGGAGAAGAAAGACGGAGGACCGAGTTGAGTGGCGTGCCATGGGGGAGGCCTATGTCCAGCAGTGGACGAACATAGGCTGATGATGATATAAAATTAAAAATCCAAGATGGCCGCCACCACAAAATGAAGAATTGCGTATTGCGTTGGGGGTTTTTAAAATTTTAATTATTAGGGGAGGAGGGGGAAGGGGAGGAGGGGGAAGGGGAGGAGGGGGAGGAGGGGGAAGGGAAGGAGGAAGGGGAGGAAGGGGAAGGAGGGGAGGGGAAGGGTATGAGGGGAGGGGGAGGGGAGGGGGGAGGGGAGGAGGGGGAGGGGAGGAGGGGGAGGGGAGGAGGGGAATGGGAGGATGTTGTCTTGTCTTATCTCTTGTCTTGTCTCTTGTCTTGTCTCTTGTCTTGTCTCTTTTCTTGTCTCTTGTCTTGTCTCTTGTCTTGTCTCTTGTCTTGTCTTTTGTCTTGTGTTGGGTTTTAATATACGCCGCCACGACATGATAGGTAAGTAGGTAGTAGGTAAGTAGCTCAAGTAAGTAGATGATATGAAACAGGTAGGTACGAGTACCTATTGTATGCGGGTAGCGGCTGCCCGGCAGCCCTATGACTTGCGATACCCTATGGCGCGCGACTGTAGGTATTTATGTTCAAAAATCACGCTCAGTCAAACTACTGTATATCTCTTTACCGTGGTTTAAGTTTTTATAGCTGCTTTCACTACCCAACATTTCAAGATTTTTATTTTAAACAGTACTTATGTAAATTATCTTATATGAAATACTAATAATTATTAGTTCTCACTTTTGGCCTTTTCCGAAGCTTACCAAGCCGTTCTATTTCCCCTATTTATTCCATGTTAAAATATATGCAGATGAAAGGAGTACATATTATAGTATTTGTTGATATGAATATCGGTATTGGTTATAAATGTTTTATTTGAGTGAATAAAGTATAAATATTTAACGTCCGTGGCACCGGCTGTAAACCGAGACCCCAGATCTTGCGGTTGCCATTTATGGAACGTTCCATATTCGGAACATAATATTCCGCTGTTTGGTTTCGATGCGATTGCCAATACCTTTATTATACCAAATTCATATAAAATAATTTAAATAAGTATCTACTGTTTAAAATAAAAATATTTAAATGTTTGGTTTCTGGTAGTAAAGGCAGCTATAAAAACTTAAACTTTGTCTCCAAAAATGCATTAGTCTATATAAAAATTAGTAATTTAAGTATTCCAAGCATTTTCTAGGCTATATTATGTTAATATCTATGATCGTATTAAATGAAATTGTAATTAAACTAAATGCGCACTCTCTTGTACCACATGAGGTCAGCCGATTAGGTAAAAGTCAAGCACAAAATACTAAAGTTGGTAAAATAAAATTACTTCGACAAGGCATAGAACAGTTTTCTCGGCTGCGGTGGTTCAAGTATGTTGTGTATAAATCCTGCCCTCCTTTTTATATTATAATGGAACTTGAGCTCCGCTTTTGTCTCGCGAGTTCATAATGAGTACTCCCCGAGGATGAGGTTATGTTCAAACAAAAAGCGTTTTACCAAAATTTATTTGATCCATGCATAAATATGTATGTTGTGGCTAAACCGCTAAGTGTTGCTACACCTTTTTGTTTTTTATTTGACGTGGTTTTTACTAATCATCAAAAAAACTATTTTGATGTTTACTTTTCAATAAAATTTAAACGAATTTATAACAATTTGTCGAAAATAAATTGGATACACGTAAGATTACCTAAAAGTGACAAAATTGAGTCCTGAATGTAGTATTGTACACATTGTAATGTCGTGTCCTTCCTTGGCATAGTCCGGCTGCTACGCAGTATATTAACCACTTGTAGACGTCTATAGGTGACGGTAACCTACCTACCTGCTGGAAAGATGAGGTAGGTCGTCTACTTAAGTGTAAACTATTATATTTTTGTTTTTTCTAAATAGGCCTGCTTAACAACGTCCCATTTCCTGTCTGATGGTAAGTGTGATGAATTACATTAGATACCTACCTCTAGAAAGGTATCTATACAATCGAGCCTTGAAGAATATACCCATATTGTATAGCAGAGACTCGAGAACAAGGATAACGGCAATGTGTTCCAAATGCGACCTTATCAAAAAAATTATTTAAAAAGTCATCCCTGATTCCCGCTGACGCTTACCTAACATATTCACAGCTTTATCGGTTTATTGAGAGTACATAGTGTAAGCGTATGAAGAGTTTGTTTCTTGTTAGTAAACGGTTCGCGGCTCACGGTCGCATTCAGCGGATTTTAATGTTCCTCTACATTTCCTCTTTTATTACGAACGAATTAATGCACGGGAGGTTTTTGCTGTGTAAAGAAAACAGGAATTAAGTTAATACAAAGTTATTTTGTGAGTGTGCATGCATAATGTTTTTGTACATAAAAATGTGCATTTTTAAATGTATTAATCCAAATAGGTTTTGTTTAACTTTTTAAGTAATAATAGGCACGTTTTCCTTTTAGTAACGATTTTATCAGATTTCGGGTAAGAGCCCAAAGTTGGTTTTGGTAATGAAAATCAGAATGCAGCTCTAATTTATTTTCATAAAATATAGCGCCATCTGCCGGCTTTTTTATATAAAATCATAAGTATTACAAGCTGTAACGATACTTTGAAAAAATCTCGATAAAAATAAGTCTTTCTGTTCTTCCAAGCCATCCAATAACTGATTTCATCTTAATAAGTACATTAGTTTTCTAGGAAAAGAGCAACAAACATACTCATTCACAAATTTAGACCTTCATAAGTATTAGTATGCAAAGCTAACGACATGGTACGGAATTCTAGACAAAGGTCTTGAAAATGCAATCGATCACTTTGTCTGCGGCGATTCATCACCGCTGCATCTACAATTTGTTCTGAGATTGAATACACTGCACTGGCAACATTATTATAGTGATCTGCATTTTTATTCCACTCATCGATATTCTTTCTCATCAAGTTGAGCCCTGAGGAAAACTGCAGCTATAACGAGTATCTATACCTAGGTATCATAATAGGTAGATGATGGTTACTATTACGCGGGTCATCAGCTTAAGATAGAAATTTTGTTTTTTTTTTCTCTGCTTTAAGGGGCTGTAGATCTAAGTAAATGGCATTAATTTCAAATCAATAACTTCACGCGTTCTCGAGTAAAAGGGCCTCGACAGTCAGATAGGCCTAGCGATCTTCTGTTTTATTTTATCCTTCATTCATAGAACAGTGTTTACTATTGTTGTCTGTCAATATTAACACGAAAGTTTGTACAGCAGATGTATGTTTTTTTCATTTTAATGCCTTAACAACTGGACCCATTAATTGCTTCCTGGTTTTACTGGACATAGTTACTCATAATTACTCATAACTAAGTCTAATATTTTATTTTATTTATAAAATTCACAGGTCTAAGTTATGCTTAAATTAATAGATATCAACTTATGATTATAGTAACTTACACCCAAAGGGGGATTTAAATTATATCAATTATAATATTAAACAAAAAGGAAAACCTAATAATTGGGCAGAATAAATTTTAGTTCTATTCATAACACCCGCATAAGATGATAAAGATAATGTAATAATTAATATAGTTTTTTTTTTAACAATGTGCACTAAAACTATGTAAATGACACATAAAAAGCAGTAGCATTCGTAAACACACTAAAACATTAACAAATACATATATTTATTACATACAGTCCATTCATTATGGATCTGCCCTCTCCGAATAGTAATAAATAATAAGATAAGATAAGACTTTGCACTTCACTGCTCAAACAGTAGAAAACTGACACTGTTGGGGTACCCACCTAGGCAACCTCCTGCAAAGGAAATCTATGCGCGGTTCCCCCGACATTCTCCAGTGGGAATAATGATAGTTATTTTAATATCATAATAAGCTAACTTCCCGGCAATGTATCAATTTACATTGTTTTCCACAGTTTTCTCAACATAAACTAGTTTCAGAAGTTAAGCGGAGTTAAGCTCAGGTGAGTCATTCGTCACGGTGTCGATGTGATTCGTTCACATAGTACTTATAGACTTTATTGTAATCAAAATAAGAGTTATAATGGCATGGTGAAATGTTAACTGTGGAGCGCAGATTTTTCCTTTATTTCAGCTGTTAGTTTAAAAACTTTAGTTAATAGAAAAGTTTAACTATTGAATTTTAAAATTATCATGGAGTCTATTTGTTATATCCTACTGATTAGCTAGATCATGCAGATGGTAGAAGACTAAGTAATATTTTAAAAGCTTAATTTAAATTATTTAAAACGACGATGCGGCCGTTGATGGCAGCAGACTAAACTTAGAAGACGGGATAAATCCGTCCTAAAATTTGTCTAAAATTGTTAAAAATAATGTCCAAAACAAACCAAAGCTCTTGAAGGCAAATCGTGTTGTAACAACAAATGAAGTAGATCAATAGTCATTTATTCCATTCTTCACCATTGGCTTTGTCTCTTTCGCACACAATACATTCCGCACACCTCATTTGCTGGAGTAATCGTCGAGAAAGCACGATATGAAACGATTATGTACGCTTACACACTACAGCTACTAATGCCACAGACTAGAAACATCTTATAACAAAATCAATTGAAACAACCAGAATTAAAATTTTCTTCATAGAAGCTTTTTTACTCTGTGTCGCAAAGTGACTCTACTTTGTACAAGCACGGACATGAGGGTTCATTTGCTAGCAGAAATTCAGAGATTCGACAAAATTGTGCATTAAATTTAAGTTCCATATGGAATATGGGCACGCGTTAACTCATTCGGCGACCGTTTTGTGAGAGAATTTTAAAGAATTTACGGATTTTTTTAATGATGCAACGTTTAAAATGTTTCGTTAATTCAACACGTTTTTTGAAAATATGATATGAAATTTATTAAAGACTAGATTTTTTACTATCTGGCATGTCCGAAAATTTCAGATTTTAAATCAAGGAAATAAAAATACTGAAATTGGCCAAATTCATGAATCGAAACAAAAGTCAATTTTAATATCTTTCAGCGGAAAATATTAAAAATCCTTTTAATTGTGATCGATAAATTAACGAGAACCGAGGAGCAGTTTGAGAGCGCATAATTCAAAAATAATATTCGCAATCCAAACCGACAGCGATTCCCAAAGTTTATAACCGCCATAAAACGCTATGGCATAACGATTTGACCCATTTAATGCGGGCCCCATAAGTTGGCACGTTCTCGGCTTATAAACATCAATGGGCGCTATAAATATATTGTATTTACATCCAACTATGTTTTAAGATGCAATGCCAACTGAAACAGTTACATTTTGGGTTGTGGTTGGCTTCAAGACACGAGATGAAGCGATTTTTGAATTTTATCTTATTTTTCAGAGGAACCCCACGCTTGCCATATAGAAATGGCAGGCGTTATCGCTTTAGATTACTTATCTAAAACGATAACGTCTGCCATTTCTAGTAGTAGATGTATGTACATACGACGTACCTCTTCGCGCTTAAGCAATTGAACTGACTCAGCTAACATTGGGTACTTATATAGATGCAAAATATCTTAGCGGGAAAATCCACTGGGCATACTCGTAGATATAAACATATTTTATCGAAAATTACAGCAGGTAGAATATTGGATATGTCGTAAAACAAAAATCTATGATATTTAAGCCAATAAACGCACCTTTTGGTTTTAAAACTAAATAATAGAATAGAAACTCTTAATTGAACACTAAACTCTTAATTGAATTTATTTATTTATATAATTAGTACGGCCTTAGCCAATTACACTAATTATCAATGTGATCAAATTACAATTATTATACAATTACTACAAAAGATTAATTAATAATGTCAAGAATTAAAATTAAATTAAAATTACAAACATGTCAAAAGAATATAGATAAAAATTACAAACAATATTTAAAAAGAGATAATTATAAAATATCATTACCAATACCAATAAAAATATATGCAATAGTCACGATACAATAGATGAAACCACATATCCATCCTTCTCGCAAAACTTCAAACATTCAGACAAAATAACCTTCCACACATCATTAAATAAATCACACCTTGGGCTTTCACACAGAAGAGTGTTAAACGCAGTGAGAACTCTTGGGATAGGTGACTTTGAGCGTGACACAGTTCGGCACAAAGGTACAGCAAACAGTCTATGTTTTCTGAGAGACAAGTAGTTGCCAGGAACATAGAACCTACACAGCTCTCCATTAAGTTCAGGAGCGTCAATATCACCCCTTAAGATCTTGCACATAGTCAGTAGTTGATCATATAACCTTCTCACCTGTAGAGAGTTATATCCAAGGGCTCCTAGCAAAAAGTTGGTCGGGTACATATAAGGATAGTACCCGTATGCCCGTTTGTATAAGAATCTAAGATAGCGTTTCTGCACTTTTTCAAGGAGAAGCTCACGACTGGCTTCGTGGGGGTTCCATACGCACGCACTAGCTTCTAATTTGAACACTACAAATACAATAGGAAGAGCTTTAAAAAAATTACACGTCATAAAAAGTAAGCAAAAAGTTAAGCCCCGTCTCCAGCGCCTATTTTGGTTCAAACAATCAACATAAACACGACAAAATTTAAAAAAATCTCAGTGATTTTGATGAATATTGATATTATGTTTTGTTGTACGTGCTTTCCATCGGATATGAAAAGAAAATTGTTGGAGCAAACAAAAAGTGTTGTTTTTGAAGTGTGGTTTTGTTTGTGTAGTTGACAATGTTTGGTGAAAAATGTTGTGATGTTTGTGTTGAATGTTTGAACTATACCACGCGCTGGAGACGTGGCTTTAGTGGTGATATATCCTATGTATGTCACTTAAATATACTTGTTCCACGCTCTTGTTTTAACTTGTAGTTAACTAAACCCAACATAAC
Source organism: Hemithea aestivaria (assembly GCA_947507615.1). NCBI lineage: Eukaryota > Metazoa > Arthropoda > Insecta > Lepidoptera > Geometridae > Hemithea > Hemithea aestivaria. Next base: position 399,460 of record OX382332.1, read on the forward strand.
CCAGCCTTTTCCTCTAGTATTCACCCGCCGAGTGCCAAGCGCACGCCATTTATACGCGAGCTCTGAATATGTTCCATAGTAGTAACTTCGACACTTTTAACAACTCGCTATAATTTATTGTTGGGCAAATTGTTTGTTGAACCGGCAACCGGGGAGTAGGGATGTGGGCAGGAGGAAAAAATATCCAGTTATCATCATAGGCCTTGTAACATCTATATAAGATGATTTAAGTCGCGTCAAGTTAGTGTGCGGCACTTCTTTTGGTGGCTGAACAAGCCTATACGAGACTTGCAGCAGCGATTACAAAGATCGCAAACGTAGGGGGTTGCAGAATCCGAGTAGGGTGGAGGTGGTTCGTGCCTAAGAGCGCGTTTCTGGGCTAGCGTCTTAAGCCACGCGTCGTCATGCGTTTCGACGCCATCTTTAGTTAGTTGTCTCCAGGACACGCGGTCTTCGGCAAGCTCTTCCCAGTTAGCGAGATCAATATCGAAGGTGAGTAAGTCCCGTTTAGTGCTGTCCTTAAACCTTAGTAAAGGGCGGCCAATCGGGCGTTTCGCGTTCGCTATTTGCCCTAGGAGTGCTTGCCTTGGTAGACGAGAAGTCTCTAGGCGATGCAGGTGTCCAAGCCAACGCAGCCGTCTCTGCTTTAGCAGAGCAGTAACGCTGGGCATCTTTGTTATAATTGGAGTTTATACTCCGACAGAACATATTATCTGACCACTACTTCCACTGTCAGAGTCAAATCATAATTATAGGTTGTAATGCCAACCTTTATGTATCAGTTTCAGTCACTTTATTTATTTTAAATATTATAATAATATAGATCTGATTATTGAGGTTTATTACCTGAAATAACCCGACTAAAGTATAATTATATTAAAAATGGTGGAATAAATATTACGTTTATGAGTTTTTGCAGGGTATATGCTACGGCACTTTTATATGTTATGTTCGATTGATATAGTTATGTAAAGATCCTCACATACCAACTTTACGCTATTTCAGCCTATTTTTATTCAATTTGCAAAGTAAAAATAAATATTATATATGTATGATATTTTTCAACAATTGACAAAAAAATACTCGCATCCCTATTGCGGCGGAGCCTCCAAACTGGCCGCCACCGCTCGAATAATAAATAAGTATTTTTTCCGTAAATCAGATCGGTTTTGTGATTCCGTGTAATTGTTGAACCCTTTGAAAAATGAGGCTTTTGAATAAAAAATCTTTTATCTTCGTGTCTTTTACAGATTGTACAATTATGTTTATTGTATGCTGATTAATTGTAAAAAATTAATAAATGGAGTTTACATTTCAATAAAATGGAGAATCTACTTTTAAATCATTTTATAATAAGTTAATTGCGTTAACAATCTGTATCTTTGGATTTTGAAAGTAAACAGACCGCTGTGATCATAGAAAGGTTTTAATAAAAAGTGTCGAAGAAAATAATACTATGCGAACTAGTAGCCCAGTCAATGAGTGCTCAAAAAGGGTATGTGGATCGAAAAGTCGAAAGCAGAAAAACTAACTTAGTAACTTTGTTTGGACTAGTTAGGAGATAAACATACTAAAAGTCCCCACCCCTCCGACGTGAGCCCGAGGGGGGGGAGGCTGAAGAAGGTCCCATTTTCAGGTTTTTTGCTTATATGTCAAAAACTATGCATTGTACGATATTTTGTTGTACTACATTATTAAACCTCATAAAATTCTCTACAACTTCGGCATTGACACTTTTCATCTATCACCAATCGTTGTCCAGCTATGAGCTTCCAAACATGGTCTATTTTGAAAACGCTTAAATTAGTTTTCCATACAAAGTCGGTAAAAAAATCTTACAAATAAAATTTTACCAACTTCTGGTTGTCGTATCATAATGAAACTTTGCTAATGTCTAGAAATCTGATGACAGTTTAATAATCTGGTACCACTGAGCTGATCTGATGATGGAGCCAGGAGGTGTCTAATAAAACTCTTCAATGGCTATTAGTAAACCCGTCGAGTTTGGGCACATTACATTCGAATCGATGAGACTTTTTCATAACACTTGCTGTCGAGGGTCTGATAATGGACCAGGAGGTGCCTACGTCTCATCAATCCGAATGTAATGAGCCTAAACTCGCCCGTTTTACTAATAGCCATTGAAGAGTTTCAGTAGACACCTCCTGGCTCCATCATCAGATCAGCTCAGTGGTACCAGATTATTAAACTGTCATCAGATTTCTAGACATTTGCAAAGTTTCATTATGATACGACAACCAGAAGTTGGTCAAATTTTATTTGTAAGATTTTTTTACCGATTTTGTATGGAAAACTAATTTAAGTGTCTTCAAAATAAACCATGTTTGGAAGCTCATAGCTGGACAACGATTGGAGATAGATAAAAAGTGTCAAGGCCGAAGTTGTAGAAAATTTTATGAGGTTTAATAATGTAGTACAACAAAATGTCGTACAACGCACAGTTTTTGACATATAAGCAAAAAACCTAAAAATGGTACCTTCTTCGGCCTCCCCCCCCTCGAGCTCACCTCGGAGGGGTGGGGACTTTTAGTATGTTTATCTCCTAACTAGTCCAAACAAAGTTACTAAGTTAGTTTTTCTGCTTTCGACTTTTCGATCCACATTTCTTCTTTTACTGGACTATAGAGGAATGAATGAAGATATTATTATGACGGACGACTGAGCGGAAAGAAAAGAATTTATTTACACATTTAGAATATTGGACACACGATTTACAATATTAGTTATGTAGCTAAAAATATTTTTCTCTAGGATAATGAAAAAAAGAAATTCTAGAAAAATTAAAACTGATGAGAAAGAATAATTTTAAATCTTCAATTCATATATTCTCGTATCTATTTACACAGAAACTGTACAGCCTTATAGCAAGAGGCTTCCTCGAAACAAGGAATTAAATAAAGTTCAGAAAGGGCACTGATTATGCAAATCTTATTAGCGACCTTTGTGAGGGATTACACTAACTTCTAAGAAGGGAGGGGAAGGGAGGGGCCTATTTTTAGAACGGCTTAAAATATAAAAATGTAATTTAGAATTTTGTTCTAAAAACTTGTCTAGAAAGGAAAATTTCATTCATGTGTAGATGTACAGTCAACTACAAAGAGATGTATCCATGTTAGTCTTACAAAATGAATGAACTTTTAGTATGCAAAAATTATTTACCCTTCGTGACATTTTCAGTGTCCACCAAGTCTTATTCTATATTCGATTCATTTTAAATGCCATTATTATGTATCACCTAAGGAAAAGTAGTGGGATACATCATTGTTGCATATTAAACGAGTCGATGATAATATAAAGTTTGATTGCTACTAGAAATGTCACGAACCAAGGGTAGTTCATTGTGGCAAGTGAAAATTTACTTCATTTTGTAAGCTTAACATGGATACATCTCTTTGTAGTTGACTGTACAAGACACCCTTTGTTTGGAATCCACTTTTTAATTTAGAAATTTGGTGTTGAAATATTTGGTGTAGTTAAAATAAATTGTTGTTTGTCAACATGTTTTGGTTTAGGATCTTAAGTTAAAGTTAAAAATTTATAACATATTCAAGATATTTCCTTTAAAATATAATATTACCTAATTAAAGATTTTTCGGCTCTAAAAATTATTAACTTTTATACCAATAATCTAAGCAATGCAATGTACATAATATTATCAAATTATATCAGCTAAAGCGGTTGATTAAATAGCTCAAAGATAAAGGTAAGCATATTATGTAGTTACACTTATTGCAACAAGAGGGACACTGCAAGAGTGTTGCAGAAAATGTTGTACAGCTACGTCGTAGCACATAGCTACGACGTAGCACATAGTAGCTACGACGTAGCACCGCGTAGCTACGACATAGCATTTATTGGAAAATGACATCTTTTTAAATTCATTATAGGTAAAGCATTTGACCACGATCTCGCGTGATGTTAAGCGGTGATGCGGCCGTAGATGGCAGCAGACTATACTTAGAAGGCGGGATAAATCCCTTCCTGGCTTCACTGAACATCATGCCGGAACACTGTCACAATGACCGCTTAGCGACACAATTTGTCCAGTGGGTGGTAACCATCCACGGAACCTACCAGTATAGCGAGTAGAAAAAACCGGACATAACTAATTAAAGTCATCGGTGCGGGGGCGTTTTATTACAATTATTATTACTAAAAAGGTAAAATTTTCAAAAACCAATTACAATAAAGTACAAAACCGAAGCTATTTAATTATTCACCAAAATAACGTCTTAAGGCTTTTAACAATTAATTATATTGAAAGTGAAAAGTGAGGCGCATTTAACTTTCAATTTCTTTTAAATTCGCGGTTTTAATGTTGTTGTTTTCAAATTCTCAGTTATATAATTATTGTTGTTAGAAGTATTTTTCTCATTGTAGTAAAATAAGTTTACGTTTAAAGAATAAATTTTTGTGACACACAATTATTGTGAAAAGTGAATACATTCGTTTCATTACATTTCATGTCAGTCTGTTACTCAAAAGAAGTTACTTTAAGGTATGTGACATCCAAAAAAATAATGTTTAATTTTATGTATGTGATGCAAAGCAGTATATATAAAATTACGAATTTTGAGTTATTTCAAAGCGACAATCAAAACACGTAGTTGGAATTTTGCATCATGTTCATTTAACATTGTAAGATCTATAATTTTTTTTTTTCTTTTTATACGAGATAGGCCTACGTTTGACCACATCCCACCTGATGGAAAGTGAAAATGCTGTCGACGATGGATCACGTAAGATGCCTAGAAAGGTACTAGGTTATTTTCCGTATCGACATTTTAAAACTATTATTTTATTTTAATTATTATAATTAGATACATTATGAAGTTTGGACAGTCTGAAACAAAAGAATTCAGTTGCTGCCTGCTTCAGTGTTTTCTAAAAATGACAACTTGAGTGTCTTCAAGTCGAGGGTTAATAGGTATTTACTAGGCCTGTGTGTTACAACTTCGACCGCGTCATCACTTACCAACAGGTGAGATTGTGGTCAAAAGCAGTCCAAATCTATGTAAAAAATAAAAATAAATGAATTATATTACATATTATACATTTTTTTTTTATACAACGAAGGAAGAAGACGAGCAAGACGCTCGCTCTCCTGATGGTAAGAGATGACTCTGCCCATAATTAATACAGTGCTACCCAGTATTTTACAAAAGTAAAAGTCTGGGTGCACTGCGCCTACGCTTCTTATTTGAGAGCAATAAGATGTTAAGACTCTTCAGCCCAGTGATTTCACTAGCTACAGTACCCTCCTACCGAAGCACAGCAATGTTTGCACATCACTGCTCAGGCGGTAGAATAACTGGCACTGTTGGGGTACCCACCTAGTCGACCTCTTGCAAAGGAAGTCTACCCCTGGTAAAATATATTGTAAAAGCAATCTATTTCACGTATTTTTGTCATAAAACTCCTATATCAAAATTCTTGTAAAAAATCCAACAGCATTCCACAATGATGGGGCAGGCGACATTGCCGGGAAGGTTGTGTGGCGTATGACGTCACAGTTATTACGTCATAAGTCACCGCGGCCATTTTAATTTGGTCATAAAGTGGCCATGCGTCATGTCGCGTCGCACTGCAGCGCGACACAATCGAATTCTTGGCTTCTTCGCTTCACACAGTGGAGGTTACCCAGTTGGACAACTTCTGAACAATAACTGCTGGCCATCATTATAACATTTTAATAAAAAAGATGAAGCTAACATGAAAGTGAGATACTAAACTCACGAGCTTTCTTGCGCGTTTACTTTATTGAAATACGCGAGAACGGGACGTAAGTTTTATTAACATAATATCTTAACTACTGAGACGATGTAGATGTATTATAAAAAGTGCCCCCTCTTGCTAAAAATAATAATTGAGGTTTTTATTAACAGAACCTAACTTACATTGTCATAGTCAAATCACAATAATTATAAGCTGTGTGGTAAACCTATACCTACCTAATGATTCAGTTTCATCTCACTGAAATTACTACAGGGCCTGCAACATTACCTAACGACTGCGTCATACATAATATTTGTTTTATAAGTAAACAATCAGTAACCATGTTTTACGTGTCTTCCAAAGCAAGGTAGCGTCCAGGCGAAAATATTTGGCACACTGAGATTTCAACCTAAGGCCTCCAGATTACAAGTCGGACGAACACAAGCATTAAGATGCTTAGCTTGGGGTTAGGTGGCGCTGTGTGTAATGTCCGTAAATATTTATTTATTTATTAAAAAAAAAATGTTATAAACAGACATTATCCTACTGGTATATTTGTACTGTGGTTAAAAAGCGCGCAGAAAACATTCTTGAATGTGTTAATAAGAGTGTGAAATAGCTTCAATAAATTAAGGCTGCGTTTTTGTGGCGTTGGCGCGGGCGGTGACGCGCTGCTACCATTTGTACCGTTTTATGGGGTTTATGTGGCCCATTGCGATATTATTCAAGGTTCTTTTAAGTTTTTGATGTGACGCCAACTTTTTATTGTCCGCCAGATTTAAAATGTACGCTGACATCATCTTTAATTTTCGGTATGATTTTTTTTTCTTTAGAGCGTTTTCCCACCTGTGAGCTTATTGGAAAATAAGGCCTACCTGTGGTTGTAACTCATCTGGACTGCCACAAAAGATCAGAAATGGTCGAAGTGGCTTAAGGTCTTTTTGAGGTTCCCCCAATAATAATAATAAGGCCTCTGCGCGTTGGACTTTTTTGTCTCCGTGTATGCCTGTAAAAAGGCCCGCGTTTGACCCGTGTTTAAGAGCGACATAATAATAATACCTGTGGTTAATTTAATGATAATGTCTTCTTAATATTGTTATACCTTATGTATTTAATATGTATAAAGTCTAACGCAATAGTGTATTGCAATCGTCATCCAGAGACAAGAGATCTAAGGTTTTTTAGGTCAGTAATTTCCTAGGCTAAAGCAGCCAATTGGAGTAAATCGTGGCAGAAAATAGGGTAAGATTATTGTAACTAACGCATTGGGAAATCCTGCCACCGTTCAAGACTAATTTTTAAACATTAATAAAAAAAAATAAAAAAAAAATTGTTCATAAGAAAGAACAAAAAACTTCGTAAGCCTAGGATTTTACAAAGCATTCCTGATGATATGTGGAAGCACCATAAGTATCTGTTGCATACCTAAGGCCCGTACTACCGGCACCACTCTCCAAGCATCACCGGCCCCGAACTAAGTGAGAACTTGTATCTCGGGATCCAGTAAAACCCAGAGTTCGGCGACAAGCAGACAGGTCCAGATAAATATCCATTTTATTATAAGTACTCATTGTGTACTTTCACACATCATGTAACAATTCAATTGCATAATAGTAATATATTTTAATTAATAGGCTTACAATAGAAATTATAATTAAGTTAATAAATAAAATAATAATCCCTGGAAATAACTAGTACACTTTCATAGTAATCTATTATTCAAAACACAAGTAATTTACCTTTAAAAGGCCGTAACTTTATACTCTGTCTAAAAGATGTTTAAAAATTTAATCTGAAACTCAAAACCAATCTTTCACTTAAACGCCAGACTAATAAATCAATGGAGTAAAAAAAACTTTAAACAATGGATATCGCTCTAAACAAATCCATTAGTTGATGCACAAACTTGTTTTATAATAGACAATAAATTATGTTTAAATCTGTTTATTTATCAAAATCCGTAAGTTTGTTTAAAACAATGAACTATATCAGGGTAGTTACCGCTAGTTTATCCATCTTAAAAAAAAGTATGTGGAAAGATGAGATGGGTGGGTGTGATGGGTGTGTGTGTGTGGTGAGTGTGTGTGTGTGTGTGTGTGTAAGTGTGTGGTGTGGAGGGTGTGTGTCGTGTACGAAGAGTTTCTTTATCGGCAGTTCTACTGTGGCGCGTCCAAAGTACATAAATTAACTGTGCATAGCGGTTTTATCCGCTAAAATGCCTCATTATTAGCAGCCTACATTCATATAATGCTAAATATAGGTCTCCAATAAGGCACGCTACTCTACGTCACGTCGTTGCAAACCTACCAAAGTATTACGCTAAGATTTAAGCTAATTATATACCTATACACAATTTAATCTAAATTATATTACCCTCTTAGTCACTAACACGCACAATAATTACAAACACGCCCCGTATGTGCGTGTAATATACACGCACATTAACTATCACTCGTTTCATTCAACATCTACTTAACTACATCAACAACACCAACACAACAACAACACACATCAACAACAACACAACATCTGCTTTTTCAACATCTACTTATTTTTTATTAGATCTACTTAACCCGTACCCGTTGCTGGGCATAATATGTAGGTTTTCTCATAATCACGCTACACCTAGTGGTCCTGTACGAGTCTCATCTACAACAAACTTTAGCAACATTAAAGTAAAAATAAAAAGAATATTTAAACAATAGCATCGGAACATCAACATCGGAACTGGTGTTGCAGACGTCCATAAGCGATGGTAACCGCTCATCATCGTTTGCTTGTAGGTCTGTCTCTAACATGAAAACAAAAAACATTGTCTGGAAGAGATCGCTATTAGCGATAAGACCGCCAATTGTTACACTGTTTACATTACAAATTGTATTTAGTTCTAAGTTGTTGTAAGTTTTATCAATAAAGTGTTATTTAATCTAATTATCAAAACTAATCATCGTCGTAAATAAAACCCGACGTCAGAAAGTTGATGTCCAGTCTATTTAATTTTTTACGTCTTCTATTCTAGTATATTTCTATGTAAAAAGCTGTTTTATATAAATCAATGGACGCGCCGGCTCGTGTAAACATTCATTTAATCGATTCTCTTTATGTTGGTTTTCAGTTGATTGTCGATCAAATTTTCAATACAACCTACAAATTTCAAAGCCTGAACTACTCTGTATTAGTTTATTACGTACTCGAGCGTTTACAATTTGCAAACAATAATAATAAAGCATATCTGAGGGCGTTCTGAATGACTAAAATAATCAGGTAGCTGGACTGATATTTTTATTGAAAATCTACAAAAGTTACGAGAGATTTTTTTAAAAAGAAACATAATTTTTACCATTAAAGTTTTTCCATACCAATCACTCGTTTACAGGTACAAGAACTTAGAATCCTTCTTAATATTTAAAATCCCAAATGAAATTTTATCCCGCCTAACCAGCTGCCCGATTAATAGCTTTAGACCTTGGAATACTGCGTTTCTAATGAAACCATAAATTATAAACAAACTTTTTTTACTGGCTTCGGCCGCGTTTTAGTCTGGTACCATTTACGTCCGCGTCGTCCCATAACATCCCGTCAGATCGAGGTCAAACGATAACCTTTTTTTAAATTCATTATAGGTAAGCCTTTGACCACCATCTCGCCTGATCTTAAGCGACGATGCGGCCGTAGATGGTAGTAGACTTAACCTAGAAGGCGGGATAAATCTTCACTGAACATCATACCGGAACACGGTCACAATGACCGCTTGGCGACATGGTTAATTAACTTGCTTGGCGATCTATAATATGAATTAAAAAAATATAGAGAGAAGAATAAACGTCAATTTATTATTCACCGGGACGCTAACCGTAAATAATATTGTTATATTATATTTTGTATACCTATTGTATTTTGATCTATATTCATATTATGTATTTGTGTTTTATTATTTTGAAAATTTCTGTGTATTATGGGACTTGTACCTGAAATAAAGAAATATTATTATTATGTCGCTCTTTAACACGGGCTAAGCCCGGGCCTTTTTATAGGCGTACACGGAGATTATTATTATTATTATTAGCTTTTTTACAAGATCTTTAATCTTATCATGCCCAATTACTGTCTTTTTCAAACCGTTAGCAAGATTTTGATTAAAGTCACTCACAGAATCGTAAAACCATTATAGGGAGGCGCGAACCTATTAACTGTGTTTATTTTAATGGGTTTAATGGGATTTAATGGGACGCGCGCGATGACAACCGGCTTGCTTTAATGGGGCCTTAATGTGAGAGGTGAGGTGTGTTTAATTCAATACTGAGCGTTAGTTACTTATATCAAATAGGATTATTTAACACTTGATGTGGTTGTTTTTAAGCCAATTTTCTATAGATTTAATAAAAAATACTTAGGATTTAAAGCATAATAAATTTAAGTTTGAATAAAGACATAAGGTGGTTTTACTAGGTATATCTTATTTTTGGGTATATCAGAACTAATACGTAAGGTAAGTAACATTGGAACATACTTCAATTTCTTTTTATTATGATTTTCTTACGCTTTCAGGACCGACGCGAGTGAAACTACAGATCGCTAGTAATATCTATAGTAAAATAAAGCTAGTTACAAACGTAGCGTTTCGATTTCTATCCCGTACGAGTGTGCATTACTCGCTGGGTAGTAAAGTTCGCGTAGTTCAACAGTTCAAGCGAGACACATCGCCGCACGTGAGGAGCAGGCCTAATATAACGACTTGGTGACGTCGTGGTAAGGTAGTCGTATTTGGACTTAATTTACTGTATTTTTTAAATGTAAGACTGTGCAAAATATTATGACTTTCACTTTGATAATTAGGTATTCCAAGATTAGGTATTAGTCTATGATGCGTAACATAATTAGCGTCTTAAAAGTCTGTCGATTAAATGTACAATAAATAATCTATTATCATTTTAAAATATTCACATTATATTCAATAGCAAATAAACATGACTTATAATTTTAAGCTAGGTATGTGTATAATTTTACCTACGCTAAAGGATTTTATTTCACCCTGGATATTCAGTGTTATTTCAGCTCCGGCCGTATCGCAACTGAGATTCGAAACTAATTGCTAAAGAAGAAAAAATGGTCAGGCGCGTGCGCGGGCGCGACAGACTTTGCTCACACCGCACGTGCGTTGTACGTGAACACTTTCATAGCCATATGTTTGATATTTCGCGCCCGCGCCCGCGCCCGCTCTCGCGCCCGCGCCCGAGCGTTCACGTGAACAAGCCCAAACACGATCCATATTTATTAGGATCGAAGAGCGAAAAATTAAGTCAATCATTTAAGTTATTTAGTATGAATTATTATAATATGAAGAAGTAATAAACATAATATTAAAGAGCGTCTTATCATGTGACATCAATGAGAGAACCTCCATCAGCAGAAGCGTGAAATGGGTGCACAAACTCGCAAATACAATTTGTATGTGCTAACTGCGATCACAGACGAGGTGTTCGTCTCCACGTCTCAATTATAGAGCTGACGTGTACCTTGTCGCATTAACTCATTCCCACGTTTAACCTTACATCTTACGATGGATCGATACGTTTTTATTGCGATAAAGTTCTTGAGTGGCAACTTTTGGATGCTTTTAAAACGTTATCTTTAAATTTTTGTTCGTGAATTATTCAAGATCTAAATTGTTAAACAATATATTATATTAAATGTTTTTTCGGCTATCGTAGATGTGGGATAACTATTCCCAATTAGTGCCGTTTTGGGGTCCCATATCAAAAATACCTTTAGTATACTATACCCGTGCCCTATTATAAATGAGTACTCGAATGCAAAAAATATACATACGACGCGAGTAAGTTCCCTTTATTTTTTTCAAAAACAAAAACTCAAAACAAATTCAAAAACTTATAAAGAATATTATTTTAATCGGTTTTACAATACTAAGAATTTATCATTTTGCTTAAAATAATTTACTTGGTTAAGTTTTATAATGACTAATTGACTTACCTAATTGTATACGTTCCAAGGTTAGATGCTTACCTAGAAATAAAAAAAAAAACTTGATCATACGATCTACACAAGCTCGCGTGATATAAGTAGACTGTATAGTATATACACGCGTATTTACATGTATTTGTGTACTTGTGGATGGAGTCAGGAATATCTAGGTCTTAGATTAAAATAAAGAAGATGGACGGTACGCGCTAACGTGGCTATTGCAAAACTTGGGTCTGCTTAGGTAAAAAGTGTCGGTTGCCGCGCCCATTCACGCTAAAGTAAAATTATGTGCATAAACCTAATTAGAGCGATTCATTTGCGAGACGCCTGTACCGTATCTTCCCTTTTTATTTTAATCTAAGGTCCAGATATATGTAAAACACTAAAAGAATAGAATAGAAAGACACCAACCTTTAAATCCACGCCTCGATCAGTACCTGCAATCCAGCACAGCAGTACTGCAGTTAGGCCAACCACTGCACTGCAACAAAAAACACACAAAGATTTACAAACACTCGCGTCGCGGAGTAAAGAAAAGTACTAGAAGAAATATCACACATGAGCGAGTGTCGTAGAATTATCGGCTTCAGAACAATGAACGGTACTGTATCTCAGCACGAATTATAACTAGGTACCCTTCATATATAATCAAAGATTGAAAATGTACCTTAATTATAACACTTTAGCCTTTTGCGATTTAAACTCATGTCTGTTTCATGTATAATAATATGAATCTAACACGCGTTTAAAAAAACACGGCTTCTTCTCGATTTTTGCAACAGAAAAATAAGCGTTTGACTGCCATCTCACTTCCTGGTAAGTTGTTCTCTTTTGAATACTTTTCTTCAAAAAACGTTGAGTCGAGGGTAGACACGACTAAAACACGAAAGTATGACCAATATAAGATAAGTAAAGTAACCTGCACAAAACCATGCCACGAAGTTTCCTTCTCTTACCAAAGGGTCGTGACCCTTCACCATTTAGGTGATGAATAACGACGCACGTCACGCGTCAGATAAACTCGCCCACTCTATGGAGTTCGTCCAACTGATGCGAGGATGAGATAACCCGGTTAGGGCAACATTACCTACAATGCCAAGGGATTTGGCATCGCTTGTAAAGTATACAAAATACTGCCTGAATACTGTCGGGTAGGATGGGGTTTTGTTTTTTATTCCATTGTCATATAGATTGGTATTCTTGACTGCTAAAATGATATGAGGGTATGCAGAATATTTTGTGAATTCGGTTGTGTTTACATATTATTCCTATTGTTTTTGTGTAAAGAAAAAGGATGTAGGTGCAAGTTTTATGTCTTGTTTAGGTTTTGGTCTTGGAGATATTAAAAAATACAATTTTCATAATTAGAAGGTTTCAACAATGTTTTAACAATGGTTTGTTTTTGATTTGAAAGGAGTTTATGGGGAAATCCGATTTGGGTCAGTCATCGGACCGTTTATTACCGAGATAGTCATAGTATCAGTAGGTACTACTTAATATTACCTATTATAGCTACCTTGTCAATTTTTTTATCCATAATTTCATATTACGTCATTAAGATACTTCAAAGTTCACCTTTATTATAATTCACCTAATTTAAAGTTCACATAATGTTCCTAATGAAAGTCCAAGTTTTCCCGCAGCCGTCTAGGAGCAGGTTTCCTACACTATACCTACAGTTACTGCTATCTTATTTCGTCCAATTAACCCCGAGTTAACTGCAGTAACTTCACCAGTGCTACGGTTAAGCATTTTCATATTAGTTCCCGTTACATGATTGAAGATTATTGCTTTTGCTGATTAAATTTACTTCGAAATATTATTTTTGAAATTAATTTAGATCACTTCGGACTAACTGAAGTTTTAATAGTTTTATGAAACTAACAGATGTGCGCAGAAGTTCAGTCCATTGAAAGTAGCTTGTGCATTTTTTCAGGATCTAAGACCTATGTAACAAATTTCAGCTCAATCGGTTCAGACGTTGAAATCTGACAGGATGACTGCTGTTGTTGTCCAAAATAATAATCTACAGTAAAAGTAAAACCTTACCCCTTTCCTTTCTCAACATGGTTGACTGGAAGAGATTGCTACAAGCGATAAGACCGCCAACACTTAATGTGTTTAATTTTATGATTTTCATAATGTAATCGTGGTGTTCAATATAAAATTATCATTACACTTAAGTAGAATATTTTATATTAAAGTATTTTACACGAAAGAGTATTAGTGTAAATAAATGACAGGAATGCGTCCAAGATTTGTCTTAACTTAGATCACAGCGCGAAAACCAAACCTCACAAATTAAACTCAACTCTGTTACATAGTCTTAAAGTCGAAAATTGCAGCGGAATTTCTAACTTCAAGTAGATTAAGTGAGACACATTGTGATGCATCCGAGTGGTAGGTATTAGTCTAAATGCCGTATGTCTAACAAGCTATTAGCCGCAACTATGCAACATTAAGGCGGCGACAAACGGGGCAAGTTGCTGGAACGACACTTGGGCCTCGAGCACTGGAATGATACGTTGTGGATATTGCGACAGTGAATTGTCTTTAAACAGGCATAGGTGTACAAAACCAATAAGCAAATATAATAATTTATTCATGAGGAGTAGAGCGTAGAGCACTTTTGCAAGTAATTTCTTTAAAAAGTTTCTAATTTTAAGGCCGCAAAAGATGACGAAAATACCGCTCGCATCGTCAGAAGAACGGACAAAAACTATGATAATAATTATTTGGTCATTCTAAGGAAAGGCCAGGTCAACAGTACAAAGAACCGGCGAGCGTGCATGAAGAATGTGATGAAAGTTGAGGAAGCGAAAGAGGTGTGTCAGGATCGTACCAAGTGGAAGGAAATAGTCTCTGCCAACCCCAACGGGAACCAGGTGTGATTACATGTATGTATATAGATATGTCTGTATGTTTACTTGCTAATATTACAAGCGTGATCTAAGGCACTGTCTCCACGTGTGAGTTATAAAGGATGCAGAGATGCATTTGCGGTGGAATTAATCCTTGTTACGCGAGTTGTGACGCGCCTGTTGTGTTGCGAGTTTTGTCCACTACTGTAGTGGCCATCAAACCTATCTTTAGAGAGACTTTTTAAACCGAATTCAAAAGAATTAGTATCTCTCAAACCTCTATGATGGAATTTACGATATTATTTTTTCGATTTAAAAGGGTTCTTTTAAGGGTTGAAAGGTTTTGTGAGAGGGTTTTTTTTTCTTCCTCTTTTCACCAATTAAAGTTAATGGTTTTTCTTTCTAAAGGTTTTAGAGATTCCCATAGGCATATTTGTTTCATCACCGCTAGACGTTTTAAATAAAAATAATTAATTTATGTCAAACGTATTTAATCATTTAATACTTACACACCTATTTCAATTTAGTCTAAATTAATTTAAAAAAAGCTAATATAATTGAGACGTAGCAAAATGTCTAATGAATTAACGTATTCATAGCGCCATGTTGGCTAAACTAATTTAAATATCTTAAAAAGCATGATCCTAAGCTAAGATAATCTGATAATATCTGAATTTATTTTAAATACCGCAGGAGATAAATATTTTTGGAGCAAAATTTACTTTTCCACTAAATCGGAATAAATTATTTAAATTAATCCACTTACAATAAATTTCTATGAAAAATGTTAATTTTCCTTTATTAGCTAATCTTTATTAGCTCGCTTTTTTAATTGGAAAATAATTAATGTCTGTGTGAAGAGACCCTTATTATTTGTAATAATAATTTGTATAAGTACTACGACTAGCTACGACTAGCTGTTTCAGAAAATAGTGTCAAACACAGTTAACAAAATTTTATAAATTTGTTATAATTTTATAAGATTTATAACTACCAATATTATGCCCGTTTTAACTAAAATATTATGTTAATTAATTGTCTCAACATACAAACAACACATAAAAACACACATTACATATAAAACACAGGGAGGCATTCATCCCGCTTTCAAGGTATAGTCTGCTGCCATCTACGGTCGCATCGTCGCTTAACATCTACCTATGAATAAAAAAAAAATACACACACACATTACATTTAAATTGAACTAGCATTGTTAATTCTATAAACAATGTATTTTAGGGGCTGCGCAGACGACAGACTATCCATGACTTGACGCACTTTTTAGTCAGTGAAAATAGAACCTATGCAATTATATGCAGTAACGCACACGACGCCGGCGCACAAATAATCCGTGTAATGTGCGTTACTGCATATAATTGCATAGGTTCTATTTTCACAGACTAAAAAGTGCGTCATGGATAGTCTGTCGTCTGCGCAGCCCCTTATAAGTAGGTATAGTGTTGATGTCAATTATTTTAATTTCATCCTTATCAATTCAACTGATCAGGCGTGATAATACACTTTGCACTGGTCACACAAACTTTCCCATAATTTATAACAAAGAAACATAAATTTGTCATAAAGAGAAAGAGAAGAGAGAAATAGATTTAAGTAGATTTAGGATTTTTGTACTCTTTTCTGGCAATAAATGCCATTTTATTTGATTTATTTTTTATAAAAGTCATGGTCACAACAGCAACAAACGTTGTGGCGAGCCAATAAGATTATACTAAATTGTACTTAGTACTTAGTTGAGCTTTGTAGTTTGCAGTGAAAAAGTTCACTGCTTGCGATGCTCAAACTTTCCAGAACATTCGGAACAACCGTTTGAGAAACATTCACCAGCATTTTATGACCACACTTTATGAATCTTTAGGACTGTTTTTTTACATAATGTTATTAGCATACGTTTTATTGGCTAAGTTTGTTCTGAGTTTGAATTATTTTGGATGGTTTTTGTTCTAGATAATGTGTGAAAACAGGTATTTTATGGGTTTTATTTACGTTTTATTCAAATATTTGTTTTTATTTGATTAAAATATGTGCACTGAGGCAGCGGGAATTGCGTTTGATTGGAAACTACTATATCAAATATAATACCGGGGGTAGACTTCCTTTGCAGGAGGTCGACTAGGTGGGTACCCCAACAGTGCCAGTTATTCTACCGCCTGAGCAGTGATGTGCGAACATTGGTGTGCTTCGGTAGGAGGGCATTGTAGCTAGTGAAATTACTGAGCTTAAGAGTCTTAACATCTTATGACTCTCAAGTAAGAAGCGTTGGCGCAGTGCACTGGGTAGCAGCACTGTACTAATTTTCTCTTACCTCGGCAGCGTTTTATCTTACCACCAGGAGAGCGTCTTGCTCGTCTTCTTACTTCATTGTATAAATAAAAATATATATGCGTGAGTTTTCGTACAAAAAAAAAACAGTTTTTCATTAATGTTTTGACGGTGTAAATTATCAAAGCAAGATCTCGCCTGGGTTAGTTAACAAAACCTTATACAATATTCTGTAATATATTTTTTAATAAAAAGTAATTTTAAACACTGTGAAGCATTTGGTTTTTATAACATTTAATTGCCTATAGAAAAATAAAAATTGTACGTTTATGTGAAACACATTTCTCCAATATAAGTTAGATGTAAACAAATCCGATTAACACCCTGAGATTGCTCGGATCCCGCGTCTGATGTTAATACAAAACTCTCTCAAGTGAGGAACGAGATGTGTTTACTTATCTAAGAAATATTTACCGACATGTGTTTATACTTTATGTTAACATATTTTAATCTTTTGAGTGGAATAAGAGGGAGGAAATCCAAAAATGAATGTAATTTACAATGTCGCCAAGCGGTAATTTTGGCAGTGTTCCGGCAAGATGTTATGTAAATCCAGGCCCTTTATTTCGCCTTCTAGGTTTATGGTGAAAGCACATCGATCCGCATCGACCGCGCCGAACGAATCGAATTTTGAATTATTTATATGAAATGTCATGAAACATTGCGGAGTCAAATCGTCCGAATCGGAAGAAGATTTACTATACAAATATTCTATCGGCGCGGTCGATGCGGTTAGATGTGCGAGGACCATTAGTCTCCAAAAAAGAAATTGCACAAAAAATATTATGATAGAAGAGAGAGAGAGAAGAAGAGAGAGAGAGTCTTGTTGTGTCAATTATTATTAATTTTTATTTATTTAAAGAAAAACAATTCTCTATAAACAATTCTCCCACACGATATAATAACAAAGAATGGTACAGTCGATATATCACGGCGCTCCGGGAAGCCCGTAAACATGCAAAACAAATAAATTCGATAGTTTCACGCGCGGACACACATTATGCTCAAATGTTCACTCCACACAATAATAACAAATTGTCAAAAATATTAACGAATGCACGATACGCGCGGCCGAATAGCGGATATGTGCACAAAAACCGTTTTTATCTTGATGCCAAATAAAAAACCATTTTAAATTATCGTTGGATTTGTAATATTTTTGCGTAAAAATGTGTTTTTATACGAAAATTTTATTATTTTTGCAGTTTGAGTTGAAATTGTGTGCAACGAATATGTACATATTCACAAAACAAATACCACTAAAAGATATTAGTTTTTAATCATGACAAGTAATGCATACATTTAAATTAAATAAGTTGGGTTTTGACTAGACAAGTTGGTGGTATTACTAGTAGATATTATTATAGTTCATAGGATACCTTTTATCCCTAGCTTATTCCTAGACCTAAACGCTCCATTAATCCAGTTGTTATTATAAATTAAGAGTTCTCTGTTGTTCTAACGGTCGCACGTAAATCAAAACTTTTTGTTAGTAATTACCATAAATCCAGGGCATTACTAATATCTGAGTGGTTTTCCTGTTATTTGTACTTTGTAACGAGTTATTTTGTCTTTGTTATATTCGTGTAATTCTCTATTTTATTTGATTAATATGTGGAGTTAGATAAAATGTTGTAAATCATAATGTAAAACTTTTCGCACTAACATTATAAAGCCAAATGTTGTTACTATTTCACACCGAAAACTATTGACTGATTTTTTAAGGTTTGTCCTAAAATAATGAATAGGCTACTTCCTTTTTTTTTTGTTAAAACCAAGTGCATCGAGTTACAACAATAAAATTCTAGACTGTAGACTGTAGGTGGCTGCACCTAAATAGTCTTAAACTATTCAGTATTATACCTCTATAATAGTTATTACTTTAGATTAGATTAAATTTGGACTGAGTTGAGTGGCGTGCCATGGGGGAGGCCTATGTCCAGCAGTGGATGAACATAGGCTGATGATGATGATTAGATTAAATAACACTTTATTGATACAACTTACAAGAACTTAGAACTAAATACAATTTGTAATGTAAACAGTGTAACAATTGGCGGTCTTATCGCTAAAAGCAATCTCTTCCAGACAACCAAACAGAGAAAGTAAATTAAATTACGTACGGCTGTGGTTGCAAGATATTATTAAGTGATGGAAATACATAATAATATTTAGTTACCTTCCTACTAATATTATTAATCTAAATTGATCAGCCGACCTATTTAATTCACAATGCACTAAGCAATCGTCATTTTTAAATAGGTAGAGTTATGTTCATAAATTTATACCGAAAACATTGCACGTTATAAACTGTAGTTTTTGAACTATTCTAATTGCCACAGAGGGTTCAGTAGCTATTAATTACAGAAAATAACATTTAAAAATAATTGTCTGTAACCTTAGTTCTAATATGGATGCATAAAGGGCTGGCAGCTTAGTATGTTGTGGTGTCTAACTTAATCTGTACCATAAAATATACAAACCATCTGTACTAATAAATTTACCGGGGGTAGACTTCCCTTGCAGGAGGTCGACTAGGTGGGTACCCCAACAGTGCCAGTTATTCTACCGCCTGAGCAGTGGTGTGCAAACATTACTGTGCTTCGGTAGAAGGGCACTGTAGCTAGTGAAATTACTGGGCTGAGGAGTCTTAACATCTTATGACTCTCAAGTAAGAAGCGTTGGCGCAGTGCACCCAGAATTGTACCTTTGTAAAATACTGAGTAGCACTGTACTAATAATGGGCAGCGTTATCTCTTACCATCAGGAGAGCGTCTTGCTCGTCTTCTTACTTCGTTGTATAAAAAAAAAAAATAGGTATTATATACACACCATAACTTCTCAATCTCATATTTATTAACTAGTTTATACTCGCGGCTTTGCCCGCATGCCAAAATCCTTTCTTATCGGAGGCCTACGTCATAAAACCTATTTACGATCCAAATTTCAACCTGATCTGTCCAGCGGTTTAGGCTGTGCGTTGATAGATCAGTCAGTCAATCAGTCACTCTTTCCTTTTATATATTTAGAAGAAGATAGAATATAGATAAATACAAATCCACAGAATAACAACTATTATTCAGTACCAAAATCAACACAAATTTCAATATATTTAGGTACCCTAGTATTAATAACGTTGATCTCTGTACCTAAGACTATTTAGTAATTTCCTCAGTCAATGTAAATGGCCCGTCAGAGGTCAGAGGTCACGGGTTGAGCCGGGGTCAATTAGTTAGTTCTAATAAATACCATTATCAAGACTACGCAGAGAGATATTGACTGCTAAATTACATAGCTCAATGAAGAAACAATGTACCTAGGTACCTATCTTACTAATATTATAAACGTGAAAATTTGTATGAATGAATGTCAGGATGTTTGTTACTCTTTCACGCCTAAAATGGTGGATCTATTGAGCTGAAATTTTCTATAGAAATAGCTTAGACCCTGAAATAACACATAGGCTACATAAGTACTGCGGGTAAAACCGCTGGGCCCAGCTAGTAATATATAAATATCCATTTATAACAGTGGTTTATATAAAAGATTTATTATAATAACTAATTATAAATTAAATGCTACTTATAAATAAGGAAACAATATCTAACCAAAACTACTAACAGTGGTAGTATTCAGTTATAGATCGAATTTCGGACATGATTTTTACAAGAATTATGATTTTTACAAGACTGGGAGCTTTTTGTACTTGATTTCCGATTAATTAAATAAATTATACAGTTTTCTTAACTACTAAGCAACTATTAAGTTAATCATGAATATTTTTCTTTTATTTTTTTAGTATTTTTTTTACTTAGTGCCTACATATTTTTACTCACTTTTATTACTTCTTACACTCACATTTAAGTGCTATTAGGTACTGTGAATGCCTCTCATAACTAGTTAAAATAGAACTAATTGCAAACAGATAGTGAACAATGCAGGTTAATTAATTTGAAGAGTTGCATCTATTCATTCGGAATTGATTGTCGAAATGTCATTATAAATGGTTAGTTAGCTCCATTGTGAGTAATTAATTCACATTTCATTATAATTTTGGTGTAAACGCAGCATGAATTTTGATTGCTGCTAGTGCACTAGTAAACAATAACAATGTATAAGTTAATGTTATGGTAATTTAGCTATAAGTTGAACCTATAAAAACCTAAATTTATGCTAATATATTAATTAAATACCAAAATTTAGTGTTAATTCTGCACGTTCCGTGTTTTGGTTTGATGTTTAATTAATAATTATATTGGATTTTTGCAAACTAGTGCCTAATTCCATATATATTTAATTAAAAGCTAATGCTCTGCAAAGATCCTTTCTTGGCGGAGGTCTATATTCCAAATTTCAAGCGAATCCGTTCAGCGGATTGAGCTGTGTGTTGATAGATCAGTCAGTCGGTCTTTTTTTCTTTTATATATTTAAAGATTATGTAGATGACATACTTATAGGTAGTATGAGTTCTAGATTTATGTATTTTTTATGTTTTTTCAAGTAATAGTTAGGTGAACGTTATATATTTTTTGTTTCTTTGAAACTGTGGTGGCCAATGGGTTATGTGGTGCAGATGTTATTCTGACTATATCAATGACTACAATAGATATGTGCTCTTTTTCAACTTGCTATATACCAGTGAGTAGGGTTCAACCGTGGCTAGTTACCACCCACTCTGCCGTGCAGAGACTAAACCGCAGTAAAATAATTTGTACAGTTTTATTTTCAACCTTATTACACACAAACTAAAGTATACATTATTTTGAAATTTTACTTTTACTGCGGTTTAATCTCTGCATCACTGGACAAAACTGTGTCGCTAAGCGGTCATTGTGACCGTATTCCGGTATGATATTCAGTACAAAGAACCTTTCCTTTTTTGCAGTCAGTTAAAAAGGTCTTGTCTCATCAGTAAACAGAATCCCGAAGAATCGTCAACTCGCGATTGATTGGACAGACCTTGGAAGGTACCTAGAGGAGCCTGGTAGGGGTCCAAAGTAAACAGAAATCAGGCGGTTTCGTCCCAGGTATATTTTCAATGTGAAATTTGTCGATAAACAAGCCACAATAGCCCGGAGCTGGCCACTCGAATACTAATATATTAGCGACTGTTTCCATTTAATACTGTTTGTCTTATTGTCTGCAAATAAATCATCAAGGAAGAGATCGCTCACAGCGATAAGGTGGACCAAATTGTATTTCAGTGCATTAGCACTTATTATTAAGTAAAACTGTAATTTTCTTTGGTTGGAATAAAGAGTAGGTGTACTTTATTTTATTCTATTCTATAAATTTAAAAAACGAGTGCATAAGACTTATCTACAGAGGATGCTCAAAATCGTACAAAATTCAAAAGAAGCAGGAAAGCTGATTTAGACAGAAACCTGGATATAGAAAGAAGAAAAAAATATTCACAGTTTGATACTTTAAGAAATGGCACGGAGTTTCTAAAATAAAAATACGTATTCTTCGTTTTCAGAATTAGGTTGTTGATGGCAAACTAGAAATATTTTTAGAAATAATAAAAATACATAGCCTAGTTTAATGTGAAACATTTTCAAATAGTGATTTTTATATACGAATTTATAATTTATGATAATATCATAAAAATAATATCATAATATTATCATTCTAGAGAAAGAGTTGCGAACGAAATTACATACATACAACATAGTCTATTTTATGTGTTAGTAAAACAGAATCGGTTAAATATTTTCCACAAATGTACAATACTATCTAGTCTTGATGAATGGTACATAATATATCGTGTATCAATAGAAACAAACACAACGGTTGTGTGGTCTCACGCCGTATACGAATTTACGCCGAACCTTACAATTAGGTATATTATTCGTTTTGACCTGCGCCTACTTAATGTAATAAAACGATTTCCGTGATGAATACCTATTACATTTACTTCGGTAGTGCTGAGTTTCTTTTATTTCTGGAAAAACCTTTACCGCTTCTATTATAACTAAGTATGATAATATTTTCATCAGAATAAAAAAATAGTTAAGGTTTATATTCCAACAATTAGGTTTTACGTGCTTTCCAAAACACTTCAGGCAAAAAGGTTGCCACACTTTGAGATTTGACCTCCGGGCCTCCGGATATAAATCAGATTTACGACAATTATCCACATACAACAATATGGCACATTAATCGCTAAACACTGTTATATCATCAAAAAAATTAAGACATTATTTTCAAACACAATTCAAACCCCGAGCGCATCAAATCTGTCCCCTATTGATAGTACATCATAAATAGTCCCCTTAACCCTACACCGGTATCGCGGCAAGCTTCGCTAGGGCCCCATCAGCGCGCGCGGGCCCTGTCGCGACTTCACGCCGGATATTTGCCTGCGATATGCTCCTTGATTGATGATGCTTACCCGACGACGCTAATCTTTCAACTGAATCATAGAAACCCAGATGCCAATTCTATGTTTGTGGCCCTATGATTAATGGACTACAGATTCTGATTGATATTGGTTAACTAACTCCAATTTGATTGTATTCTTTGGACTTTAGATTGATTGTTCTGGTTTTAATTGATTCTCTTATTTGTATTTGAATCAAAGCTTTTCAACGATTAATCTTTACAATTTAGTCTAGACAAAAACCTTTAAAAGCTTTTCTGATACCGTAAAAATTTAATAAAAAAATGAGCATTCATTTTTATCTCCCAAACAAATCAATAAACAAAAAGGCTGAGGAATAAAGGAATCATTCAAGTCAAAGGAGCAGAGAGCAGAATAAAATACAGTAAGGAATCGTGTCCGGGACTTGGTAACATGCAAGAGGTAGCCGCGCATGCGCGCTGGGTCCTCACTGGGGCCTTTAGCACTGAAGCGGCCAGTTACCACCGCACAGTGCAAAGAGGTTACTCTCTCGCAGTTTGCAAACTTGCGCGCTCGAAACTTTTAAAATGAGAAGGAAAATTTGATCGTTGGTTTTCGGCCAGTGTTGATAATTGTGTGAGACATGATCGTAGGAACCATGGTGCAGTGGTCCGTAATGTTGTTGTTTTTGGGAATTTCAGTGCTGTTTCAGTTTACGGACTCTGTTGGTAAGTTTTAAATATTTTTAACCATAAATAAAATAAGTCTGGACTCATAAAGCGTTCCGATTTTATCGTTCGTGTTTTATTGAATAAATCCCTTGCAATTTTTAAAACGACATTTGAGCAGAAAGGGAAAAATAAAAACCGTTATTTTTTACCCATTATTTTGATCACATAAACAAAATTATCATAAAATTCAAATCAAGAAAAAGCTTTTTTCTCGGAAAACTGAAGAAAATAGCCCGGGATCGTGTTCGCAGTGAATGCTGTGTACATTCAAATAGGTATTTGTTTGAACAAAGCTTATCCAGGATTATCCGGAAGTGTTTTTTCCCGGATAGACTCGGAGCCCTATAATCCAGGCGTTACTTTGGTAAATCGCCCGCAAAAATAAAAAGACATTGTTAAGATTTATACTCAACTTGAGATCATAATTTTTCTAGACACTACGTAAATTTAAGGTCATAGGTATGAGCAGTGGTGGATGAGAGGCTGAGTGGTATAATTTCGATTCTTTACCATCCAGTTTGAGTCCCGGATTCGCATCAATTAACAGTTACGGCATAATTAATTATTATGTATGGTTTTTCTCTCGCAAAAGAAAAGTATATAAGTATTGTATCCGTTATCCTAACTACCATAACACAAGCATTAAGTTGCTTAGCTTGGGGTTAGCTGGCGTTGTGTGAAATGTTCAAAAAATATTTATAAAAAAGAAGAAATAAATAGGTATAAACAATTCATAGGTACAAACTTTTCATCAAGTTTCGACTTGCCTCTATTGTACTCGTATAAATAATGTAAAATGATGTTAATACATGATTAATTAGCAATATTATGCAACAACATAACAAATTAACATGTTCCCTTTATATCAAATTATTCCATTTCCTCGAATTGCGAAACAAAATGGAGCCATATTGATGAAAAATCATTGTATCGATATAAAGTAATATTAAGCGAGTGTAAATGACGCGCCAATTTGTGGTGTTCACTACATTTGTCCATTTCATTTGTAAACTGGACTTTTAGGTTACAAACTAATTGTCACGTTTGTAATTAATTAGCCGGTAATTATTGAGTGGGGATTTATTTGTTTTCCACTCGCTATACTGGCTTCGACCGTGGCTAGTATCACCCGCTGGACAAAACAGTGTCGACAAAAAAATCGGTGGTCTTATCGCATAAAGCCATTTCTTATTACTAGAATAAAGGACTGTAATCCTTTATTCTTTAAAGGATATTGTCGGACAGTTATATAGGTATGTAATAGAAAAGAAGAATTTCTTTTTTATACTTTTATGTAAAACTCCCCAAAACTCAATTTACTTGAGTTGTACAATAAAATTGGGCCAATTTACTCAATATTATCATCGGAATTGAGTGATATTGACAGGCAAATCTTAAATCAATAATTTGATTCCCTTATCTCTAAAATTCTCCATCCATTTGGCAAATCTCCGCAAACCGCATTATACTTAAATTTTTTCCAATCAAATTATCCTCGCAAACTTTTCTTTTATAGGTAATTCGATTCGATCAGTCGAATGATGAATATTCAATCGAGACGGACAGGACTCGATTTAATCGTGGCGAACTTTCCGGGGTTTTTTCCAGATTAATTGAGTTGTTTTTGACCTCGATCGAGGATGTATGGGGGGATGTCCAAAACCAGGTCAAAAAATTAAAACATATTCATTATTTCTCTCCATTCAAGGTTGTCTGGAAGAGCGATAAGACCGCCAATTGTTACACTTAAGTTACGAAATTGTGTTTTAGTTTTAAGATTCTCTGTATATTTGTGGTGTTACAATAAAGAGTATTCTATCTATCTATCATAAACAGTCCGTTTTAAAAAAAAAAAAATTGTACATAAAATAAAAATGGCTGAGATAATATTATTATGACGCTTATAATTTTTACTTTAACTTTTGTACAGTACCCTGACCCTATAATGTCATTCCAGGATCTAAGCTATCTCTTCACCAAATTTCAGCTTATTCGATCTTCCCGTTTAGGCGTGAAGGAGTATTTAACAAACACACATTTTTCACAAGCTTTCGCGTTTATAGAGGTAATATAAGTAGGATAATCTATTTGTAAAACATTTTTTTAGTCTTCACCCTATTGAGTTGTTTTTGACCTCGATCGAGGATGTATGGAGTATCAATTAGAGATGCAATCCACTCGGCGTTTGATCCCGGATCAAATGTACAGTAATAAGATACTGAGTGGTTCAAGTGATCCGCCTTTGAAAGATAATTAGGTTGGGAAGTATGAAGGCTTTGAGAAATATTATCTTAACGAGTTTTGTAGCTGATTATTGAAGACTGAAAGCAAACCGAACTTAACCCGTTTTTTTTTAGTTATGTTTTTATATTGAGTAACAGTGCGCATGGTATTAGATTTCGTGAGGTAGACAATACCCATTATATAATTATTATACATATAATATAATAATATCATCTACATACAAAGAATACGAAGTTTCACAGTGCGTACAATGTTACGCGTGTTGCCACTGATTTTTCAAAAGGGATAACTTTTTATTTACCATAACAACTTTCAGAATACACCCACATAGGTACATACAGTCAAACATTTTTTTTGGCTTTTAGTGACAAGCTCTTTACACTAAAAAAAAAACGCGTAACACATTTTTCGCCGCTAGAGCTATTGAGTAGGATGTCTGATATTTTTAAAAATCATCGGGCCTTATATTTGATCTATAAGGTCTGAAGTCGATAGCCGAAAAAAATCAGACATCCGACCCACCTCTAACGATATTCGTCGATATTTAGAATTTTTGCTTGTGTGTTAAACACTGGTAGTTTAAGAGCTTCATTTTCTCAAGATTTTCCAGGAGACATAGACAAGAGCAACCCTTTAAAAGAAGTAAAATGACAGCGCAATATACAGCTGTGATGGCCACCGTTAGTTGGGTATGGGCGCCCTCAGCCGCGGGCGAGCACAAATTTCATATCCCCTAGAGAAAAAACGTCGCCTTTTACACAAAACCCACTGAGACAAAGGATTTTTAAGGAATCTTCATCAGTAATGTAGGTCTCTCAAGGCTAGTTCTACAGCCAAATTTTTCGCTTAAGTGGATGTAATATAATCTAGGTTGAACTAGTTTTGTGTGCGTTAAGTATAGTTGAGAGTTTGTCTACTTAAATATTCTACTAGCTGACTCACGTGAGTTCGTCTGGTGGAAAATACCTAATAACTTGTTCTTAGAACTACTTTTTTAAATAAAAATTGTACGAGACGTTTCAGAGGAATTGGTTAACAAACTTTTAATATAAAGATGACCATATCATCTGACATTCTGGTGGTCTGTTTTAACAACAATATACATCATTTTCATCAGCCTGCATTCCACTGCAGGACGTAGGCCTACGGCACACCACTCAACTCGGTCCTCCGTCTTCCACCACCACTCACTCCCAGCGACCTAGATATCATCACCCCATCTCGCCCATGGGCGCCCTACACTACGTTAACCATACGTTTTTTTATACATCTAAATATATAAAAGGAAAGAGTGACTGACTAATCTATCAACGTAAACCCCAAATCACTGAACGGAAATTTGGAACACAGATCGGTTTTATGATGTAGACTTTCGCTAAGAAAGAATGTCTACGCGCGGGCAAAGCCGCAAGCATAATCTAGTTAATTATAACAGGTTAGCCTTTGTCACGAGATCGTGTCGCGTGGTGTTAAGTGACGACGCGGTCGGTACATTATATAATTTTCCCCTCTAAAGTCGCGCTGCGATAATCCCAGTGGGTACAGAACCTCGTTTAAATGAAGAGGAGATTTTTCCACCAATTTCATATCTTTAATCTGATTTGATGTTATCTTAACGCGCCGTCTGATCTCAGATTTTTAAGTGTCGTTCGATGCCAAGGGAAGGTTTTTAATATTTTACGAGAATCCCTGCAATATTTGAAAGCCAATTTATGCTCAATTTGTCGAACATCGCTTCCAGTTTTATGAGCTTTTAGCCGTAAAAATATTTTTGATAAAGTTTCGTAAATTATTCAATTACTACAAATTCCTGGAAATAATTTTATTTTATACTTAATAGGCCTACGTTTTACCACATCCCACTTGATGGAAAGTGAAAATGCGGTCGACGGTGGATCACGTAAGATGCCTAGAAAGGTACCTAGGTAGGGATATCGTAAAACAAAGATGGTTACACTCCCAGGAATATTTAAAAAAATAATCATCGTCACGTGGCACTCGGCCCCTTGCTATTTTACAATGCCATAGGTAGCAAACAAGCAAAGGCACGACTCGTCAAGCTTTGTCAAACAACATTGTATTGAAATTTTACATCATTGTGAAATCCTGAATAACACTGTACTAATTATGGGCAGCGTAATCTCTTACCATCAGGAGATCGTCTTGCTCGTCTTCTTACTTCGTTGTATAAAAAAGGGCAAACAATTGGCTGTTTTATCGCATAAAGCAATAAAGAACTCTTATAGCGAAATTAAGGTAGTAGGTACATTATAGAGCCTTAGTAACGTGAATACAGCCTTATATTGAAGTTGACAACATTATTCGCGGATGATTTCACTAATGACTACTGAAGTGAACAAGAAACCTTGAACCAACGATCTGTGAAGATGTAGGAGGTATAATTACAATAAAAGGTAATGTTATTCACATGTTTTACTAATATTATAAATGCGAAAGTATGGGTGTTTGTTACCTATTCATGTATAAATGGCTAAAAAGTTTGAGCTAAAATTTGTAACCAAGTAATTGAAATACTTTAGAATACATAATAAATATATGACATGGGCAATTTTTGGGCAAAACCGCTGGGCATAATTAGTATTTTAGCCTAAAGTTTAAGCTTTTGGAACTTGAAATGTGAGCTACCTAAATCTCTATGGATTTAGGTAATTATGCAAACAAGTTAACTAGATAAATTTATTCAAGTTTTTGGAATTTTCAACGATTAATCAAGAAAATATGTAAATAGAAATCCTTTTGATACGCGATAAAAAAATATAAAATTGGTATATCTAAATTTGGTAACCAGCCAGAATTTTCCCAGTAAAATAATTTAAATAAGCCAAATCCCCTCATATGAAACGGTATTAATTCCACACGCGTTATTAAGTAGCCAAACAGCGTTATCTCTGTTTCGCGTGATTACATAATGCCTTAAATACGAGCACTATGCTCGCACGATTACATTAATGCCTTACAATGACGAGCACTATGCTCGACACACTCGATTTACTGAAATATTCACCGAGCTCACTGATTCTACGAGTATAATATTTAGATAGATGCCACGGGGACGACTGCACAAGTATAGAATAGAATGGAAAACTATTTATTGAACACGATAAATACAAAAGAAAATCTAAAAAAAACATATTATAAAAAAAATACCCACAGATATAAGATATACACTAAAACGACTCAAATGCACTTCCGCGTCGTTCTGGGACGGAGGCCTGGCAAAACACATCTAGTCCCCCAACGACAGACAAAGCAAACTACTTTTCTTTTTCTTCTTTGAAGCAATGAAGTTAAAGCTCCTTTAAAAAATTTGGGTTGCCGAAAAGATCACAATATGCTAAAGTAATCGGGTAGACGAATTTTAGAGAAGAGACTACGTCACGGTATACGTACGGTTGCATGGAGCGACAATATCTATAGGTTCGCTGGGAATGTTTGGAGAAGGAAGACGGTGGACGGAGTTAAGAGGCATACAAGAAGGAGGCCTATTATTATTTAAGGACGAGCGAGAGAGCGTCCAACTGTATAAACGCTCTTAAGTATATTTATTTGATTCATACAATTTCTATCATGTGGTGTGTAATTAGACTCAATAGTCTACCATAAGTGCTTGTTCACGCTATAACACGCGGGCGAGGGCGCGGGCGCGGGCGCGACAGACTTTGCTCACACCGCACGTGCGTTGTACGTGAACACCTTCATAGCACGTCATATGTTTGATATTTCGCGCCCGCGCTCGCGCCCGCGCCCGCGCGTTCACGTGAACAAGCCCTAAGAAAGCTAAACTTACTTTTCAAAATCAATGAACAAAAAAGAATTGAAGTAAGGTCACTGTCCTAATACATTATCTGTATATTTCACTCAATACCGCTACATATTATTAAACATATAATACGAGTAGTTATGACAGCTCACAGCCCTTCTCAGCGGTAATTGTTTTGATAACTTACTACATTATTATTACAATATTAATTACTTATGAGAAATTCATGTTTCAACATGACTATTCTATTAGAGAAGCATTATTTACGTAAAACAAAATTATTATAAGTTGGCTATAAAAATATATCTGACTATATTTAAGGCTACGCTTCCTTAAATTTCTTTCCAAGTTCTTCTCATTAAGGCTACGTTCGTCCATTCTCGTCATGCCTAATAATTTCAGTGTTTTTTTTATACATTCCTTATTCGTAGGGTAGCATTGCCCTTAAGTCCGGAATACAGTAATGCCTGAACATGACTTCTTGGCGGATTATAACTGGAAAACGTGTGGAACGACTCAATTCGGTCTTTGCCTACCGTAGAGGCCAACCTCCATAGTACTACAAAACTTTATACTTTTTAACAATAAGACCGCCAATAATTGTTACACTTATATAGATTTTTGTTTATATTTCAATAAGGGTTACTATTATAAATTACATAAATTGTAGCAGACTAATCCAAAAAGGCGGGATAAATCCCTCCTTGTTTATGTGAATTATACGTATATGTATATGTTTAAGAAAAAACTGACACAATGGCTAGGAGACAAATGTTTTTATAATCTAAAAGAATACTTTGAGTTCCAAATTTAATGGCTTGTTTGTGACATGAGATTTTATTATTAATTTATTATATTTGTTTGTATATTATTATTGTGATTGATTGATTAATTGAATGATATAATATGGATTGGATTTATTAATAATTATAATAATTAATGTGACATTGTGTATACCTAATTAATTTAAGTATTTTTTATTATTGTTATTATATTGCACACCAAATTATATGGTAGAATGTAATCGATTCTCATTATAAGTTGAAGAACATATTGTACATATACGACATTCTAGCAATAAAATTATTTGATTGATTACGAGTAGCTTTTTTACAAGCTTTTATTTACTTTCACCTGTCTGTTGTCTGTCTGTCTGTAATCAAATCTTGCAAGTTTAATTTGACACACTTCCCGTGTCCGATTAAGCTGAAATTTTGCATGCCTGTATAAATCGGATGACAATGCAATATTTTTATGACATAAAGCTGAGCTGATGATGGAGCTGGAAGGTGGCCATAGGAACTCCGTAGTTAAATGACGCAACCTTATCGAGTTTGGGCTCATTTGATTTGTCTCGATGAGTACTTTATGGTGCTAGATGGTAATAATAATAAAAGCTTGTTTTTAAAAAGTTTTTTTTAAATTTCACTTGTTTTCTAGAGGTATAATATAGGTTGAGTGTTATGAATATTATTTAATCAATCCTTTAGCCTAACATTCATTTACGTAAAAAGTAAAGTTAGTCGCTGCTCAAAATCAGGCTGTCAATAAATAAGGCCACTGTATTCAGTGGTCGACGATAATTAAACAGCCTTTGTATATTTTATTGAGTATCTGGGAGTAATAATTTTGAACACGAGAACAAGCCAGCGATTTAATTGACGTACAGTCGACGTCATAATTTACAACGTGTAGCGAGTAGGGGAGACCGGGGATGGTTGACTAATGGGGTAGAAAACTGCAGAAAATTCGACGACAGTGCAATTGTTGCGTTATCCTATCACAGTCAAATCTTTAAAAAATGGAGCTGATCTGTTGAATTCAGGGTTCCATCAGGTTACCCTACACTGTCAAGAGTCGCCGAGATAACTTCAAAGCGCGAATATGATCTAACGATGGCCTACTATCTAATAGGAATCAGCCGGGTCCGGGTCCGTTTTACGTTTTTTTGGACACAAATTTAAGCTCAGGGCCTCAGTATTACAAAAAATCCGAACGTATAACCATTGGACCACGGACTCTACAAAATAAGAAAGTGATAAATAATGGAAATAGAAAGTCTTATACTTGGCTTTGATCGGAGAACGTTGGCATTGATTGGATAACATATCACTTGTACCGACGAGTTTTCGGCAATTAGTTAACCTACCCCTGTAGTCGGCTATCCCCAGTCTCCCCTACAGTCGAGCCCACAAGGCCTGCGTTAACAAGGGGGAAAACCCATTATTCTTTCGCAAAGTAACGTCTGAGTTTGATTAATGCAATTTCCATATTAAGGGACAAGTCCAGGAAAAAACATAATTTCGCCGGCGATTGAACATGAATTCGTTAACAGGTGTAATTTACAAAGTTCAAAATGTCCAGGGATTTTACATGTTTTAATGGGAAATTTACTCGCGTTTTTATTTTAAAACTTTACTATTTTACCATCTTATTTATAAAATAAAAATTAAAAAATTACAGTGGTCTATACTTTATTATTTCATATACATACCTACAAAGAAAATATTTTGAATTTTATGTGTTTGTTACGAATAAACTTAAAGAACAATAATAAACTTTTTTCACAATTACTACTGTACGTTGTACCTGTGCAACATAATATTATAAGTTATTATTCATTATCATTAGCGAACGAACCCATGGGCAAACACTAGTGTTTAATAATTCTAATACCTCCATAATTTATCTTATTCTTCAACAATAAAAATATTATTCTTTGAAACCTAATTGAATGAAAATGAAGCAATCTTTTGTCAATGGACGAAAAATATTTAGTTCATTTGTGAAAATATTTTGTAAAGAGGAGGTTGGGGTGAAATGTCGCGTCATTGTCCGGAACCGAGGGGAGAGCGGGGCTCCTTCGAGACGTCATGTTGATTTATGAAGCGATGACTCTTGACTTTTATTCCTATCTTTTATAAATAAGATTTTTTAAGAGAATGCCCAAGGTTATTTTTGTAATTAAGTAACTTAAGCGTGGGCGCTATTAAATAAGGAAAAATATTTGAAGTATCACTTTAGTTTGATTTTTTGTGCCTAGACGTGACCAGCGGGTTTTTTGTTAAAAACTACTCTAACATAATTTTATTCTAGAACCTATTATTGTTTTTATTTGTTATAGACCTTATTTGTCCAACTGCTGGGCAAAAGCCTGTCTTTCCTCATTCTTCTCGGTCTGTGATAACAGATTTTTAGTATTTTAGCATCTACCATACGAAATTTAGCTAAATGGAGTCAGCTGTTTATGTAGACATAACAAACAATAAATATATCCTTACTTACGCATTTATTAAATTAGTAATAGTCAAAGTATTGTTATGCTATTAAATGGTTTATTTATTGTAATAAATCTTATCCAAAATCCATTTTAATTTAGTATGAAAGTGCCATTTTAAAATATGGGCCGACCGTGCCGATCGTGGAATATGTCCTCTGAATTAGCATATCATTATGATATTTTAAGGTACGCTGTCCATTACAACGAAAAATTATAGAAAAAAAAACTAAATTAAAAATATTTACTACAGGGATAATTATTATCGCTACTATAAAATCCTAAAACTAAAAAATCTTCCAGTAGTCTCAGCTATAATTGTCTGCATATTTTCTGGTCTTTTCTTTCCACATTCTCAGTATTTTGTTTTTGTTATAATAATTTATTCTTTTTATTAATTCTTAGTTTCTAATATAATGTTTGAGGTTAATTAACAAATAAAAGGTTACAAATGAAAAAAAAAGTAAAAAATGAAAA
Source organism: Hemithea aestivaria (assembly GCA_947507615.1). Classification (NCBI taxonomy): domain Eukaryota; kingdom Metazoa; phylum Arthropoda; class Insecta; order Lepidoptera; family Geometridae; genus Hemithea; species Hemithea aestivaria. The sequence continues at coordinate 433,232 of OX382332.1, forward strand.
TAAAAAGAAAAGTGAATAATGAAAAGTTGTAAAGTTATTTGTAAATGTATTAATTAAAATTTATCTACAGTTCATGATCAATGTTTAGATAGGCTACTATTTGACTTATTTTAGCACGCCTATCAGGGCAAAACATGCTGGACCTGGATTTATTTTTTACCACCATATTGTGCATGCATTATATACAATTGTACCATGTTTCATGCTAATAAACAATCTTTATCTTTATGATGTGTGTAAAATAATGTATATTCCAAGAAAATATAATAGGTACCTTTCTAGGCGTCATACGTGATCCATCGTCGACCGCATTTTCACTTTCCATCGGGTGGGATGTGGTCAAACGTAGGCCTATTTAGTATAAAAAAAAAATTTAAAACTTACTGTGAATTGAATTAATTTACATTTTCAAAATAATCAGTGATTTTCAAAGGAGTTGGTTAGCTTATTAAATAAACCTACCTAACTTATTTTTTGCGAGTATGCTTGAGTTCGAGGCAGTCTGCAAACAAGACTGCGACCGCGGAACCAACTGAGAAAATAAATGTTCTCTGCGAACTGCGGCGGGTGATGGAACAGTACCTTAAATTGCTATATTATTTTAGTAGAAAAATGTTTTCAACGTACATAGCGTATAATAGGATCCAATTTTTTATTTCTGAAGAATTTATGATTTAGGAATGATGATATGATTTTGAATAAGACCATTAAAAAAACAAATACTATCACATACATGTGATTTCGTAAAATATTATAATCAATCGTCTTATGATACCTTAAAAGAATACCGTTGCCGTCATAATATTATAGTTGTTTTACAAAAAAGTAGTAATAGTATGTTATAATATTATTTTATAACTAGCTTATGCTCGCGCTTTGCCAGCGTGGCAAAATCCTTACTTAGCGGAGGTCTACGTCATAAAACCTTTATGTATTCCAAATTACAACCGAATCCGTTCAGTGGTTTTGGCTGTGCGTTGATAGATCAGTCAGTCAGTCACTCTTTCCTTTTATATATTTAGATAGAAGAAGAAGATTTACTGCTTGGCTTTTCTCTCAATCACATTAGTACGTGAATAAAGCTCAGCAACTGAAGTAAAGGCTGTACGTTCCAACACAAGGCTTTACCGTCTATTGTCGAAAGGGCACCATTATTGCAGCATTGTGACCGCGGCACAATACCACGATTATTGCTAATAATAAGATTTGACGCGAACGAGGGGAGTGACCCACTCTTTGTCCCGGTTTGGAGAAATAAATCTCTGAAGGAAAATTCTTTTGTGCGGTCAGCCTGAGTATTTTTATCAAAGTAAACAGAAAGAGGTGTGGAAGCTTTTCAGCTAATTTGGGTCAGTTAGGCTGTGAAGATTTTCATCCTATTTGAAGAGATGATTTTTTGTTGATTGGAGTTTTATTGAACTGTTAAGCAGTTATCTATGTGAAAAATAATATGAATAAATTACAATTATTTTTTCAAATGTCAATTCTCAAGCTTAACCATAGAATATTTTTTATGGTTAGCTTACGCACCAAATCCCAATTCCCTTCGAATTCTTATAAAGACTGAGTATTCGGTTGGCTATAAGGAGGTCAACCATACAAATAAATTTAATTAATGTTCTATTGTGATATTCGCAATTCAGATCGGATTGAATGTAGAGTAATTTTGAATAGGTAGATATCAAATTGACGTCCTCAAGATCACTTCACTTTTGAAATCCAAATTTGCTGTATCTTTTAAAACAACTCGTACATTTAACAAAGAAATTATATCTAAAAACTCACCCGTGTTTTTTAAAACAAAAGATTCTCCAGACAAACATTGTCTATCCAAACAAAGCTTGTACTATCTTATCCAAAATACGTTTTTATGGAGCAAGAGTGGCGGCCACTGAGTGAAATAATGCCCTTAATTCGAGGCTTCAGCAGATCTACAGAGAAATCTGAGCGAGGACTCGGGAGGAAATTGTTTTTTATCTTCACTTGATTTGGTTTCGAGCTCGCGCAGTGATCCGTGCCGATGATGGCGACCTTGCAATTCGCTGTTAAAAAGCTTTTAGACTTAATAGATTTATAAAATGTAAATGGAAAAGTAATAACTTAATCACAAATACGAAAATTTGATAAAAGCTCGACTTAAAATTTTGTAGGTACGTATTCTGTCGAAATTCCTAGTATTACCTACTAGTTGCACCCAGTGTTATTGCCCGCAGTACTTATGTAGCCTATGTGTTATTCCAGGGTCTAAGCTATCTCTATTAAAAATTTCAGCTCAATCGGTCCACCCGTTTAGGCGTGAAAGAGTAACAAATATCCAGACAATTAGTAAGATATATATATATATTAGTAAGATTAATGCTTTGATTTCCTCTTACTTCTTAATAAAATTAAATTGGGCTTTTTAGCCTGTACTGATTGCGGGACAATGACCTCTCCAGATTCTTCCAGATCTCACTTAAATGGGTTAAGTTTTGTCGATTTGTAGCCTACGTCTGTCTCCTATCTTAGCTTTTATGACGGATGGTGGGTCTTATGGTGATGATGGGAATCAATTGTAGTAAACTTTTGATTCCCATACTCAAACACAAAATTCATTTATTCAAATAGACTACAATGGAGTACTTTTGCAAGTCAATTTTACATTTTATTTTAATACTCTACCGCTCATTCGCAAGGCACCTCTATGAGAAGAATGAGCAAGAAACTCATAGGGATTGCTTTTTTAAATATGTGTTTACAATGTTTATCTTAGTTACATAATTTATTTACAGCTGGATGCAGAGGTTTCCAGGCATCTTTGTCATCCATGTATTGGCTAACTTTATAATAGGCATTCTTTTTAACCCCCGACGCAAAAACGACGGGGTGTTATAAGTTTGAAGTGTGACGTGTTTGATCGGTCGAAGATGGCCGCCACTACAAAATGGCGGATCACTTTTTTTCTCTACGACCCCATCAATATGGGTATCAAATGAAAGGGCTTGACGAGTAGAATACAAAGCACTTTAATAAATTTAAAATCCTAAATGGCCGCCATCACAAAATGGTGAATAACATATTGCGTTGGGGGTTTTTTAAATTAGTTCACTTGTGTAATATGTCTTTAACTTGGCTTCTGATGTTGCGATTAATTCATTGTCTGAAGTCGTTCCCATAACTTATTCTTAGTAATATCATTCCATAAATGGCAAATGGCAGAGATTAATAATAGACAGCAAACGTTTAATAACCCTAATACGTCTCCAATTATAACACAAATGGCGCGTTACCTCCCACATGTTCTGTCACGGTCAAATTCAAATGTAATTTCAACAATATCTCCACTCCCACATGCTTTGATTCAATTTATACCGAGACGCAGCGATATGAGTAGTGAAATATTTGTTTAACTTAATACCTAAACTTAACTTAATAACTTAAAACCTACATAATGTTGTATACTACTGTATACTATTGTATACTACTTAGCACTAATTAATATATCAAAAAATAGGTGTATCTTTGAGCAGTTTATTTACCCTTTATGGTAAAATTTGCTTGGTTGCTCAAATATGGCGTTAAATTTAATATAAGAAAATGCAAAAAGCCTACTAAAAGCTAATTAAAAGAACAGAGATCCACGTGCTGCAGGATGTCACGTGTTATTTTTGAGCCTATTAAACGTTTTAAGTGCTCTGATTTTGAATATTATCATATTTTTCCCCACTCAAAGGTGTTCATCATTCCATTGTGTATAAGTTATTTCCGTGTAAATCGAGCCTTGATGTATTTACAGTATTATTTGAAATAAGTCACGCGGTGCCTTCGGTTCGGACGCAGGGTGGGTGTAAAGAATTCCCGGAACGATTCCCGCAGGAATGAGGTACTTACTGAGTTTGAGAGTTTTGCGGTGTAATTTTCTTTTGAATACTCTTCAATGATGGATTTTACGGAAATTTATTTTTAAATCACGAATTAAAAGGAGTTTTTTCGCCTCAGGATGGCAATAAGTATTTTTGGTTATTTTTATATTACGTGCCTGCTGGGTATGAAATATTTCTACAGAAATAGCATTTTTGATTGACTCAAATATAAAATGAAGGACTGAAACAAAGAATAATGAATCCTACTTTTCTACTCATATATTTAATGTGAAGGTATGGATGTGTGTATATACAGATGGGTGTATTTGTATTTATGACTTCTTCACACTCAAACGATTGAGTTGAAATTTTGTATGTAGCTACGAAAACACATAGGCTACTCGTTGCAAGTAGTCAGAACTTTTTATTCATAATTTGCTTTTGACCATGATTTAACATGATGTCAAGCGACTACGCGGCCGAAGATTGTAGCAGACTAAACCTAGAAGGTGGGATAAAAAAAAGTATTAAAAAATTAACTTGTCTTGTAATAACTAAACGTGACATGAAGACAGTTAATTCCAAAATGACAGTCACACAGCAATTTGTTATTAAATCCGTACATATAATATAATGTGTAATGTAGGCGTGCGTCACTCGCGCACTAATTGATGTGGATATTACGGCTGACTGATGGGACGAGCCGTTTAGCTTGCTGATTATTTAATGAAACTAGATTGGCTATTTCGTAATACCCAAAATACTCCAGAGGTCAAAAACGACTCATGTTTATATTTTGGGAATAAAGTTCTTTAAGTTAGACTTAATAATATTCAAAATTCATTACACATACTAAAATCACACACACACACATATAAAAATATACATACACACATATTAAAATCACAAATTTATATAAAATCTCTTGGAGCATATTATATATGGGTTAAACCGTATCCGGCGTTATTTAAGACGATGTTCTCATCAGCCTATGTTTCCCAGCGATATCATCGCCCCATCTTGTTCATGAGCGCTCTACACGATCATCAGATCGTCGTCGATCGTCGTTGATCGTAGTCGTTTCTCTATGTATTTTGACTTAATTATAATGCACGAAGTGTCAAATTCTCATTCAAAAAGTGTTAGAGACATACATTTTCGTGTTTTGCCTTTTTAAAATATATTGGTCCGTGGTTGTTATGATTTGATTCTCACTGACAATTTTCATTCAGACGCTGTCGGGTTTAGTTTTTTCTACGGCAATTTTGTTTTTTACAAGCTTTTATTTACTTTCACCTGTCTGTTGTCTGTCTGTCTGTCTGTAGTCAAATCTTGCAAGTTTAATTTGACCCACTTCCCGGTGTTTGATTTAGCTGAAATTTTGTATGCATGTATAAATTGGGTGACAATGCAATATTTTTATGACATCAAGCTGATCTGATGATGGAGCTAGAAGGTGACCATAGGAACTCCGTAATAAAACGAAACAACCCCATCGAGTTTGGGCTCATTTGATTTGTCTTGACGAGTACTTTATGATACTTGATGGTAATAATAATAAAAGCTTGTTTTTAAAAAGATTTTTTACTAAAACCGCGCGCACTTCATTGCGATTAATAGTAAATTATATCCCACCAAAAACATTCTGTAAAAAACTAGCCAAGTCTCGATGGAGCTGCTTGTTTATCTCTAAAAAGTAATGAAATCTAGACAAAGTCGTGCCAAGTATAAGGTTCCTTACTGCGATTTCTTTATTATTATAGTTAATGTTGTGTGACTTGGCCGTTGACAAGGGTACAAAACCAGATGCTCCATGACACTTGGATCGCCTAAACATAAGTATTGTTGAAATACGCAGCTTTATCAAGCCTACAATTGACTGGTTATACAATCAACGTTTTCCAAGTGGAAATTTTCTATCGTGAATGGGTAGCGGACAGATTGGTGCAATAGTGTCATGGAGCACCTGGTATAATACCCTTGTGTACCCTTCAACGGCCAAGTCACACAACATTAACTATAATAATAAAGAAATCGCAGTAAGGAACCTTATACTTGGCACGACTTTGTCTAGATTTCATTACTTTTTAGAGATAAACAAGCAGCTCCATCGAGACTTGGCTAGTTTTTTACAGAATGTTTTTGGTGGGATTTCACTTATTTTTGTAGAAACGCTATATTATAAGGTTATCAGAAATACAAACCGTAAGCGCGTTTTAAAATACAGTCAGCGCCATCTAGATACGTGTGCGTTCACTCTTAGTCCAATGCATCATAATATTATATCGGGAAGTGGGCCTAATTAAACTTGCAAGATTTAATTACAGACAGACAGACCGACAGGTGAAAGTAAATAAAAGCTTGTAGTAAAGGCGGTATGTCGATCTCTTCTAATAGTTTGGTTGGGCTCTTATTTTAGTTGGCCACGCTAGATATCGCCTGATCATAACTGACGATTTACGACACATATACACACTCACATATACATATACTATGCCTTAAATATATTTTGAATTAATAAGTTGGATATAACACAATTTTAACCATTGACTGCAAATGTAACTTTGTAATCCTATACATTTATATGAGATTACAAAGTTATTTATGCAGATAAATTATCTCGAAAACGAGACCGAAATTGCATGTTTTTTTAGTTTTCCTATGGCTTATACAATAAATTCTAAGTATGTACCAAATTTCAGCTCTCTGAGTTTATGGGAAGTACTAGTTCTATTTTGATGATCATGAGTGAGTGAGTGTCGAAAATGCGAAACTTTGCTTTCGCTTAACTTCGGAACTTAATGACCTACAGACTTGAAATTTTGGATTTTAAGTATGTAATTATAGCTTACTGGATGACGAAAATTTCTGTGTTCTGGTCTTATCCAGAGGTTCTCAAATAGGGGCCTGAAAATGCGACGAAATGGTTCCTGTAAAGATGGTACGGCAGTGCTTGCTTCGCGCTCGACTTGGCGGGGGCACTACCGTGCCCCCAGATCAGTGTATTTCTACTATATATTATGCATGTTTTATACATATTAACCTTCCACTTGAATTCCTCTATCTATTTAAAAAAAAACCGCAACAAAATCCGTTGCAAAGTTTTAAAGATTTAAGCATACATAGCGACAGACAGAAGTGTGACTTTGTTTTATACTACGTAATAATTCTATTCTCTCAACTGTTGAACGGATTGGATTGAAATTTGGCACACAGATAAGTACCGGGGGTAGACTTCCTTTGCAGGAGGTCGTCTAGGTGGGTACCCCAACAGTGCCAGTTATTCTACCGCCTGAGCAATGATGTGCAAACATTACTGTGCTCCGGTAGGAGGGCGCTGTAGCTAGTGAAATTACTGGGCTAAAGAGTCTTAATATCTTATGACTCTTGAGTAAGAAGCGTTGGTGCAGTACTCCTGGAATTTCACATCATTGTGAAATCCTAAGTAGCACTGTACTGATTATGGGCAGCGTTATCTCTTAACATCAGGAGAGCGTCTTGCTCGTCTTCTACATCATCACATAAAAAAAAGTTCGTAGATCCGATAAAATAGGAATTCTTAGGAGAGTAAAGCCGCGAGAAAAAGCTAGTTTCCTACATAATAAAGGAACCAGCAAGGATGGTTTACTAACACGGAAGAGCTGGCAACAAAACCAAGATGCCTGTCGAGATATTTTTTTATTCCTTATAATATGTTAACCTTTGACTACGATCTCGCCTGATCTTAAGCGACGATGCGGCCGGAGACGGAAGCAGACTAAACTTAGAAGGCGGGATAAAACCCGCCCTGACTTCACTGAACATCATGACGATAAAACCCGCCCTGACTTCACTGAACATCATGACAACACGGTCACATTATGCCCACTTGGTGACACGGTTTTGTCCAGTTCTATACTAAAGAAGTTTATTAAAATATTTTTATTTACGAATATTAGAATTAAGTATTAAAAATACTTTTATATATCTTTGCTTAGACATTGTGCTATATTCACGGATTGTGGTCTCACACTTTCGTGTATTTGCCTGTGTCACGTTTTATATCTAAGTGTTCAAGTTAGTCACGTAAGAGCAACTTTATCAATTCTCTCTGTCATGTATCAAATTAAATGCAATTTCTACTGTTATTTTTAAGTAATTTAAATTAATAAAATGATAAAAATATTTAAATGAAGTTTTCTATGCCTTCCTCTTCAAAAAACGAAGTAAAAAGTTCTTGATATTAACGATGATAAGAGTCGTATAGCTTACAGTTAATTAGAAGGTCTTACAAGGTTTATATTTAACAGACCATATATAGATTACTAGCTTATGCCCGCGGCTTTGCCCGCATGGCAAAATCCTTTCTTAGCGGATGTCTACGCTCTAAAACCTGCTTGTATATTAAATTTCAACTCAATCCGTCCAGCGGTTTGACCTGTGCGTTGATAGATCAGTCAGTCAATCAGTCACACATTATTTTTATATATTTAGATATAATTTATTTATTTATTTTATTATTCAGCACAACGCTAGGACTAACTTAATGCTAAAGTAGCATTTTCTACCAGTTGACCTGTTTCTAAAGAGAAAATTTACATGGATAATGAAGAAGTGCAGATAATATCAAGGACAGTAAAGAAAAACTAAATATTAAAACTACCAAACTAAGTTAAGTATATAGTGGTTATATCGTGCTATAGATGAAGTTGACACAGAATGAGCGCCGCGTTTGTCAACGTAGCCATGTTTTATACGGGGGGAGGCAGGGGCAACTGCGCCGACTTTATTATGAGATATTGTCGGTTAACTTGACTCACTGCCGCTGTAAGGACTTATAAACAGAATACAAAATGTTGCTTTCTCTGAACTCACTTAGAAATTTCTACTTTTTTGTTTAGCTTTCAGAAAAAAAGGATGTAATGATAAAATGGGAAGTTTCAGATAATCTATATTTTCAAGGAAAATTATGAGAAAATCAAATTATGTAAACAAATAAAGATAAGTCATAGTAATATGCCACCGTGTTTTAACTGCCTGTATATCCTCTCCATTTTGGTTCTTTCTTTGATAGTCTGGAAGAAATCGCTTTTTAGCGATAAGACCGCCACTTATAATGTATATTTTGTCAATAATTCTCAGCCTGTAATGTATATATTTTTTGTGTGGTATCTAATAAAACATTATCTATTTTTATATCAATCTCGTTTTTAATCTCTAGAAAGAACATAATACTTTTAAAAAGAACCTTTTAATAATAAAATTAGGCTTAATTAAGTTCCATTATAACATAAAACGTGCTAATCCATTACAAAATCTTAAAACCCGACCCTCACCATCTGCGCATTATATTCCGTTTTAAAATTAACACCAATAACGGCTTTCGCCGGAGCACGTCCATAAAAAGGGGTCTTTTATCACATCGAGTGCGTCCCACCCTTTCTCTGTCGGCCAAATTACCAGCCATTTGCGGTTATGGTACACTGTTCGGCTATACCCTGGGTTAAACAACGTCAGGGTAGCGTCGTCCTCGATTCCCCGTGACGAAGTGCCGTTTTTGTCACTAGATAGTGATGGCCCAGTCTCCCCCGGCTCGGTATAAACTCCTATATTATGGGTCTCGTGACACACACAACCTATTGGTGGGTAGAGTTATTACAACATACTTTGGAAGGTTGCGCTGTTTTAGGACTGTATCCTAAATATTTTCACAATCTTTAAGAAAATATGAGAGAAAATATGAGCTAAGTATTTACATAAAATGTGATGTTGTTATTATTTATTTCATAGTATGTTTTTTTAGTGTCTAGATTTTTATTTAAAGTAAAGGACAATACCAAAGCTTCTTACAAGCTAATGACTTGTGATATAGCGATAAAAACACTTTTGTACAAATCATTCATATAAATCTCTCTTAATTCATTCTTTTCACGTTTAAAATAAAATAAAAACAAAAATTTTTTCCTGACATGAATTTGAATACACAACATTCCCGTCATGAAGTGAGCGACGGGCGACCTTATAAAAACCTCGTTCTCATGTGAAAAATGTCCAATCCGACCCCAAAGCGGGGTGAAAAATACATGCAGCTATCTTGTAGCTCATTGGCCATATATTGCGGCGCCCTCTCCCGATCAGGGTGAACCATTTTTCAGGCATATCACGGCAAGTAAACAATGGCAACCGCGGAGACTGATGTGCGGAAATAACACGATTTACTGCAGAGATTCATATTTGAATTGTTTGCTCAGTTTTGTTTACTTTTGAACGGGTTCGAGGCTGTGCGACGTGACTTATGTTAAGGCTTTACGAGTTGAGTGAAGTTTTCTTGGTGGCAGAGAATATTTGCCTAAATTTTATATTCGGCCGCATCGAAACTTCAAGTTCAGGCTAGATCATCGTTAATGACTAACTTATATAGTGACTCTAAAATATATTTTATTATACTTACTCTATTTATTTATTTATTGATTATAATATCTGCTACACATTGATTTTTAAAAAAATAATTAATTTGCTAACTTTTACAATAAAAATTACCCACATTTTAAATTTGTACATCTGAGCTAAATATTCAGTGGACTAAAAGACTTATACTTTTTGCTAAAATTAGTGAAACTTCAAAAACCTATTTTATTACCTTTGAGCAACATTAATAATAAGACAAAAACCCCAGTACAACAGTAATATTATAAGCACAATAAGTGCAATTTCCTCACATAAAGCGAGCGGTGAAGAGTGGCGGTTGCCGTCACTTGCATTCCACTTTACACACCACAATTTTATATATTATGGCATTATATTATTCGAGGCCTACTTAAGTATATTATAACTTAGTAGTAGGTACTTTAGTATACTTAGCGACTTCGCTAATGGGAATTTGTAACAAATTTGACGGTTGACCGTTAAGTTTTACTGTAACACATACTAATTTAGTACGACATAATTATTATGTCAGCGAAAAAAAGTTGTTAGGCGCAGCTAGTTTTTAAATATTGTAAATAAATAAAAAAGAACTATTTATTGCCCAATTTAAAGAAAAATATACAGCTTTAGTGCTTAAGATTACTACTAACATAACAAATAGGCAGATTCACAACCGCAATCGAGATTATAAAGGCATAATATTACGTACTCGTATTATCTGATTATTATGTATGTATTTACTCTTATCCTACCTAATTTCACATGTTATTTACCTAAGAACATGCCATCTTAGTATTAAATCTTATATTCCAAGTAAACTGAATTAGGCCGTGTACTCAGTCATTCGGGATAATGAGATTTTGTTAACTCAGTTCACGATATAACATTTTTATTCACGGTAAGTTTGATGACCTTTGCCCTTGAAGTCACTTAATTTTATGTGGTTATGGGACTATATCCTATATATAATAGACTAAACCTAGAAGGTGGGATAAATCCCTAAGAACAAAATTAATTCCTCCAAGCTAGTTCCATCTTCGTCACGGCAGACAGCAATGTGGAATCCATACTCAATGATGGTGATGCTAGAAACTGACCACTGTCCGTACCAAGCGTTTTGTTTCTTAAGTCCAGGGGGCCTAGACAAGCGCCAATCGTTTGTCGCTATTGCTAAAAAAATGTACTGGCATGAAAGTCGCTATGGGAAAGCAAACGAAAACGACTGCCATTTCAGTACATTTTTTTAGCGATAGCGACAAACGATTGGCGCTTGTCTAGGGCCCCCGGTCGCATTTGATACACATTGCTGTCATCCGTGTTTCTTGAAAGAAACAACTTGACTTGAACTTTCTTTTACTATTGTTTGTTTTACGTGAATTATCGTCGACCGCACCATACATTCGCGCCATACATTCATTCTCAATCATCGTCACACATAGGCATATTAGGAATAACAAATCACAATCATGAAACTGCTGTGGCCAATCAACATATTGCAGTCGCTCAGTAGTGAATGAATCAGCTCCACCAATTCACGCATGACCAAACCAGCTCCCAAATCTAATTACAGCCGTCACAGGAACAAAACAGATCATCTCTAAACGGTTCCAGCGATCTGCGCGATTGTTTCCGAAATCATTTCCTTCCCTCTCATCCGTTCTCACGACTTTACCAACAGATATTTTCCTCATATTTGATACATGGACAAGAGAACCAAATAGAGCCCGCTTTCATGATTTTCTGTACAAAAACCAAATTGCCAACCCAGTGTAGGGCGTCTTTTGGCGAGATGGGGCGATGATATCCGGAGGGTCGCTGGGAGCGGTTGGAGGAGAAAGACGGAGGACAGAGGTAAGTGACGTGTCATGGTGAGGCCTATGTCCAGCAGTGGACAAACATAAGATGATGATGAAAATCGTCAAAACATGACAGGGTGCTGGGCAGTTGGCTAGTTTTGATCGGATTTCAAAGTAGAAACTCTTTGATTTAAAGACATTTCCAAATACGGCTAGTTTTTATTGGCTCGTTGAAAGTATAAACTCCTTTGCTTTAAAGATATTTGACATGTGTTATGCAGCGTCAATGCGCATCGTTGGCGACAGCTTATTTCCAGTGATACGCACTCTATGATTGAGTCCTCTGTGATTTGATAGCATTGTTTTCTTGCTCCGCTACAGTATAGATTGGATTGTCTTGTAATACTACTCAATATTTTACGTGGATTACGAAATGCTTTTCCACGGATCGATGTCATTCTTGATTTGATATTAGAAACCTTCAGGCTTAGATCATAAATCCAACTGGATAGGTCATTGTCAGGCCTCTTCCGCTGACAAAAAAGAGGCCGTTTGGCATGTGTTCTAGGTATGTACCTAGAACTTTACATATAATATTATCATTGTGAAATCCTGGGTGGCACTGTACTGATTATGGAGAGCGTTATATCTTACCATCAGGATAGTTTCTTGCTCGTCTTTTTTCTTTTTGGTGTAAAAAATCGGTTAAATAAAACTACTTGTCGGAATACAGGTTATTCTTGTGTGTGTATTATAATCGTATGCATAATATTTATTTATATTAGTATTTGTCAACGAAGTCGTATACGTGCGTAGTGACGTTATCGAAAATTTGTTAGTATGGTATCATTACAATATTATTGGTTTGCGTTATTGCCTCTCCCCCGCTGAGACTAGTAATAGACTTTTTCCCTTAGAAATAGGTTCTGGCGTCGTTTCCCATTGGTTTTATTCTCTAAGCCTTCAAGGGATTTATTTCGTCTTTGTTCCTTGATTATGAGAATATTGTGATCAATTTTCTGTATCAATGAACAAAATTGAACAAAGGTTGAGTTCATTTACCTAAAACAATTGAACATCGTTAAGAAGGCAAACAACACACGGCTCGCTTTGAAAGGATAATATGAGATCGTTAAACTTTTTATAGACGTCATTTTATAAATCTATGCAACTGAGATAGGTATTTACTTTATTGAATATGAAAATGCATGTTTTCTATTGAAGCGTAATATATTCTTATTGTACTGTCCTTAATATGATAAATGGGAAAGAATAGCAGATAAAGTGCTGATGTGTGTTTGTTACATCTTCATCTTAGACAGCTAAAAAGATTGAGCTGACATTTTCTGCATAGGAAGCTTAGCTACTTTTTAGTGTGGATGTGTAATGTGTATGAGTACCTACCTGTGTAATCCATGTAGAGAGCTTAGACCCAAAATTTACACAACTAACAGTTGCATATCAGTAGGCAAAGCGCTGAATGTAGCTAGGAAAGTCACCATTGTCTTGATCACTGACGTCTCAAGACTTTTTGGCGAACAAATTGAACATTACGTCACATCTTTAACATAACATCATCATCATTCCAACCGTAAACAAATTTAAAAATAAGCCCAGTATACATAGCCTCACCGCAGTTTAAATCTCGGGCCTTATATTCAGATTGAGTGGACAATCTCTTAAGCTCGCAATTAAGCTGACAAAAGGCGTCGCTTGATTAAAACTGAGGATTACTGGATTGTTTGATCGCAAGATTTGCTGATGGAACTTTGTTGACTGATCTCTCTATTATAGGAATCGCTGTTCAGGGTTGACAGATGAGTGCGAGAGAATTATCGAATGTAAGAAGAAGAATATGTAAGACTAGCTTGTGCTCGCTGCTTTACCCGCGTGGTAAAACCCTTTCTTACCGGAGGTCTACGCTCTAAAACCTACCTGTATGCCAAATTTCAACTCAATCCGTACAGCGGTTTGGGCTGTGCGTTGACAGATCAGTCAGTCAGTCACTCTTTCCTTTCATATATTTAGAATATTAGAAGCGGTAGTGGCTAAGGGGTTCTGTGGTGCAGATGTAATTCAGGATCACCGAGCTTGAATCCCGGCCCAACACAAATTATAATTAGTATGTGTGGTTTTTCCACTCACTATAGGTACAGGTGGGTATGGTTTAGCCTTGGCTAGTTACCACTCACTGGACAAAACGTATCACCAAGCGGTCATTATAGCCGTGTTCCGGCACGATCTTCAGTGAATCCAGGGAGGGATTTACCCCGCCTAGCGACCGTAGATGGTAGTAGACTAAATCTAGAAATCTGCTAACATTAAATCTACTATAATGAATTTAAAAAAATATCGTAAGGAAAAGGTAATCGAGGCACGTTACGGGTCACATTACAATTTTTAACACTGTTTCCCTTGACCACATACCCTTATCTCATCTGCTTCGTGAAAATTATCGTATATTATCGTTATTATGTAATATATTTATTGATATTATAATGTATATGATAGGTTATACTGACTCCTCTACAAAATCACACCCTACTCTTTAGGTTCAAACACTCCATGCAAAGCTGGTTGCCTGGAAGAGATCGCTCTAAGCGATAAGGCCGCCAATTGTAGACTTTTATATATTTTAGTTTTAAGTCTTTTTTGTTACCTTTTAACTGCAATAAAGAGTATTGTATTGTATTGTATATATACATACTCGATAATCGTATGTTCGTGATCGTACATGTACGATAATTATTGTATATCTGGCAACCCTGTTGTTGTTACGAGACAATGGACTGGTCTCAAACTTTAGCAAGTGTTGGCGACAGAGAAAATAATAACGGCGGCCAAATAGATTGCTAGAGACTTCTAGATTTGTCTGTAATAAGTATTTGTTATTTTAAACATTAAGGTCTAGAAAGTTCTATACGGTTCGCGAAAAGTCTAGATTTTTCCCGAAAGTTCTAGAAGCTTTGTTAGGTCTATAGAACAATTGAGAAAGTCCTAGATGTGTCTCGAAGTTTCTAGAAGCTTTCGGTACCTAGGTAGCGAACATGTATCCAGAATGTTCTACATATTTATTGACGCGAACGTATGAACTTGTTGTACCGCGACGTTTGTAGAAGGTTCTATTTAGAATGTAGTCGAACAATAAGATAGAGATAGACATAGCTGTTAGACAAGGACAGGTATAGGTTAACTAGTATAAAAGCAGTCGGAGGTCGCCGAACCGCAAGTAGTTTAATATTGTAATCAGTGAGTGCAAGTTCGATTAATATTTCAAAGTAATTGTGAACTATTGTGCTTTCGTGAATAAATCAAGTAGTGAGTGAAAAGTGACTTTTTCTTCTTCAGAGACTCTACCTCCAGAATCTCTGAGAGTGTTCATAGTGTTCTTCAGTGAGACAGGGTAGTTAGTGAGTGGTTCCTTGGATAGCTTGAGCCTAACGACACAGCAGGGGCTGAGACACACCGCTTTCGTTTGCTGTTGCGATTGAGGTGATCCCTACCCCAGGGCTATCTTTGAGCTCACAAGTCGCACGTCTTAGCGACTAACCCACAACTCAGCTTTAAAAAGGTGTCGCACCACAAGGGCGAGTACCACCAGCGCGGACTGGTCTGGCAATCCTTACCGGCCCTCAAGTACTCGCATAAGGGGTCTGTTACCCTGCGGTCCCCGCCGAATATAAAGGCGTGCCGCGCTAAACAGCAAGGCTTTTAATTAAAGGTATTCGTACAATCTAGACACGCGGCAGCGAGTCAAGCCAAGTTCAAGCAAAGGAACTGGCGACCGCGCCGTGTGTTATATTACACGAACCATCCAAAGCGCGTTTTGACGACTTTTTACACCCTCGTTATACAAAAACTATTACACATAGACAAGTCAAATTTGGCACATATACTTAAATATACGAACTATATCTCTGTTCCAAATTACAATAACACAGCTCAAACGGTTATTTAGATATAAACATCCAGTAATCGGTGAAGTTAATACATACTGAGGGATAGATCAAAAGTAATATCCCAGTTCCAGATGACCTAGAAAGTTCAAATTTGGCATCCAGATAGGCAAAGTTATAGTAACAAAGGAAAAAATCAGAAACTAGTAAATTTTAATGATTTAATAATATTTTTAAATTTAATAAAAATTGTTAATTTTAAAGTGTGGTAATTAACTTGCAAATTAAATATGATCCACCTTCCGGTTTCCGATTAAGCTGAAATTTGGCATGCATGTATAAATTGGATGACAATGCAATATTATTGTAAAATGGAGGTGATCTGATGATGGAGCTGGAAGGTGGCCATAGGGACTCCGTAAGTATATGACGCAACCCCATCGAGTTTGGGCTTATTTGATTTGTCTTGACGAGTACTTTGATACTATATAGTAATCAGGGTCTGATGATGGAGCTGGAAGGTGGCCATAGGAACTCCATAATTAAGCGACGCAACCCCATCGAGTTTGAGCTCGTTTGATTCGTCTTGACGAGTACCTTGGTGCTAGACAGTAATAATAAATGCCTGTTAAAAAAAATCACATGTTACCTACTATAAGTACAAACTACCTCTATGACTGATAATAATGGTATGGTAATTTTAAGTAGATACATTTGTTATATTGTTTATGAGTCACGATAAGGAGTAGATACCTAATACCTATTCTATTCCACCTCGATCCTCTCTCGTCGGCGGAGAGTAGAGCGACAGTCCCATGGCCGGTGCACCGGAAATAATTAAAATCAAATAAATATAAATTAAGTTCTAGTAAGCCCAAAGGGCTTGATAATTAATCTATATGATAGGGCTTACTATGACTACTTCATTTCTGATATGCGTCTGGTGGCTCAGTTATTTATTACATGTGGATTTTAAGAGCTTCACGTGAGAATAATATTATAACGAATGGAGTAGGTATTATACCACCTTTATTTTATTTAACCTTACTCTTATCAGTTTTAGTATACTTACATACAATTAAATGATAGGTATTTCGGACCACGCCAGCGCATTAGGTATACATCATTAAATTATGGATAAGTACCTACCTACTATTAAATTCTGTACAAAAAGTAATGATATCCTATCAAAAACATAAATGTGAAATTAGAGCCAAGTTCAATATTACGATATATGTATTATGTAGGTACCTATGCGTTAGTTGTTTGTTGACTTCAAAGACAAAAGAAGGGAGATCTAAATTGGTGCCAAGTTCAATGGTTAGTCCTGAAATATATTTATAACATAAAATATTCTATTACAACTTAAAATATTATTTCTTCTTATAACTTAAGATAAATATATTATTGCTTGAGATCTGACTTGGCTTGTTCTCATATTGTATTATGCGAAATATTATAATTAACTTGCCTACTAAAACTGTCTATAAAACTAGCCGCCGTGGAACATAGGGCTCTTTCGTGACTGTTTTTGTATGCAGGTATCTACTTAATAATATGTCGTATATGAGAACAAGCCAAATTAGATCTCAGGCAATAACATATTTATCTTAAGTTATAAGAAGAAATAATATTTTAAGTTGTAATAGAATATTATATGCCATAAATAAATTTCAGGACTAACCATTGAACTTGGCACCAATTTAGATCTCCCTTCTTTTGTCTTTGAAGTCAACAAACAACTAACGCATAGGTACCTACATAATACATATATCGTAATATTGAACTTGGCTCTAATTTCACATTTATGTTTTTGATAGGATTTATTTTACGCTAAGAATAACTTTCTTTGTATACAAAATGATCTCTTAATGTTTTGACCTTTCTCTGTTGTGATATTTGAGAGATATTAAATTTTTTTGATATTTTTTTATGGAATCTGTTAATTACTGCTTGCAAATATATTTTTATCATAATTATTTTGTGTTTATTTTTAGGTATATGGGTTTATTATAAATTAAATTCTGAATAAGATAATAATTTATAGTTTAAATACTTTTTTTTCTAGTCGGTTAATTTTTTCAGATGTACACGGAGACGAAAAGTCCAACAAAAGAGACCTTTGAATTTTCATCATAAGTCTATCTCTGACTCCAAATTATTAAAACAAGAGTTATGGAAGTCTTATTGAAACCACACAATAATCTACATCTACATCTACATCTACACTAATATTATAAAGAGGAAAGATTTGTATTTTTAAAATAAATTTAATTTTTTTTTTTTTTTTATCTTTGTCAATTATTATGTTGTATGTATTAATTGGACAATAAATTATATTTTATTTTTATTTTATTTATTTTGTATTTTTATATTTTTGTATGTTTGCAACGAATAAACTCAAAAACTACTGGACGGATTTAAATAATTCTTTCACCATTAGAATCATACATTATCCTTGAGTAACATAGGCTATGTTTTTGACTAAAAATAATTAGGGATCCTTATTAAAACTTCGATAATGTTAACCAAGGTATGAAAATTCAAGTCGTAAATTGTCTTTCATCGAATGCGCTGCGGAAACTATGGACGGTAGAACCAAAATATGTTCTACAATATTAAAGTACACATTATTATCTAAAAAAAAGTCCGCGGTACTATATATCTAACTATTGAAGTTACGTCACAATAACTACTTATTTTAAAGAAATGTTATCACAAACCAGACAATAGCGAAAAGATCACGTTATTCATGTCTTGGTATGAATCCTTATCTAAATAAATTATTTGATAATTAAGGTGGTTTCAGTATCTGTAGATTGCTTTTTGAATTATCAAAATTGACCATTGCGTTCAAAAGAAATCACGATTTCAAAAATATCAATGTTAAATACTGCTGGTCGCGCCGCGCCGATGCGTTGCTAGAGCTCGCGCTACATGGCGATAAGGGGTACGGGAGAGGGGCGTGCACGACTGTAACATAGGTAGCCGCGCGGTTCATTCGCGCGGTCGGCTCCATACGCAGCGGACGCTACCGACGTTGAATATTTTGATTCAATTAAGTCACGTTTAAATTTAGTTGAAAGGTAGTTTGACTGCCATGAATAGATTCAAGACAGTTTTCATTCCAAAATTCTTACGGGAACGGGAACAAAATGGAAATCGGTAACCGCTAGGCCTATTATGCTGCCGCGGACGAGTGCTTCGGCGTACCCGTAACCCCAACAAAGGTGTAGAGTAGAAACACTCCCGGGGTTTTAGTGGGTATCCCGCCAGTTGTTTTTGGCGGGGAGTCCTACATAACCACCTCTCATCCCCCCGTGTGTAGGTGGTATGCGTAATGCATTTCCCCGGGTAAAAAAAGGTCTTTTACGTTGAAATTTGGAAGTTTGACTGTCAGGAAAGGGTTTACAATAGTTCTCATTCCAATATTCTTCTCGGGAACGGGAATAATATGAAAATCTGTAACCGCTTGGCTAATTAAGCTGAAACTTAATGCAAAGGAAGTTTGGCTAACAAGAAAGTACAAGATAGTTTTCAACCCAAAATTCTCACGGAAACTGGAACAATCTATGTCAATGTCAATATTTAAAAGTGGAAATCTAACTGACATCGCAGGGATAAAACCACTGGACCGATTGACCTTAAATTTGTACAGCGTGTTTTTTTAGATAACGTAGGCGACCGATAAGAAGGGATTTTGTGAAATTCCCACGGGAACAGGAATAAAATGAAAATCTGTAACCGTTCAGTCTATCAATCTGAAATTTGGTTTAAAGGTAGTTCTCCATTACCATGAATGGATTTGAGATCGTTTTTATTCCAAAATATCTATGAGAACGGGAACAAAATGGAAATCTGTGACCGCTACGCCTATAACGCTGAAATTTAGTAAAAAGGTAGTTTGACTATCAGGAAAGGGTTCAAATAGTTTTCATTCCAATATTTTTTCCCACGGAAATGTGAATAATATGGAAAATTTTAACCACGTGGCAAATTAAGCTGGTATTTAATGCAAGGCTACCAAGAAAGAATACAAGATAGTTTTCAACCCAAAATTCCCACGGGAACGGGAATAATATGAAAAATGTAACCGCTAACCTGAATAGTTTGAAATTTGGTATAGTAGTAGTTTGACTACCAAGGAACGATATGGATTATTTATTCATCCCAATATTCTTATGTAAATTTGGTATAAAAGTTGTTTGATTCCCAAGCTCAAGCGCATGGCCTCATTCTCGCATCGTACGCTCGATTTGCGCATTGTGGATACTTACCTAACTAACTAATATGTGGGACTACACTAAACTCTGTAGGGTAATCTGACTGACTCATCATTATCATAGTAGAGACAAAATTCCTGAACCTAGAGTGATAAAATTTGGAATACCTATCCTATAGGTTCTTTTTAATACCTAAAAATTGAATAAGAAAGGATTTTGCGAGAACCAGGATATTTTTATCTGGGGGCACGGTAGTGCCCCCGCCAAGTCGAGCGCGAAGCAAGCACTGCCGTACCATCTTTACAGGAACCATTTCGTCGCATTTTCAGGCCCCTATTTGAGAACCTCTGGATAAGACCAGAACACAGAAATTTTCGTCATCCAGTAAGCTATAATTACATACTTAAAATCCAAAATTTCAAGTCTGTAGGTCATTAAGTTCCGAAGTTAAGCGAAAGCAAAGTTTCGCATTTTCGACACTCACTCACTCATGATCATCAAAATAGAACTAGTACTTCCCATAAACTCAGAGAGCTGAAATTTGGTAAATACTTAGAATTTATTGTATAAGCCATAGGAAAACTAAAAAAACATGCAATTTCGGTCTCGTTTTCGAGATAATTCATCTGCATAAATAACTTTGTAATCTCATATAAATGTATAGGATTACAAAGTTACATTTGCAGTCAATGGTTAAAATTGTGTAATATCCAACTTATTAATTCAAAATATATTTAAGGCATAGTATATGTATATGTGAGTGTGTATATGTGTCATAAATCGTCAGTTATGATCAGGCGATATCTAGCGTGGCCAACTAAAATAAGAGCCCAACCAAACTATTATAAGAGATCGACATACCGCCTTTACCACAAGCTTTTATTTACTTTCACCTGTCGGTCTGTCTGTATGTAATTAAATCTTGCAAGTTTAATTAGGCCCACTTCCCGGTATAATATTATTATGATGCATTGGACTAAGAGTGAACGCACACGTATCTAGATGGCGCTGACTGTATTTTAAAACGCGCTTACGGTTTGTATTTCTGATAACCTTATAATATAGCGTTTCTACAAAAATAAGTGAAATCCCACCAAAAACATTCTGTAAAAAACTAGCCAAGTCTCGATGGAGCTGCTTGTTTATCTCTAAAAAGTAATGAAATCTAGACAAAGTCGTGCCAAGTATAAGGTTCCTTACTGCGATTTCTTTATTATTATAGTTAATGTTGTGTGACTTGGCCGTTGAAGGGTACACAAGGGTATTATACCAGGTGCTCCATGACACTATTGCACCAATCTGTCCGCTACCCATTCACGATAGAAAATTTCCACTTGGAAAACGTTGATTGGATAACCAGTCAATTGTAGGCTTGATAAAGCTGCGTATTTCAATAATACTTATGTTTAGGCGACCCAAGTGTCATGGAGCATCTGGTTTTGTACCCTTGTGTACCCTTCAACGGCCAAGTCACACAACATTAACTATAATAATAAAGAAATCGCAGTAAGGAACCTTATACTTGGCACGACTTTGTCTAGATTTCATTACTTTTTAGAGATAAACAAGCAGCTCCATCGAGACTTGGCTAGTTTTTTACAGAATGTTTTTGGTGGGATTATCTTTTTGCTGAACTGATAGAGTTGAAATTTGGTATAAAGGTATTTAAGTATCAGGAGAGGATGTAAAATAGTGTTTATCTCAGATATTCCCCTCTTAGAGGGGGAAAAGGGGGCCATTTTTCTCCCATAAAAGTGGGGGTAAATGTTGTATTGAAATTTATAAAACCGCTGGGCCTAAAATTTAGTAGGTACGAGTATAAAGGTAGTTTGTATACCAAAATAGCACATAGGATAGTTTTTATATGTTAGAAATCCCCTTTTTAGAAGGGGAACAGTGGTGAAGTTTGTATGTGTTATCTATATTCGTTAGGCCAATTAAGCTTTTTTTAGGGTTCCGTAGTCAACAAGGAACCCTTATAGTTTCGCTTTTGCTTCTACAAAGGTTAGTTTAAGTACCAGGAAGTACACAGAATAGCTTTTATCCGAGAAACCGCCTTCAGAGAGGAAACCAGGCATTCAAGAGTTTGTATAAGGAATCAGTATCCGTCGAACTGACGTAGTTTTATTTGGTTTTAACACAGTTTGAGTCCTGGGACAGATATATGGCATAGGATAGTTTTTATCTCTGAAATCTTTTTAGTATCTTCAAACATTATAAAGGCCGCGGCAGTGGCCGATGAAGCGCCAGAAGCTACTAGAATATTTTAAGATAGAAATATCATAAATAGGATCACAAGTTGTAAAAAAATTAGACTAAATTCATGTTAAAATGCGAATTTAATGTTCGTGATCATTGTCTATTTTTAGCAATATTTTTTTAAATCTGTAGATTTGTCATTGAAATATTTATTGCGTAGGTCTTATTATTTCATTTTATTTTTTTATTCATAATGGCACCCGAAGCGAAGCGAGGACGGGCCGCTAGTAATTATAATAAATAGGCACATAATATATAGAAAAATTTGAAATTAAAACAATAATTTCTAACCATACTGTAACAATTGGAGTTCTTATCGCTAATTGCGATATTTCTATATCAGAAATAATAATGTCAGTAAAACAACAGGCAGGTTTATCGTTAATTCCTCTTTCCAACAATAGAGCTGACAAAAGCCTCCAGATGAAGTCAGGTTGATTTGTTCGAGAAGTGATGGCAGTTTCTTGATCCCTGCAGTTCTATATAATTACTGTTCAGACAATGGTGCTAATTGTTCTTTGGCTTGATACTGATTTATTATAGGTACTTGAATTATATATTGTTTGAAACGTGGAGGTAAAGCCATAAATAAAATATATATTTCAGGAAATTTCACAGAGCGCTACCTAACCCCAATAATAAATAATAATAATAATTGAGGTTTATACTTCAACAGAACAGGTTACCCTACTTACACTGTCAGAGTCAAATCACAATTTATAGGTTGTGTGGCTAACCTATATGTCGCAGTTTCAGGTCGCCGAGATTACTACTGGGCCTGCAACATGACTTAACGACTGCCTCCTACATATCTTATAGGCTATCTGCGCACATAATATCTTTTACATGTCATAAAAACTACCAATGCACAGTTTTACGTGCCTTCCAAACACGGGTTAAGATTTTTAGTACCTATTATAATCGTAGAAGTTCCTAGTAATTATACTATTTTTTTGTTTAAAATGGGGGACAAAGAATAAAGACGCTAATTAAGCTAAAATTCTAGCTCAATTAACGCAAAAACTAAGCTTAAGCTGCACTAGAAACCTATAACACTAACCCGGTCCACTTACTGAGATTCAGATTAAATCCGGCACATTCTAAGTTTACATTGTGACTCAGCATTTCACCCGGGCTTATTAACAGTAATTAAGTTTTTAATTAAGTGTATAACTTCTCAACGGCTAAAGCCAACATTATTTTTATAATTAATTTTACAATGACTTGCAAGCTGGGCACTGTTACTACTTGTACATCGTAAACGATTGTACAAATTGCATTCTATTAGCCATTTTAAAATCTAGTATAAAATATTTAGACATTGACGTAAGACTAGCAACTTCCGTCCCACTATTAAAAGTAATTGGCGTTAGTAAGAGAACAATGACATTGGGAGTAGCTACAAATTGTATGCAATGACAGCGCGAGTAGCAAGAGTAGCGTCTTGATATATGTCAGTTTAGTTTTGACAGTGGGACGGGAGTTGTTAGTCTTATGTTAATGTCAAAGTGTGCTCGGGGCGCAGCAGGCATTACTATTTTTCGGACATGAGAGAAATGTTACCAGCAAAATAACTGGGAATGACGAGTACCAACAACTAATAGTATCTCAAGGTGACAGGTGAAGTGCAGTACCACGCAGAATTTAAAATTAAAATACAAATAAATTAACCTGTATTGAAAATTTGAGATTTTTGAGAAAATTTGATAGCAAGCCACATTTTTCATACCAAGATCTTCAAGATTTCAAGCAGTCTTCAAATGACATTGAATTCTAGAACCTTTTTATAAAAACTCTATATTATTCTAGTATACTATTTCTTTTCATTTATAGTAAGGTGAACAATATTGTTTATCTGTCTGAATTGCCCAGCGGTCTGGAACCTCGATCCACGAGACATTCAACGCTTTGATTTAACTCGACTGTCGCCCATTGATTTTGAATCTATGGCCGACCGACAATGTACACGTTTCCACTGTCCTCTAGACAGCACTTGATAAATGTTGGCTCAATTGTGGAACACAAGTGATTAAAAAAAATTATAGTATTGACTCCAAGTTAGTTGTGATTAAAAATTAAACTGATATCTAGCTTTCAATGGCAGTGCAAGGATGAGTAGCACATTATTATTTATTAATTTCAAAAAATAAATTTCACGCTTTGAAACTAAAAACCTAATATATAAGTTCAGGCTGGTTATTGAATATTCTGTGATAAATCGTTGAATATTACTCGTGTATTTAAAAAAAAACTTGAGAGGTGTCAAGGAACACCCGGATGGAACGAAGTTCCTTTCGATTAATGAAAATATCTGGCTTGCTTTCTATAAGAGAGAGAGAGAGAGAGAGAAACATGCGCACGCCGCACAGCTTACAATAGCTTACTAGAGCAAAAAGTGTCGTGACAACTTTTCGTAAGATTTTTTTCCGTCTAGCCCCCTTTCACAACGCGCGATAAGGAACATTTATTCCGTTTTAAACCTGGTTGCAAATGAATTAAGATATTTTTTTTATCACAGAATCAGAGCTGAAAAAGCTAATGCAATCAATAAGCACAATTTTACGAAAATATTGAGACAGTGACAGCGCTTACAAAAGTATGCTTTAGGCTTTCACAATGTCAGTTTCACATTTTTGCAAAGTTTAGACATTTATCAGGACCATTCCGCTTTTAATTTACTTCGTGGAAAACACGTTCAATGGAAACAGCCAAATCGACCGTTAAAGATATAGACGGTGGACGCTGAATAAATATATTATGTTGGTCACATTTGTTTTGGAATTGGAAATAGATGTGCTAGTCTATGATAGGATAGGTTTAGATGTATAAATCTTAGATAGAATATTTGAAAGTGCTGGGAATGCAATTGAAAATTCAATTGAATTGTTCAACATTTTAAGTGTTACTGTTATCAATAGTTACAATGCAAAAAAAACTGTAATCTTTAAAATAAACAACAAAACATTTATGATTGAAAATATGACAGTTAAAGTAATGCTTAATCCGTATTTTTTTTTTAATCGTGGCAAATTCCTTTTTTGACAAAAAACAAACTAACAATACTACAGCAGTAAAGAACACTTTTATTAACCACAGATCGGCCACAAGCCGATCTACAGAAAATCTAAGTGCTCCAAACCACTGTCAGTTGGCAGAGTGCCCAGAATGCTGGCAGCATTGCCACGTTGAATGACAATACTTATACGTTGGGCCAAATATACCCCAGCATTTCGGTCACACGTCGCCTCGACCAAGCACTCAGATAAATTTTGGAAAATGCGGTGAGCTCCCGGACCCCAAGGACCCAAAGTCTCTACCCCAAACGGCTCAAAAATGTAACCGCTATCGAGGTTAGCATATTTACGCCACTTGAGCCGCTCAGCAGAAACTGCCGCCGCACCAGCCGCAATTTGAGTCTCTGGAAGATGTGAGGGCGCCAGTGTATTAACGCAAGTCGCGTCCCACACTAACGGCCGACCTAACCCATTCCAGGGAATCAAAGTCATACCGTCAGGTGCTTTATTAGTTGACATTTAGAATATTGTTTTTTAATTATAAAGATATCCACAAGTTAGTTCAACCATTTGGTCACGTCGTGATCCCTTAAATCTTGATCCCTGACCCTATATTTCGGCAGCAAACGGCCTGTGCAGAACTCACAGGCTATGCAAATCAAAGCCTTTGACGGCTTATAATCCGTTCTAGTTTTCTCTCTTAACAACGGAATAGATTTGTTTTGTGTCTTTGAGATGCGATGTGCCCCCGCTTTCTCGTGTGAAAGTGTCAAACGTAACAGTATTATGTCAAAAGTACTTATCTTACCTTACACTTACTTATAACTGGATCAAATAAATTTTAAAAAATCGCGGCAGAATATTGAATAAGGTCGTAGTAACCGACCCAGATGGAATCTCACATTGTGAAACCCTCGCACCGTTAAATCCTACTTGTCTGAGTAGGAAAATTAAAATACAAGGAATATCATGAACTAAGAGAAGTTTGCCTAGTAGTGAAGTAGTTCAGAAATATGGCTTTATTAAATGTTGTTTAAGTCCTCGGGTTGTTCTATTATTAGGGAAAAGTTTTATTATCTTCTTTTTTGTTCATTTATCTCGTCTTGAGCAAAATTTTTTTTATACAAAGAAGTAAGAAGACGATCAAGACGCTCTCGTGATAGTAAGAGATAACACTGTCCATAATTAGGACAGTGGCACCCAGGATTTCACAATGGTGCACTACACTGTTCTAGGTGCACTGTGCCAACGTTACTTACTCAAGAGTCAAGAGTGTGAAGACTCGTACAGAAGATTGCACGACTCTTCAGCCAAGAAAAAAACTCAAATATAAAAATACTTCTGAATAAATAGTTACCAAATAGTACATTATTAAATTGCAGGTCAATCCATAGCTTTCAAGAGCATTAATATTCAATGTTTATTGTTATTATAATGCTTAATAGAGTTATCTAATCTAACTTTAAAATGTTTACAATCTAAACTCTATTATTTATGTACTACAAATTGATTTAGCAACGTTTTCAGCGCTTGATCTAATTACTATTTATCGGAAGGCTATTTAGAGCTTTATCCCTGAATGTGATTGACTAAATAATGAAGTGTAATGAATAAAGTATTTTCTATTGATGATGGAACATTTCAATCGGTTGATGTCATTAAAATGTTAAAACCGCTGGGCGAATAGTTATTATTCACAAGCTGCACCCAGCGGTTTTACCCGCTGTACTAGCCTATGTGTTATTCCTAACACAATAGATCCCAATGGGTCGATGTGTTGCTGACTTAGTTAGCCCTCTATATAAGATGTGTTATTCCAGGTTCTTAGTTTATATCTATACCAAATTTCAGCTCAATCGGTCCACCTGTTTAGGCGTGAAAGAGTAACAAACATACATCCATACATTCTTTCTAACTTTCACGTTATATAATATTAGTAAGATTGTTCTGTAAAAAGTACCATACGAAATGCAGTACCGTGACGTAATAAATAATCTTGGTTGAAACTCAATCAACTCCACCCACATAATTACAAGTAACAAGTTAACAAGACCGACGTCTTGCCCCCGGACCCTCCCCATCCATCATATAGACGAGGGTTACACAACTATTTTTTATTCATACATTCGGAGCTAAGTGCCCCCATATGTTAGCTAACTGAAGGATAACGCGGACTTTTTGGACTTGAAGTTGGGATCTCCTCTGATTAATGAAGTACACGAGGACTTTGGATTTTTGAGGCTTCTAGGCTAGACCGTGACTTATGACTAATGATACAAGGTTTATTTTTTGGTTCGCTTTAAATAAGCGTTTGACCTCTATTTGACTTAGACGGTAAATGAGTATGTTGTAAAATATTGCTTCTGGTCAGTAAAAATGTACTACCTTGACTTTAGAATTTAAGTCAGGAAGTATACCTCTACAGGTACACAGAAAACAAGGGAGCTTTCTATTTTTTTATCGAGTTTTTTTTTCCCGCATGGGACAAATATTTGTGTGATCCACATATATTTGTTTCTGGTCTGGGTGGCTTTCTGTATCAATTATAAGTATGTATTTACAAAAGAAAAGTATATAAGTATTATATCCGTTATCCTAACCACGTTATTTATCGTAAAAAATAGCAAAAGGGGTTTCCGTCATATTATTTTTGTTACATTGACGGAAAAAAAATCTTGTTTTTCCCTAATAAAATGTTATTTAGTAAAATTTTGTTGAAATCAGTCAGTTTATTTAATTTATTTGTAAAAAGTTTATTAATCAACTTTTATATTCAATTTATCCAGAAAATAACAATATAATAATTATTCTCATAAAACTATTTTACCTTTTTGTTAAAAAAAAAAGTTAAGCTACTGCAAGTAATATTGGCTTGGTAAATTGCGTCAGAAACACTCGCTCCCCAATACATCAACGTTGGACAGCTTGCGTTACATAGCTATTGCATTTTATTGACGAGCTAGGGAATTAGGTAGAGAACTAACTGGTTAAGTTTTTGCGTAAGTTTTATATTTAGATTTTAAATCTTGGGGTACTTTTTTAGTTATTCGTTGAAACTTGAAAAAAAAAAAGGTAGCACTCCGGGAGTGCCGGCAGAAGTGAAAACTTCAATATTAACGTTGTGTTTAATTATAAGTATAAAAATACTATCATTTATGAGGTAGAATACAATGTTTATTTATTGCGCTATCGTACACAAATATGACAATTTATATGTTGTTATTTATAATATTATATCGTTATTTATATATTACATTAAATTTTATCTCTCAGAAAAATCAACTTCCATCCATAATTTCGACGACTTTTACACCATCGTTATTATCAGAATCATCATCCCAAATTTTTACAACTGATACAATTGGTTTATGATAACTGAAGTAAGAAACAAACAGTTTTGATTCGAACCTATTTAAGTGTCTAATAAAGACCGCATCAATAGTAGTTTTGTATTTCGTTGTGCTAAAATTGCGATCATTTGACATAGTTAAACCAAATTCACAGAGCAGCACACTCAAGCACGGTAGAAAGAGTGAGAGATACTAGTTCCTCTCCCTTCCCCTCGATCTTACGCTTTTTCGATCAGCATCACGTAACCCTGACGCGAGTTTGAAAGTTTTTACCCATACAAAAAAGTGCTCAGCGCCGCTAAAGAAGTTTTCACTTCAAAAAAACATGAGTATGAGCAAAAGCGTTGATGCAATATACAATTTAATTTTTTTTCGTCATCAGTGTTAAATCCTGGGTAGCAAGCTCTCCTGCTTGTAAGAGATAACGCTGCCCATAATCAGCACAGAGCTACCCAGAATTTCACAACACAGAAAATTCTGGGGCGCTGTGCCCCAGAATCTTACCTTACTTCTTGCTCAAGAATCAAAAGATGTTAAGATTCTTCAGTCTAGTAATTTTACTAGATACAGTGTCCTCCTACCAAAATACAGTAATATTTGCACATCACTGCTCAGGTGGTATTTCCGTTGAGCTTCAACATGGGACTTTTTAAAAGGCATGTGAATAGTCTTGAAAGGTAGGCAACATACCAGAGGTACCCCTGATCCCTAGTATTGCAGGTATCCATAGGCGACGGTAGCCACTCATCATCAGGTGGGCCGTCTGCTTGTTTGTCACCTATTTTATAAAAACAAAATAAACACACACGTTTGTATTTTTATTATATTGGAAGGTAATAGAAAAGAACATGAACTTCGTCTTTATAAAACTTTGTTTTAAATGGAGCTTATAGCCTTGCTTTAGTTTTAAAAGATACTCGTATATCTTTTTAATTATCTGACCCACTTTTAAATGCCTTTGAAACGTATTTAATCTCGTGAGATCTCTAATCTTTGCTTAGCTACTGAGAAATATGAAAAGAAATATTATTTTATTAAATAAAAATATTTATTAAAGAAGGAATAAAAAAATACTTCCTATTTATAGGAACTATGCTTCGCGGTTTACTCACTAAAAAGTATCCTATGTGTTGTTTCAAAGTCTAAACTATCAACAATCGACATACCTATCTATAAAATTTTACCCAATCAGTTCAGCGTTTAAGACCTCAGTATAAAACAAACTACAAACACACAGATCCACACTTTCATATAATTATAATATTGTATATAATATTATGTACTACCTCTAGATTATGATTTGTTCGAGTCATTGCCCGCGCTGAAAAATCATTACTTATGAGTATCTATAGGCCTAATTTCAATCCAATCCGTTCATTGGTTTGAGCCGTGCGTTGACAGAACAGTCAGTCATACATTCTTTTCTTTTATATATAGAAATTAGGAAATAAAAAATCGAGTAAAAAAAAACCCTATAAACAAAGCCGGCTCTGTGGGTGGGTTAAAATTGTTAACCCTTTACGCCTCACCATATTTCCAAATACCGCTCCAAAATGCGGGTAGCCCATCAATAGTTTTTAATTAAACTATGGTCGCTGGGTGGAGCCAGTTCGCTGTGGTTATTGAATATTCCAGCTCTTTTTACAGCGGCCATTGTGCCAGACTTCAAATATAAAACCAACGAAACATAGTTGATATATTGAGGTTGATGCCGCAAGCGTATATTTGTTTGAAAACCAATCGAGAATTTTTGGCGTTTTTTTTATTCGAACTCGCAGCTGTATTGACTCACCTATTTTATAATGGTTTCAATAATAGAATTTGCTATCTACTATTAGGTCTACTAGGAATTTCAATTGGTACCTACAAGTAAAGTAACGTTAGCCGATTACAGTGGCTGTTTTACAAAGTTATTTAAGAGGCGCAAAGAATTACACAACATTTATAAATTGATTTTCTATAAAGTTGTTAATCTTATAATGCTTTGTATAATATATTATTATCATCTTGTGTGTATATTTCTTTCTTTCTTTCTTTATTATGCTTTTCATTCAGAGACTTTAAAATTATTTACATTCTTTATATTGCGTTTTATTGTAAAGTTTTTTTTGTACATTTTTTATGTTTTGATTAATAAATGGTATACATCTATCTTGATGAAATAGCCACTCACGCCAGTCATCCTGATAAATAACCAGTGGAACCACACTAGATTATTACGGCGGCAGCTGTATTGACAACCATACACAGGGTTAATAATAATAAATAATAAAATAAATAAAATCGTTTTATTTCAGGCATAAAAAACCCATAGGTGCATAAAAAAAAATTCAATTAAGTACAAAAAATATGTTAAAATGTAAATTTAAGTAGTATAGTATTATAATAATATACGCGTACAACAACTTGTAATAACAAGTTTGGTCATTTGTTGTTTCCGTTCAGGTGAACTGATGTCCAGTATTTAAATATCGGACTACTAACATTTTCCGAGACAGCCCGAAGTATAACATTATTGGAGTGACTGATACGACTCCAGAATGACGCTATCCGCGACCTAATTATGGCAAAAAAATCCGGAACCCTCGCATTCGCAAACATGTTTGACGCACTGCAGTACCTTGGCAGCTTCATAAGAATCCTGTATGCATCATTATACTGTACTCTTATGGTATTGATCGCCTTACGAGTAAATGATGTCCACAATTGGCACGTATAAAGGCATAGGCAATACGCTTGAAAGAGTGTAGTTTTGACATCTTTACTACAGTTACCAAATCTCCGCGCAATCATGTTGCTTCTTACTGCGAGGGCCCTACGCTCTCGTTCTATGTCGCAGTCATCCTGGAGTCGTTCAGTCAGTATATGCCCCAGATACCTGAACTGCTTAACCACCTTAATCTCTGCACCATTTAAAAACACTCCCGGGATCCTCTCCGGACCAATTCGACCCGACCTGAACACCATCACTTCCGTTTTAAGGACGTTGTATTTCAGTCCGTGCGCATTAGCATAATGCTCACAGACCGAAAGCAACCTCCTCAACCCCTTGATCGAAGGACTGAGGAGCACCATATCGTCAGCATAGCTAAGATTGTTGACGCATGTATTGCCAAGGTGACATCCAATCTTAGTACTCCTCAGTTCCTCGATCAGAGCATTCAGGTATTGGTTAAAAAGGTCCGGGGAAGTTAACCCACCTTGACGAACGCCACATTCTAGCCTGTACTTGCTAGAAGTTGTGTTCCCCCATCTTACATTGTTCATTTGATTTCCGTACCAGTATCTCAACAGATTCACTACTTGACCAGGAACTTTAGCTCTCTTTAGCTTTGCCCAGAGAATTTTATAATTAACTAGGTCAAAAGCGCGGCTTAAGTCTAAAAAGCAGGCATAAACTGATGTATTTCGACTAGTATAATATTGCACTGTACTTTTTAAGCTAATAATAGCTGCATCTGTTGAGAGACCAGCACGGAAACCAAATTGCGCATCGTCAATCGTAAGGTGTTTTTGCAGTTCAGGATGCAATAAGCGCTCAAGTATTTTTCCAACTATTGTACCTAGCGAGATCGGCCGATAGTTGGACGTACAGCTGAGATTGCCTGTTTGGTTTTTAGGAACAGGTATAACAGTTGTTCTCATGAGATCTTCAGGTAAATAACTAAATTTTACACAAAGATTAAACAGGTCGCACAGATGTCCAGTTAGTTTTTGACTGCCCCAGACAACGTGCTCCACGCTGAGACCATCATGCCCTGGTGATTTTCCCTTCTTCATACCCTTTATAACCTTCGCGACTTCTTTACTGGTAAACGTGATATTTTCCTCTTCTGCATTGCTATCATGGTCCTCAGCGTCGAGCACACCATCCGTAGGTAGTGGAACAACTGTAAACTTTCTTGCAAATAATTCTGCTATAGCTGATGGTTCCTGTAGGCCCTCTACGGAGACCGGCAGACTTTGTTTATAGTTAAATTTCTTTGTTGCTTTCCAAAATTTTACAAAGTTCTTTTCATTTCTATGCAAGGCCAAAATATTACTTTTAATCTCATTTTCATTTTTCTGACACCATCTAAGCTTGTTTTTAAATTCAGATCTACTGTCACGCATATTTTTATAGATTTCACCGTCAGAGGGCCTACCGGAAACCACCCAACATTTAAAGTACATTCGCGCTTTTTCGTGACTGTCTCGGACATGATAGTTCCATCCTACCACTTTCCTCTGTCTATTATTGTCACCTGAACGGGAACTAACAATTGCAGCATTCTGCAGCACTTTTATAATATGTGTATAATATCTGTCAATATATTTAAAATAATCATTCTTATTATGTTCACAATCATAAATATTTATACAATCACAGTTAAAAACATCAATAAATGAGTCCAAGTTATTAAAACAATATTCCCCGTATAAATTTATTTGTTTGGTGTTCCTGGTACCCCATTTTATGTATTTGAGTGAGTCACTTGCATCGTCGACTGTTGTACCGGTAACCGAGTCAAAACTAGCAACGTCACATTGTATAAATAGTGGGTAGTGGTCTGACCACACGACATCATACAAAACTTCAACACCGACCACCGTTAGCCACGCAGCTTGTGTTGTTAAACAATGGTCTAACCATCTTCGACTACCATGTGACTCACTCTGGAATGTGTAGGTGTCAGAATTATATCCAAGTACATTAATGTCAGCACATTCCCATAAAGAATCTTTACAAAACTGTGTCATTTCACGACCGAAATGCGCCCCTGGATGTGCGTTAAAATCGCCAACAATATAGACTACCTGTGTATCAGATTCCTCAATTATTGCACTTATTTGTGCCAAGCAGTCAGTAAATTCCGGCAAGTTCTCAGAAATATCTACCGGCATGTACACATTCACAATTATAAAGGAACTCGTGCCCAATAAGACACGAATCGCGTTAATTCTATTATTTTTACATTCTATCGGATATACATTAGTAAATTTATTTTTGTTCCACATTATAGCTAGACCTCCATATGGTCGTCCCCTAAGAATACCCTCTGATGTGTCTACTGAAGATTTAGCTCTACAACCAAAACCTTTATTAATTTCATGAACATAAACATAATACCACTGATCAATTGTAGCGAAGCTCTTTCGCTTCACAAGCCTCGGCGTTAAGTGAATAACTATTATATTATCTTTCATATTCAAAATGTGTACGAGCCTAATGAAATGTACTAAAGTTTTGCAAAAATATAACGTGAATAAGTTCACCTTAAAAAAATGTTCAGAAATTTGTTTTTTTTTTTTTACTCAGACAAATTAAAATTATTGTATTATTATTATTTTACTTAGCCAGTCCCACTGCTGGGCAAAGGCCTGTCCCAAATTCCTCTATTCCTTTCGATCTACTGCCGCCTCTACCCAGCCAAAGATACAAAGATAGAATTAAAAATTAAATCAGAAACCAACTTTTGTACACAGATAACATAACACATCAGTTTTCATAAAAAATACATTTTCACATGCAAAAACAATAAAAACAACTCGTCAAGTAAAAGCCGGTTGTATAATCTGATTCAGGCTCAATTTTCAAGCATATTAAACAGCACAGTGTATCTCTGTGCAATTATTTTTGTGACAAATTGTGCCACTTTGCGCAACTACAATTATAGTCGCTACTCGAGGGTATAATCAGTCATTGGCACTGTTTAATGTATTGGTCTCGCATGGGTTCTCTGTAATTTAATTGTAGAACTAATATTTAATGTAGTTTTGTTAATAGATAAATAAATAAAATAAATATTTCAGGACGTTTCACACAGCGCCACCTAACCCCAAACTAAGCAACTTAATGCTTGTTATTATGGTGGTTAGGATAACGGATATAATACTTATATACTTTTCTTTTGTAAATACATACTTATAATAGATATTGAAAACCACCCAGACCAGAAACAAATACCTGTGGATCACACAAACATTTGTCCCATGCGGGAATCGAACCCGCAACCTTCTGCGTTGCAGGCGGGTATTAGCCCACTGCGCCACAGAGGTCGTCAAACAGAGGTGTTTTCATAATAAGGATTTGTTATCATTATAAAATGTTTTTCACTTCTTCAGCACGAAAAAGTAGCCTTCCTTGCCGCAAAAGTAGTTTAAAAGTAAAAATGATTTAAAATTTGAACACAATTTTGGTCAAAAATAAAGGAGGATGTTCATAAACTAAGTTTGGCATTGTGATTTTAGTATAAAAGCACGCTACTTTG
Organism: Hemithea aestivaria; assembly: GCA_947507615.1. Classification (NCBI taxonomy): domain Eukaryota; kingdom Metazoa; phylum Arthropoda; class Insecta; order Lepidoptera; family Geometridae; genus Hemithea; species Hemithea aestivaria. The sequence goes on from OX382332.1 coordinate 468,268, forward strand.
CTTGTTCTTATAGCAATTTAATACTAACAAGGATAAATTAATTTAATTTGTAGGATAACTTAATTTGTAAAATTGACTGATATAAATAAAGGTTTTCCATATTGAGTGATTCAAGCAAAAAAATATCTCCTTTATCTATGTATAAACGGAAACTTGTAAGAAAGTAAACAACGTTAAAAAAGCAAAACCTTATTCAAATTATGATTGGTTCATAAATAAAAATAACACCAATATTGTGATGTAGAAAAGTTCCCAGTTTTTATTATTTCAGGCAAAAAGTTGGAATAAAAAGGCATCTCTTAACCATTTGGTAATGAAAACATTTGCTTTATTTGAAATATTCATAAAGGGTCTGTTCGAAGGTTGTAGTGAACAGTAAAAACACGTAGGTGCCTCACAGAGTGTTTAATAAACACAGACTCCTCACTTTAAAACATTTTAAAAATGGAGAGGCTGGTGTTGGAAGAAACCAAGAAAACTAAACTGGTTGTGTTTCCAAAGAAGTCAGGTCAATTCTGACGGTTTCCAATCAATGGCATCACCACAAGCCTTGAAAACTGCTGCACTTATTTTCACATTATTGAAAACGCATATTAAAGCATAAGAAACCGAGATTCCATAGTGTTATTCCAGGGTCTCCTCCTCCATCAGTCGTGTTCCTCATGTCTGAGGGTCATGACCCCCTCCATCTATGACTTTAGTCCGAACAATGGAGCGCCATCTGCTCCTATCTCCGGCTACCCGGAGAGCATCGTAGACGGTAGAGTCGAGCGTGGTGCGGATCTGGTCGGACCAACGCATTGGGCTGCGGCCACGTGGACTTTTCCCATCCACCAAGGTCCATTCCAGGGTCTAAGCTATCTTTATACAAAGAAAGAGTAACAAACATAGATCCAGACATCTTTACATCCAAACTTTCACGTTTATAATATTAGTAAGATTGTTCGTTTTCCAAAACACCAGCTATAGAATATGACTTCACTTTTATTTATAGAGGACGGTATCTGCCACTATAGAACACTGCGGTGCCTGTGCTGTTATACTCCTTAAGTTCAGCTGTAAACATTTCTTATTCAGTGAGTTTGTTATTCGAAACCGTTTTGATATTTGTTGGAAGTTTTACTATCGTTTACAATGTCTGTTTTTATATTCTCCTAACATATTTTATGGGAGTCAAGTTGGGAAACTTACTGAATAGAGACTGGATGGTTGAAAAGTTGGCGTCTTTTTAAATTTATTGATTTATTATGCACATGCTTCTTATGTCTTTCGAATAATATGTGATCATTCGTTGCTCAAGTAGCGTGGAGCCATTGTTTCTGTTAGTATAGAAATTTTGGGCATAATTATTGAGCAAAGCAAATTATTGCTAAAAAGATTCAGTGTGAAGCCTTAACGAGCTCTTTTAGACTATCTTCCTTTTTTCTATCTTTCTTTCTTTTAGACTCTATGTGTTTTGTATTTTTATAGATATCCTTTTAACCCCGATTTCCAAGAAGGTGGGTTACCACCCTGGCTACTTTGAACACCCGGCAAACGGTCATAATGACCGCTTGGCGAGACGGTATCGTCCAGTGGGTGGAAACTAGCCACAACCGAAGCCTACCAGTACCTAAAATTGTAAAAAGTAAATTGTAATTGTCATTGGTGCGGGCCGGGATTCAAACTTGATGTTCGAGAATTTCATCTGTACCACATAGCCCCTTGGCCATCACCGCTTTAAAAAATGGAACGTTTTGTAGCTTTTGAAAACGTTTGCGGCTGCATTACTATCACTATGGTACGAGCCTAACATAAATATCACAAATCTTTCTATGTATCCATATCATCCACCATATCAGGCAAGTCTGCCATCTCACCTTTTTCTATAACTTTTTATATGGCCAAAACCTTTCACAAGTTAATTAGTAAAATAAAACAACTTCCATTAATCCTAAAACCAATCTCCACGTAGAGTTCGTGGACCGATAACCGTAACCATCTCCTGAAATTAGTATTCAGAACTCAAAGTTCAAAGTTAAATCCAGAGAAGCTATCTCGTTACAGTTTTAGACCAATCAATAGGGCTTCTAGCACTATATTAGGCTAATGGGAATTAGCTCGTAGTTAGTGCTTCCGTAACTCATGATATTGCCTTCCTACTTGTTATTAATCTTACTTTTACGTTCGTAATATGTATACGTAATCGTACGGTTTTACGTTGAAAAAATACTGTAAAATCATTTCAGCCATTGAGGTTCTGCTTTGTAAAACTGTAAAGTTTTTGTGTACTGCAGTTTCATCTGCCTGAAATAATTCATTATTTCATGATCTTGAAGATCTAGACTCTTACCGGACTGGCTAGCTTAAGGTGACGCAAGAAAGAGAGACGGATTTGGGGAATATTTTTGCCCTACAGTGGGACAGTATTGACTAAAAAGAAAAACTAATAATCATGCCGCACGGTAGAGCTTCCTATGATCATTTATAATCAGAGCTTTCCTTTGGCAGATAACTATAATAAATATATTATAAAATGACTGATAATAAAAAAACTTTGTAAGAAAGGCTTGTATGGTAAAGAGTTTTTTCGATCACAAATTAAGTACACGAAGAAGTAAAAACCCTTACGTAGCTGTATCAAATTCAGTCAAATCAATAGCATTACAACTGGAGTTCAAGTACGTAATGTCGCCAATCTAATTAAACTGAATTGCCAATTGACCTGACCGAGGCACATGTCCACCGCACACGGTGACTGAAGCGGAGGGATGGAAACTAGAAGCGAGTTGGGTGATAAACTAGGGTAGTTATTTTATTTTTTATTTATTATAGACCTTAGAACATCTCACGTGATGTTCAGCGACGATTAGGCAGCAGACTAAACGTAGAAGGCGGGATAAATTCCCGCCAGAACACGGTCGTAATGGCAGCTCGGTGACACTGTTTTGTAATATAAAAAAAATGTGTTGTTAAAATCTACATAAAGTTTTAAAAATGTATGTTTTGTCCCCCAAGTAAACTCCTGTACATTCAAGAAGAACATAAAAATTTGCAGCTGCTTCCTTAACTTCCTTGGTCGGCCTATAAGACTCTCTTAACAAAGTGTTAAAAGAACCGAATATCGCTTAGCTTACAGTGGAACAAGTGCCTAGTGACAGTATTACGGACCCATCTAGCTGTTACCTAATCTGTGGCGGTCTGGTTTGGGCTAGATAACCTAATTCAGCCCGCGGGGACCGTCTGTCTACCTGCTTTACCTACAATAACATTATATACTGGAAATGTTTGTATAATATGGATATTATTGTATTGCGCACAGATTTATGTTGTGAAAACAGACGCCACGCTATCCTGAAAGAAGTGAGGCCAATTTTTTTTTTCTAGTCGTATCCCAATGCAAAGCAAAGACCTTACATTTATCACTGTCATAGGATTTTAGTTTATTCCTATTTTAATATAATAAGACTTAGTAATTTGTAATATTTAAGTAAATTGAAGTACATCTATGTGTACGTATTATCTCAATAAAATTAAAAATTACTTATCTTAGTTTTGGAACGAAAGCTAATCAATTTAACAGAATGAGTACTAAATCTATGTGTACGTATTATCTCAACAAAAAAGTAAAATTTTCTAATGTTGCTATGTTGGAACGAAGGCTGATCAACTTATTAGAATGAGTACTAAAAGACCGACGCGACGAGATGATATTACAATATTATGTAGACCAGGGCGTACCAGGCCTGCAAGATCGAGGTGGTATAAGAAAGAAATACTTGGCAAGATTTTAGCGGAACTCTTGACTAACAATGGGACAGAGTTATTAGAAACTAACATTGCTACACGACATGATAATTTCAAAAGAGTACATCTGAAGCGTAAAACTGACCCGATAATTAGGTTCTCATTGCCAGAGAATACGCATTTTTGTTTAGAACTTATTGCAGTTTTCTTTTATGGATAGCGGTGTCTGTATCCTTTACTATGCAATTTGCTGAAAATAATATTTATATTCATACGTTTGTAACGCGGATTATAAGCTAGATTATTCTACTGTGTGTGTTTATTTTACCATGAAATTATTTACACATAATTTTATCGTATATGTTATCAAACATTTCGAACCATCGAGGTGGACTATGTAAACAGTTGACAGTAATTATTGTGCTTTTGTAGAAATGACAATTTTCAATGTATAACCAATTTTTGCTGTTCGTGATTGGGATAAAAATACAAGGTAACTAAGCTAACTGTACTGAATTTATTGTTTGTGTAAAAATTCTCAAACGCATTTAATATAATTTTCATAGATAAGATAATATTCAATTTTTTTTGCAATATTCATGTGGTGTGGGATAAAATTCCATTCCCAAAATAGGTTGTGAAGAGTAAAAGAAAATTCGAAGTAAAATGGTTTTCGTAACGCCAGAGCTTGGAGTTGAAAATAACCGAGATATTCGGCGACAACCTTGACAAATAGGCTTATTTAGTCTTAAAAGCCGATTCATCTCTTCCCCACATTGTACATTATCATCGCTTCTCGAATCATTCAGTGGGGGCTACTACGGGATTGAAAATGATAAGTATCGAGTGAAATTAAAAAAAAAACCGACTTCTACCGCGCATTAAGAGCGCGTAAAATACGAGGACCCATGATTTAATTCACATCAATAAATCTACTGAACTGATTTTGACTTACATTGCGCACAGTGCTCAAAATTTAACTTCTAAAATTAAGAGGACTTTTTTATAATAGTACATAATTTAGGTATTTATTTGTTTTTAAAATATATATTTTTTTCATTCATTTTAGGTTATCCTTTGACCACGATCCCACTTGATGTTAAGCGGCGATGCGGCCGTAGATAAGAGCAGACTAATTTTAGAAAGTTGGATTTATCCTGCCATCAAGGTTAAAGAACCCAGGGAGTGGCTTCATTAAACATCATGCTGGAACACTGACATAATGATCACTTATTGGCGACACAGTTTTGTCCAGGATACATAATTTTATGTGTACTACTGTATCAATGTAATACCAACCTTAACCACTGACGAGTTTTTTACACGATTATGTTACACTAACAATGACGTACGTACCACATACGTCAGGAAGTCTAATTCACCTACTTAAGAATATTTCGGATGTCTGTTCTCTACCCCCACATACTCGTCACAGGTGTATAGGAAACTACTAAACATGACGCGCAGAAATTCCCGCGGAAACAGAAGTTTCGAACGAAAAACCATTTAGCTGACGTACCGCGTACGTAGGTACCTCAGTCATTAAGGGTTAAGTGAATCAATGACTATATTACGAAATGATAGCAAAGTGAACCAATAGTAACCCCCCGGGTCACATTAATATGGAATACGGGAGTGGTTCATTAGACATCTCGTAAGACGTATCGCTTCCACACCCAGTTTGGCAACGCAGCTACATTCTGTCTTGTTATTTCTATTTTCCTTTATTATTACACTAGCTGTACCTTTTGGCTTTACCCGCTGAAAAGTCTTAAATAATAATTAAGGTTTATACTCCAACCTAGTATTCTTTTATCTGAGCTCCAACGGAACCAGTTCCCTACTTACGCTAGTCAGAGTAAAATCAGAGTTATAGATTGTGTTGCCTATGTGTTATTTTAGGGTCTAAGCTCATGGGAGGTCCTCCTGTCAGTGAGGACCAAACGCCGTCGGGGCCGCGGATGAGTGCTTCGGCGTACTTGCTGCCCCGGCATTATGTCATCCCGTCTATCTTCGGCGGGGGAGTCCCACATACCGCCCCGCCCCCCCGGCTTAGGGTGATGATGCGTAACGCATTTTTCCTGGGTCAAAAAAAAGGATCTAAGCTCATCATCAATATACTAAATATCAGCACAATCTGTTAAGCTGATTAGCTACAAAAGGGTAACAAACACACACATTATTATGCAATTATTGGCTTATTATATATGTACCTACATTTGTTTTTTAATATAAGTAGAACTTATTTTTGCCGTAACCGGATTTCTGCAAAAAATACTGAAAAGCTTCCAACTATTTGTGACTGCTAGTTTAACAAAATCTTTAAGTATTACCACTCCTTTATGTGAAAGCTGTAAATCACATTTAAGTGAAAGACTTCACACAAACCATTTTCACTTACATAGGTAAACAAGTGAATTAAATTAAAAATTTAAAAAAACCCCCAACGCAATACGTAATTCACCATTTTTTGATGGCGGCCATCTTGGATTTTAAATTTTATATAATGGGCTATAATCTACTCGTTAAGCCCTTTCATTTGATACCCATATTGAGGGGGTCGTGGAAGAAAAAAGTAATCCGCCATTTTGTAGCGGCGGCCATCTTGGACCGATTTTCACCAAACATGGCTAAGAACACTCTCGACTAACTCTACTTTCAAACAAAAAAAACTAAATCAAAATCCGTTTATCCGTTTGGGCGCTACGATGCCACAGACAGACACATACACACACACACACACACACACAGACAGACAGACAGACAGACAGACACGTCAAACTTATAACACCCCGTCGTTTTTGCGTCGGGGGTTAAAAAGGTCCGCTTACATTCATAATCATCAGTAACAAGTACCCCTAAGGCCGAGACCCTAAAAAGGTCCAAAGCATTCCCTAAATCCGGGCGAACGTACATCTATCCCGGGAGTAAAGTAAACCTCGCCAAGTAATCAACTAATGAAATTCACAATACATCTCTCAAGCCACCTGTCATAGCATAGAATATATAACAAAAAGGATTGGTCGCGATACTCGGTTGTAATAATAATTGATCAAAACAATAAGAAATGGTGTAAAAAATATCAGTAACTCATATTCATTTGCCTCGATGAAAAGAAGAACTTATAACTGCTGTGGCAAAATTTAATAAGGGCACACGCAGGAGTGTATGCAAGCTAGCATAGAGTACTAATATATGTGTTGCAGTTGCTCGCTAGTTATTCTATAATATTAACGCAAAGTGTCACAAAAATTTTTGTTTATAAAAAAAGCGAAAGTTTTATAGAAGGATGTTTGTGACTCTTTCAAGCCTAAACAACTGGACCAATTGGACTAAAATTTAGTATCTAGGTAGCTTAGTCACTAAAATAACACTAACGACTGAAATAACGCTATTATTACTATTTTAACTTTCTTGGGCCTAGCTAGTTTTTTCTATACCTGTCTTAACTGATAACGACGATTCTGACACAAAGATACGAGAAGATCTTTGTGCTACATGCTCCATGTGATGACCGATCTAATCTTATAAGTTTTCATTGCATGTCATAGCGTCGAGTCAAAACTTACATCTTCTAGATTAGTTCTGATTAAATCTGCCACTGACTGTACACCCGGGCACACTCGTGAATAGAGGAGCTACCATGAAGTGAACTTGTATTTTCTATCTTTTATACCTCTAGAATATAACTTTCTTTTATTGATATCTATAAAAGATGATTCAAGCTGCGTCCACATTACCTGTGTATTTATGGCTTAGTATTTCTGCTATTGGCTAGTAAGAGTATACGTTTTTACTGATGCGGAGAGGAAAAGAGTAAACTATAATAGAATTTCTATATTATCGATGCATTTATTTTAAATATTGAAATATATGCTTTAGCCTGTAAGCTACAGTGAATTTGATAAGTCATTTACAGTCATTTATTGTTTTATTTTAAGACACTATCTATTGGGAAAGCACCTATATGAGAAGAACAGGCAAGAAACTCTGTAGGGATTGTTTTCGCATAGTAGTGTTTTTAAACAATAAAAGTTTCCACCACTTGGTTAAACCCAAGTGCTAAAAAAATTAATCTAAATATATAAAAGGAACAAGTGACTGACTGACTGATCTATCAACGCAAACCCCAAACCGCTAGACGGATTGAGTTGAAATTTGGAACACAGATAGGTTTTATGATGTAGACCTCTGCTAAGAAAGGATTGCATCATGCGGGCAAAGCCGCGAGCATAAGCTGGTCTAAATATATAAAAAGAACGAGTGACTGACTGACTGATCTATCAACGCACACCTCAAACCGCTAGACTGATTAAGTTGAAACTTGGCATACAGGTAGGTTTTAAGGCGAAGACATTCGCTAAGAAAGGATTTTGCAATGCGGCCGAAGCCGCGAGCATAAGATAAGATAAGAAACTCTTTATTGATCCACATATAAAGTAAATTTTACAACAAAATTAAAATTAAGGGTGTATCAATTGGCGGTCTTATCGCTCAAAGGGATCTCTTCCAGACAACCGTGGAGGGAGAGGAAATATACAACACTGGAAGGACGGTGGCATAAGCTAATTTAAATTAAAACTATTGCATTTGAAATAACGCCTTTTATTTTATTTTTTTATTTTATTTATTTATTTGGGAAAACAAACAGTTTGCTTATGTACTATATTATATCTATATCTTAATACTACATTGTTTTAATAAGCAAACCCATAACGTATTCCACATATTACTTAAAGAATTATGGTGTGTCTAAACAGCGTTATCGCAAACTACTGGAAAAAGGAGGAAATTTGTATACATACGTTATGCGTTATAAATCTTATAAGTAACTTACATAAAGTGTACAATAAATTTAGATCTTATACGAATAAAGTGTTTTACTAACTTATATAAATGGATATAAATATATTATGATATTTATACTTATATAAATGGATTTAAAGGAAGGTGATAAGTACAACATTGTTTTTGTGTAGGTAAGTAGGCACATACACGACATATCCGAAGCCACATCCATCCATGCAAACATCATCAGCGAATTCATGGCCGCAACAAACGGAAAACTCTCTGACGTATTAAAGATCAGAGAGTCTCCCGCCTATCGCAGCCCTAAACTCGCCGATACAGCTAGCAATGATATCAACGTCCTCGAAAAGCCTGTTGTATGTTGCTGCCATACGGTTTGAGGGAGCACGTTCTCCGGTGTTTGTGCGGCAGGAGCCAACAGAAAACAGGCGGTTCGCGCGAACCCCGCGCGTGAGTACGGTCCTTGGGACAGTGTAACACAGACCGTTCACTAAATCAATACAGTCGAAATAGTTATTTACAATTTTATAAAGGTTTATAGCTTCTAAATAAATACGCCTATTCACTAATGTGAATAAATTATATTTTTTGAGCAATTGGGGATAATGCAGGTGTGTTTTATAGCATCTATAATGTGTTGCACGAAGAAATTTTCGTTGGACTTTTTCAATCGTTTCTACATATTTACTGTAATAGGGATTCCAGATCGGGACAGCATATTCAAGCTGTGTTCTCACTAAGGTTTTATATAAGTATATATACGTGGCGGGTTTTTTAAATTCCACTGATGATCTCATTATGAAACCGTACATTTTAAACGCTTTTTTAATTATACATTCAACATGAGAGTTCATGTTTAATTTTGAGTCTAACTGTACCCCTAAGTCTCTTAAGTTATATACTTTTGAAATGGCAATATTACAGAGGTAGTAAGCAGAGTCTATAGTGTTTATATTTTTAGTAAAGGTGATTAAGTTACATTTAGGTATGCTTAGTTGAAGTTTATTGCGGTAACAATATTGTGTAAATCTATCGAGATCTTCCTGTAAAGCAGTACAATCATGTTGGGATTTAATCGTCTTGTATATTTTTAAATCATCAGCATATAATAGAAATTTTGACTTTATAAAGCATTTTTTAATGTCGTTTACAAATAGTGTGAATAAGAGGGGCCCCAGGATTGACCCCTGGGGGACACCTGAAGTAATAGTTACATTATCTGATTGATAACCATGAAGTACTACTTTTTGAGACCTGTTTAATATATAGGACGCAAACCAGCGCAGTAGATTTCCACGGATACCATTAAACGCAATCTTATTAAGTAGCATTTCGTGATCAACTTTGTCGAATGCCTTTTTAAAATCTGTATAGACTGCGTCTACTTGAGTACCTTTATCTATGTTTTGAAACAAAAAGTCAGTAAATACCATAAGATTAGATGTAGTGGACCTGCGCTTCACAAAGCCGTGCTGTTCTTCTATAATAATATTATGCAAGGTAGGGTAAATTTCATTGTGTACTAATCTTTCAAATAATTTGGACAAGGCAGGGAGGATTGAGATGGGTCGGTAGTCGGTACTGCTCTACTTGGTTTTTAGAGCCACTCTTGTGAACTGGTGTGATATTTGCTCTTTTCCACATTTCAGGGAAGACTCCCTCAGCTAAACACTTGTTGTATAGTATATATAGTGGTTTACATAAGGTACTTGCAGCACGTTTCAAAAATATAGCAGGTATACCATCAGGACCTGCACCTTTTGCTGTGTCTAGAAGTTTAAGTTCAGTTAGAATTTTTTGTTCACTTATATATATGTTAGAAAGAAAAATGCTGTTTTCAGAATAATTTGCAGGTGGTTGCCATAGTGCTAGGTTGTGCGAGGTTGGTTCGAATACAGACTGAAAGAAATTAGAAAACATATCACATATAGAATCTGGATCTGAGGTTTTTAAATTTTTATAGAACATAACCGACGGAATCTCAGGTTTGCCTTTACGGTTTGATACGTAAGTCCAAAAATGTTTAACATTTTGTTTAATGTTATCCTCAACTGTTTTCATGTAACTTTTATAACAAAGCTCACATTTTATTTTAAAACTAATTCTTAAGTTAGAGAAAGTTTCGTAGTCAGATTGATTTTTGAATTTTTTCCACCTTATCCAAGCTTTTTCTTTCTTTTTTACTATTTTTATAAGAGAGGGAGAAAACCATACTGGGTACCCATATGTTCTGGGCCTGGATATTGGTGTACACTGTTTAATAATATCATCAATTTTATTATAAAAAATATCAAATGCTTGTTCTGAAGAAAAAGAAGAGTAATAAATTAGTCCAATCTACATTTCTTAAATGATCATTGATACTATCATAGTCTGATTTAAAGAAGTTATATTTAGTCATAGGATGTCTCCTGAAAGGTTTGATACTATGAGAAGCACTCACCCTAGCAACAAATGGAACATGGTGTGGATCAGGTGGTAAAAGTGGAGGCATCTGAGTAGTAAGTACAGATTCAGAGTTAGATAGAAATAGGTCAAGCACTTTACCATTTGCATTAATATTTCCATTATATTGGGCAGCATTTAAAAAAGAGATTAAATTATTTAAAAGAGTACATTCCACTGAGTTCCCAGAGCTAAGAAAGCCTAGGCTGGAATTATCTAAGCAGGGAGTCCACACTATATCTGGTATATTATAGTCACCTAAAATAAAGTAAGAATCTACATTAGCAGAGCTCAGAGATTCCTGCAGTATATCAAAATGTTTTTCGTAGACATCAGATGGAGTACGTGGAGGTATATATGAAGCACTGATTACATGTTTATAAGATTGTTTATTAGAGCTAGGTATTTCAATTATTATATGTTCAATAGTATTGGGTTGTAAAAGATTAGTTAAACTGAAGGTGTCAAAATTGGACGGCTTGAGCTCTCTCAGAACTGCCACCAGTACTCCACCTCCATCTCGTTTGTTGGTTGAAATACGGTCACGGTCACAACGGTACACGACATACCTCAGGTCAATGAACTCATTGTTACTAATTTCTGGTATGAGCCAGGTTTCAGTGAGAACTATTATGTCATATGTATAGGATAAGATATTCATGTAAAGAGTATGTAATTTGGTACGAATACCTCGACAATTTTGGTAGTATATACTGAGTAAATTTACACACTGGTCGTCATCCATATTAAAGAATAATAATAATTATTAATTAAGTTAATATATTTGTATTGGGCTATATTGCCCCAATCAGAAGAATAATTAGTGAGAGTTTTATAAAATTTCCCCAGAATAAATGTGAATTTTGTAATATATAAATGTTTACAGATATTACTTACAGTCGGTATAAATGTGAATTTTGTAATATAGATTTTGTTCAAAATAAATATGAAGGTTGTACTCATGCATAAATGTTTACAGATCTTACTTACAGTTACAGTCGGTATAAATGTGAATTTTGTAATATAGATCCCACCAAAAACATTCTGTAAAAAACTAGCCAAGTCTCGATGGAGCTGCTTGTTTATCTCTAAAAAGTAATGAAATCTAGACAAAGTCGTGCCAAGTATAAGGTTCCTTACTGCGATTTCTTTATTATTATAGTTAATGTTGCGTGACTTGGCCGTTGAAGGGTACACAAGGGTACAAAACCAGATGCTCCATGACACTTGGATCGCCTAAACATAAGTATTATTGAAATACGCAGCTTTATCAAGCCTACAATTGACTGGTTATCCAATCAACGTTTTCCAAGTGGAAATTTTCTATCGTAAATGGGTAGCGGACAGATTGGTGCAATAGTGTCATGGAGCACCTGGTATAATACCCTTGTGTACCCTTCAACGGCCAAGTCACACAACATTAACTATAATAATAAAGAAATCGCAGTAAGGAACCTTATACTTGGCACGACTTTGTCTAGATTTCATTACTTTTTAGAGATAAACAAGCAGCTCCATCGAGACTTGGCTAGTTTTTTACAGAATGTTTTTGGTGGGATTTCACTTATTTTTGTAGAAACGCTATATTATAAGGTTATCAGAAATACAAACCGTAAGCGCGTTTTAAAATACAGTCAGCGCCATCTAGATACGTGTGCGTTCACTCTTAGTCCAATGCATCATAATATTATACGGGAAGTGGGCCTAATTAAACTTGCAAGATTTAATTACAGACAGACAGACCGACAGGTGAAAGTAAATAAAAGCTTGTAGTAAAGGCGGTATGTCGATCTCTTCTAATAGTTTGGTTGGGCTCTTATTTTAGTTGGCCACGCTAGATATCGCCTGATCATAACTGACGATTTACGACACATATACACACTCACATATACATATACTATGCCTTAAATATATTTTGAATTAATAAGTTGGATATTACACAATTTTCACAATTGACTGCAAATGTAACTTTGTAATCCTAAACATTTATATGAGATTACAAAGTTATTTATGCAGATGAATTATCTCGAAAACGAGACCGAAATTGCATGTTTTTTTAGTTTTCCTATGGCTTATACAATAAATTCTAAGTATGTACCAAATTTCAGCTCTCTGAGTTTATGGGAAGTACTAGTTCTATTTTGATGATCATGAGTGAGTGAGTGTCGAAAATGCGAAACTTTGCTTTCGCTTAACTTCGAAACTTAATGACCTACAGACTTGAAATTTTGGAATTTAAGTATGTAATTATAGCTTACTGGATGACGAAAATTTCTGTGTTCTGGTCTTATCCAGAGGTTCTCAAATAGGGGCCTGAAAATGCGACGAAATGGTTCCTGTAAAGATGGTACGGCAGTGCTTGCTTCGCGCTCGACTTGGCGGGGGCACTACCGTGCCCCCAGATTTTGCTCAAAATAAATATGAATGTTGTACTCATGTATAAATGTTTACAGATCTTACTTACAGTTACAGTCGGTATGAATGTGAATTTTGTAATATAGATTTTGCTCAAAATAAATATGAATGTTGTACTCATGTATAAATGTTTACAGATCTTACTTACAGTTACAGTCGGTATAAATGTGAATTTTGTAATATAGATTTTGCTCAAAATAAATATGAATGTTGTACTCATGTATAAATATTTACAGATATTACTTACAGTTACAGTCGGTATAAATGTGAATTTTGTAATATAGATTTTGCTTAAAATAAATATTATGAATGTTGTACTCATGTATCTAGACACGCGGCAGCGAGTCAAGCCAAGTTCAAGCAAAGGTACTGGCGACCGCGCCGTGTGTTATATTACACGAACCATCCAAAGCGCGTTTTGACGACTTTTTATATCCTCGTTATACAAAAACTATTACACATAGACAAGTCAAATTTGGCACATATACTTACATATACGAACTATATCTCTGTTCCAAATTCCAATAACACAGCTCAAACGGTTATTTAGATATAAACATCCAGTAATCGGTGAAGTTAATACATACTGAGGGATAGATCAAAAGTAATATCCCAGTTCCAGATGACCTAGAAAGCTGAAATTTGGCATCCCGATAGGTAATATCATAGTAACAAAGGGAAAAATCAGAAACTAGTATTTTTTTATCATTTTAAATTATTATTAATTTTTAAAAAATGTATGATATTAAAGTTTGGGACGCCTAGGAACGCATAAAGCAATACATGTTGCATGTTGCTATAATTTTTGTGTAGGCGGCTATTTTCTGTTAGATACTACGAAGTGTGCGCGAGTCCACTATTCCTTCTAATATAATCCATACATATAATAAGAATGGAAATTTCTCCCCATTCATTGTGATCCTTTACTAAGGTGAACTGTGAAAATACGCATATGAACAAAACGACGCGAAAAAGTCGCTTGCGCGATCTAGATCGTAAAACATTTTGTCAATTTTTCCTAGGGAAACGTAAAATAAAATAATAAAATAAATAATAATCATTTATATCGGACACATCGCCCCTAATTTACATCAAAATTTCGAAGTAAAAGTAATAGAATATAAAGTAAATTCAATTCAAAAAAATCAAAAAGCAAAAAGTGCGACAAACTAAAAATACGCCATCTATCGATGTGGCCATAAACGAAAATTTACCAGAGTAGTTTTATTAGGCTTAATTTGTAAAAAGGTTATGACTTATGTGTGATAAAACGGCACAACCGAATTGTATGCAGTTTTCGCTAAAACGTTGCAAATTTCTCTAATTTGTAAATAGTATTGGTTTTATTTAAATCGGTTTTTAAATAAAAGAGTTATATCTATCTAAAGATTTACTTATCTATTATATAAAATCGTTAATGCACTTTTGTTCTATCAACGCACAGCCCAAACGGCTGGACGGATTGAGCTGAAATTTGGACAGCGTATTCCTTGAAAGATTTCATCGTGCAATAAGAAGCGATTTTTTGAAATTCCCTCAGGAACAGGAATTATTCCCGAAAAACGAATGTATGCAAATCCGTAACCGCTGAACCGATCGAGCTGAAATTTTGTAAAACGATTGTTGGAATTATGATTAGAAACATTGAATACTTTTTATGTCAGAAATTTACTTTTAAGGGGGGTAAAGGGGGGGTCAAAGTTTGTATGGGAAATTTAGAACCGCTGACCCTATTGAGTTGAAATTTGGTACAGAGGTAGATTGAGTCCTAAAAAATTGTATGGTATACTTTTTATCCCAAAAATCAACCTCAAAGGCGGGATAAAGGAGGTCAAAGTTTGAATGGGAAATCGGTAACTGCTTCTGTGTTTAAGCTAAAATTTAAACCAGCGTGTTTTTTAAGTAACGTAGGCGACCTATAAAAAGGGATTTTCGCAAAATTCCCCCGGGAACGGGAATTATTTCCGAAAAACGTTTGTATGCAAATCCGTAACCGCTGAACCGATTGAACTGAAATTTTGTGAAATGATTGCTGGGATTGTGATAAGAAACATTGAATAGTTTTTATGTTAGAAATTTAATTTTAAGGGGAGGTAAAGGGGGGTCGAAGTTTGTATGGGAAATTTAGAACCGCTCACCCTATTGAGCTGAAATTTGGTACAGA
Source organism: Hemithea aestivaria (assembly GCA_947507615.1). Taxonomy (NCBI): domain Eukaryota; kingdom Metazoa; phylum Arthropoda; class Insecta; order Lepidoptera; family Geometridae; genus Hemithea; species Hemithea aestivaria. The sequence goes on from OX382332.1 coordinate 483,827, forward strand.
GGTAGGTTGAGTCCTAAAAAATTGTATGGTATACTTTTTATCCCAAAAATCAACCTCTAAGGCGGGATAAAGGAGGTCAAAGTTTGAATGGGAAATCGGTTACCGCTTCTGTGTTTAAGCTGAAATTTAAACCAGCGTGTTCTTTAGGTAACGTAAGCGACCTATAAAAAGGGATTTTTGCAAAATTCCCCCGGGATCGGGAATTATTCCTGAAAAACGTTTGTATGCAAATCCGTAACCGCTGAACCGATTGAGCTGAAATTTTGTAAAACGATTTTCTGGAGTGTGTTTAGGAACATTGAATAGTTTTTATGTAAGAAATTAACTTTTAAGGGGGGTAAAGGGGGTCAAAGTTTGTATGGGAAATTTAGAACCGCTGAGCTAAAATTTGGTACAGAGGTAGATTTAATCCTAAAAAATGATATGCAATACTTTTTTGCCAGAAATCAACTTTAAAGGGGGAAAGGGGGGTTCAAGTTTGTGTAAGAAATCGTTAGCCGCTTCTTTGTTTTTGCTGAAATTTGGACAGCGTGTTCCTTATATAACTAAGACGACCAAAATTCCCCCGGGAACGGGAATTATTCCCGAAAAACGTTTGTATGCAAATCCGTAACCGTTAAACCAATTAAGGCGAAATTTTGTAAAATGATGGTTTGAGTTTTGTTTAGGAACATTTAATAGTTTTTATGTCAGAAATTAACTTTTAAGGGGGTTAAGGAGGGTCAAAGTTTGAGCGCGGATGAGTGCTTCGGCGTACCCGTTGCCCCGGCATTATGGCGTCCCGCAGGAACACCCCAGGTTTTTTAGTGGGTATCCCCGCCGCTCCCATCTCTGGCGGGGGAGTCCCACATACCGCCCCGCGCCCCCCGGCGTGGGGTGATGATGCGTAACGCATTTTTCCTGGGTCAAAAAAAAAAAAAAAAAAAAAAAAGGGTCAAAGTTTGTATGGGAAATTAAGAACCGCTGACCCTATTGAGCTAAAATTTGGTGCAGAGGTAGATTGAGCCCTAAAAAATGATATGGGATACTTTTTATCCCTGAAATCTACATTAAAGAGGAGGAAAGAGGGGGTGCAAGTTTGCGCAAGAAATCGTTAACCGCTTCTTTATTTGAGCTGAAATTAGGACAGCGTGTGTTTAGGTGACTTTGGCGACCCACGAGAAAGGATTTTGCTAAATTCCTACTGGAACGGGACTTATTACCAAAAAACATTTGTATACAAATCCGTAACAACTAAACCGATTGAGTTGAAATTTTGTAAAATCAAGGTTTGAGTTGTGTATAGGAACATAAAATATTTATTTTGACAGAAATTTATGGGAAATTTAGAACCGCTGACCCTATTGAGCTTAAATTTGATACAAAGGTAGATTAAGTCTTAAAAACTTTAAGAAGACTCAGTATTAAAGGAGGGGGGAAGGAGGATCAGAGATTTAATAGGAATTCAGGAACCACGGAATTGATTTGAGTCGCGGGAAGGATGGTATGAGAAATTAGTAACGAATAATAATTTAGCTTAGGTACATTACAGTAGAGATAAGTTAAAGAGTTACCGGGAAAGGACCACAAATAGTTTTAATTCTTGAAAAGAGGCGTAAATATAATTTGTGAAGGCGATCAACAACAGCTAAACTGAGATAATTTGACCTCTGGGAAAGGACATAGGATTGGTTCCTACGGTAGCAAACAAAACTGCAAAGAAATACCCAGCCCGATATTCTTCACTACCCACAGCGGGAGCAAATAATATAGCCATGCCTTATTTTACGCTTACAAAGTCGCAAGGATGGAAATACAATCATAGTCCAAATAGCAGCACCAAATTAACTTTATTAATTGACTCTCACGCGCAACGAAGTGCGCGCGGGTAAGCTAGTTATAAATATAAATAAAAACTTTATACCCACTGTACGTATGGAAATATGTTTTTTACTTTTTAACGCCTAAACGGGTGGGCCGATTGACTTTAAATTTGGTATAAAAAAAAATTGCTTAGACCCCTGGAATAACATAAAATACACTACTGTACCAAACTGTATGCGGGTAAAACAGCTAGGCACAGCTAGTCACTAATAAAAATAGGTTCCTGGTACCTACTTAAAAATTGTATATCCTATGTAAATACCTATCAATATATCGACTCCTACCAGCACAAGGCGGCTCAGTGACATAGAGGTAATAATATTAACATTGTTTACGATAAAAATAATGTATGTATATCGCCTTAGGTGCTAGTTGGTGTAAACATTTTAGATACCTACGTACCTGTAACGTATAGAGTCATAATATTATAGGTATGTGGCGGTATCTGGGGGCACAGCAGTGCCCCCGCCAAGTCGTCGTCATTACAAGTCTTGTCGGCTTAGGTTTTTTTGATCGAAATTCTAATCCAGTTCCAGATGATCTAAAAAGTTAAATTTCCATCCAGGTAGGCGGTAGGTATAAAATAGCTGGGTGAATATAGATAAATTTATCAGTAACTAGTATTGTTTAAAAATCAATTGATTAGGTACAATATTCAAATCAATAGTGCACATAAATGCTATATATAAATAAGTACTATATTAATTATAGGTATATCGAAGCACGGCGAGGCTCACGGGCCGCGGTGCGACGGCCGTGCCGTGGAGCAGTGGGGTGGGGGGAGGTGCAATAAAACAATCATTTGGTATTAATCTTATTATGACTGAGTGTCTTAAACCTATTACATACTAAAAAGTACTGTACAAAAAGCAATGATATCCCATCAAAAACATAAATGTGAAAAGAGAGCCAAGTTCAATATTACGATGTATGTACTCATAGTTACCTATGATTTGGTAGTTGACTTCGACGACAAAAGAAGTGAGATCTAAATGCGTGCCAAGTTCAATGGTCAGTCGTGAAAAACATTTACAACAACATAAAATATTTTATTACAACTTAAAAGATTATTTCTTCTTATCACTTAGAATTAATATTATTTTGAAGCCCAAAGTTTGACTTGGCTAGTTCTCATGGGTACCATTAAGAAGAAGTATCATTAAGATAAGACAATAGATACTTTATTGTAGGTACACCACATAATGTTACAGAAAATACATTTAACACGATTTTATTCAGTGGTAATTCTTACACTTAAAATTCAGCGTTAATTTACGCATACATTGAAATAATAACGTTACGAATAGATGGACACGTATTATGTTGCATAATAATCATGTTTTGCATTGTTTTTACGCAAATAAGTTATCAGCCGCGACGATAGCGTAGCTATCATTCAATTCATCAATACATAAGTACATAATTATAATTAAAAATTGCAATGTACAATTGGTGGTCTTATCGTTAAGGCGGGGCTTTACGAGCAGATTAGGTATTTAGTGCGGGCAAAAGTTGCTCAGAACGCCCGTTGGAAACGTGTGGCGTACGCTTATCGTAAAACGTGCGCGGTCATTGACCCTTGGTGATTGATTCTTTGCATGTAGTTAGCACACACACATTCACAAACACGTCAAACTTATAAAACCCCGTCGATTTTGCGTCGGGGGTTACAATGTGCTAAAATTTTTGGACAAGATCGAAAAAATGAGACACGAGATAAATATTATAGATACACGTATTTTTTGTTGAAAAAAAAAACAAAATTAGATTACATTTAATTGATTAGATTAGATTAATTAAATTAGACCAATTAATTAAATTAAATTAAAACAATAATTCAGATAAATTCAGAAAAAATCTGATAAATTAAGATAAATTGAGAAAAATCTGATAAATTCAAATAAATTCTAAAAAAAGTCTGATAAATTCTGAAAAAATCTGGTAAATTCAGATAAATTTAAAAAAATCAGATAAATTCGAAAAAAAATCAGATAAATTTTGAAAAAATCTGGTTAATTCTGATAAAATCAGATAAATTCGAAAAAAAATTAGAAAAATTCTGATAAATTCAGATAAATTCGAAAAAAATCTGATTAATTCTGAAAAAAACTGGTAAATTCAGATAAATTAAAAAAAATCAGATAAATTCGAAAATAAATCAAATAAATTCTGAAAAAATCTGGTTAATTCTGATAAATTCAGATAAAATCAGATTAATTCAGATAAAATTAGATAAATTCTGAAAAATTCAGATAAAATCAGATAAATTCAGATAAAATCAGATAAATTAAAAAAATCAGATAAATTCGAAAAAAAAAACAGATAAATTCGAAAATAAATTAAATAAATTCTGAAAAAATGTGGTAAAATCTGATAAATTCAGATAAAATCAGATAAATTCAGATAAATTCTGAAAAATTCTGATAAATTCAGATAAAATCAGATAAATTCGAAAAAATCAGATATATTCGAAAAAAAAATAGAAAAATTCTGATAAATTCAGATAAATTCGAAAAAATCAGATAAATTCGAAAAAAAATCAGAAATTCTGAAAAATTCAAATAAAATCAGATTAATTCGAAAACATCAGATAAATTCGAAAAAAAATCAGATAAATTCTGAAAAATCTGGTAAATTCTGATAAATTCAGATAAAATCGGATAAATTCGAAAAAAAAAACAGATAAATTCGAAAAAATTCAGAATCCAGATTTTTCTGAATTTATCTGATTTTTCTGAATTTATCTGATTTATTTCGAATTTATCTGATTTTTTTAATTTATCTGAATTAATCAGAATTTTTCAGAATTTATCTGAATTTTTTTCGAATTTATCTGATTTTTTTTCGAATTTATTTGATTTTTACGAATTAATCTGAATTTATCAGATTTTTCAGAATTTATCTGATTTTTTTTCGAATTTATCTGATTTTTTTAAATTTATTTGATTTTTTCGTATTTATCAGAATTTTTCAGAATTTATCTGATGAATTTTCGAATTTATCTGATTTAATCAGAATTTTTCAGAATTTATCTGAATTTTTTTTCGAATTTTTTTGATTTTTTCGAATTTATCTGATTTTATCTGAATTTATCAGATTTTTTCAGAATTTATCTGATGAATTTTCGAATTTATCTGATTTTTTCGAATTTATCTGAATTTATCAGAATTTTTCTATTTTTTTTTTTCGCATTTATCTGATTTTTTCGAATTTATCTGATTTTATCTGAATTTATCAGAATTTATAAAATTTTTTTTCTAATTTATCTGATTTTATCAGAATTTATCTGATTTTTTTTTTATTTATATGATTTTTTCGAATTTATCTGAATTTATCAGAATTTATCTGATGAATTTTCGAATTTATCTGATTTTTTCGAATTTATCTGAATTTATCAGAATTTTTCTAATTTTTTTTCGAATTTATCTGATTATTTCGAATTTATCAGAATTTTTCAGAATTTATCTGATTTTTTTTCGAATTTATCTGATTTTATTTTAAATTAGTTCAATCTAATTTAATAATTAGTTTATATTAATATTTAATGTGAATTAATTTAATCGTATTTAATAATTAATTCATATTAATATTTAATTTAAATTAATTTAATCTAATTAAATTATTAACTTATAATAATATTTAATTTTAATTAATTTAATCTAATTTATTTTTTATTGTACGTGTGTGTTATATTTTTTAATAATCGACTAGAAGGACAAAATAAAGATTAAATATCATATATAATATTTATTATCTAATTACAAATAAATTAAACCCCCTACACGCTTCTGAGATTTGGAAATTCACAATATATGTAAGTACTCCTAAATAATTCAAACGCGCGTGTGTAATCGTAGTGGAGGTGAGATCGAAGTGCACAGGTCCGACGCTGACAGTGGTCACCGGCGTTCTGAGTGCGTGCGGTAATGCTCCGTGGGAATTAAAATTCAATTAAAAATCATTAAATAAACTTATCGATAAAATACCTATATATAGCCATCCGTTTGAATGTTATGTATCAAATAAAGTACTCTAAATGTTTATTTTTGTCCTAGTTTTACAAATATTTAAATGGAAGGAAGAAAATTAGGCATATTTAAAAAAAATAAAACTATCGAGAAAAAAAACAATTATCATGTTTCTGTTAATTAAGATCTCTTGTTCAAAGATTGAAGTTACACATACTAAAATATAAAGTAGTAGATCTTCTTAAAAGTTTGCTATATTAGGCTTTGAAAAACATACATTTCACTTACCATAGCGCCTTAAAGAGCGATATCTTCCAGACAACCAATGGATGGAGGGGACTAATTTACACGATAAAAGACGGTGGCGCACTAATTAGCATTAAGTGCGTTTAATAGTGATCAAGCTAAAGTTTAGAGAGTACCTACCTAGTATATTATGAGAACTGGCCAAGTCAGTCTTTAGGCTTCAAAATAATATTAATTCTAAGTGATAAGAAGAAATAATCTTTTAAGTTGTAATAAAATATTTTATGTTGTTGTAAATGTTTTTCACGACTGACCATTGAACTTGGCACGCATTTAGATCTCACTTCTTTTGTCGTCGAAGTCAACTACCAAATCATAGGTAACTATGAGTACATACATCGTAATATTGAACTTGGCTCTCTTTTCACATTTATGTTTTTGATGGGATAAATGTTTACAGATCTTACTTACAGTTACAGTCGGTATAAATGTGAATTTTGTAATATAGATTTTGCTCAAAATAAATATGAATGTTGTACTCATGTATAAATACTTACAGATATTACTTACAGTCGGCCAATATGTAACATAATGGGTGACATTGAAGCTTCTTATAGTATTATGAATGTAACACACACACTGTATAGTGAGTCTAAGTGTAAAACTTACAACATTTACAGCACTATAAAGAGATAGTTTTGTAGGGACAAGAACAAGAAAACTATTTTGCTTTAAGTTACACTTCCAGCCAATAATAATTATAGTTAATCCAGTATGCACTATAATAAGATACATTGTAAAATCCGATAATGAGAATGGTATTACTATGTTCAAGTGAGTTTAGTCTTAGCCATATTTTTCTTAAGTTTATTAAGATCAGTCTCTGCTCGGATGGACACTGCTGGGCTGTCATCTCGCTCACGAACCAGGATAGATGCATTGCGCACCCAAACATATTTGTACTGCAGGTTGTTTGCCACTTCTCTACACTTGTGAAACAGCTTCTTCTTTTTGAGTGTCAAGTGTTCATTCAGGTATATGTTGGTGGGTGTACCCGAGATCCCCAGTTGGTCTGATTTCAATACTTTAACTTTTCTATAGGCACTTAGTACATTGTCTCTCAAGATACGAGTGGTGAGCTTCACAATGATATTTTTCGGTCTAGTGTTGCCCTGATGAGCATGTGGCACTCTGTGTACTGAGATTATATCTTGAGTGGAGATTTGCTGACGAACTGCTTTGCCAATAGAGTCAATGATGTTAAGTAGATTTTCATTACGGCGCTCTGGTACATTGCATATTTCTAAGTTATTTTGTCTAGCCTGTTGTTCCAGCATGTCAATCTTGTATTCAAGTAGGCTCACAGTAGAGGACACCTGGGTATTTTCTTTTGTAGCAGATGATATGTTATCGACACGCTCCTTCAAGGTGTTATGCTGATCCGACTGGAACTGCAGTGATGTTTCCATAGATTTTAAGTCTTTGGTCAGACCAGCAACATTAAGTTTGATGGAAGCCTGCTCTTTTTGCATAGATATAATGTCACAATGTATTGCAGACAGCGATTTTTTTATGTCATCCCTAATATTGACCATATTTATGTTCATTTTATTCTGCCATTCGTTGAGCGTGGATATTAGCTCTTTTTTCAATATTTTTCCTGCTTATCGCTAAAGCCGGTGATACCAGTAGCGACCCAGCTTGAGTACGGTTAACACAACGTTTTGTTAGGGTAAGTGTAAAAGTTATGACTGGCGTAAATAATATGGTTTTTGTAATTGGTTTCGCGTATGTTCAACGCATTATGTGAATACTGCTTTATTTATTTTGAAAAAACAATAGATTATTCTCTATATCTAAATATTTAAGAGAATAGAGTGATTGATTGACTGACTGATCTGTCGAACCACAGCTCAAACTGCTGAACGGATTGGGTTGGAATTCGAAATACAGATAAATTTTATAGTGTAGATAGCCGCGCGCATACGCTAGTCAAACATATCTATTTACTTATTAGTTCCACAGTTGGGCAAAGTACCAGGTACTTTTTTACATGGATATATTAGGGAGGTACTTAGTACCCCCCCTAATATATCCATGTTTTGTATGATCGAGTGAAGAGGTACTTTTCTAGGCATCTTACGTGATTTATTGTCGACCGCATCTACACTTTTCATCAGGTGGGATGTAGTCAAACGTAGGCCTATTAAGTATGAAATAACTAGGGCACTAGCTAGTGAAATTACGGGGCTGAAGTCTTAACATCTTATGACTCAAGTAAGAAGCGTCGGCGCAATGCACCCAGAATTTAGCCATTGTAAAATCCTGGGTAGCCCTGTACTTATTATAATGAGCAGCGTTGTCTCTTGCCAACGGGAGAGCGTCTTGCTCGTCTTCTTACTTTGTTGATTGTTGCCTTATAGTACAATTACTATCAAAAATTTTAAACCGATTTTACCTCAATAATTCCGACTTCAAAGTAAACTAAGCCATGAAGAAGACAATCACCCTCAAACGACCTGCAGTGAGTTACAAAATGCATTCTCAACACTTACGAGTTCTACACTCACATTCCGCTCTCGCGTCAGGGGACCGATCGAGGACTATTACAATAATATCGGCGGACTTATAACTTTACTAGCTGCCTATGTATTATTCCAGAGTCTAAGCTATTTCTTTACCAAATTTCAGCTCAATCGGTCCACCCGTTTAGGCGTGAAGAAGTAACAAATATACATACTCACTCACAAACTTTCGCATTAATAATATTAGTGTGATACTCAGCTTCTGTGGCCCAGTGATCTTAGGCCAGAGGTTTGTAACCCGAAAGCCCTGGGTTCATATCTCAGTAAGGGGCTAGTTTTTCGTCTAGACGTTACTGTGTTTCAAAAAGGACATGAAATAGATGGTCCTTAGTGTAGTAATCTTAGGGACCAGTATCTGTAGCAGGTTATCCACACAATTTATAACTGTGATTTATTTGGCTGTAAGTATGTGACTATGTCATGGAGTTTAAACTTCAACAACCTAAATGCTGAATTTCAACGCATTACATTATTATTTTATTTGCGTGTGCAATATAGATAGTTCTATTCTGTTCTACATTTAGAATCTTTGTGTGAAAGAGCGACTATCATTCTCTCGTATTTCTAGCTGAGCACAGCAGCTTTACACCGATGTGTTATATATGTTATATAGCACATTATATGTAGTCAAAACTATATTTAAACAAATTATCAGGTTAATCGGTTCATCCGTTTAGGCGTGAAATAGTAACAAGCAAACATACAAATAGTCCTCTTTAATAATAAGTGAGAGAGTGCATTCTCGCTTTTTCCACTTCCATTCAGTTCTCTCGCCCGGGGAGTGATCCAGCTCTATTCTAACAATATCGACGGACTTGTACAACTGCTATAGCTAAGGCAGAGACTACGTAATATGCAGATACCGCGACCAGAAAATAAAAATGTAGTTCATGCATAATATTATATTAATGACACAAGCTAAATAAAACCGTTTAAAAACAGGTATTGCTTACTTTAATATAACTTATACAGCTTTTTCTAAGACAAACGTTTTGTTCGTTTAGTGGTATTTTGATATGCAAATAAAATTTCTAAGCGCTGCTTTATACCTATAGTTATGGAGTTTATGACAAAATAGGCCGCTTTAGGAAGTAAGCCAGTGGCTACAAAACTGGAACACATTAATATGACCAAGTGAAACGTACGACTGGCTCGTCAATTACATTTACGCTGAAGGGAAAAAACGTATTCCTAGTATATCTCAATTTGACTTTATGGAAAACAGATTCCGCCTGAATTCCTATAGTTTGCAAGTTCGATATTCTCCCAGGAGAGTGGTAGCAATAAAAGAAAATCGCGGCGTATTAACTTGCCTTTTTGTCCGTTTGTTCGTGTTTCGCGGTTAAAGTTGATCTTTTCAAATGAGGACACGCCTAGACTTTGTTTCAGATTACAATAATAAAATTATGCTTTGAATTAGCTAAAATAACAATGAAGTGCTCATAGTAAGCCTTTATTAATGTACATGAGCTGAACTTGCTAGAAACTGAGATTAATTTTACATTTATTCATAGGAATCCCAAGTTTTAACCCCCGACGCAAAAACGACGGGGTGTTATAAGTTTGACGTGTCTGTCTGTCTGCCTGTCTGTCTGTCTGTCTGTGTGTGTGTATGTGTCTGTCTGTAGCATCGTAGCTCCCGAACGGATGTACGGATTTTGATTTAGTTTTTTTTTGTTTAAAAGTAGAGTTAGTCGAGAGTGTTTTTAGCTATGTTTAGTGGAAATCGATCCAAGATGGCCGCCGCTACAAAATGGCGGATTACTTTTTTCTTCCACGACCCCCTGAATATGGGTATTAAATGAAAGGGCTTAACTAGTAGAATACAACCCATTACATAAAATTTAAAATCCAAGATGGCCACCACCACAAAATGGTGAATTACGCATTGCGGTGGGGGTTTTTTAATTTTTTTATTTAATTCACTTGTATATGTATGCATACGAACAAAAAAGGACGAATCATTCCATTCATTCATTCATTCTACGCATGTACTCAAATTACTCATAATGTGACTATACAAAGAATAATATTATAATTGACTTCATATTAGTTAATAATAGATAATGGTGTACTATTAGAACAGTATGTCCCAAAAGTAAGCTCGACTGCACATAATCTAGAGATGAGGAGTGGTTTCTAAGGATACTTCATTTCTGTCTTCAACAATCTCAGTCGAGTAGTTCTTCATTCATGGTTTAGCTTTGACTTCCCGACGAAAACTGTAGGGCGAAGTTTTTGTTTCAATGTAAAGCAGGATTTTACAATGGGTCCGGGAGTTCCAATCTAGAGACCTAAGAAAAGGGAGCATTCCGTGTCATTTAATTAAGTTTAGAATTTTGGGGAACATTTTTAACCAGCTCTACCTTTAAATTTTCCATTTTATTTGGTGGCGGTTGGTGATTCTGCCAAAAGATTTTTCACACATACATAATTTGTGTGTATGTCATGATACTACTTGTATTATAATACAACTATTGGTTTGAAATTCGTGTAGTTTTAGATTATTATTAACAGTGCGTGTTTATTAATAAGTCATAGGCTATTTTAATGTACTAAACTAGCGGCCTAAGGTAGTACTTATACTTTTGTTAAGGTTTATTTTATTTTAAAAGGAAATCTTACAGCTAACTATACATACATATTAAACATAAGATAAACACACGATATTTTTCAATATCCCTACTTAAACAAAATAGAAAATATAATTAATCTTTTTTTTTATTCGTCTTTCATTATGAGAACGGCGAAGATATGGAACTCGCTACCACTCTCAGTGTTTCCCGAATGCTATAACGTGGGTTTGTTCAAATCAAGAGTGAATAGGTTCTTACTGAACAAGCGTGCTACAACTTCGACTGCATCGTCACTTACCTACAGGTGAGATTGCGGTCAAACGCTTGTTTAGTCCGCTATAAAAAAAACTTTATATTAATATATTATTTCAAAATGGGTATAGTCAAACCAAGAAAACAAGTCACAAGAAAGTATAGTCAAACCAAGAAAACAAGTCACAAGAAAGAATAGTCAAACCAAGAAAACAAGTCACAACAAAACTATAGTCGGGCCGGCCTAAAAGGCCACATTTGACACATCATCAAAATTCCCTTACAGGGTGATCTAAAAATTTTACTTATTTTTTCTGTAAATAATATATGTCAACACTTAGCTGAACAATAAATAATATGACAACACTTAGCTGAACACTGAACACTATACTCGAATTTACAATTAACAATTTACGCATTACCATTAAAATTTCTACCATTTTGTAGATTTTTTGCCTACCATTTAACTTATTACCAAATTCTTATATCATAATTTCTGCCAAAACTACCATTAAATTTTTCTACCAAAAACTACCATTGAAATTTCTAGCAAAATCCATTTTTTTTATCATTTAGTTGATTTTTTACCATAAAAAATCTATCAAAAACTACTATTAATTTTCTACCATTTGGTAGATTTTTCTATCATTAAAAATTCTACCAAAAACTACTAAGTAGATTTTTCTACTGTGCATTTTTGAAAACTAACGTGAGAGTTATCCATATTACTATGTAAACAAAACAACTAAAAACTCACGGAAATAATGGTCGGAGCTAGGCTCGATCCTGAGTTTCGGACAATTACGATGTCCTTCATCAGGAGCTCACGCATTTTTCTACCATAAAAAAGTCTACCTAAAACTACAATTGAAATTTCTACCAGAAGAAACGTAAAGAAAGAACAAACATACTCACACACACACACACACACGCACGCACGCACGCACGCACGCACGCACGCACACACACACACACACACGCGCGCACACATTATTAAAAAAATTGAAAGTCATCAACGGTGTCAAAATGTGTAATTAAAAAAGTAATCGGCCATTTTGTAGCGGCCGTAGCCGTCTTGGACGGATTTCCACCAAATGTGTATTTGCTCAAAATAAGCTGATTAAGATCGGAAAACCCCCCTTGTACCCCTTCTGGCAGTAAGGAAGGGGGGTAAAAGGGGCCGCTCCACCCTGCTTCACTTAATCAACTCTGGGAGACCATGTAGAGCCACGAGGAAAATGTCGGTGTCAATTTCGGATAAGCCGATGGTATAGATTTTATTTCTAATATATAACAACGGTTTTTGTGGCATTATGTTTAACCAAAAAAAAACTAAAAATAAAAAATACTCAATTTTTGTTTCAAGTCATTGTTGTGTTTATTTTTAAACTATAAAGAATATGTTATACACATAGCTAAGAACATTGCCGAGTAATATTATTAATCTTATAAACGAAAAATAAACAAACTTCATTAATCCGTTCGGCTACGATGGCACAGACAGATACACAAACAGACAGACAAACAAACACGTCAAACTTATAACACCCCACCTTTCTTGCGTTGGGGGTTAAAAACATTAGATGAATAAATAGGACACCCTATACAAGGTCACGTCAATCAGTTTTTGTTTTTAAAACAATAAGGATGCTACCCAATAAAATCGCGAAATCGAAATTTGAAATGTAGAATCGAATGCAATTATAACTTGGATTGAATATTTGATCATAAATAAATAACTATATTGCGATTAAAATAAAATATGTTGTTAATATTGTGATTATATTATAGTAAAATATAATGTAATTAAAATAAAATTGTGTAATGTATAGAGAATAAACATATTTTTTATTACAGGTTTTTTTATAACTCGTGAGATGTTTCTGGCAAAACTACCCCATGACGCCATTACATGTTTACAAAAAAAAACCTATTAGAATTAAAATTAATTAGACTTTATGAATGTTTTCATAAAACTGTATTCGATTCCAACGTGTTTGAAGATCGTATCGATTCATATCATGTAATCGAAATAAACAAACAATGTCCCAACACTTGTTTGCTATGACTGACATCTGTCAAATGTGGCCTTTTAGGCCGGCCCGACTATACAGGCTAATAATTATAATTATTTAATATTCCTTCACAAAGTAAGTAAGTAGTGATTGTGACAATAATTACAAGCAACCTCCGAGCGACAGGCTCTGCTATAATTACCTCTGGCATAACTAATGAAACGACAATCCTCATTACCGACTGTGGCCTGTGGATACAAACTTAGCAACATTTTACGATGAAATAATCATGATGTTTATTGAGGATTTTTTTTTATAAATTAAAATAATTGTTAAAGGGTTTTGTTCATAAGTGTGACTATCTTGCTCGCACGATTTTTTTTAAATTATAATAATATTATATTCGTAGAATTTATCTCTATTGACAACGTCTCTCGGTAAAGCTCTAGATAATATTTTTTTGAATATTTTAAAAATATTTCTAGTTTGACTTAGCAAAAGGTTCCCAATATACAAAAGAACGCATTTTCTGTTTAAAAATAATTTTGTTGTAATTTTAAAATAGTAATATTGGAAATACTTTCACAAATAATAAAAAAATATTATTAAAGCTACTTGCAGAAAATATTAGATCTACCTCTAAATAAAAATTATCCTTTACTAATGCAATAAAATATTATACTTTTAAAATGAGTTTTAAAGCATGTGAATGAGCACAAAGGCTCGTAACAACCATTCGCACAAAAGTTGAACACAGTCAGACAATGTCCGGACGGCAGAGTTTGACCGCGGGCGGCGGCCGGTTATCCGGTCCTAACCGGTACCGACCGGTTGTGTTCCAACCGGACTTGCCTACAACTTATTCAAGAGGATGTTGTTCCGGCCAATACTATTAGTAACTGAGCTAGGTATTCACTCGGCTGGATTTTGGTGACTGTCCTACTCAAAATACACTTGATCATCAAAAGATTACAAGGAGCTCTTTGAATTCATAAATTTATTTCATTTGAAAACTTTTCCGCCCATTAAAATAATATTCGAAAGAAATAAGCATTTATTTCCTGAATTAAAAGTTATGTATTAGTAGTTATGATTGATACACCATTTTTGTCTGCTAACTACATTTTTTATTATGGCATTGGCAAATACTATAACCTACGGCGCCACCCTGACAGCGCCCTCTTACGAAAAAATCAAAAACTATTCCTTCCGATCAAAAATTTCTAATGGACGCCATTCTTTGCGTCTGCGCTCGAAAATTAAATAGTAAAAATTATATGTGCGTGCCCGCCGCGAAGTTATATCAAAATACTGAAGAAAACTACACCCAGCCAACAAAGACGTGGAGACACACCGCTCCACCCTGGGCCCAGGTGAAGAGGGAAGGATCCTGTGTTACAAGGTCGGTGCCAGCCATTTTACTGTCAAACAATTTAATAATCTTTTATCACACAGTTATCAAATCACTTACATAATATTTTTATGTAAAATTTTATTATTCGCACGTACTCGTACGTACGATCTGTACCGCAATTAAATATATTTCCCATAAAAAAAAAACTAAATTGGAAGCGGGCAAGAAACTTATCAAAACTGCTCCACTTAGCATATTTTTCATAACTCTTGCATTACTTTTGTCGCTCGTGTCTCGCCATAATACAATATTTTGAAAGAACATAACCAACTTAATGGCACATCTTTGGTAATGTAAGCTATGTTTCCCGATAACGTTCCAATATGCACAGCTTTGAACCATCGAATGTTTCTGAAGCTACAAATATTGAGATTTTGTGAGAAAAATGTGGACCCAGCGGCTTGGAAATAATTTCCATGAAAGGAATTTGATCTTTTATTACTTTTAACATATTATGACTATGCGATATCTTATGTTGGTTACGTATGATAATACCCGGTTGTTTCAACTACAGTCGATATAGCTACGGTTGATTCGCCTATGTTCATTACACGTATTGGACGACTCGCCTACGGTTGATTAAACTATGGTCAGGTGAACTAACGAACGATTCAGCTAATGTTCATTTAAGATATTGGTTAGTTCAACCATAGACGACTCACCTACGGTTTATTAATACTATGCTCCACATGTTTTTAGTGCAGTATTCAGGGCAAACAGATATCAGTTGGATAGGCTAGGGTTTGAAAAGAGAATTTTTGACTGAGAATTTTTTTTTATGTGTGAAGTAGAAGACGAGCAAGACGCTCTCCTGATTTTAAGAAATAACGCTGCCCATATATAATCAGTACAGTGCTACTTAGGATTTCACAATGATGTGAAATTCAAGGAACACTGCACCAACGCTTCTTACTCAAGAGTCATATAAGATGTTAAGACTCTTTCGCCCAGTAATTGCACTTATTATATTAGGTAATAAATTTATTGATATATTATTTGTTATAATATGTTATTATTGTTTTTAAGATTAAATAGGATATTTGACCACATCCCTCCAAATGAAAAGTGAAGATGTGGTCGACGATAAATCACGAAAGATATGCCTAGACAGGTATACATATCGCGCCTTAAAGATTTTGAAGTTGATTTCTAATATAAAATAACTAGTTTATGCTCGCGGCTTTGCCCGCATGGCGAAATCCTTTCTTAGCTAAAGTCTACGCAATAAAACCTATATCTGTATTTCAACCGAATCCGTTCAGTGGTTTCAGCTGTGCGTTGATAGATCAGTCAATCAGTCACTCTTTCCTTTCTTATATTTCAATTTAATATTATTCTTTTCAATATCTTTAGATTCATCAAAACTTTTCACTGCTTCACAAAATAACTTCAATATTTTATAAAATCTGGGTCACGGTTTTTGTAGAGAAATGTATGAATCTGGAGCATCGACTGTGGTATTTTAACTGTATTGAATAATTTGACCTTTTTGTCTAGAACCTTTTTACGAAATATACAAAAGGAATGCACAATGGACTGACTGACTAATCTTTGATTTGACAAATGAGATCCAAGTTCTCTTAGCTCAGTTTTATAATATACGTATACCAGCGTATGCTTGTAGCTATGTCCGCGTTAAGATATTTTCTTCGTAGTAGTGTAGATATGTCTTAATATCTACGAGTCTCAAATTTCAACCAAATCGCTTCACCGGTTTGAATATGGTTGATAAGTCAGTCAGACAGTCAATCAGACATTTTATACAGATAATTATATTATATAAATTCTACTAATATGAAGGGAATGTTCTTTACCTATTTGGGGGGTGATACAGAACAAAAAAATGTGGGAAACATACAATACGAACAGATACAAAAAATGTGAATAAAAAGCTTCGTAAAAGTTTCCCCAATAGTTTAGCTAGTTTGATAACATTAACTAAAGACAAACGATTACAGTATAAATCCATTGCCTTCAATATAAAGTGATTTAACACTTAGCCTATAATTTGATTGTTCCAGATTTGCCGAGATTCGTCGGGCCTGGCTCGAACGTGACCGTCGCTCTGGGTCGCGACGCCGCCTTGACTTGCCGAGTTGACAACTTGCAAACATTCAAAGTAAATCAACCTTAAAATTAAAGATATAAGACTCAATTTAGCGTGACTTCATTTAAATATACCTCGTATCTTTTAGCTGAATGTAGAATACTAATTTTGATGATTGCACGACGAAAATGTTTTGTCTGAAAGCTATTTGATTGCGGATACAAATTCGGTTGTTTTTGGGTTGATGATTCGTTCGATGAATCCATCCATCCGTTGCCCGCAGTCCTACTGGTACCAAGGGCAATTTTTTAGGCATAGCTCTATTTTTTCGGCATATTATAAGTAGGACCATTACAAATTGAGCTGAAATTTGTAATTCAGAAAGATTATATTTTATGATGTAGTTCTCCGCTAAAGAAAGATTTTTAAACGTGTAAAGCTGCGAGCATACCAATAAACTAGCTTACATACGGCTTTTCATGCGTTGAAAAATCTCTTTTTCCAAAAATTCACCAAATTTCAACACTATCAGATCAAAAATTTGAGCTGTGCGATAGAAGTAGACAAATAGTCAATTGAGATGTTGACTAAAATTTTTTTGTCCATAATGTAGATTATTGAAAAATATTGGACACGTATTTTTTATCAGATTTACAAACTTAACAACTGCTTAATCGTGACGTCACACCACTCAATCTAGTAAATTTTTGTTTAGTGGTGTGACATCACGCGTCCCAACACAGAAAATGCCACGAAAAATACTAATAATTGTATTTAAAAAAAATTGACCTTGTCAACATCCCTCCATAGAAAATATTCAAGCCTGTATTTATTTTGTTTATGTTGCTATGACAGCCTGTGTCGTCTCTTAACATCGCTATCAGTAAAATGTTAGAAAAGCACACCGATCCGAGTGTCTGGCAGACATCCAACTCGAGGGAAAGTGGTCACTTGTGTTTAATAGAAGCGATAAGATAGGTTATCTAACATTTTACACCTGCAAGTTTAGTGGCTTTCTCGGTATTTTAAAGTAAGATGATTAGCCACATAGTAAAGATTAAGTATTTTTATAATAGCATGTTCATCAATTACTCGAAAATGGCTGAACCGATAAAATTAAAAAAAAAATTAAAATAAAAAAAAAATAAATAAAAAAATAAAAATAAAATTAAAATTTGAAACAAACTTTTGAGGTCAATGAAAAAACCCCGATACTAAATGCAAGATGTGAGATTTTCATACATATTCTAAAAATTAAAACTTGATATCTCAGTTTTTTTAATTTTGATTTACTTTAGAATCATCCCCTAGGTCGCTTCAAGAACAAATAACAAATATCTAACTTTGTCTTTCATTTGACTCAACATGTTAGGTTTTCGTTAAAAAAAGTATAAAAAATTAATTATTAGTTACATAATAATTAATTTATTTTAATGTTATACGACTAATGTTGCGGTATTTGTAATTATTATGAGAATTTATTAAACTTTATGAACCCTACAATGGAATGAAAGCAAAAGCCTAGCATGATCAACAATAGAATATTATATCTGTGAATTTTAAATCCTTTGTTCAACCTAATTCAGATTTATCTGGAATGTTGAAAATTATAATAAATTTAATAATAAAACGTGGAAAGTAGGAGTTCTCAGCTGGCGCGATGGGCTCGGCAGCTTCGCAATGGGCTCGAGTTAAACGAAGCCTGCGAGCCCTCGCGTCCCTTTTCCGCTTCGTTACTGATTCCCTATTGTGACGAAAGCACCAGACGTTCCAAACTTGAATATCTTTGCCTTATGTTACTATAAAGTGGTATACGGGGTTAACACGGAAGAAATTTACTTTGCCGCGTATATTATGGGGGTCAACGCGCCTTTACAACACTGAAATTTTATCCCTAACCTTATTTAGGTGTATTTCTTATTAAATTAAAAAGAATAAAAATAAAGAATAAAAATCATTTATTGCCACACAAAATAATAATAAAAAGAAGTATAATTACAGAAAAAATCATATCACATTTAGGTAAACAGTCATACTAGAGACTATAGAGACTAGTGGTAATTATTGTAAAGACGATAGAAATTCTCTACTGAGTTTTCTTGGAGCAAATAAATTTAATATACCTACCTGAATAATAACTTTTAATCACTTATCTTTATTTGTATTATGATTAAAGAACATTTTGAACACGCAGGTGTACGTAATTGCTAACAAATTCCGCCGAAAAAGTGGCTCATCGAGAAATCACGTGACTTAAATTTAAAAAACGAATCTTATCAAAATATGGTCTTGATTGGTTAAAAAATAAATTGTGCGGCATTTTCATTGGGAACTGTAGTACGCATGCTCTGAATTTGTCAACACTCCATTTTGATTTTGACAATTATCCATTTTGACAAGTTTTAAGGGTTAATGACGTTTTTGAACATTTATGTAACAATATTATATTTTCATATTTTTGCGCTTATTTAACAGCAAAAAGTGATCCCTTAACACACTTCAGTTATGTGTGGCTCCTGCACCATATCATAACACATCCTGGTATGATCAATAAGACATAAAACGAAAATATTTTCATACAGATTTGACGTTTTCACTTGAAAGGTAAATAACAGACTGAAGCCCGAAATTATAACATTTTAAGCTACCACCTTCTCCGGCAACATTTCTTATATGTCTTATAGGATCGCAGTTACTCTTCCTGACTTATTATTTATTCGTAGTGAAAACGTAATATTCATAAAATTGATAAGAAAAAAATTGTCGAGCCGTTTAGGAATCAAGTTTGGGCGGGAGTCCTTCTGAGTTTCTTAAAGCGGAGATTCTGTTTTATTGTGAACTATTTATTGGAAGGTTTATTGAACTATTCACTTCTTGTTATATTCATATAGAATAGAAAAACACTTTTTATTGCATACCAAATACAGGAAATAGACTACAAAACAAACTTAAAATTAAAAGTAATAAGTTGGCGGTTTTATCGCATAAAGCAATCTCTTACAGACAACCTGGCTGGAAGAAAATTTTAAGAACATGTACAGCGGCATGTAATAATATAATAAGTATTTATAAGTGAAGTTCGTTGTAAGTGGTTGACCTCATTTCACTCCAGTCCCCAACACTCGCGTACAAGCTAGGGAACTAAAACATAGTTCTCAAATTCAATTTGCATGTCAAAGAAAATTTATTTTGTGTAGAAAAGAAACTCGCAGCATACAGTTCATAATTTATGAACGCAGAACTTTCTCGGCGATTTTAATTTTGTTCGGATTAAAAAGGCAAGTTAAATTTATTTATCAACTAGATTCACGCGCGCTTTTACCCCCTGAACCTGACTACATTAGTCTACATGTTATTCTAGGGTCCGAGCTATATACATACATACCAAATTTCAGCTTAATCGGTTCAATTGATTTGACCTGAAACTCGTACACAATTAATCAACACTTATTAAGCATTTAAAATATTTGTAAGATAATTGGGACCATTAATGTGAGTAAAAGGACAGATACTATAGCTACTCACAAGTTAATATGATACACCGATGAAGAATATTTTCTTAATCCACATAATATTAGCCACATGTTAATCACATAAAATTGAAGTAGTCCAAACCACTCTGTTAGATGGCAGCGTGCCTAGAATGCTGGCAGCATTACCTCGTTACATGGAAAAACTTATCTGTTAGTCAGATGTAAAATAGAAATTCAGTCACGTGTTCACGCTACGTACAAATATAATATGTTTTCATCAGCACATAATCACGAGTGTATTTATTGTAGACAAATTTCCTCACCGAGCAAAACAGCACTTTATTTGAAATTAAATATTTTTTTATAAATTTTAATATATGCCATTTTGAAAGCCCGATAGATATATGAATTTTCCAGCGCGTAAACTTTTTTCTTTAAAATACATAATTTGTCCATTTGTCCCATACAATGACCAAGTTAGAATAACAAATTATATAAGTAAATAATATTTGGATATTTTAAGTCAAAGCCACACTACGGTCTGTAGTGTGGCGTGTCTTATCGGTTTCATACATTTCAGTAGTGTGGCCCTCTAGCTTTAATATACCAATTCATACAATTATAGAGTATGGTGTACATTGTACTGCATTTGTTTTTATTTGATTGAAATTGTTCAGGCTTTTGTATTTTGTGTATTAAATTTTATTCCTATTATAAAATGGATCTTTTTATAGGAATAAAACTAAATAGTTTGTTCAATAGAACAATCGTATGTTGTATTGTTTTATTTTACTACGTACGTTGGTATCTAATTTTATGACCATAGTTTCATAATATTATGTTAATAATCGACCGAGCGAAGCGAGGTCTTAGAGTCGAAAGCCGCGAAATGCCTGCGTTTGGACCAGTTTAACGCTTGACCTCTGGTGCTTAAGTTTGGTCGACGTTTACGTGAAAACGGTTAATCCAAATTAAATGAAATTTTACACACAAGTTAAGAAGGTTAATTGAATAATTTTAGTGAAAAAATTAGCTAAATAGGTTCCAGGGTTGCAGAGATATAGGTGACTTAAAGTCTTTACGATAGGTCTGACAATTATTTCAAAACTGGAGCGCTGATAATTTTTTTCCTAACATATACACATTTTTTATAAGCGACACAAATATATAAGCCAAAGTGTATGTTTGTATGTATGTTTGTTACGCGATAACTGGAAAACCAATGGTCCAATCTGCATGAAACTTTGCAAACGCGTAATATAAATCCATAGAATTTTTAAGTTCGAACATGAGCCAAATCGGTCGAAGGGTTCAAGAGTTAAAGAGATTGCTTTATTACAATGAAACCGATGATCCAGTCTTGATAAAACTTTTTAAACAGGTAGTACAAACTAAAAGAATTCTCAGGTCCAAAAATGAGCCAAATCGGTGCAAGGGTTGTAGAGTTATAGAGAATACAAAATTACAATGTTTATCGATTATAATATTATGAGAACTGCTGCAGGGATATTCAGTTATCCGTCAGGGAACCGAACCAAAGACCGAATTGTCAAAAATCGATACGACGTAATACGTCATTTCATACATTTTTGATAATTCGGTCCTAGGTTCGGTTCCCTAACGGATAAGTGAATAGCCATGTTGACTTACTCAAAATATTATAAATTTTAATGATCGTGCGGGTGGTGCAGGATATTATGTTCAAATTTATTAATCAAACTTAAACCCATTTTTTTATTCAAATAGTAGTCCAGTCAATGAGTGCCCAAAAGAGGCATGTGGATCGAAAAGTCGAAGGCAGAAAAACTAACTTAGGAACTTTGTTTGGACTATTCAGGAGATAAACATACTAAAAGTCCCCACCCCTCCTAGGTGAGCCCGAGGGGTGGGGGGGCCGAAGAAGGTCCCATTTTTAGGTTTTTTACCTAAATGTCAAAAACTGGGCATTGTACGATATTTTGTTGTACTACATTATAAAAGCTTTAAAATTTCCTACAACTTTGGCTTTAACACTTTTTATCTATATCCAATCGTTGTCCAGCTATGAGCTTCCAAACATGGTCTATTTTTAAGACGCTGAAATAAGTTTTCCATACAAAGTCGGTAAAAAAATCTTGCAAGTAATATTTGACCAACTTCTGGTTGTCGTACCATAATGAAACTTTGCAAATGTCTAGAAATATGATGACAGTTCAATAATTTGGTACCACTGAGCTGATCTGATGATGGAGCCAGGAGGTGTTTACTGAACCTCTTCAATGGCTATTAGTAAACCCCATCGAGTTTGGGCACATTACATTCGAATTGGTATAAGCAAAAAACCTAAAAATGGAACCTTCTTCGGCCTCCCCCCCCCCCCCCCCCCCCCTCGGACTCACCTCGGAGGGGTGGGGACTTTTAGTATGTTTATGTTCTGAATAGTCCAAACAAAGTTCCTAAGTTAGTTTTTCTGCTTTCGACTTTTCGATCCACATTTCTTCTTTTACTGGATAGGCTACAGTGCTTCACTTTTGAAAGTAAATTTTATAATTATTTAGATCTAAGTATTTTAAGACTCTACTGCTCGTTCGAAAAGCATATCTATGAGAAGAACGAGCAAGAAATTTATTGGGATTGTTATTTATGTGTTTATCACATATCATTATGCCATTAAAAGCATCATTCACTCTAACATCTGCAAACATCCCTGACGCTCTGTAGTATCGAGACAGCGCCAAAAGCATCCTGAAAGCATTGTTGTACTGGATCCGCAGCGCCTTGAGATCCCTGTTTGTAAAGTTCATCCACAAGTTTTTTGTTTAAAAAAATAATTAATAATAATTAGGCCTACGTTTGATCACATCCCACCTGATGGAAAGTGCAAATGTGATCGACGAGCTGCACGTACAAAAAGTCTGATAATGCCTTGAACAAGGACACTTTGTCTTGCTCAGTAGCTGTAGATACATCTTGAAAACCTGCGAGCCTAGATGTTACGCGTGATTGTCATAGCTCTGCGTTCTCGCTCCAAGTCTAAGTCATAATCGGCTGCTACGACAAAAATGTTATAGAATTAGCTACAATATCAATATAATAACTGTTGTAAATTTGCTGTACCTATAACACAAGTAAATCTAGATATTTTTTTCCAATTTCAATTCTTCTAATGTCCACTGCATCGGCAACTTCTTCGTAAACAAGTGCTACTATGAAGATTTTGTGAGAATTTTTGTAAAAACTTTAGTAATATTTATTATTTTATTCTATTATTTTCTGCAAGTGAATACACACATAACCTTTCATATTTTATTATTATTGAAATTTTGATCACAACAATAAAATAGTCACAGAGATAAAGATTTTTTTAATGTGTATCCGTTACGTATTTTGAATTTTAACATTACTTTCAATTTTGGGATTTTCCTTTCCTTTTACGAATATTATAGGTTAAAGTTTCCATACATTTATATTTCGTAGATACTTATAACTTTTACCCATGTATATATACACACCATGTATATATACTATTTTGAGGGAAATTAGGTCTGCGAGGTCCCAGTTCGCGGCGAGCTACTAGTTATAATAATTGGGGTTTATACTCTAACAGAACAGGTTACCCTACTTACACTGTCAGAGTCAAATCACAATTTATAGGTTTGTGTGGCTAACCTATATGTCGCAGTTTCAGGTCGCCGAGATTACTACAGGGCCTGCAACATGACCTGACGACTGCCTCCTACATATCTTATAGGAAACAGCCGGGACCCACAGTTTTACGTGCCTTCCGAAACACGGTAGCGTCCAAGCGAAAATCTTTGCCACACTGAGATTTGAACCCAGGACCTCCGGCTTACAAGTCGGACCAACGACCACTGGGCCACTGGTTTTGCCAGTCTTGATAGACTTTGTACTTAACACCAGCCTTTATAAAAACTACTAGCTGCGCCTAGCGGTTTTACCCGCTGTAGCCGCTACCGCTGTAGCCTGTGTGTTATTCCAGGGTCTAACCTATCTCTATACCAAATTTCAGCTCAATCGGTCAACCCGTTAAGTCGTGAAGAAGTAACAAACTTACTCACAAACTTTCGCATTTTTATAACATTAGTGTGATTTGTGTTCCAAATTTCATCATAAATACAAATACAGAAACAGTTGTGTAAATGAGGTTAATTAAAATAAAATCGAATTGCCCTCATTCAACTTCCTACTCTAAAGACCTACTTATAAAGCCCTGAATGTCCCAGTTTTCAATAGCTATTTATAAGTATTAAACAAGCAATCTACATCAAGCAATAATTCTGCATTTAGCTATTCTATCTAAGTTGCGATCTGTCAGGCGCAGGACTGCAGTCATTCGTCTCGATAAGAAAAACCATAGAAAAAGTTTTTTTCATTATCAGCCTATTTAGAATAGAATAGAACTTACACTAATTGACATGAACGGCGACAGTGCCACTTACACAAATTGACTTACACATTAAAAGAAATTACAAAAAAATACCTATATAATAATAATTATTATGTT
Source organism: Hemithea aestivaria (assembly GCA_947507615.1). Classification (NCBI taxonomy): domain Eukaryota; kingdom Metazoa; phylum Arthropoda; class Insecta; order Lepidoptera; family Geometridae; genus Hemithea; species Hemithea aestivaria. The sequence goes on from OX382332.1 coordinate 508,770, forward strand.
CGTCCACTGCTGGACATAGGCCTCCCTCATGGCACGCCACTCAACTCGGTCCTCCGTCTTTCTCCTCCAACCACTACCAGCGACCCTCCGGATTTCATCGCCCCATCTCGCCCAAGGACGCCCCACACTACGTTTGCCGAGACGCTGTCTCCACTCTAGAACATGTACACCCTATCGGTTATCGGTTCTGCGGCATGTGACCAGCCCATTGCCACTTCAGCTAAAAAAAATTCGAATAAGTTTTTTAATGAGATTGATTAAAATAAATATAATTGTTTCTATTGGCTATTCAACGACTCACTCTAAAGACCTATTTAAAAGCCTTGAATGTCCCAGTTTCCAATAGCTATTTACAAAGTGTCAAACGAGCAATTCTGCATTAAGCCATGCTGTCTGAGCTGCAAGCTGCCAGTCGCAGGGCTGCAACCATTCGTTTCGATAAGCTTGCTGCAGTCATCAATTCATTGCTAATGATTCTACTGCTTAAAGCTGAGCGCAATGTTTAGGTGCCCATTTAAATCTATTAAATTGACTGATAACAGTCAACACACAACCCAAACCGCTAGACGAAGTGAAGTTTAGGAAATTGATGGGAATACAGGATACAGGATGTATAAAATCAGTATACGTGTTCCGGCAAGATGTTGAGTGATCCACCTCACCCACCTATAAGACATGTCGGCAATGACCAACACCGCGTCGGAAAAGCGACCGTTAAGATGGCGTGACCAAGTATGTGATTTGCATGAAACACCACCAAATACCACCAATATTTGGTACTATTTAGTACCTCCGATCAAAATTTAGGTATTGCAACAGAAAAGCTGCAGCACAGCAAGAACCGTAGTTCCGCTATCTTAACGTGAGTATGGCGGGACCAAATCAATTCGCTGCTTTCTGTACGTTCTGACGAATTAAAATATGAATTAAAATATTTAGTATCTGATATAGCAGACGTCTGGTCCACGCATCATCAGTTACTAAAACTTGTTTTTTTTCTTTACGAACTTGTTTCGTATTTTTTGTTAGTCTTTTCAGTAAGTAGGTAAGTGTGAATTGTCAATATCTCATTCAAAAAATGCTTATAAAATGTTGTATATTCGACACAGCAACACAGTCACAAGTGGAGCTAGCCCATTAAACCACATCGCAAGCAAATTTGACTTGTTCATAATTTGACTCTGCACCACAGAGTCACAAGTGGAGCTAGCCCATTAAACCACATCACAAGCAAATACACTACAATAGCGCAATTTCAGCAATAAAGTGCAATCTGCAGCGTAGTCTGGTCCTTTAAGCTAGGTGGCCATTAGTCGGGCTCCTCTTGCCATCAATCGTTGCATACAGAGCTAATGCTCCATCCACTGACTGGAGACAGAGACTGGAGGTAGATATCGCGAATAAAACAAAGCTAGTTTCAATTAATACGGTTGTGTAGAAACAACATGAACAAATACAACAATTCCAAAGGTATCAACAAACATTTTATGAGCTTGCAACAAACCGCAGTTACTTTGTTGTTAGACGATGGTGACGGTTTGACTTCAGATGCGCCGTTAGTTTGACGATCTTTAAGTGAAAAAAAAACAAAATTTGTATACTGTTTTATCTTCAACAATATGTATTTCTTTAAAAAGACAATCAACTGGCATAACGTATAAGTATTGCCATTCAACGTGGCAATGCTGCCAGCATTCTGGGCACTCTGCCATCTGACTGTGGTTTGGAGCACTTGGATTTTCTGTAGATCGGCTTGTGGCCAATCTGAGGTTAATAAAAGTGTTTTTTACTGCTGTAGTAGCTGTAGTATTGTTGGTTTGTTTTTCTCAATAAGCCATTTGCCACTTAAAAAAAAAACTGGCATAAACTTCGATGTTACAGGTATAGGCAGCACTTGACGACGTAACGTAACTTGCGCTCAAGCAGGCTCCGCTTGTCTAAACCAACCTAAACTATATGGCATAAAACGTGATAAAAAATATATATCAAAATCTAGGAATGCCACATATGAGGCTTATAACCGAAGAGAGAATATTTTTCGTGGAAATTGGACTAGTAGAAACGTATTTTGTACAACTATCTGAACGGCGACAGTTTGGTTTCATGTGGCATCTGCCTTCGTTATAATAGTCTGTGATTAGGGTTTAAATTTTAAGCGATTCCACCGTTTAAGACTTTAAATTGTTATTCACTGCGCAAAAACGGCGCGAGTTCTTCTAAAATCCGTTGTGAATGTAATGTATTGGAAACATGAAGTTAATGAACCTTCAGGGATGTTTATTTAGGAGATGGATTGGGAAATTGATTTTACTTTTCGTTTTTGTTTAAAATAGAGAATCTATCAAATTAAAAATCTAGATAGACCATTCTATAAAAAATCTAGATAGAATTTTAAAATCATCTCACTAATATTACAAACGTTAAAGTTTGTGAGTATGTATGTATGTCTGGATGAATGTTTGTTATTCTTTCACGCCTAAACAGGTATATCGATTGAGCTGAAATTTGGTATAGATTTAGTTTAGCCAGGATCTAAGCCTTAGACTCTAGAATAACACATAGACTTCAGCGAGTAAAACCGCTGGGCGCAGCTTGTAAAACATACATAAATAATGACGATGAACGTAGGGAAGAGTCTTGTTTCATACTATGAAATATCTAGAATTAATTAATATTATTATATAACGAATACCTCTGAAAGATCTTGTATTTCAGCCAATTAGAAAAGTTTCTCACGCTATCTCATTAGTCAGTTCCGATTACTAAAACTATGACTTACGTTAGTTTCTATCGTATCAAAACAAACATCTAAAGTTTTAATTAAAACAAACCGAACTGCTACCAAATCATTCCCCGCCTTAGATTAGACATCCGACTGGATACGTCACTGTCAAGCCACCTCACCAGCCCGAGCACATAAAAACATTGACATAAGACTAGCAAGACCCGTCCCACTGTCAAGAGTAATAAAATAGAAATACACTTTATTGCAAACCAAAATATACTTGTATAATACATATCAAATAGTTAGACTACAATAACATATGTACTTAAAATTAAAGGTAAACAATTGGCGGTCTTATCGCATGAAACAATCTCTTACACAGAACCTGGCTGGAAGGAAATTTAAAAACATGTACCGCGGTGGTGTGCAAAATAGCATTGTATGGACAATACGATACATTTAACGATTAATTATATAATTGACGTTTGTAAGAGCACAATGACATTCGGAGTAGCTGCAAATTGTATGCAATGACGGCGCAAGTAGCAAGAGTAGAGTCTTAATTTAATATGTCAATGTCTTACTATGCTAAAGGGGCTGCTATCAAATGAAATGAATATAAATTATTAAATGAAATTATTATAATTTGTTAGTGATAAAAACGACTTTACATCAATAACATTTATCACAGTCAGAAAAAAGATATGGACAATACAAGACCAAAAATAGACCGACGGACATTAAGGCGATTTTCACACTGCCCCGCATGATGCAGCGTAGCGCGTGTCGACGCACCTACGCGCGTTCCTGCGGGAGTGCAGATCTGCATCATCGTGCGGGTTTTTTGCGCACTCACGCGCGTAGGTGCGTTTTGTAGATTCACGCACGGCGGCTAACGCCCATTCAAAATCACGCACGGCACTGTGGGATTCAGTGTGCCATACCTTGCGTCTCGCCCCGCACCTACGCGCGGGGGTGCATGTTTCTCCGCGTGTATGCGCGTGATCCGCATGAACGCGCGTGGATGCATTTTCAGTGTGTTGGACTGTGCGTGTTTTCCATACAAACGGAGATACTTACAAGCAACGGAAGAACACGCATCCACGCGCTACGCTGCATCATGCGGGGCAGTGTGAAAATCGCCAAAGCTAGTTGTAACAATAGAAGTTATCCATGTGTGTGTATGTACTTGTGCGAATGTGTTTGACAATTATTCTGTCGTAGTGACGTTATCGAAAATTTATTAGTGTGGTATATTTTTATTGGTGTGTGTTGCGTCTCCCTTTTAAAAAACTAACAGACTTTTTTCACATTTAAATTAGTACCCGGGTCGTTTCCTTTAGTGGTTTATTACCCTAAGGTCTCCGCCATTATCGTAAAGTGAAAATAAACAAAAAATATTCAAAGCCATTACGAAAACGGTTGTAAAACAATAAAAACGCTTCCTTTGGAGAATTTTAAGCGGAACGCTCTTTTATAACTTTCTTTTTTATGAAATTCATCGTTTTTCCATTATTCAATCCGCACTTTACAATTTATGGTTTAAGTTTAACTTTTCTATAGATCTTGGAATTTGTATTTATATAGGTCGCTTCGGGCTATTCCACAAATTTTTTATGCAAAAAAAGTAAGAAGACGAGAAAGACTCTCCTTATGATAAGAGATCTGGGGGCACGGTAGTGCCCCCGCCAAGTCGAGCGCGAAGCAAGCACTGCCGTACCATCTTTACAGGAACCATTTCGTCGCATTTTCAGGCCCCTATTTGAGAACCTCTGGATAAGACCAGAACACAGAAATTTTCGTCATCCAGTAAGCTATAATTACATACTTAAAATCCAAAATTTCAAGTCTGTAGGTCATTAAGTTCCGAAGTTAAGCGAAAGCAAAGTTTCGCATTTTCGACACTCATTCATTCACTCACTCACTCATGATCATCAAAATAGAACTAGTACTTCCCATAAACTCAGAGAGCTGAAATTTGGTACATACTTAGAATTTATTGTATAAGCCATAGGAAAACTAAAAAAACATGCAATTTCGGTCTCGTTTTCGAGATAATTCATCTGCATAAATAACTTTGTAATCTCATATAAATGTATAGGATTACAAAGTTACATTTGCAGTCAATGGTTAAAATTGTGTAATATCCAACTTATTAATTCAAAATATATTTAAGGCATAGTATATGTATATGTGAGTGTGTATATGTGTCGTAAATCGTCAGTTATGATCAGGCGATATCTAGCGTGGCCAACTAAAATAAGAGCCCAACCAAACTATTAGAAGAGATCGACATACCGCCTTTACTACAAGCTTTTATTTACTTTCACCTGTCGGTCTGTCTGTCTGTAATTAAATCTTGCAAGTTTAATTAGGCCCACTTCCCGGTATAATATTATGATGCATTGGACTAAGAGTGAACGCACACGTATCTAGATGGCGCTGACTGTATTTTAAAACGCGCTTACGGTTTGTATTTCTGATAACCTTATAATATAGCGTTTCTACAAAAATAAGTGAAATCCCACCAAAAACATTCTGTAAAAAACTAGCCAAGTCTCGATGGAGCTGCTTGTTTATCTCTAAAAAGTAATGAAATCTAGACAAAGCCGTGCCAAGTATAAGGTTTCTTACTGCGATTTCTTTATTATTATAGTTAATGTTGTGTGACTTGGCCGTTGAAGGGTACACAAGGGTATTATACCAGGTGCTCCATGACACTATTGCACCAATCTGTCCGCTACCCATTCACGATAGAAAATTTCCACTTGGAAAACGTTGATTGGATAACCAGTTAATTGTAGGCTTGATAAAGCTGCGTATTTCAATAATACTTATGTTTAGGCGATCCAAGTGTCATGGAGCATCTGGTTTTGTACCCTTGTGTACCCTTCAACGGCCAAGTCACACAACATTAACTATAATAATAAAGAAATCGCAGTAAGAAACCTTATACTTGGCACGGCTTTGTCTAGATTTCATTACTTTTTAGAGATAAACAAGCAGCTCCATCGAGACTTGGCTAGTTTTTTACAGAATGTTTTTGGTGGGATAACACTGACCATAATCAAGTACAGTGCCCAAGAATTCACTATGATGTAAAATTCTCGGTGCACTGCACCAACACTTCTTACTCAAGAGTCATAAGATGTTAAGCCTCTTCAGCTTAGTAATTTCACTATTTACAGTACTATGCTACCAAAGCACAGTAATGTTTTCACATCACTTCTCAGGCGGTAGAATAATTGGCACTGTTTGTGTAGCCAGTAGCCACCTAGTCGACCTGCAAAGGAAGCCTACTCCCGATATGTTTAGTTCAACTTAAATATTATCCCATCAAAAACATAAATGTGAAAAGAGAGCCAAGTTCAATATTACGATGTATGTACTCATAGTTACCTATGATGTGGTAGTTGACTTCAACGACAAAAGAAGTGAAATCTAAATGGGTGCCAAGTTCAATGGTCAGTCTTGAAAAATATTCACAACAACATAAAATATTTTATTACAACTTAAAAGATTATTTCTTCTTATCACTTAGAATTAATATTATTTTGAAGCCTAAAGACTGACTTGGCCAGTTCTCATAATATACTAGGTAGGTACTCTCTTAACTTTAGCTTGATCACTATTAAACGCACTTAATGCTAATTAGTGCGCCCCCGTCTTTTATTGTGTAAATTAGTCCCCTCCATCCATTGGTTGTCTGGAAGAAATCGCTCTTTAACGATAAGACCGCCACTTGTACATTGTAATTTTTAATTTTGTACTTATGTATTTTCTGTAACATTATGTGGTGTACAATAAAGTATCTATTGTCTTATCTTAATGATATTTCGTCGTATGGTACCCATGAGAACTAGCCAAGTCAAACTTTGTGCTTCAAAATAATATTAATTCTAAGTGATAAGAAGAAATAATCTTTTAAGTTGTAATAAAATATTTTATGTTGTTGTGAATATTTTTCAAGACTGACCATTGAACTTGGCACCCATTTAGATTTCACTTCTTTTGTCGTTGAAGTCAACTACCAAATCATAGGTAACTATGAGTACATACATCGTAATATTGAACTTGGCTCTCTTTTCACATTTATGTTTTTGATGGGATATCATTGCTTTTTGTACAGTACTTTTTAGTATGTAATAGGTTTAAGACACTCAGTCATAATAAGATTAATACCAAACGATTATTTTATTGCACCTCCCCCCACCCCACTGCTCCATGGCACGGCCGTCGCACCGCGGCCCGTGAGCCTCGCCGTGCTTCGATATACCTATACCTATAATTAATTTAGTACTTATTTATATATAGCATTCATGTGCACTATTGATTTGAATATTGTACCTAATCAATTGATTTTAAACAATACTAGTTACTGATAAATTTATCTATATTCACCCAGCTATCTTATACCTACCGCCTACCTGGATGGAAATTTAACTTTTTAGATCATCTGGAACTGGATTAGAATTTCGATCAAAAGAAACCTAAGCCGACAAGACTTGTAATGACGACGACTTGGTGGGGGCACTGCCGTGCCCCCAGATACCGCCACATACCTATAATATTATGACTATACGTTACAGGTACGTAGGTATCTAAAATGTTTACACCAACTAGCACCAAGGCGATATACATACCTACATAATTTTTATTGTAAACAATGTTAATATTATTACCTCTATGTTACTGAGCCGCCTTGTGCTGGTGAGTCGATATATTTATAGGTATTTACATAGGATATACAATTGTTACGTAGGTACCAGGAACCTATTTTTATGGTCTAAGCTATATTTATTATACCAAATTTAAAGTCAATCAGCTCACCCGTGAAAAAGTAAAAAACATATATCCATACGTACAGTAGGTACAAAGTTTGTATTTATATTTATATTAGTAGGAATAGTGGACTCGCGCGCACTTCGTAGTATCTAACAGAAAATAGCCGCCTACACAAAAATTATAGCAACATGCAAGATGTATTGCTTTATACGTACCTAGGCGTCTCAAACTTTAATATCATACATTTTTTAAAAATTAATAATAATTTAAAATGATAAAAAAATACTAGTTTCTGATTTTTCCCTTTGTTACTACGACATTACCTATCGGGATGCCTGCCAAATTTCAGCTTTCTAGGTCATCTGGAACTGGGATATTACTTTTGATCTATCCCTCAGTATGTATTAACTTCACCGATTACTGGATGTTTATATCTAAATAACCGTTTGAGCTGTGTTATTGTAATTTGGAACACAGATGTAGTTCGTATATAAGAGTATATGTGCCAAATTTGACTTGTCTATGTGTAATAGTTTTTGTATAACGAGGGTGTAAAAAGTCGTCAAAACGCGCTTTGGACGGTTCGTGTAATATAACACACGGCGCGGTCGCCAGTTCCTTTGCTTGAACTTGGCTTGACTCGCTGCCGCGTGTCTAGATTAATTGGTGATGAACATGGTTTTGCTTTAAATTTAAATAACTAGTAGTTCGCCTCGAACTGTGACCTCGCAGCCCAATTTCCGTGGTAAACCTTAGACTTTAGGTCTCGACTAAATATATCCTAATACAAGAACTTTAACATTAATATTAAAACTCAAAATATAAAAATTCTGAGAAATTAAAACTCAATAAACCTACGTACCGAGATTTTTTGAATATAATCCTTTTTAGAGTTTCGTTCCTCTGAAGGAAAAAACGAAACCCTAATAAATAGGATCACTTGGTCATCCGTATGCCTGTCAAGACCAATTAATACTCTACATCCCGTAGAATTGTATATTTTTACCATAATACACAGGTCTATAGCCGCTTGGTGCCCGTTAAATTAAACTTCTGAGTTAACGTAGAAAAAAATACACCCGTTTATCCTTCAAAAACGTACCTAAATTTTTTTGACCCTCTGAATAAATCAACATTCATAGGGAACTTGCCGTTACCATATATTTATGAAATTTGGCAGACTATAAGTACACGGCCCGCGATGCATTATGGTGTGCTCGTGCACCTTTATTGTTGAATGTGCCGGCACAAACAATTACTTTAGGTTTTAAAAAGTTATGCAGACTACTCAAATAACCTTACTGCCACCAAGAGATCTCTCAACTCTAAGAGTTCGCTTTGCTCGGTCGATGATATTTGTATGTATTCATATAAATTATGTATTTAAATTATATTTTAACATAAAACGATTCAGCGAGTTTTTTTATTCTATCACCACTTCCACAGACATTGTTACCTGCTTATTATTGTTTATGGTCTCCACTTTCGTGTTTTGCCAGTGGCCGTAGCATGCCACACAGAATCCCGGCCAAACTTCAAGAGTAGAACTGTCATCCCATACATTCACAAAACTACAATGTATGGTATGACAGTTCTACGCTTGACATTTCAGCGGGATCTCGTTTGGCATGCTACGACCACTGTAAAATATTATTTTACTTGACAGCGAGTTATAGTCCGGTACATTGTGTTCGGGATAATTTATACAAAATTTTAGGCAATGTGACGTAGTTATGTCGTCATAATTATATTATATTATAATTATGCCTATACTACTAAGTCCAACTTTGGTTGCTTGCCATTAGCGATGGGCATAAAATAACGCTATTAATAAGGTTTTTTTTTAAATAACTATTTTACTTTATTTTCATACTACTTAAATATCTTTATTGAGAAAAACAAACTAACAATTAAATATAAAAATTATATATACTTAAATTAAATATAACATTATATTTTATCGATCGAGCGAAATGAGGTTTATAAAAAGATTAAAAAAACAGCACAAAACGTGTACTTACCTACATGTATGTGACATCTATTTCAATAGCAAACTTTAGGCGGCCGGACTATAATTGACGCAATTATTGGTATTACGCAATGTACTAAAAAATTATATGAAAATAATTAAAAATAAGAAATATTGAAAATATGATAAATTGCTTGAAATTCTCGAATTATTGGACTTTATCGCTATTAATTCTTTAACTTTATCAACTTGCTTGCTCTTTTTTGCCTGTAGGATCTTTCTCAAACTTAATGTACCTAACAAATTGTGCAAAACATTATAATTTAAACATCTTCATAACTCTACAACCCTTGGATCGATTTGGCTCATTTTCGAACATGAGAATTCTTTTAGCTTATACTACCTGATCGCAAAGTTTCATTAAGATTGGAACTTTGGTAACGTTGAAATTAAGCATTTTCTAAAACTCTAGAACCCTTCGACCGATTTGGCTCATGTTCGAACTTAAAAATTCTATGGATTTATATTACGCGTTTGCAAAGTTTCATGCAGATTGGACCATTGGTTTTCCAGTTATCGCGTAACAAACATACATACAAACATACACTTTGGCTAATATATTTGTGTCGCTTATAAAAAATGTGTATATGTTAGAAAAAAAATTATCAGCGCTCCAGTTTTGAAATAATCGTCAGACCTATCGTAAAGACTTTAAGTCACCTATATCTCTGCAACCCTGTAACCTATTTCGCTAATTTTTTCACTACAATTATCCAATTAACCTTCTTAACTTGTGTGTAAAATTTCATTTAATTTGGATTAACCGTTTTCAAGTAAACGTCAACCAAACTTAAGCACCAGAGGTCAAGCGTTAAACTGGTCCAAACGCAGGCATTTCGCGGCTTTCGACTCTAAGACCTCGCTTCGCTCGGTCGATTAATCTTAATACATAATATCTATATAATTACAGAACCTGAATTATAAATAGATTAGAAGCCCACAAAAGTGGCTTTTGAGAGCAGTGAGTGGGTACATGATTAATGATTGCTGGTGATAAGAGATAAATGAGGGTACGACCAACTAAAAACAACTTTACTGATTGAGAATATAGGTATACAACTTTATTTTATGGTATTTTGTTAATATGTAGAATTTTTTAATTGTACTCTAGCGGTGCTTAGCGGTTTTAATTACTAAAAGTAGCCTATTTCTTTATATTCTAGGGTCGAATTTACCGAATTTCGGCTCAATCAGTGCAGTTGTTATTTGTAATAGTCGTCCCACTGTAGGGTAAGAGCCTTCCGACTCCCGATTGTCTTGCCTAAGTGTAATTTTCTGGCTCCTTATCCTCCTTTGTTTATCTATGTACTAGCTGCGCCCAGCGGTTTTACCCACTGAAGCCTATGTGTTATTCCAGGGTCTAAGCTATCTATATAAATTTCAGCTCAATCGGTCCACCCGTTTATGCGTGAAGAAGCAACAAACATACACACACTCACAAACTTTCGCATTTACAATGTTAGTGTGATGTGGTATTTTAGTGTGAAGTGTGATTATGTGTAAAATAAACATATAATATGTAGGTACCTACATATTTCTCAAAATATCATTTTATTTTTACTTCAAATTGATATCAACAATTTTATTCTCCTCAGACAAAGCAAATAGATCTGTCAAGTACAATACGAGTACAACGTTTTAAGACGAGGACAACTTAAGTGTTCTGAAATGAAAACTTTTACAATTCTCACCGATCGCACAACAAACTGTAACGTCATACATTTTAAAATTTAAACTATCGCCCAGTGGAAGGGGGGCAAAAGGTGGGGGCAAAGTAGGGGTAAAGGGGGCTCCTAAACGTAATGGTTTATTCAATGTACGAGTACTGGCCCCGTTTGGTAACGACTTTAGTTAACTTTATTCGATATGAATACGAAAATATTCAGCGTTCTCAGAGATAGGAAAGGCCTTTTAAAATATATGCAAAGTTGGTTTGCTCATGTTATATTCTACATGCCGATACCGATTCAATATCGAGTATCTACTGCGGGATAAACTTTAAAGCTTTTAAACGATAACGTAATTCTGTGCTGCGCTCGGCTATCAGATAGAAATCTGATAGCTGTATGGCGCTTTGTTGATCGAGCAACTTTTCAGCAACTAGACTTCCTTTGCAGGAGGTCGACTAGGTGGGTACCCCAACAGTGCCAATTATTCTACCGCCTGAGCAGTGATGTGCAAAAATTACTGTACTTCGGTAGGAGGGCACTGTAGCAAGTGAAATTACTGGGCTGAAGAGTCTTAACATCTTGTGACTCTCAAGTAAGAAGCGTAGGCGCAGTGCACAGCGAATTTTTCCCTGGTATAATCCTGGGTAGCACTGTAGTAATTATGGGCAGCGTTATCTCTCTTAACATCAGGAGAGCGTCTTGCTCGTCTTTTTACATCGTTATAAAAAAAAACTTGGACTGGCAACTTGTTCTAACAACTAACTGGCGCAACCGTGTTTCGGAGTAATACACGTAAATGAAGGCAGTCGTTGTAGGCCTTGTTCTCTTGGCGTTCTGAAACTGCAACATACCATATTAATATTATTATGCATAGGTTGGCCACTAAACCTACAAATTGTGATTGTTATTTGAATCCGACAGTGCAACCTCAATTATAATGTCACAATTATCCACCAGGTGGCGTGGCTGCGAGTAGACACACAGACGATCCTCACCATAGCGGGTCACGTGATCACCAAGAACCACCGCATCAGCGTGAACCATGGAGACGGCTCCTGGACCCTGGGCCTGAAGGACGCCGGCCCGGGAGACGGCGGCCGGTACATGTGCCAGGTCAACACGGAGCCGATGATGTCGCAGACACATTACCTGCACGTTGTTGGTAAGACATTTCTCACTGGCATCTATACTCGTAGGTTCTGCCGTGGGTGGTTACCACCCACTGAACAAAATCATGTTGCCGAGGTCATGTACATTAGGGTGTCCCGAAAAAGTATTTTTTGGATTTTGAAAACGCAACACCTCTCGAAAGTTGCGTAATTTTACGCAGATTAAGAAAATAATGTGCCAGGTCAACACGGAGCCGATGATGTCTCACTAGCATAACCTACATGTAGTTGATAAGCTTTTTACTTAGATTTTTTCACTAGGTATACCTGTAGTATTAGTTCAGCCTCTTAGACGTATAGGGGCAAAGAGGTGATAAGGAAAACCATACACATATTCTTTGCGGAGGTACGTCATAAAACCTATCGTTTAGCATTTTGATCTGCTGATGTTGATAATAAATTAGCTTGTTGATCAACATTTCCCTTTGTACATTTAGATAGAATTATGTTTAGCAACATCAATTTCCAACAAAATCAAAATAGCCAAAAACCCCAATGTTGCTAGGTGCAATATAAAACCCCTCAACATTCCTCGAGCTCGTAAGAACCTCAGTATCAGCAGCCTGAGCTATGATAATAGCGTTTGGAGACGTGCCATAACGTCGCCGCGGTCGGTGTCGGATGACCACAATGTTTCTACTTCTAACGCAACTATTTATTGCTCTTGTCTATGAGTTTGCTGGCGACAGAATTGGTTGTCTATTGGAGTCTTTATCCTTCTTAAATTACTTGTACATACGAGCAAGGGCGGATCCAGTATTTTTTCTTTGCAAGGTGCAAAAATACTATAATTTTTACTAAGAAAAGTGTGTGTTTAGCTCGCTCTGAACAGTTAGAAAATTCAAATATCCTTAATAATAAGTGCGCAAGCAGCTTGCTGCGAGCACCGAGAAAAAAATAATAATTTTGACTATGAAATAATATGTGTAAAATTCGTAATTCTACAATTCTTCTGGGGGGGGGGCATGGGCCCCTGGCCCCTCCCCTAAATCCGCGTATGCATACGAGCATAGGTTTGAAAGGCTGTGTGGATAACTTTTACCTACTAACTGTTGGAGTAATTAACCTATTAATAATAATTATTTATGACCTATATTGAATGATATAGTATTTTTTTTATGTGGAGAAGTATGAAGACGAGCAAGACGCTCTCCTGATGTTACGAGATAACGCTGCCCATAATCAGTACAGTGCTACCCAGAATTTCACAATGATGTGCAATTCTAGGTGCACTGCACCAACGCTTCTTACTCAAGAGTCATAAGATGTTAAGACTCTTAAGAGTAATGAGGTGATTCGAATGCCTTATGGATATACACAAAGATGCCTTATTCTACGTTTGCCGAGATGCAGACTCCAGAACACGTTTACTCCGATGTTTATCAATTTTTCGGCAAATGACCAGCTTATCGAAGCGTAGGACGTCCACCCACAAGGTAACAGACGACCTTATAAAAGTCAGAAGACGCTGGATGCAGGTCGCTTCCAACCGGTACATATGGAAGTCCAAAGGGGAGGACTATGTTCAGTTGTGGACGTCCTATGGCTGAGATGATGATGATCAGCTTATATCTTACATAATATAATTTACTTCAGCCAACCTACAACAATAAATGACGATCTACAGTCAACAAAGACTTTTTCTCAACACTCCTTTATATCCTCAGTGCCACCAGACATAGACGGCGAGGCCAGCAGCGGTGAGATCCTCATCAAGGAAGGAGAGAACGCGGCGCTCCGCTGCGTGGCCTCCGGGACTCCACCCCCTCTCATCACCTGGAGGAGGGAGGACTCCAGGCACTTCAAGATGGACAACCAGACGCTGGGTTAGTCAAGTAACGCAGATTATATTACTAAAACTCAGCTGTTTTTTTTTCCTCTCGCTATAATACTCGTAGTACTACTATAATACTGGTAGACTCTATTCTATCCACCCATTAGAATAAACCGTGTCGTCAAAGCGGTTGGAGCGGGATCTAGAATTACATTGTCTGCTCCACATATTATCCTCTTGCTCCTTAGCCACCATCGCTTCAATATAAATATATTCTATTTTAATTTGGTACGAAAACAAAGAACATTTTATTAACGTTATAAAAACAAAAACTCTTATATACAAAGGGCGTCATTAAAACTGTTCAACATCAATTTAAAATACGTCATCAAAACACACATAAGAAACATCTTCACGCAATGGTAATGAATTTTAGGTGAGTTTAAAGTCAAAACTTTTACGTTTAAAATCTATATAATTTTCCCTAGATATTTAAAAGGTAAAAAAAGAAGAAAAGAGAGCGACTGATTAACTGATCTATATTCTATTATTGAATCAAGATTGGAACACACATAGTTTTTATGACATACTAGGTGCGCCCAGCAATTTTACCCGCTGTACTATATATAGGTATATAGCCTATATATATTTTTTTTTATTTAAATTATTTATTCATAAAATAGGTACATTAAATCTAATGATACAGAAACATTTGGGTATAATAAGGAGGTATCATGGTGGTGAAAACTGCTCTATCCGAAACTAGACTTGTGGTCTGTGTTTTCGGTTAGAGCAAGATTCCTCATATTTTGTGCATCATTGCCTATGTGTTATTCCAGGGTCTAAGCTATCTCAATACAAAATTTCAGCTAATCGGTCCACCTGTTTAGGCATGAAAGAGTAACAAACATATCCAGACATCCATAAATTCTTACAAACTTTTACGTTTATAATAATACTAGCTGCGCCCAGCGGTTTTACCCGCAGTACTCATGTAGCCTATATGTTATTCTAGGGTCTAAGCTATGTCAATTCAAAATTTCAGTTCAATCGGTCCACCCGTTTAGGCATGAAAGAGTAACAAACATCTAGACATCCAGACATCCATTCTTTCAAACTTTCACGTTTATAATATTAGTAAAATAAGTAAGATACCTCCACTAGCAAGTCGCAAGCATAAGCTAGTCTATAATGTTGTGATTCAAAAGTAGAACCCAGTCGCTACAAAATGAACGTGCTAACTGCCTTACAGAACATTAACCAACTTCAATATTACATTACATTAGCGTCACACTGCTATAAAAGCCGAATTAGCTGAAATTCCCTTAATTCCAAACATCGGAACAAACAATTGTTTTATATAAAGTTTTGTCCAAAACGGGCTTTAATCTGGTATTCACCGCACAGTGGGTCGCGGGTTTGAGCTAGTGTGCAAAAACTGTCACACAGTGGTGCAAATCACAAACTGTACCACAAAGATGGAAATTTTGCGCCTGTGGCTATAAATTTAATGTTAAGCTTAGCGTACACGAAAGCGTGCTATAAAGGCTGGCCCAGATGACAGCAGGCTGACCGCAACGTCATAACTAAAAAAAATCTCGTGTGTGTTTTATATGAACTAACGGACACTGCGTTGGGCCCGTCATTGCGCTTGGATTTACACAACGCGTAACTATAAAAAATTCCACCATTGTACATTTTATATAAGCTAGCACTGTAGTGTTACAAGCTCCTAATGGGACCCGCTCTTGTATGAGTTGATTCATGCAAAATGCCCAAAAGTGATTCAGAAATATTTTTGTTCGCGTTGCGTTGCGGCTCGCTATAGTTTACACTTATCTTTAAACTCCCTTATTTACATTGTTTTCTTGCTACTCAGTAAAACTCAGAATATCATTCCCCGAAGTGTAAGTATTGAAAGTTCGCGATAAGTACCCTCAGAGAATTGTAGAGTTGGTACTTTTTGGTACTTTGCAAGGATTTAATCCGCTCCTAGTTCTTCGGGAGGTATTTTGAAATTAATGTTTTGTGGTATTGTTTTCCTTTTGCTCAAATCTTAAGAACTTTCCAATATTGAGTACTTACTTGTTCGTTAAATTTCAAATTCCTTCTCCTTCGATTAATCTGTTGTTGTCGAGGTATAATAATGTTCGGTCGGTTTTTTGTTAAACTTACTCCTTAATAATTTAATTAACTTGAAAATTAAATGCTATACTAGCTTTTTCCAGTGGTTTTACCCGCTGAGAAAAGAGTCTAAACAAAATGTTAACTTCAAAGTCAGTTCTTTATAAATATGACCGCATCTGCACTTTCCATCGGATGGTCTATGGTCACATATAAGCCTATGTAGTATAAAATAAATAATAAAATTAAAATTTTTTGTTACAGTCCTCTTACCCTAATTATTACCCTCATCTATGCAAAAGCTCAGCTTTCTAGGACTTTTAGTTTCTCCGCAAAACCGCGGAAAGACGGACGGATGGACAGACTAAGCGAAACTATAAGGCTTCCTTGAATACAGAAACCAAAAAGCTTTCTAAATGTCAAAAGACTATTAAATATTTTCATTCACATTTTCTATCTCAAACACTATTTTACTTACGTTTCTTATTCCCTAACGTTCCTAAAACATCGGCATTTATCAGATCAGAGTCGAATTAAGGGAATCGTATCAATAAGATCAAGGGAGCTTACAGAATCCTCGTTAAGGGAAAAAAGGCAAAATACTATGTCTTTTGAGGAACGCAGCCCTAAATCGGAACAGATTTTACAAGCAAATCATTAGGTTTTTTACTCCAAAAGGGACCGTTACTTTATGTGAGCGGAAAAATATTTCCCTTAAAATTACATTCAAGTTTCTCATCATTTCATCGTAAATATACTTTCAGTATTAAAATTGTGTGATAAGCAACTTTTATAGAAACACGCTTTACCTTGTAAATTACTATTTGATTTGTTGAAGTAAATTGAAAATTGGTGAATGTTTGGACTGTTTTGTCCATGATATTGGAAACCTAATTAAAAATACATTAAAAATTCTATAATAGAAGTAGTCATTACAACAGAAATGAAACAAGCAAAGTAAGCCCTCGTGCTTGTGTAAATGCATTTACGCACACAATAATTAGTATTTCCTGAGACAGACACACAAGCAAACGGCCTGATGAGGAACGCATACAATCGTAAATAGACATCTCTAATTATGCCGACGTGGCTTTACTGACCATCGTTGAACACGGACATAATGACCGCTTGGCGACACAGTTCACAAACACATTCAAAACTCAAAATTCATTTATTCAAATAGGCTACATTGTCAATTTTACATTTTTCTATTTTAACACTACCGCTCGTTTGCAAGTCACCTCTATGAGAAGAACGAGGAAGAAACTCATAAGGTTTGCATTTTTTAAATATGTGTTTACAATGTTTATTATACGTTTGAGGGTCACCAGCTGGTTTATCATGCAGAGATTTTCAGGCATCTTGGTCTTCTATGTATTGGACGATGGATATTCTCTGTAATAATGGTATAATGTGCGAGCAGTCTCTGTTTGTGTGCATGCGTATACATGTAGAAGTCTACTTGTTTATAAGTCCACCGGACCACCGACCTTAGATGCCTCATTTTTTGATTCGGTAAACTAATTCCACATTTGTTTTTGTTTAGTATAAAAATATCTTAGAATTACTAACCTTATGACTGTAAACAGTTGCCAAATGGAGCGGTCCCTGGATGAACCTGACGGGAGTGGAGCGAGTGACGTCGGGCGCGTACCTCTGTATAGCGACCAACGGAGTCCCGCCGTCTGTCAGCAAGAGGATACAGATCAACGTAATGTGTGAGTTTCAATCATCTA
Organism: Hemithea aestivaria; assembly: GCA_947507615.1. Classification (NCBI taxonomy): domain Eukaryota; kingdom Metazoa; phylum Arthropoda; class Insecta; order Lepidoptera; family Geometridae; genus Hemithea; species Hemithea aestivaria. Next base: position 526,782 of record OX382332.1, read on the forward strand.
AATATAAATGGATTGAGTTGAAATTCAAAATATACACAGTTTTTATAACATACATCTCTGATAAGAAAGGTTTTTATAAAAGGGGAAAGCCGCACGCATTATATGCTAGTCTTTAATAAAATCAAACTACAATAATTGCTCGGCATTTTTACGCCCAAAAGTACCCTTTATCACGTTTTAATATCTGCATCATCGTCTAATGCATCGGCTCAAGTATTATAAGGCTCATTCTCATAGAATCGATTCTCATCGTCACCTTCATGGCAATTCTTATTTATTGCTTATTTGTAATGTTTATGTATAATATTGTATAGAACTGGATAACACGAGTAAACTTTTATATAAATGATTTAAATCGTACGTTTCATTTCGAAGAAAAACAGTTTTGAAATTTTCGACGCCACGAAAGTGATTCAGTCATTATTTTTTCACAACTTTTTCAAGTAAAACCCTTTTAAAGGACTGAATCTACCAAAAATGTTCAATAAAACGACATTTTACGTGAAAACAAACCTCACTACTAAAGAAAATATGCGTAATTTGAGATATTACTTTACCATTCACTTTACTTTTTTATTAGTCAGAAATTTGCTTTGTATATATTAAAACCCTAACATAACAGATACAATCCTTTATACTAGGTAAAAAGGCCCTTTCAAAAGAAAAAAAATACATAAAATCACTTTCGTGGCTCAAAAATCACCTTCATGGTAAAAAACGCTATGAAGGTGATGCCACGCTGGTGACGAAAATATCCCTTTTTGGTGAAATTCTGGATAGTTAAGGTATAATGTATAAAATAAAATACTACATCTTTATCTCGCACATTTTGGCGTTTAGAAAAGCTAGCTTTGATTTAAATAACTAAAATACAATGCATAAAAATGTTGTCCATGCAAGTGATCAGTACACCCATGAATAAATTGAAACTTAGCAATTATATTTTTTCCCACGGCTAGATAAGTCCTAGATCCTACTTCTACGATTGCAGAACATGGCCATCATTGTAATGAATCGAACTCTGTATTGGATTGTTGATGTTGTGTTTAACAGCAGCCATTAAACTACCCAAATCTTAAGCACCTAAAATCGTGTGACCGCCGCATTATATTATTTTAAATTCAAAATAATTCTGAAAACTTTTTTTTAGCCTGTAGACCTTAAAGTATATTTGTTTGCGATAATTTTGGTATATGTTACATACAGATACATGAAAATTTGTTAAAGTAGTGCCCAAATGTTTAACTGCAACGCAAAGTGTGACACCATGAGAATACGAAAAATGGCCCCGATTTTGACCTTTCATGTTAAATTTTAGTATTATTTTTTGCGTCTATTATGACAATCTTCATTTATTTTGTAGCTTAATATATGTTTCATCCACCTATCCACAATTCATATCTCTGTCTTTAACCAATTAGGAAATATAACCGTGTGACCATCAAATTTGAGCTAAAATGAGAATGAGCCATAAAGCAAGTAACGAATACTGTAAAATTTTACAAGCTCTTATTTACTATCACTTGTCCTTTGTCTGTCCCTCAAGTTGAGCTAATTTGATTTGTCTTGACGAGTACTTTGGTGCTAGATGATAACAATAATAATAAAAGCTTGTTTTTAAAAAGTTTTTTGAAGTGAAAACTTCTTTAGCGGCGCTGAGCACTTTTTTTTGTATGGGTAAAAACTTTCAAACTCGCGTCAGGGTCACGTGATGCTGATCGAAAAAGCGTAAGATCGAGGGGAAGGGAGAGGAACTAGTATCTCCCACTCTTTCTACCGTGCCTGAGTGTGCTGTTTTTCTGAGAGATAAAATTTAATGTAATATATAAATAACGATATAATAATATTATAAATTATAACAACATATAAATTGTCATATTTGTGTACGATAGTGCAATAAATAAAGATTGTATTCTACCTCATAAATGATAGTATTTTTATACTTATAATTAAACACAACGTTAATATTGAAGTTTTCACTTCTGCCGGCACTCCCGGAGTGCTACCTTTTTTTTTTTTAAATTTCACTTGTTGATGTGTTGTCTTCAATATTCCTACAGATTTAATGAAGATTTTCTCCCTACAGTTGCCCCGTCAGTATGGGCGGGTCGGGTGGCGATCCGGGCACCGTCTGGAGGCGTGGTGACACTGGTGTGCACCGCTGAAGCCTTCCCCGCTCCCATGGTCTACTGGACCCTTAACGGGGAGCAAAGACTTGTTAATGGTATGACTACTTTCACATTAGATACCTACATTTTTTTTAATCTCCTTTTTCTTGCGATCTGCCCTAATGAGCATTAAAGCTTACGTCACACTAAGCCGGTAAAGCGAACGCGATCCGGGACGGAATTTTTGTAATGTTCTAGTTTGTATATAACCTGTCACATATAAAGCGAGCGCGGGCAGGAACAAAATGAAGATCGCGACCGCTTTTCCGTTCCGTCCCGCCTCAGTGTGACGTAAGCTTTAGCGAGAGGTTGGTGGTGGACAAATCATGTCCCAAGGTGGAAGTGGTCTGTGTCCAGTGGCCCAACCAGCAAGTTATATTCAGTTCTTTCTTCTAAATTCTACTCCTTAATTATATCTTGAGGAGCTCGTCTCCTAAGATACCTGCCTAGTAATCTAATCAACTGATGTCAGATTTCCCAGATTTATCGTCATTTCTGGCGCTTCACCGGCCGCTGTTGCGGCACCGTGTATTGATTGTTTAAATTTTGGTTAAATAAATAATTATTGTTAACCCTTATAATATTATTATTATGCCAAGGAACATTAAAACGACCTATCAATTTCACGCAGTTCTAACAATATTATATACATTATGATGATTTGATGACCTCCTATTTAGAATCTTGATATACAAATCAATAAAATAATAAACAAGCAGTGTCTTATAAAAAGTATATCGGCAGATTAGATTATAGCTATTTAGTTTAGACGATACATAAAGACATATAGTTAAATTCGGTGGACTAGAAACGGAAGTGGCGCTGTTTCTTGTGTAACGCAGGCTAACATCGTTTCGTGATTGGTTGACATATAATGGGGAGTGACGGGAAGTGACGTTAGCCAATGAGAGTTGAGTTGAGTGTCACGTACATCCGCTAGGGGCGCTGTTGAGAGGGAGCAGTAGGGTGGACGGGCGTGAGGTATTATATTGAGCTGTGTAGACGACGGAGGTTCACTTTACCTTTGGCTGGCGACTGGGACGTATACTACACGGTTTAGTTATCGTTATTAGTTATCGAAGCGTCCGTAGCTTTGCGGAACACTCGGTCCCCGTTAATATTGTGTAATACTGAGTAGTGTAATATCATCCCTAATTACATTGTAATCTGGGGGCACGGTAGTGCCCCCGCCAAGTCGAGCGCGAAGCAAGCACTGCCGTACCATCCTTTACAGGAACCATTTCGCCGCATTTTCAGGCCCCTATTTGAGAACCTCTGGATAAGACCAGAACACAGAAATTTTCGTCATCCAGTAAGCTATAATTACATACTTAAAATCCAAAATTTCAAGTCTGTAGGTCATTAAGTTCCGAAGTTAAGCGAAAGCAAAGTTTCGCATTTACGACACTCACTCACTCACTCACTCACTCATGATCATCAAAATAGAACTAGTACTTCCCATAAACTCAGAGAGCTGAAATTTGGTACATACTTAGAATTTATTGTATAAACCATAGGAAAACTAAAAAAAACATGCAATTTCGGTCTCGTTTTCGAGATAATTAATCTGCATAAATAACTTTGTAATCTCATATGAATGTTTAGGATTACAAAGTTACATTTGCAGTCAATGGTTAAAATTGTGTAATATCCAACTTATTAATTCAAAATATATTTAAGGCATAGTATATGTATATATATATGTGTGTGTGTGTGTGTGTGTGTGTGTGAGTGTGTATATGTGTCGTAAATCGTCAGTTATGATCAGGCGATATCTAGCGTGGCCAACTAAAATAAGAGCCCAACCAAACTATTAGAAGAGATCGACATACCGCCTTTACTACAAGCTTTTATTTACTTTCACCTGTCGGTCTGTCTGTCTGTAATTAAATCTTGCAAGTTTAATTAGGCCCACTTCCCGGTATAATATTATGATGCATTGGACTAAGAGTGAACGCACACGTATCTAGATGGCGCTGACTGTATTTTAAAACGCACTTACGGTTTGTATTTCTGATAACCTTATAATATAGCGTTTCTACAAAAATAAGTGAAATCCCATCAAAAACATTTTGTAAAAAACTAGCCAAGTCTCGATGGAGCTGCTTGTTTATCTCTAAAAAGTAATGAAATCTAGACAAAGTCGTGCCAAGTATAAGGTTCCTTACTGCGATTTCTTTATTATTATAGTTAATGTTGTGTGACTTGGCCGTTGAAGGGTACACAAGGGTACAAAACCAGATGCTCCATGACACTTGAATCGCCTAAACATAAGAATTATAGAAATACGCAGCTTTATCAAGCCTACAATTGACTGGTTATTCAATCAACGTTTTCCAAGTGGAAATTTTCTATCGTCAATGGGTAGCGGACAGATTGGTGCAATAGTGTCATGGAGCACCTGGTATAATGTTATTGTCTGCAAGTGAAATAAAAGTGATCATATTGTAGTGATGTCTTATTCTCCTCGCCCGTTATATCCACGCTGTAAGCAGGCATGCCTGTGGGCTCCAGAATGGGCGACAATAGAGTGACACACATAAAGGTTACGCGCCCGGTATCCTGAGCCGACAAGTATTATGTACAGTTGCTTTGGCGTTTCTGTCGTTTATTTACCGACTAGTAGTTCGCCGCGAACTGGGACCTCGCAGACCCAATTTCCCTCAAAATAGGTATACATGGGTAAAAAGTTATAAGTATCTACGAAATATAATTGTATGGAAACTTTAACCTATTATATTCGTAAAAGGAAAGGAAAATGCCAAAATTGAAAGTAATGTTAAAACTCAAAATACGTAACGGATATACATTAAAAAAATCTTTATCTTTATGAAAGGTTATGTGTGTATTCACTTGCAGAAAATAATAGAATAAAATAATAAATATTACTATAGTCTTTAAAAAAAATCTCAAAAAATCTTCATAGTTTGTAGCACTTGTTTACGAAGAAGTTGCCAATGCAGTGGACATTAGAATAATTGAAATTGGGAAAAAATATCTAGCTTTACTTGTGTTATACAGCAAATTTACAACAGTTATTATATTGATATTGTAGCTAATTCGATCGTCGATCACATTTGCACTTTCCATCAGGTGGGATAATGTGATCAAACGTAGGCCTAATTATTAATTATTTTTTTAAACAAAAGACTTGTGGATGAACTTTACAAACTACAACTTTACAAAAAACGGATCTTTGGCGCTGTCTCGAAAGTCGAAAGTAGAAAAACTAACTTAGGAACTTTGTTTGGACTATTCAGAACATAAACATACTAAAAGTCCCCACTCATCCTTGGTGAGCCCGAGGGGAGGGGGGGGGGGGAGGCCGAAGAAGGTTCCATTTTTAGGTTTTTTGCTTATGCCAATTCGAGTGTAATGTGCCCAAACTCGACGGGTTTACTAATAGCCATTGAAGAGGTTCAGTAAACACCTCCTGGCTCCATCATCAGATCAGCTCAGTGGTACCAAATTATTGAACTGTCATCATATTTCTAGACATTTACAAAGTTTCATTATGGTACGACAACCAGAAGTTGGTCAAATATTACTTACTTATATAAGATTTTTTTACCGACTTTGTATGGAAAACTAATTTCAGCATCTTAAAAATAGACCATGTTTGGAAGCTCATAGCTGGACGATGGATATAGATAAAAAGTGTTAAAGCCAAAGTTGTAGGAAATTTCAAAGCTTTTATAATGTAGTACAACAAAATATCGTACTACGCCCAGTTTTTGACATTTAGGCAAAAAACCTAAAAATGGGACCTTCTTCGGCCCCCCCACCCCTCGGGATCACCTCGGAGGGGTGGGAACTTTTAGTATGTTAATCTCCTGAATAGTCCAAACAAAGTTCCTAAGTTAGATTTTTCTGCTTTCGACTTTTCGATCCACATGCCTCTTTTGGGCACTCATTGACTGGACTACTATTTGAATAAAAAATGGGTTTAAGTTTCACCCGCACGATCATTTAAATTCATAATATTTTGAGTAAGTCAACATAGCTATTTACTTATCCGTTAGGGAACCGAACCTAGGACCGAATTATCAAAAATGTATGAAATGACGTATTACGTCGTATCGATTTTTGACAATTTGGTCTTTGGTTCGGTTCCCTGACGGAAAACTGAATATCCCTGTAGTTCTCATAATATTATAATCGATAAACATTGTAATTTTGTATTCTCTATAACTCTACAACCCTTGCACCGATTTGGCTCATTTTTGGACGTGAGAATTCTTTTAGTTTGTACTACCTGTTTAAAAAGTTTTATCAAGACTGGATCATCGGTTTCATTGTAATAAAGCAATCTCTTTAACTCTTGAACCCTTCGACCGATTTGGCTCATGTTCGAACTTAAAAATTCTATGGATTTATATTACGCGTTTGCAAAGTTTCATGCAGATTGGACCATTGGTTTTCCAGTTATCGCGTAACAAACATACATACAAACATAAACTTTGGCTAATATATTTGTGTCGCTTATAAAAAATGTGTATATGTTAGAAAAAAAATTATCAGCGGTCCAGTTTTGAAATAATCGTCAGACCTATCGTAAAGACTTTAAGTCACCTATATCTCTGCAACCCTGTAACCTATTTAGCTAATTTTTTCACTTAAATTATCCAATTAACCTTCTTAACTTGTGTGTAAAATTTCATTTAATTTGGATTAATCGTTTTCAAGTAAACATCGACCAAACTTGAGCATCAGAGGTCAAGCGTTAAACTGGTCCAAACGCAGGCATTTCGCGGCTTTCGACTCTAAGACCTCGCTTCGCTCGGTCGACAAGATAATATCGATTGTGAATCCTCCCGAATGATAGGCATTTACCAGAAACTGTTTTGTTGTTATATATGCCAAAATAGATAAACTATTCTACTCAAATTCTAGTTATTTTTTGTGGCAAATGCCTTTATTGAGAAAAACAAACTAACAATACTACAGCTTCTACAGCATTAAAGACCACTTTTATTAACCACAAATCGGCCACAAGCCAATCTACTGAAAATCCAAGTGCTCCAAACCTGTCAGCTGGCAGAGTGCCCAGAATGCTGGCAGTATTGCCACGTTGAATGACAATACTTATACGTTGAGCCAAATATACCCCAGCACTCATTCTAGTTACATTATACCTACAATCTATAGGTCTATATAGTTCCGGTAATACGGGAATCATACCCATTAAACTGTCATCAAAGTAACGATTGAATCTAAATTGATTTTCTTCATGAAATAAATCATAATATTAACAAAAAATCTGGTGAGATTTAAATTGAGGAAAATGTTGCATATAAAAGGGGATTAGGGCATTAAATTAAAAAAATTCAAAAAAGCATATTAAGCTTTTGTTATTATTCTGAATACAATGGTTCACGAAGATAATAAAAAATGTAGCTACGAATATAATGATGTTCTACATTTTAATTAAGGCTGAACACCATAGAGTTGCGTATTGTGAAACAAAGTCGAAAAAGACAAAAAATAGTCTTTTTTAACATTTTTCTTTATTCGTTATGCCCAGTGTTAAGTCCAGTGGGTGGTAACTAGCCACGGCCGAGGCCTACCAGTATAGCGAGTGGAAAAACCGCACATAACTAATTAAAGTCATTGCTGCGGGCGTGGTTTCGAACTCGGTGGTCCAGATTTGCATCCGCACCACATAACCCCTTGGCCACCACCGTTACAAAAATTGACAAATAGAAAATAATGTGAATTTAATGTTACTGTAAGCGTTTTTTATCGACATAATAGGTATGTAAAATAATAATATAAAGGTCCTAACTAGCAACAAATCAAAATCAGTCGCTCGTTTTTGTAATTTCACTTGATCTAAATAATAAAAGTATTCTAGGTGGTTAACATTTTTAAAACTACCGTAAGGGTCCATTACTAAAAGAACAATACAAAGAGCCAAAAGAAGCTGAAATTTTGACGTCAACAAAATAAAAAAGTAATAACGCAAAATGTAATTATTTTCTTTAAATTATTACTTATTACCAAAAATAAATTAAACACTAACCCTAAATCATCCTTTTAAACTAAGATTTAGATACTAATTGGTGCTTCATTAGCAAGTTCTATTCAACTTCACATGGTCCGAAAACATTTCAATAATCTCAAAACTTTCCTAACAATAAATTACGATGTACGAAACTCGAATAAACCTTAATATTGGAAAGTTTTGTCAAAATATGAATGAAATAAATATTATTATCGACCGAGCGAAGCGAGGTCTTAGAGTCGAAAGCCGCGAAATGCCTGCGTTTGGACCAGTTTAACGCTTGACCTCTGATGCTCAAGTTTGGTCGATGTTTACTTGAAAACGATTAATCCAAATTAAATGAAATTTTACACACAAGTTAAGAAGGTTAATTGGATAATTTAAGTGAAAAAATTAGCTAAATAGGTTACAGGGTTGCAGAGATATAGGTGACTTAAAGTCTTTACGATAGGTCTGACGATTATTTCAAAACTGGACCGCTGATAATTTTTTTTCTAACATATACACATTTTTTATAAGCGACACAAATATATTAGCCAAAGTTTATGTTTGTATGTATGTTTGTTACGCGATAACTGGAAAACCAATGGTCCAATCTGCATGAAACTTTGCAAACGCGTAATATAAATCCATAGAATTTTTAAGTTCGAACATGAGCCAAATCGGTCGAAGGGTTCAAGAGTTAAAGAGATTGCTTTATTACAATGAAACCGATGATCCAGTCTTGATAAAACTTTTTAAACAGGTAGTACAAACTAAAAGAATTCTCACGTCCAAAAATGAGCCAAATCGGTGCAAGGGTTGTAGAGTTATAGAGAATACAAAATTACAATGTTTATCGATTATAATATTATGAGAACTACAGGGATATTCAGTTTTCCGTCAGGGAACCGAACCAAAGACCAAATTGTCAAAAATCGATACGACGTAATACGTCATTTCATACATTTTTGATAATTCGGTCCTAGGTTCGGTTCCCTAACGGATAAGTAAATAGCTATGTTGACTTACTCAAAATATTATGAATTTAAATGATCGTGCGGGTGAAACTTAAACCCATTTTTTATTCAAATAGTAGTCCAGTCAATGAGTGCCCAAAAGAGGCATGTGGATCGAAAAGTCGAAAGCAGAAAAATCTAACTTAGGAACTTTGTTTGGACTATTCAGGAGATTAACATACTAAAAGTTCCCACCCCTCCGAGGTGATCCCGAGGGGTGGGGGGGCCGAAGAAGGTCCCATTTTTAGGTTTTTTGCCTAAATGTCAAAAACTGGGCGTAGTACGATATTTTGTTGTACTACATTATAAAAGCTTTGAAATTTCCTACAACTTTGGCTTTAACACTTTTTATCTATATCCATCGTCCAGCTATGAGCTTCCAAACATGGTCTATTTTTAAGATGCTGAAATTAGTTTTCCATACAAAGTCGGTAAAAAAATCTTATATAAGTAAGTAATATTTGACCAACTTCTGGTTGTCGTACCATAATGAAACTTTGTAAATGTCTAGAAATATGATGACAGTTCAATAATTTGGTACCACTGAGCTGATCTGATGATGGAGCCAGGAGGTGTTTACTGAACCTCTTCAATGGCTATTAGTAAACCCGTCGAGTTTGGGCACATTACACTCGAATTGGCATAAGCAAAAAACCTAAAAATGGAACCTTCTTCGGCCTCCCCCCCCCCCCTCCCCTCGGGCTCACCAAGGATGAGTGGGGACTTTTAGTATGTTTATGTTCTGAATAGTCCAAACAAAGTTCCTAAGTTAGTTTTTCTACTTTCGACTTTCGAGACAGCGCCAAAGATCCGTTTTTTGTAAAGTTGTAGTTTGTAAAGTTCATCCACAAGTCTTTTGTTTAAAAAAATAATTAATAATTAGGCCTACGTTTGATCACATTATCCCACCTGATGGAAAGTGCAAATGTGATCGACGATCGAATTAGCTACAATATCAATATAATAACTGTTGTAAATTTGCTGTATAACACAAGTAAAGCTAGATATTTTTTCCCAATTTCAATTATTCTAATGTCCACTGCATTGGCAACTTCTTCGTAAACAAGTGCTACAAACTATGAAGATTTTTTGAGATTTTTTTTAAAGACTATAGTAATATTTATTATTTTATTCTATTATTTTCTGCAAGTGAATACACACATAACCTTTCATAAAGATAAAGATTTTTTTAATGTATATCCGTTACGTATTTTGAGTTTTAACATTACCTACTTTCAATTTTGGCATTTTCCTTTCCTTTTACGAATATAATAGGTTAAAGTTTCCATACAATTATATTTCGTAGATACTTATAACTTTTTACCCATGTATACCTATTTTGAGGGAAATTGGGTCTGCGAGGTCCCAGTTCGCGGCGAACTACTAGTTATACTAATACAATAAGTACTAAAGTTTGCAGACTTGCGAGCTACTTGTCAATGATATTCATCAAAATATTGTAATTATTAAGTTAGAGAAAACTTTACCTGATTTTTATTTTTATTGCGACATTTTCGGTGACAGTAAATGGGAATATGTGCAAATCTGAATTTAAAATTTATTAAAACGTAAATAAACATTGTTTATAATATTAACAATGTTATGTAATGTTATGATTAGATATCGTAGATAGATGGATAGATAACCCTTTATTGGAACACAAGAGACAAAGTACAAAAACAACTTATAAACTAAAACAATACAAAAGCTATGTGTTACAATTGGCGGTCTTATCGTAATTCCTAATCATTACCATTATCTGCAAAATTTCAGCTTTCTCGGAATTATAGTTTTTTCGCAAACCCGCAGACGGACAGACGGAACAACGGACAGACGGACGAAGCGAAACTATAAGGCTTCCTTATTGACAACGGAAGCTTAAAAAATATTAATTATTGTTACCCTTTTTCTAAAAAATAAAAATAAAATATATTGTGTTGTCATTAAGTTTTTGTTATAATAAAATTTCTCCCACCAGGTTCAAAACACCGTCTAACAGTGTCCTCCCGTGGTTACCGCCACACACTCAGCGTGGTGGTATCGGAGATGTCCCGAGACGACGCGGGGGCTTATCGTTGTCACGTCGAGAACACGCTGGGCAGAGCGCAGGCTGAGCTCTTCTTACATTGTGAGTGCTTCATTTACTTCTTCTAGCATTTGTTTCTGATAAAATTAAGTCAATTGTAAGTATTCTTACTTTAATTCAATAAAATTGTGGCTCAGTTGCCAGCGATTAGCAGACCTTCCTCATTTTACAAAATCTCATAGTTTCTTTATATAGATAAAGCCAACACTACCCAAGTTTCATATTTGTGGGTTGTTCTTGTTTCTATTGGGACCTCTATTTGATCTATACGCAAACTTTCAGCTTTACGTATGCTGATCACAAGCTCTCTCTATATTTTTTTATCGTAAATTTTCGTGGCATATAATATTATAGTGCTCAAATCATAGCTAATGACTACCCCAAAAAGAAGTTATATACCAATTTCGGAATTATTGAATAACCCTGTATGTAGTATATTCCTTCAGTAATATACCTAATTGTCAACAGTATTAACAACAACAACGACTACAACGACGACGACGACGTCGACAACAACGACGACAACTACAACTACTACTACAGCTCCGCCCACTACTACTGTAACATGTGAGTTTCTTTCTTTTGCGCTTTTCTACTATTGACTAAGACTTGGCGGATTTTAATGTCTAACTAAAGTAAATTAATTGCATTTAATACCAATTTTAAGTTTGTATACCCACTCACTTAATTTCAATAAAATTTGAATAATAACACCAGAAAAGTTTACACCTTGAATAGAAAAATAATTTTCATAATTATTATTTTGATCAGCTAAGAGTTATCAAAACATTTATTAAAAATAATATGATTCCTTTTTTTTTATTGAAACGGTCGGCACGTAGCCGAAGTAAATACGTAATGAATTTATGCCGTTTATTAAGGACAAAGATGAATCTAAATACTCACGAATCGATTATTGTAAAATGATTCCGACGAATTGTGAAAGTTTAGTTTTTGAAAATTTTTTAAACTATTTTTAACTTGCAGATGATGTAGATAGACATTTGGAGCAGCTTCATAGAGGAGTGTTAGAAGATCCCGAGTTAGACAACCCATACATCGTGCTCAGCCAACACCAAATGCAAAATCTAGGTAATTATTATCTAACTTCTTCTTTATAATATTTTCAACATAAGCTCTATCCAACAGATAACGAGGCAAAGTCTACTAGTATAGCGGAGGTCAACCTCATAAAACCTATCAGTGTTCCAAGTTTCAACCCAATCCATTTAGCATCAGCAGTTTAGTGATCACTAGTTGTAGAGGCCGACGCCCTGGGGTACCTTTGCCAGTTATTCTTAATTATTATTTGATGCTGATGTTCAGAAATACCTATTATAGTATCTTACAGCAAATTACTAAAAAGATACGGGCCGTTTGGAATCTAGAAGAAAATTAGACGCGTATCTTACACGTAAAATTACACTGTCACTAACTTAACATTAAATTAATTTTTCCAACATAATTACTAGATACCTCTACGCTACGGCCATAAAGTAATTATGAATGTTCATTAAACAATTCATTTAATTAGTTGTATTCATGAATCATGAAAATATTTCAAGTTTATTCAGGTGTGAAATGATAACAATAAAATGATGTGTGACAATGATGATTACTGATATCAGAAAAAGCGCTACACAGTTTTTTTATATACAAAATTCATCTAAATCGGCGCAGTCTTTTGGATGTGAAGAGGTTAAACACACATAGGTACATACGTTCAACGTCCATACCTTCGTATTTGTGAGGATATTTTAATTATTTTTCTCTCTCTCTATTCACGTGAGGCACTTTTAGCGAAAGAGACATTATGAAAAGAAGTCTTATGGTTTTTTTTATAGCAGTCTAAACAAGCGTTTGACCGCAATCTCACCTGTTGATAAGTGACGATGCAGTCTTAAGTTGTAGCACGCTTGTTCAGTAAGAATCTATTCACTTTCGATTTGAACAAACCCACGTTATAGCATTCGGGAAACACTGAGGATGGTAGTGAGTTCCATAGCTTCGCCATTCTCATAATGAAAGTCCCATTCTTCAAACTCGCAAAGTAATTGCAAGATGATAATATTATTATATAGGGGTCCAAGCGCTCAGAAGTTATTTAAAGTTTTGTGGAGCGTTTGGTTGAAGCTACCGGTGACAAAGGCACCAAAAGGCTGGTAGCTACCTCGGACAATGCATCAGCATCCAGAGAGGTAATGCTGCCAGCGTTTTGGGTACGTTGCTGAAGGGGCCCTTTTTAGAATAAGTTTAATTTTATTTTGTTTTAGATATGATTTCTCAATATTTTTAAGTTTTACATGATAGGTATTTAGTTTTTAAGGTATTTTCATATATGTTTGTAATACATTTTGTTTAAAAATAAATATTTTTATTATAAATTAATAAATAATTAATTATTTGTTATCAGAGATGATAACGACGATGTGACCCGAGGCCGAAGGGCGCGGGACCTGGGACGGGCACTGGCCGCCACTGAGCGGCGCGCACCGCCTCTCACACCGAACCCTCGCCTTCACCTGGACTATCGTGGTGTGTGCAGTGCTCGCGTGACATTACTGCTCGGATCGAGTACTGTTCGGTGTAAATATGGTCTGAGGAAATACGACGATCTTACATCGTTCTGTTTACCATGGGTATTGGCTAACTTGCAAAGTCTCTATACGTCGATAAGTATCAGATACAAAACCATATATTATGTATATTATGATTTTTTACTCTGGCGCGTTAATATGACAAAGTTAACATTACCGTTTCAAGTCACTAATAAAAAAATAACAAGAAATGTGAATGTACAGCCATTTCATCGATGTACCATTTCCTACAATATAACAAAATAATGTTTTTTATATTAATACAGGATCTCACTGAGGTCGACGACAGAGCAATAGTTCTGTCTGTTTACTGTTCCGAGCAGTCTATACTGTTTTTTTTTTAAATCATTTCGACTTGAATAAAAGAAAAAGTTTCTCATATTTTATTATTATAGCCTTATAGTAAATTTAACATTTCAAGTTAGCCAATAGCCATTTTAAACTGTAATAGTGTTGTGTGCAGTGAACGCGTAACAAACGGTTACAAATTGTGATAGTGATCGGATACGTAACGGTGTAAATACGGTTGTAAACACGACGCGACGGTGTCATCGGTAAGTGGATGAAAACGGAGGAATCTAATAGAATCTAGATTTTTTTAATGTGGTAAATGCCTTTATTGAAAAAAAACAAACTGATGAAGTGTTTTACAACATTAATGATGTGGTAATCCTATAAAACCAGCGCTTACCTTCGAGCAAACGTCCGTGAAGTGTTAAATTCTCTTTCAAAACGTGTTTTTGCCATTTCATTCGAGAATTTGACACTTTCCGCGAATATTTGTACTAAATGTAGCTGGCCTATTAAAAGGAGTTTGTCACTATATTCGTGTAGAGTCCCAAAATAAACCAATGTTGTAAATAAACGATCATGTCGTCATCGTCCCTTAAAATTAAAAAAAAAAGGTTACATTGATTCCTGCCGTTTTCAAGACAAATGACTTCTAAATAAATATATAATTAAGGTTGTTACAAACAGCTTTGTAAACATTTTAATATTAAATATATGTCACGGCTAAATCCTGAAGTGCGTCTTCGGTTAGGTTTGCCGGCTAGGTTTACTTCAATGTTAAATTTTTATAACAATCACTAGTCAACAAAAAAAAATCAAATTGATAGCAATTTGCCTCACGTTTGTATAGTTATAGTTTATTTAGCCAATAAAAATTGGATACCTTACTTTAAACGACTGGCTAAACCTAAGTCTAGCCACACTTCGGGCTTTAACCGTAACATAATATAAATAAAAACAAATTTGTTTTGATTCATACGTTATTTGAAATTCCTAATTTCTTGAGCGTTATTGAATAACTTGATTTGAATTGTAAATTGAAGGTAATGGTAACATTAATTATGGAACAACGACTGCTGTATTCCAATTTTGAATTGTTTACGACGAATTGCATAAAATTAAAGATTAATATTAATAATGGATGTGAGATAATTTTGTATAAATTTATCCACTTAATTGAATAAAAAAAATTATATCAACTTCAATTTCATTTTCAATACGAGATATTGAGACGCTAACATGCGTCATTCATAACTTGTTTATCTTTTTTTTATCCCTCTTTATGCAAAATTATCTCAATTATTCCAAAATAATAATTTAAGTAAAACGCTGTAAATAATTTTGCACGAAGCTAGTCATATCAAAATTAATATAAACACTTGCCAGTTAATGTATAAATAATTAAAATAATAATAATAACCGATACCTTAATAAGTTATGTTAAATTTATATATTTTTTCAAAATCCAATGATAAAATAAGTTGATACACGTTAAGTTGATTGTAGTCTGACATGGATCTATGTTAATGCCTAACTTATTGTGAATATAATTCTTACACTGTATATTGTTCTATTGTAAAAATAAACATTTGGAAAGTTCTGGAATATTTATTTTCTACATTATCATAAACATCTTGAAGACAGATGCATTTAGATAAGTCATAAAGTCTTGAAAAACATTTTTTAATGCAAATAAGTAACCGTGACAAGCCTAACGCTCACCTGCTGTAAAGCTATAACGGTTGCCCATAATTACTCGAGCGGTGTTTCCTATAGATGACCTATAGATTGGATAATCCAATAGGGCCAAGCTTTTCGCAACACTCGTAAACTAAAACTAGTAAAACTTAAGTATTTTTGTGACCAAACACACATACTTTAAACTACATTAACACATTGGCTGCAGCGGCGTTTTATAGAACTATCCCAGGAGCCTGAAATTAATTTTGTATTGAAAAAACCTTTGACAAAACACAACGTTTGTGTTTTTCTTGCCATCTGACCTCGAAAACAAAGCTGTCATGTTTTCAGAAGTCAATGTGTTAAACTACACTCATTCAGGTCTACAGGGGCGAACTTATCGCTTAGAACAATAAGAAAAAAATCACCTTTACATGGAGTCATTTAATTAAGGAGTAAGGTGGTATATCGTACCTTTTCCTCTCATAAAAATACCTGAACCAAAACGATAATGAAACAAAGAAACATTCAAATATAGAACCTTAATGTCATCGATAACAGTAAACCGATTCATTGGCAACAATTAGGAAGCAATAAAGATAAAACGCTCGCACCGATAAAATTACTTCCGAGCCATTCAGCAAATATACCTATACCTAATATAATGTGTATGTATAGCTAATTAATCTCTGGAACGTTTTGCATTTTCTCCGTTGGCTAATGTGCCGCATAAAATTACAATAAAACAGAGTTATCTTGGCCTAATGGCGCACTCTTCTTATTTATTGCACCTGGACGATAAATTCTGGAGTCACGGACCCGTCACGTTTCGAGGATCTTCGGGAGCTGTGGAAATGACGTATCTAACAGTTGTATATGTCAGTGAATAAGGTAGGTATACACTTAGCTTGAATATATTGACTTTACATCAGAGTAAGGGAACAGACAGGCGTTTGAACACAAACTCACCTGTTGTTAAATGATGTCTAGGTGAATGCCAAAGATTTAGTACAACAGGCTTGCATGGAGTATCTACTATAAGTTCTTTTCAATGACTTCTGACTTTATATCATTACAGCGTTTGCTCGTTTCTTTCCTTGTTTGTTTGGTTTATTGTTCCTAATTTTGGTAATGATGTTTTTTATTCATTCTAGGTTTGACCTTTTGACTATAATCTCCCCTGATCAACAATGCAGTCGAAGATGGTAGCAGACTAATGAAGATGCGCGGGCATCTATATTTTCCTATTCAAAATTACATACTGATCTTGTAGTCTATGACGTCGCTCTCTCACATTCTTAAGAGATTTTTTACTTTAAAATAGAGTTTTATGTCTCATCTTTAGTTTAGTGTATCAGTAGCCCAACTTTATTGGCTAATTCATTAAAGAAACGTTCAAAATAGAATTAGCGCGATGTGCAAACTTGTGTTGCCAACATCGCCATTACCATAATTTCGTACAACAAATAATATTTATTGCAGTTGGTATAAATTATTGCGAGAACAAAGCCCGAATTAATCTTCAAAAGGTTCGTATTACGAAGGCTTGCGATCGTTTGAGGTGAGTGAATATAATTTGGTAAGCACGATGTTTTTTTTTTGGATGAAAAGTTGATAAGAATGTTTTAATAATTCTTTTATAAAGACAACATTTTGCGTTTGTATATGTGTGCGTGCGTGCGAGTGTGCATTTCTCCCTAATACCAAAACGGGTGAACTGACGAAGCTAAATTTCATTGTGTAGCTAGCTTAGAACTTGGACTTACATAATTATATTGTAGTCTACATAGGCTACATTTAAGTGGCCAAATTTGAATTTCCCACGTTTACTTGACACTGGTGTTATGAAGACTTCTACAATAGGTGACGGTCACCGCTCACCATCAGGTGGCATAATATTATGTCTCTTATTAACAAGTGAAATTTAAAAAAAATCTTTAAAAAAACAGCTTTTATTATTACCATCTCCAAGAACTCGTCAAGACGAATCAAATGAGCCCACACTAAAATCAACCCCTTAGTTTAATTACGAAATTCCTACGGCCACCATCCAGCTCCATCATCAGATCAGCTAGATGTACTAATAATATTGCATTTTCATCCGATTTATACATGCATGCAAGATTTCAGCTCAATCGGAAACTGGGAAGTGGATCAAATGTAACTTGCAAGATTTGATATTAGACAGACAGACAGATAGACAACGAACAGGTGAAAGTGAATAAAAAACAGTAATCAAAAATAAGTTCCACTAAAGTAGATTATTACTAGTAAATGCTCTTAGAACTAAGCCCAAAGGTCGATCGGAATCAACCCAAGTTCCAATAATAATTGAATTCGTCGGATCAATAAGGTAGTGACTTCATAATGTCTTTGCTTACGGGTAGCGACTAGTTAAGCTCTTGAGGGTTGGGGGAAGGTCCAGGTGCCGCGTCGTCGATTTACCGAGTATTGAGTTCTGAGTTCATTTTAATACTTGAAAAGGTTACTTCGTGTACATAATTTGTTTGTAGAAGCTTTGCTAACTTCCTACTATAGTCTAACTGTATGAGTTTATCACGGCTAAATTAAGAAGTACGGCTACACCTACGTTTAGCCGGTTAAATCTAGGTGTAGCCGACCGCAGTCGGTTAAAGTTAGGTGTGAACAAAATGTTTGTAAATAAACTTGTTTTTTATTACGAAGTTCAAGACAGACCGACATCAGTTGGTTAGGTTATGTTTGAACAGTGATTACAACGTCCGAGCCGAGCGAGCGAAGCGAGCGTGCTGCGGCAGAAGCCGGCAAAGCACTAGATAATACATTTTTCATTAAAAAATGGTAAGTATAATATATCGGAGAATTTTAATATAACATACGGTGCGGTCTTTTGCTTGAACTTGGCTTGACACGCTACTGCGTGTCTAGATTGAGTGATATAAATTAGAAGTATCGTAATAATGATTTAGTAGTGCACGTATTGGGTAAACTATGGGTACATCACTTCTTTTCCGAGAGGTTTTGTGAAGTAGTTTTCTAAGTCCACGGAGAGATGATAAAAATCTTAAAGAGCTATGCTCACGTAAAAACTATGTTGAACAAAGTTGTCCCGTTCGACAATAACGTTTATGGCAACAAAAACAAGCGTTTCCCAAAGCAATAAACAATCTCGTATACATGAACAAAGAAAACCACTAAAATTACGTTCCCAAATCCCTGCCTATCACTCAGATTGTCACATACGGACCAAGAAAGTGAAACGTTTGGCCCTCTTTTCAACACTTACATATTGTTGCAGTTACACAACTCAATACACTATTTCTAAAAGTATATGCGTACAAGGTACAAGGTACGCACACAAATTGTCTACCGTTCCTCGAAAACTGACTAAAACGGCCAACACGATCCACGTGATGGGGCCGGACGTATACAACAGGCTTCCTGACGATGTCACAAATGCACTATAATCCAAAAATTCCTTATAGGAATAGAAAGACCTTGCAAGCGAAAATAGTTTTAAAAATAAAACCAAAAAATGGCTACTTGCAAGGTCTTTCTACTCCTATAAGGAATTTTTGGATTATAAACAGCAGCCTTAATGTTTTATAAATATTTTAATTTATTTTTTAATCTATATGACCTGTAATGAAATTTACCAATAAAGTTATGTCTATGTCTATATTAATATAGCAATAATCACTGCGCCTTCGGTTTTGTCCGATGAAAAGTATTTCTCTATTTTCGAGTTTCTCACCTAAATTATAGCTCACTAGCTTACGCTCGCGGCTTTGCCCGCATGGTGAAATCCTTTCTTAGCGAAGGTCTACATCATAAAAGCTATCTGTGTTTCAAATATCAACCTGATCCGTTTGGGTTTGGGTTGTAGGTTGATAGATCAGTCAGTCAATCAGTCACTCTTTCCTTTTATATATTTAAAGGATTATTTTTAAAGGTTTAAGCGCAAAAAAAGTAACAAATTGAGCAGACATTATCGTCTTTATAATATTAGCTGCACCTACAGGTTTTACTCGCGAGTTTTTTTTACTTTAGAACAAACTTGCAAAAACTATTAAATTATTGCTTAATTTAAAAGCTGTATAAGTTTTTCAATACTAAAAATCATTAAAAGTAAGAGTAACTGATTGACAAATTAATTTTTTAACGCACAGCTTAAGCCACTGAACGAATTAGGTTGAAATTTAGAGGCAGGATAGGTTTCCTTCCACCTCCGCTAAAAAGGAATTATTTACAACTAGCTGCGCCCAGGGGTTTTACCCGCTTTTCTATAACCTATGTGTTATTTTAGAACCTAAGCTATCTGTATACCAAATTTGAGCTCAATCGGTCCACCCATTTAGGCGTGAAAGAGTAACAAACACACATCCAGACATCCATTCTTTCAATCTTTCACGTTTATAACATCAGTAAGATGGCAAAGGCTAGTAATTTTACTATAGCGAAAGGTTTGTATGTCGGTATGATTAATTATTAATATTTATGCTTATTTTAAATGATGTAGTGAGCATAAAGTTGTTCTACTGTATATAAGTTGTCCCCAACATCGGCTTTATCTCACACGAGTGATTCGAAAAGGGTTTTATTTCACAGAAACTAGCTTCGAATTGAAGTTGTAGATACTGCGATTGGATCGCGCCGAGTGGTTTGATTTCGAGAATTCTCTCCATATTGAATTAGTTTCTAGTTCCCGTAGTGCCGTTTGGACTTCACTTTAAATGCATTTTCCAAGAAATCAGGACTGAGAACAGTTAAGGAAGTTTTGTTAGAACAATTGTTTGGTAAACAGGTATTAGTTTAATCTAGATTTAAACATGAAACATCTGCTATTGCTTCTAGAGACAACAAGCCACTTCTTCGGTCTTGCGATCAATAGAGACAAGACCAAGATGATAATAGTAGACCGAGCTGAACTTAACCATCCTGACATTTCCAGGATTGGCAACTGTGAGGTTGTTCAGTCCTATGTGTACCTCGGTTCTACTCTCACAAACAATGGGGGATGTGAGGACGAGATTCGAAGGAGATGTGCTATCACACGGTCTGCCGTTGACAAGTTGAAAAGAGTATGGTGCAACCGTAATATCACCAAAGCCACGAAAGTCCATCTCATGAAAATCCTAGTCTTCCCGGTACTTTTTTATGGCGCAGAAACGTAGACGGTTCGCCTCAAAGACCGACGCAAAATCGATGCACTGATGATGTAGTGCTGGCGGCGACTGCTGCAGATTCCTTGGACAGCGTTTAGGACCAATGTCTCAATCCTGGAGAAGCTTAAAATCAAACAGAGATTATAATCGCCGATTGTGCAAACACGAATCCTTAAATATTTTGGCCACGTTGTTCGAAACGAACACTCCATGGAGAGACTCGTTGTCCAGGGAAATGTAGAGGGCAAGCGGTCACGCGGTCGATCACCTACGCGTTGGACAGACTTCATTAAAGCTGCGACACAAACCTCCGTAGTGCAGAGTTCCCGAGACGCTGGAACCGTGACAAGTGGAGGCGCATCGCGAGGGCTTTTTAGCCTTTTTTTAGCAAAAGAGCTGTTTTAGACAATAATGAAAATGCAGCATCATCAACCACGACCACTCTGTCAAGAGTAAACGACTAAGGAGGAGGAGGAGATTTAAACATATATTTAATTTTATTATCATAAATGCAGGTATGTCAAAATGTGTAACAACTCTACTTTATGGAATGTTGAATATTAATGTCACATTCCTATTCCCACCAAATTGACGCGTCAAGTAATAATAATTATAAGACATAACACTAATATTAAAAAGGCGAAAGTTTGTGAGTGGGTGTGTGAGTGAGTATGTTTGTTACTTCTCCACGCCTAAACGGATAGAGCGATTGAGCTGAAATTTGTTTGTCACATCTATACTAATACAATAAAAACGTTACGTTTGTTTGTACGAAGTTAGTAATGTATGAACTATTTCCGATTTCAAAAATTCATAATTTTATCTAAAGCTAAAACGAAAGAGGTACTTTGAAGGAAAATAAGTTAACATCAAAAGCCAATACAAAATATAATAATAATTTTAACGGTCTCTGAAATGGAAGTCCACTCAGATGTTATGAGAAATATATCTCTAATGTTGCCGTGAATTATTGATCTATTTTTTATGTCCTACCTTAGTTCATTACCTAAGCATGTTTTTTGAAAGAAGTGCAGCCGCAATCGTAAGCTAAGTACAAGAGGTAAAAGTAAATTAAGTGATTATTAAAAATTTACTTAAATAATGTTAAATTATGTTTTTGTAGTTTATTGATATTATGTAGGTATATTTTAAAAATGTTGCGCCCAGAGTTCATGTAAAACAGTGAAGGAAACGTAGACGAACTAAAGTCACCGACAAAGCCCAACGGATTAGCAAGCTGAAGTGGCAACGGACAGGCCACATAACACGTAGAGCGGATGCCTGAGTGGGTCAAAAAGTGCTCGAGTGGAGTCCACGGATTAGCAAACGCAGCGAAAGACGTCCACAAGGTGGACAGATGACCTTATAAAGGTCGCCAAATGACGCTGGATGCAGGTCGCTTCCAACCGGTATATATGGAAGTCCAAAAGGGCAGGCCTATGTTCAACAGTGGACGTCTTAAGGCTGAGATAATGATGATGATGGTTTAATATCCTTGCGGCATTTATTTCGATACATATCCGTGGCCCAGACACTATAACAAGACACAATGTGTTCGATTGACAAAGAGAGTGAGATCTCCTCTCAACGAATCCCTGAATCCGGTATTTTTTGCCACAAAGATTAATGCGACACTAAAAATCACTTACCGAGAAAGCCTGCGAGGCCGTAACGTCGAAATGTTGGTAATAAAACTTAGATGGGGAAATATTACTCGTATTTTTGAGGCTGTTGTGCTTAGTTTCAAATAAAACTATTAGAGTCGTATCTAACGCTTTTTGATACAGGAATGATTTGTGACCAGCTTCGGAAAAAGGAGAGGTTCATAATTCCTCTGATTTTTTAATATCTGTTCACTATTATTTCAAACGACGACTAGAAGACGCTTGAACAGATTAAGATTATTTTTTGTTTAATTGGTTTCCATACTTTCCAGGAGGACTTATTTAAGTTTTATAAAAATGATAGTTTTTATCGTTTTAACCCATGGCATAATAATAATTTTACCCCAGGCAACACGGCAAGTTGTAACTCCAGTAATCCAGTAACTATAGTCCATAGATCAAAAATCCTACAAAGACATTTCACTTTGCAAATAAAATATCAAAATAATATAAAATATCAAAGCGAACTAAAAATTATTAGCTTCAGTAAAAGATTTATTAGAATTTGCATGAAGTCTCAGCAAGACTATCGCTGTCGCCGGTCGTTTCGCTTATCAGCCCGTCGCAGGAACGTTTCGAGTCAACATTTCCTTTCCACTGCGGACTCTATTGAAGCTATCGGTCTATTGTGAATAGCTGCTGCTATATTTCTCTTATACTTACCGGAAATCTTTTGTCATAATTGAAAATATTATACTGACTACTTATGTCATTTAGGTCATAGGATAAGTAACTTATAATGAACTAGCTGTGTGGACGCCGGCGCGTAACCGCAGCTACTCCCTGAAGAAGATCCTCGCACAGGATCGAAACGGTCGGCACGAAGCCGAAGTAAATACAAGTGAGTTTATGCCGTCTATTTACAATAAAACGGTCAAGTACGAGTAGGACTCGAGCACCGAGGGTTCCGTATAAACCTACGGCATTCTACGGAACCTTAAGGAAAAGTGGGTATAATATTATATACTGTAGGTTTTGATTCCCTTGCGAGTACTTGCGAGTTTGAAAATATGCGGCTAAAATTGCTGTTTCTTTTGATTTCGTTGACATAGATGTTTGATTTTTTTACAGCTTAAAGTTATTATAAAGTTGAGTATTTGGTATGAATTTCAATTTAATACCTGTACGCGTTCTTGAGGAAAGGGATAGTAAATACAAAATTATTAAAAATATTTTTTATACGATGTAACTAAAAATTTATAGTTTTCGCAATTTTTCCTGTGCCTGTGATTTAAGACGTTGCTGCGAACCAAATTTCAAGATTCTGAGTTAACGGCAAGTACCCTGTAGGTTTTGATTCCCTTGAGAGTAGTCGCGAGTTAAAAAATACGACTAAAATTGCTGTTTCTTTTGAATGCGTTGAGATAGAGGTTTAATTTTATTACAGTTTAAAGGTATTATAAACCTTAGTATTTGATATGAATTTTAGTTTAATACCTGCACGCGTTCATGAGAAATAAGGAAGTAAGTATGAAATTATTAAAAATATTTTTTTATATGATGTAACTAAAAATGTACAATTTTCGGAATTTTCCCTTTATTTGTGCTCTAAGGAATTGCTTTGTACCAAATTTCAAGATTCTACGTTCACGGCAAGTACCCTGTAGGTTTTGGTTTTTTGAGAGTAGTTGTGTGTTTTAAATTTCGGCTAAAATTGCTGTTTCTTTTGAATGCGTTGAGATAGAGGTTTGATTTTATTACAGTTTAAAGGTATTATAGGCCTTAGTATTTGATATGAATTTCAGTTTAATACCTGCAGGCGTTCATGAGAAATAAGGTAGTAAGTATGAAATTATTAAAAATATTTTTTTATGTGATGTAACTAAAAATGTACAATTTTCGGAATTTTCCCTTTATCTGTGCTCTAAGAAATTGCTTTTTACCAAATTTCAAGATTCTGGGTGATTCCTGAGAGTCAAAATTTTACGTGTCTGGGGGAATAAACTACCCGTAACATAAAAATTCTACCCAAAGGTATTTTTTTCCTGTTAGTTTAAGATTCAATCTACTTAATGCATGATAGACATCAGGTTATATTTAGCTGCAAGTATCTAAAAAAAAATGTAAAAGCCCTGAAATTTGATTACCGTGGGCTGTCCCTTACACATTTTTGAAACAAAATATATTTTTTACACTAATTTATTAAAGGAATTTAATTAATTCCTGTGATCAAAGCTGTAAAGGGTGAACTGTTATATGATCAAAAAAATACGCGAAGGCTGTACTCAGCGTAGTTTGAGAAAAAATAACAAATTTAGGTTTGTCCCCGGACAAAAAGTGATTCCCATGGCGCGCGACATAACTACCCACATTTCACAAACCACAATACTTAGAAGCTTGTACGCACGCTATTGGCCAACTTCGATTGCGCTCTAAACATAGTGAAGAGAGGCTCCTCCTCTCGTTGTTATAAACTGGATTTACGAAGGTGAGAAATTGATTACCGTGGTTTTGGTTCACTAGATCATTGATTACCTTTTCCATGTTTAAAAATATTTTTTTATCCATTACGGTTTTTTGACTAGGGTGTGCAGTTAGGAAAAGGGTATTGTTTATCATATATTTTATTAATTTTGGTCTATAATTATGGTATTTAAAAATATTGACAAAAAACTATACTTTTTTGATTTCCATGGTATTGATTCTCATGGCATTTTACCACGGTGATCAATTTTCCCCTGAATTTTCTTGCGCATTCTTTCACTTTTTACCCAACTACAGCAAAGCCGCAGGTATGGAAGTGATTTTGACAGTTTATATTTGTATATTTCATTATTTCAGATATTTTTTTTATATTGTATACATCAGATTTTTTTATATTGTACTATAGTAGACAGCCGCTCTGGCTTATGCGGCACCATTATATCCCCACATTAAAAAGTCGCTCAGCGAGCTATGGAGAGGGCTATACTCGGGGTTTCTCTACGTGATCGAATCAGGAATGAGGAGATCCTAACACGAACCAAAGTCACTGACATATCTCCGCGGATCAGGAAGCTGAAGTGGTAATGGGCAGGCCACATAGCACGTAGAGCGAATGGCTGATGGGGTCAAAAAGTGTTCAAGTGGCTACTACAGGCAAGCAAACGTAGCGTAGAACGTCTACCCACAAGTGTGGCAGACGACCTTATTTAGGTCGCTGAAAGACGCTTGAAGCAGGTCGCTTCCAACACCGGTGTTATATATGGAGGTCTAAAGGGGAGGTTTATGTTCAGCAGTAGACGTCTTATGGCTGAGATGATGTATGATGAAAAAATAAAACGAAACTATGGGCTGACTGCAACTTTCAGTCCAGATTAACCTAACTAATGATAAATGTACAATCTGATGACAGCTTCTGGAGTGAATCCTGTCAGTGACTGTGACTGAGAACTTAATCTCATATTCTAGGACTATATATTCAATATTTTTACATTGTTTAAGACTGCAATACGTTGATTTTATTTAGTTTATATGATTATTATATAGAGAGCCAATATAGACCTTTTTAATACTTTATGTTTGGTGTAT
Source organism: Hemithea aestivaria (assembly GCA_947507615.1). Taxonomy (NCBI): domain Eukaryota; kingdom Metazoa; phylum Arthropoda; class Insecta; order Lepidoptera; family Geometridae; genus Hemithea; species Hemithea aestivaria. The sequence continues at coordinate 552,924 of OX382332.1, forward strand.
ATCTGTTTGGATCACCGTTTTTAATCATTTCTATTTTGTATGATTAGTATGTAGAGGTCAATATTTAAATAATAACATAGAATTCAAACAAAATAGTTTTAATTTTGATTCCCATGCCACACTTTATTGATTCCCGTGGCACCAAAAATTTAAATTTAAATATCTTCTGAACAAAACAAGTTATAATGATGCCTATTTGATTGATGTGCTTATAATTATGGGAAATTTGATGTTTTACATGTAAAATGTAATAATACTTTGATTTAAAATCTGCCACGGAAATCACTTAAATACGCCCGATCTCAGGATTTACCCTTCTACGTTCACGGCAAGTACCCTGTAGGTTTTGGTTTTTTGAGAGTAGTTGCGTGTTTAAAATTTTGGCTAAAATTGCTGTTTCTTTTGAATGCGTTGAGATATAGGTTAGATTTTATTACAGTTTAAAGGTATTATAGGCTTTAGTATTTGATATGAATTTCAGTTTAATACCTGCACGCGTTCATGAGAAAAGGGGTAGTAAGTATAAAATTATTCAAAATATTTTTTTCATATGATGAAATTAAAAATTTATGGTTTTCGCAATTATTCCTTTATTTGTGCTCTAAGGAGTTGCTTCGTGCCAAATTTCAAGATTCTGAGTTTACGGGAAGTGCCCCGTAGGTTTTGATTTATTTGGTAATGTCGAAAATTTGCTGAAATTTGCGACATATTCGACTATACAGGTATATTTTGATTGCGTTGGCCTAGAAGTTTGAATTTTTCACAGCTCTGAGAAGCAATGGACCTTAGTATTTGCTATAAATTTCAGCTTGTTACCTCCACGTGTTCCTGAGAAAAAGGGTCTTGACAGACAGACGGACGGACGGACGGACGGACGGAAGGACGGACGGACGGACGGACAACAAAGTGATCCTATAAGGGTTCCGTTTTTTCCTTTTGAGGTACGGAACCCTAAAAATGAATTTAAATACTCACGAATCGTTTAGTGTAGAACTAGCTGTGCCTAGTTTTACCCGCATAAAAGTATCCAATGTTTTATCTTAGGGTCTAAGCTACATTTGTACCAAATTTCAGCTTAATCAGTTTAGCCGTTTAAGTGTCAAGAGGTAACAAACACATAAAGACTTCCAAACTTTCACATTCATAACAATTTTTTGGGAGTTTAGAGGAACCAATTCTATGGTAATTAGTTTTTTTTTTTAATAATTATTATTTTAAATCATTAATGAATTTGGTCCAAAATCAAAAATATTTTTATGATTGTGTCAAGCGAGTGTCTTTACTAGCTACGATATTAAAAAACATTCTAAAATATCGCTTTAAATTTTGTTCCATTTGTGGTCTTAAAATCCAATCTTTCGCCTTATAAAATGATTTTCGCCACAAGTGCGAGTATATTTTGGACAGCAACATGAAGAGTTCAGCATCGATACCTGTGGGTCAGCATTATCGGCTCTAGTGGGGTCCGGAGGTAGAACTGGTATAATAATTAAGGTCGTGTCGCGTTCGACGCTCGGGGCACGGACACGGAATAAACGGGAAGAGGAACGGGTATGATACGCATACAAACACGTTGGAAATTGTACAAAAGTTTTTTTTTTACTAAATAGGCCTAAGTTTGACCATAACCCACCTGATGGAAGAGCAGATTCGGTCATGGATCACGTGAAAGAGACGAGAGACCTAGAAAGGTGCCTTAAAAACACCATGTATCGTTTGAGAAACACGGTAACGCACGGAATTAACTAGATAAACTGCTGCGAATTTACTTTATCCGCTGAAAAGTATGTGCTATTCTAGGGTCAACTCCACCAAACACTAAAGATTGAAATTAAAGGGCACCACTTACCTTTAAATCCACGCCTCAATCAGCAAACGCAGCCCAGCATGTCACTCCTGCAGGTAGGCCAACCACTGCACTCCAACAATAAACACACAAAAATTCACAAACACTCGCATCACGGACACGCGCACTACAACTGCGATTCGGCAGGTTTAGGTTAAGAACGACGCACGGCACAAAATCTCATCACGAATCGCACGGCACTCCTCTGAGGTGAAGGTGTTCAGAAAACTTTATTAGTTAAGGCAATGTGCCTCATCAGCTCCGGTATGCACACGAACTGACTGCGCATGAGGCGAAACGTAGTATTTAAATAAAATGATCGTCGAGTCGATTTTCAAACTACCCTCCATTAATGAAATAATAAATTATGAGTAACAGACAAAACAGACATTTCGTTTTATTTATATTACTGCTTCAAATGGGGACTGGGTTTTATCTAAATATATTACAAAGAAAAAGTGACTGAATGACTGACAGATCTATCAAAGCATAGATCAAACCGTTAAATTGGGTTGAAAATTTTGCACTTCCAAATTTTAAGGACGTGGCAAAGAAAGATTTTTGTACCTACACGGGAAATGCCGTGAGCATACCTAAGCTAGTCTTACATAATATTAAACCAGCCCATTCATAATAGCTGATCTAGCTACTAAGTAATCAGTGTATCCCTGTCCGGGTCGACCGGGGACGGCTGGGTAACGATGTCGCATAGGACATGTGCCCGCTACTAATTAAAACTAGGTGTTAGGTTATACAATCAAGGTTTACATGATTTTAGGCTATTAACGATATTTCATTATAATTATTACTAGCTGTGCTCAGCGGTTTGTAAAAGTCTATAGGATATTCTAAGGTCTAAGCTATCTAGAGGTCCTTCTGCCAGTGTCAGTGGATCAAACGCCGTCAGGGCCGCGGACGAGTGCTCCGACGTACCCGCTGCCCCGGCATTATGGCGTCCCGCAGGAACACCCCCAGGTTTTTAGTGGGTTCCTATATCTCGCCGCGTCAATAATCGGCGGGGGAGTCCCACATGTTCTAACATCACTGTACACTATCTTTTATTATAGATAACTATCTCATAATAGACCCAAGAATAGTAAAAAGCGGATAAAAGTGAAGGTAAGATATAATAGGTAACATTGTAAAATAATAATATTATATTAATATTACCATTATATTTTTTTTTATACTAAATAGGCCTACGTTTGACCACATCCCACCTGATGGAAAGTGAAAATGCGGTCGACGATGGATCACGTATGTCGCCTAGAAAGGTACCTATTCACTCGTGCCTTGATGAATGATGTGCCTTGAATTATTGTAAAGGTGGTGTGAACACATCAAAGTGACCTCGAGACTCGAGACACGGTTCTAAAAAGGCTGTAAGCTCATCTCAAAATATAACACGATCTCAAACAAAATACCATCTCCTACCCACTGCTACCTACCTCGGACAATTATTGAAATATAAAATAACCAAAGTCTTGGCATACTTGCGATCAAATTCATTATTTTATAATGCTCTAGCGTCCTACTTAATCAAACTGCGTGCGTACGTCCATGCATGCGTGTGTGCGTCCGTGCATGCGTGTGTGCGTGCGTGCTTGCGTGTGTACGTGCGTGCGTGTTCTTGTCGTCTTTTGGTTACCTTGACCGTACGCCTAAACTAATAAAGCAAAAATTTTTGTTAGCTATATATTAGCTTGGATCCTGAGATAGCACACAGGTTTCTTTGGGGCCGTTCAAGTATTACGTAAGCAGATTTCTTACCATTTTTTACCCCCCCGCCCCCCTTGTCATCAAAAGTAAGCAAAGCACTTACCCCCTCCCCCTATGCTTACGTAAACATTTTTAGTTATAAATGTTTTTTATTTTTCATTTTTAAAATAGGAAAATTCATGAAAAAAATAGGTTTAACTGATACACATAGAGTAAGGGACAAAAAAATATAATCAGAAATAAAGAACATAACAAACATAAAGAATATTTTTAGTACACATTAACAGTCTTCAGTCCATGAAACCTGAATCCATGATTCTAAGTTATCGATGACATTGGATTGCTGCTCAGTGTAGTGAGTCTGCTCACTTTCATCCGATTTTGGAATGTCTACGTCACTCTCATCGAGCCATTCAACATCTTGGTGCTCTAAATTTTGAATAATGCACATCAGTTCATTAGCACGACGAGCAGCGACTCTTACAGGTCTAACTTTTCCCTCTGTGGGCGTGTTTAATTTTTTATAGATCTTCTCGATGTGACGATTTAATGATTTGACGGAAGCATGATAAAGACCATACGTTTTGCATGTTTGGCTTGAGAGCATCAATTTTCCCCGAAAAAACGTAAATAACTAACGATGACGTAATCATCATCTAGACCACCCTAGCCCCCATGTCATCCAAAATAAGCAAAACAGAGACCCCCACCCCCCTTGGTGCTTACGTAATACTTGAACGGCCCCTTTTCAGGTTTTCATCAAGACAGAGGTAACAATAATATGAAGGTTTCAATAATAATATAAAATAGTCACAATTGACCATTTTCTTAAACTGGTATAATGCCTATAACTTTTCGTCATAAAATTAAAGTTTTCTGAATAAAAAAAATCAAACCAATATAAAAACCATCCACTTTATTCCATCCACGTCCACATCCCATTTCCAACAAACAAAAACAGACATCGATTGGAGGCCATTTTCCTGAAAGATTTATTCGTCTATCATTCGCACATAAAATTAACCCTCCGATAGGTCGCTGCTTTAAAACTAAAGGGCCACAAGTCAAAAATGTTCAAAAATGCTTTTAATAATAATAATTGGGCTTTATACTCCAACAGAACAGGTTACCCTACTTACACCGTCAGAGTCAAATCACAATATATAGGTTATGTGGCTAATCTATGTGTTGCAGTTTCAGGTCGCCGAGATTACTACATGACCTACAACAAGGATATAAAAAAGGAGCCAGAATTCAACAGAAATAAAACAATTTTTTATTTATTATAGGTTAAGCCTTTGACAATGATCCCACATGATCTTAATTTTCCTTTATTTTAAAAATCTTATATTACATAATAATTAATTATTCTGTGGCAATTATTGGGTGCTCATAGCCCATTTAATATACTTAAAGGCGCTCTTATGTGCTACTTAGTTATGTCACCACAAATTCTAATAATATCATTTTTGGAAAAATTTAATACGCATCAGAAGATACAATACAAAAGCATTGATAGTAAGAATAAAGCGAAAAAATCAACGCGCTCACCTCAAAAATTCGTAATTTTGATTTGTGACACTTTAGTTTAAAAACAGCGAGGTATAGATATATCTCTATCAGTATAGATATATATCTCTGTATATATCCAGGTAGAATCCGTACAAATCTCTGTGTGACATAAACAGGGCGGCGTGACTCATAAAACCTGCCGTTTGTTTTAAAGCACCATTTTAGTTTTGTCGTGTGTAGGTGTGAAAATGTGAACCGGCTTTATGGGAGCCGTTTAGTGATGGGACCGTATTCGGTTTAAGTACGACTGTTTTCGGCTTTCTTTTTTAATTTTGGAATGGTGTATATTGTACTAGCCGTGCCCGCGATTTTTCTCGCTGAGAGCAGCCTATCTGTTATTTTAAGGTCCTGTCTTTAAATGTCCGAACTGTCCCACAACCTGCACAGTTGACGACCTTTTTGAAGCCAACGAAAGGGCCGTAGAACTGGCATAATACTGGCTCAAACAACTCTGAGTCCTAAATTAAAAAAAAAAAAAAAAAAAACCTTAAAAGCCATACGACTCGAATAGAAGAAGAAGAAGAAGGTCCTGCAGGGCTATTTACTTATCCGTCAGGGAGCCGAACCGAAGACCGAATTGTCAAAAATGTATGAAATAACGTATGACGCATTATAAATCGATACGACGTAACAAGTCATTTCATAAAATTTTTGACAATTCGGTCTTCGGTTCGGTTCCCTGACGGATAAGTGAATAGCCCTGCTGATCAGTTACTTCCACTGTTAGGCTGCGTTTCCACCAGAGACGTGCGAGAATGTGTTTGTAAAGAACCAATAGAATCGATTAATTTACCTCGCCTCGGTCAGCACGGCTCTGGTGGTAACAGCTCAGCGGAGCTTGATTTTTTCGCATACAAAACAAGCGAGGAATGTGTGCGAGGGATGTGTTGCGAGGAATGTCTGCGAGAAATGTGTGCGAGGGATGTGTTTCGAGGAATGTGTACGAGGGATGTGTGCGAGGGATGCGTTGCGAGGTTTGCGTTACTCCGCTCCCACTACACCGCATCCCCGTCGACACATTTCACAGCTTCGCAACGCATCCTCGCACCACACATTAATGCGCATTTTACAGCTCCGCTACGCATTCTTGTAGACACGACATTTTCATCGCACAGCTTTGGTGGAAACCCCCACACATTTTCACAGCACAGCTAGACATCCTCGCACAACACATTTTTACAGCACATCTCTGGTGGAAACGCAGCCTAAGACATCTACTATTAGTGCTGTTGCCTATGATCCCTTCTTACCCTTTAAAACGGAATTATTAATACAATGTAATTTGTATATGCAATATTTTCTAATCTACGTATGATAATGGTTATAAAATGTATGACGTGTAAAACAATACGAAAAATAAATTGTATTTTTACCTGACTGCACGGAATAGAATAGAATAGAATAGAATAGAAATACTCTTTATTGTGTCCAATGTAACAAAAGGTACTTAAAATTATTATGACAATATTTAAACACATTGGCCCACAATGGGCGGCCTTATCGCTCAAAGCGATCTCTTCCAGGCAACCGACTTTTGGACGAATATATTATCTAATGAAGAGTAGGGGTTATGTGGAAAATATTAGGTTAAAAAGTTGTAATAATAGTTATAATAACGAGTATATTATGTTCTACATATACTACAAATATATAAACATACATATAATAAATACACAGAGTTTAATATTATATTAAATATATAAATACCATAATTTTTACATAATATAATACTTAAATAAATAATAAATACTTACATTAATATACATATAATACATAATAATATAAATACGGTGGTAGGATTGACATGACAAACTAAGCTTGTAGTAAATAGTGATCATTAAGTTTACTTTTGAAACTTTGTAGAGTTTTGGCACATCTGATAGGAACAGGAAGAGCATTCCACAAATGAACGGCATAGTGGGTAAACGATTTTTCAATAAATTTAGAAGAGATAATCGGGATCGTGGACATTAAAAGATTGTTATGCGAAGAACGAAGATATAGCGAATGAGTATCACAAACAAGTTTGAACCGTTCCTTAAGATAGGGAGGAGTAGATGGATTAAAGAGAATATTATATAGAAGAGAAAGAGTGTGAGCATTCCGGCGAAGTCTGATCGGTAACCATTTTAGCTTACGGCGGTACTCAGAAACGTGATCATATTTGCGTAATCCAAATATGAACCGGATACAGAAATTTTGTAGGCGTTCAAGTCTATTAAGCTGTTCTTGGGTCAAGTCCAGATAGCTAGCGTCTGCGTAGTCTAGTATGGGGAGAAGAAGAGATTGTGCAAGAGCAGTTTTAGTGGCAATCGGCAGAAAATTGCGAAGTCGTCGCAAAGAACCCGCGGAAGCGTAGATTTTTCGACTGACTTCAGCTATTTGAGTATCCCATGTTAGATGGCTATCAATATGGATTCCTAGATTTTTTACCGATTTACTGATAGGGATTATAGTACCGTCGAAAATAACTTGAGGCAAGCGGAACCAATCGAGCCTCGATATCATCCTAGAACTCCCAATAACAATTGTCTGGGACTTAAGTGGGTTAACGCTGAGCCCATAGGACTTGCTCCAATCCAGAATGAGCTGAAGATCATTATTGGTAGTAGCTATGGCGGTTTCGATTTCATCGACTGGAGCCTGGGTGTAAATTTGCAGGTCGTCTGCATAAAGGTGGTAGGAAGAAGATAATTGTCGGGAGATAGAGTTTATAAAGATAGCAAAAAGTAAAGGAGAAAGAACGCCGCCCTGCGGAACTCCGGCAGTGGTATTGCACCATGACGAAAACTTTTCATCAATGCGCACGCGCTGCCGACGTCCAAACAGGTAACTGCGAAACCACTCTACAGCTGAAGAAGAGATGTTAAGAGAACGAAGAAGATTGAGAAGGATATCAAAATCCACATTATTAAAAGCATTACTAAAATCGAGTAGTGATAGCACAGTAATTTGTCCAGTGGCCATACCAAGACGCACGTCATCAGTAATTTTGACTAGTGTTGTAACAGTACTATGCCCACGTCGGAAGCCTGACTGAAAAGGATTTAAGAGGGAGTTTTGGATAAGAAAAGAGTTAAGTTGTTCGTGGACAAGTCGTTCAAGAACTTTAGATAGAAAAGGAAGAATAGAGATAGGTCGGAAATCAGTAAAAGAGGATGGATTACATTTTTTAGGAAGTGGTGTAATCTGGGCTTCTTTCCACATAGATGGGAAAGTTGCCATAGTTAAAGAGTAATTAAGTAAGTAGCAAATAATGGGTAAGAGCTCGTCAAGTATCAGAATAATCATCTTGCGACTGATGCTATCACTACCCACAGCATTAGAGGAGATTGATTGGATATATTTCTTAACATCACTCTCAGAAACTTCTTTGAAGATAAAAGAGGAATGGTCGGAAGTTGGGACTGAAGATAATATAGAGATAGTTGTAGCCTTCACCGGTCCTTCGAAATTAGTGGAAGAAGAAAAATGTTTATTAAGAAGGTCTACATTCAAATCTTTAGGCAAGTTATTTTGCCGAGGCTTCCCAACTCCCAAAGACCTAAGAAATTTCCACACTTTGGCGGGGTCCTCATTTTGGACTGAGTCGTGAATATGCCGGCGTTGCGAATCCCTACACACCTTGTTACACTTGTTCCGACGCTCAGAGTACTTGACTTTATTTTCGACGGTAGGTTTCAATCGGTATTTCGTCTTGGCAGTAATTTTTTTATGCATCAGACAGCGGATTTCATTGCTAAGCCACGGTGCAGGTAAGTGTTTAATTTTAATTGGTCTAATAGGGGCATGTTTGTCATATAGATCAATTAAAGTGGCATTAAAAAACTCAATTTGTTCATCGATAGATTGACTTTCGATAATCCCAGACCAGTTTAACTCTCGTGCATCTTTACGCAATAATTCCAGGTCGATACCACCAAAACTACGCTGCAGAAGGACTGTGGGCTTGGATTTAGGCGGGCGGATTTTGTATGCGACATATATGAGATCGTGGTAAGAGAAAGCATCCGCCGCACATTGGCCATGGTCTCTGACAAAACTAGGAGACGAAACTAGAATTAGATCTAAGAGGGAAGGCGTAGAATTAGGAAAATTATGTGTAGCATTGAGAGGAAGAATGGACAGATTGTTCGCCCTGGCAATAGATTGAAAGACTTTAGACCGAGAGTCCTGTTTTATGAGACATGTATTAAAATCGCCCATAATTATTGTGTGGTCATAAGATGGACAATATGACTCAAGGAGATTTTCAAAAGAAGAGAAGAAGTTGATTCGTAGAGAAGGACAGTAATATACACCAAGAAGAATTTTCGTGTGAGAAAGGATAATTTCTATTAAAAGGTGTTCGCCCGCACTAGAAGGAGGCGGCTGTGCCGATGTACTCACTATGGAGAACGGGATATGTGAACGGAGATAAATGGCAACTCCGCCACCACCGCTTCCAGTGCGGTCGTTCCGAATGAGTTGAAAACCAGGAAGCATGTAAGAAGCATTAGGAAGACAGGGCTTAAGCCATGATTCTGAAACTAAGATCGCATGTATATTGGTGTTATCAAAAGACGCTAACATATCTGTAAAATGAGCCGGAATACTCTGAGCATTGAAGTGAAGGACATTAAAGTTCTTGGAGCTACCGCTTAGTATTGAATCTAACGAGTCAGAAAGGGATGGGATGCTCTGAAAGCTGCTGTTTGAGCTTGATGAAGAACAAGATACAAAATTAGAGTCATCACCACTATCGGACTCACTAGATAAAGTTGTGTCATTCATACTAATATACTTTTATAAATAATAAAAATAAATACTCAAGCAAATAAAAATATATAATATATATTTATAAATAATAATATAATTGTATACTATATAAATAAAGTATAATAATATTCAAAAGTGTGGCTACTTGTCGCTAAAGGCCACCCACCGTTGAGTGAAATACAAAATCACAGAAAAACATAAAAGTAACAATATAATAAATGTTTTCCGATTAGGCAAAAAAAGAATTAAACAAAATAACAATGAAAATATTTGGCAAATGCACTACATTATAAAACTTAAAGCAACAAAAAAAAAAAAAAAAAAAAAAAAAGTTTAGTTGTCAACGTCATTGTAAAGTCAGTACATAATTATCTGTCAAATGTCACTTCGAAAAATAGTTTTAAACAAATACCGACACAAACACTTTTTTAAATAGAATCGTACTAAATACATATTTATAAATACGGTTAATGTGTGAAAGTTTTACATCTACCTTGCTATCTACGTATATGATATTAAAATTTAATTAGAATTTATGACCTAATCGGAAATAATAGAAAAACAAAACTGAAACACTTCTAAAACAAACACAGGAAAACAACATTACTTTTTGATTATGCGCTTAGCCTTCGTTGGAGCTGCAACAGCTGCAGCTGCGGATGCTGGAGCCTTCGACGCGGGCGCAGGTTTCGGCTTATCCTTCGCGGATAAAGACTCGACGTCCGCCTTACTGCTGACACGATGCCTGGTCCCGTCTGCGCCTAACACGAATACGCATCCCTCTCGTGTCCAGCATTTTGCGACCCCAAAGCGTTGACGAGCAGCCATAAAAGCGTCGTGTCGAGTCTTCGTAAGAAATTCCGACAAAGTCACACCGGAACCCTTCAACCCTGTCTTGGACGCCCAGATTCGCCCTCGCAATGCCACATCGCGGAGCTTGAATAATATAGGCCGTGGCTTGTCAGAGCTGTTAGCACGACCCATTCTGTGAGATCGGCTTATATCGCCCACTGTGAATGGATTCAGCTTAAGCCGGTCAACCAGTGCCTTAACCACCGCCGCATTTGTGTCTTCGTTCGCCATCTCTGGAACACCATGAAGAAGCAGTATTTTGCGGCGCCCTCGCATTTCAAGTTGATCTGCCTGCTTGGCCAGCACCTCTATCTGCGTCTGTAGAGCCCGGAGTGATGTCAGCACAAAGCATTTAAATTCTGCAAACTCAAGTGCAAGAGTATCTCCTTCAGAGGTTGGCGTGCCCGGCGTGGATGCCTGCCTCTCCTCAAAAGCATCCATTCTCTTCATAAACATACCCATCATGGAGTTCAGACTTTCTTGTATAGAGTCCATTTTGTGCTTTGTGTTGTGTTGAAAAAAAGGACTGTGCTGGAACTATGTAGTGTTGCAAAAACTGTGTTTGTTGGTAGAAGCAGAGGATTACACTCACAGGTGGGTGATATGGTACCACAACTCTATTAACATAAATATTTCACCATTTTATTGACTATTTATATTTATTTAAATATTAATTACAGAGAGCTTATCAAATCACGTCTTGTTTATTTACTCCTACCCACGAAAAAAAGTAGTACACGGGAACACGGTCACAAAGACCGCATGATGGCAACACAGTATCATCCAGTGAACGGTAGGTAGAACCGAAACCACGGCCGAAGCTTACCAATAATACAGCGAAAAATTACACCCAAAATGTATTCTAAGAGTTCCCAATACAGTATCAGTGTCCCATCTCTATAATTTCACCCACACGCCTCTAAAAAGGGTCAGAAAAGGTGTCGTTTACACGAATTTCGCGAGGATTTTAAAGCAATTTTAACGTAGCTCGATAGTGACCTGTATCAGGTTGATTTATGGCACAAATATATGTCCATGTGAACCTAATTTCGACGTTTACCTGTGGACCAATTTTCAAAACATATATCAATTTTAATGGAAAAGGGAAGCGAAGGGTTAATACTTTGTGTTCGGTTAATTTGGTGATACAACCGCTTCAGGGTTATAATGTTTGCGAATTAATTTTAAGAAAATGCTTTTGGAATTCTGTTGGAATTAAGTGCGGAAAGGTTCGGTGTGAATTTTCCAATGCGTGAATTGTTTAGTTAAGAGAGTTTACTTAGAGAGTGAGAGACTAGACTAGACTTAGAGTGTGAGAGTTTAGTCCTTATCTGCGATTTTCTCGCTTGCACGCTAAAACAATTTTTGCGAGACATTTACTTTTTGAAAACTAACATTAAAATGCCATACAATACAAATACTTTATGGTGACTGTAAGAAGAAAATGAAAGTAAACTTAAAATTAAACAGAACCACCCAATCACCCTCATGATAAGTAGTACAATCATTTGGTATTTTTGCTTGCAAAGTTTTCCTTTCGATTTTTTCGACTAACTTACTGGACTAAAGTCACGACTAATAAAATTGATATGAGTTTAAATAGCGAATGTTTAAAGTGTTATTTTATTATTATAGACACACATTTTGTACTAAAAGGAGGTATGTTCAAGGCAAGGAGAGGGCAAACGCTGCAAAGGTGATAGTTGATGGATGAGCTCGTCAGAATGTCATCACCATAAATAAATATTTACATGCATAAGTTTTGTGAAGAATTATTGTACGAGGACCTTCTAAATTTTCATATTTTTGTATTCAAAGCACAAACTAAGAAAATAGACATAAAAGCTACTTATCGATTTCAATTATTAAATATGATTTTGAAATCATAATATTATTCAGATCATAATTTTAAACGTGAATGTTTGTGTTCGGTCTTTACAATTCGTAATGGAGGGTAGTTTTGAAAACTGCTCCACCAGCATTTTAAATACTGCGTCTTGCCGAAAACGCAGTCAGTGCGTGTTCAAATCGGAACCGAGCCGGAGGCACGTTGTCTTCGCTCCAAATTTCTCCGATCACCCTCAACCTCAGAGGTGTGCCTAGTGGTTCAGTGTCGAGTGATTTTATTATGCCGTGCATATATAATTGCTAAACCTGCCGAATTCTACGGCCCCCTAGCCGTGTGGGTGTGATATACTTTTGGAACCCTTCTTGTCCGTGACAAGACTGTTTGTGAACCTTTGGAGGTTATTCTTGGAGTGCAGTGGTTGGCCAACCTGCAGGACTTCCGTGCTGGACTGCGTCTGCTGTTGCCCGAGGCAGCGTGGATTTAAAGGTTGGTGGTGCCCTTCAATTCTATTACTCCAGAGTGTTTTGCGAAGATCTGAATGGTCGTTCCACACCTCATAATACACGTAACACATACCTCATACAGTCCACTAATATCAACCGAGATAGTGTGCAGATCGCACAGTTTGTAAGAATGGATGTCTGGATGTTTTTTATTCTTTCACGTCTAAACGGGTAAACCGATTGATCTTAAATTTTCTATAAAGATAGTTTAGACTGGAATAGCACATAGTCTACATACAGCGGGTAAAACCGCTGGGCGCAGCTAGTATATTATAATTAATTTATGAATGTGGCTGAACCAATTGAGCTATTTGAAATATCAGGCTCCACCCTCGATAAAAATGCTAAATTAGGTTATATGAAAATAATCCTTTGAAAAAGGTTACACAAAATTTACTAGCTTACTTGTGCAACATCCGCATCTAAATAAAAATAAATAATAAATATTTCCGGGCATTTTACACAGCGCCACCTAACCCCAAACTAAGAAACTTAATGCTTGTATTATGGTGATTAGGATAACAGATATAATACTTATATAGTTTTTCTTTTATAAATACATATTTATAATAGATATAGAAAAACCACCCAGACCAGAAACAAAACACCTTTGGATGACACAAATATTTGCCTCATGCGGGAATCGAACCCGCAACCTTATGCGTTGCAAGCGGGTATTAGCCCACCGCGCCACAGAGGTCGTCATGTGTTAAGAAATACGTCAAATCATTTTTTCCTCAAATAAAAAAAAATCATCAAAATCGTTTGGCCAAACCATGGCGTTTTGGAAATGTTAGATAGCAAATACTGTGACACGAGATTTTTATATATTGTTTAGATACATAGGAAAGTGATAATTTATATAATTCTTATAGTATTTTATTTATTTATTGAATCTTTACTAAGCTAGCATAACAGCATTGCCAAATCGCCAATTTAGTCAAACAAATATAAACAACTTACAGTATACACAACACTATACACTTAAAAGAAAACAAGTAAAAAATAAAAATCAAATATACAATTAAAACTAAGTACAAAATTATATATACAATAAAACACTAAACTCTAATATTATAATCTAGATCTTAATACATCGGCTGGAACAAAATCTAACGTCATACCATGAATCTCGCTCTCAAATACATCCCAATCCTGGACAATTAGCAGGTTGATTATCTTCAGCGCCCTAACGACTGGCGATGAAGCTTTAAGCTCCATCAAACTCAAACTCAAAATTCATTAATTTTACATTTTATTTTAATATTCTACCGCTCCATCGCATCCTACAATAAGGCACTGAGAACAACCCTCGCTGACGAGTTCGGAGATAACCAGCCATGTTGGATACCCCCAAACCTATTTCCTCCAGCACAGTAGGATTTGTTACTATCATCGAGCGGAGTGGCCGATGCAAAGTGACCTAATAAGTAATTAGAATCATTTTAGAAGCTTTAAGGAGGGATTCCCAGGGAGGGATTTATCCCGCCTTTTAGGTATAGCCTGCTGCCATCTCCAGCCGCATCTTCGCTTAACATCACGAGAGATCGTGGTCAAAGGCTAACCTATCATGAATAATAATAAGTTAGGAAAACAAATCATTCCCATTTCTTATTTTCAATCATAAAATACTACAACTTTATTAACTCAATAAAAAATCCATTAGCTTATAAGTGCACAATATACTCCAAGTCAGTTCTTAATGTCTTAACCTTTTAAGCTGTAAAATATCCTTATCTACGCTCAAATCGTAAAGTTTGAATTTTCAAGGTCTTAATTAAAAAAGCTTATTAAGCTATACATATAATTTACAAAATGTTGATCATCAAGAAATTTCCTAACTGTATTCAGATGTGTTTTTTCCTTATTTTCTACAGCTCGTCATAGAGATGAGTACAAGAAGTTTTTTTTTTTTTTTTATACGAGATAGGCCTACGTTTGACCACATCCCACCTGATGGAAAGTGAAAATGCGGTTGACGATGGATCACGTAAGATGCCTAGAAAGGTACCTATTCACTCGTGCCTTGAAAATACCCAAGTTGTACCGCTCGGGAAACACGGATGACGGCAAAGTGTTCCAAACGCGACCAGTTCTCATTAAGAACGAAGAAGCAAAACGCTTGGTGCGGGCAATAGGTAACGCCACTAAGTAAGGATGCCGCTTTGCCGTCTGCCGCGACGTCCGTCGGTAGAATGGGCTTGGAGGAATTAGTTCGTGTAATTCCTGCGCACACTCTCCAAAATGAATCCTATAGAAGACCGATAACGAGGCGACCATTCTACGGTGTTCAAGGCTCTGCAGCCGAGATTCCGTGAGCTTTTGGTCACCTACGAGCTTTTTGGCACGTCTCTCAATCGACTCCAGTGTCTGAAGCTGGTATTTGGCAGTACCATCCCAAAGATGAGAACAGTACTCCATACACGACCGGACTTGTGCTTGGTACAGCGTTAGCAGCTGTCCCGGTGTGAAGTATTGCCTCACCTTTGCCAAAATACCCAGCTTCCTGGCAGCCAATTGAGCCTTAGATTCGATGTAACTCCCAAAATTAAGGTCAGACGTGAGAGTAACTCCTAGTAACTCAAGCTGGTATTACTTCAAGGATGTGTCTTATAATATATTTTTTAAAATGAATTATAAGATGTCCTGTTTCAAAAAGTTTGTCTATATTATGAACTTAATTTTGACTTGTAACATTTTAAACTTCCGCGATTTAAACTCATATTGGGTGTAAGCTGAAAATCAGCGTTGTGGACTCGTCTACAACATTATGCTGAGCTTACGCCCATTTGCCAGTGTTTTATAATAAATTAGGTTTTTTGCACCTACTTAGAATAAGTTACACCTAATATTTGTAATTTTTCTTTGTAATTATCTTAAACTTGTGTGTAAATCTTTGGTAAAAAATTATTATATTATTATTATATATTATTAATTTTACCCTCACAATTCGACCTTATCCATATAAGAGAAGATAAAGGACTAATGTGTTACAAATAAGGTTTAATTCGGACCAACGATAGTCGTAAATTTAAAGAGTACAATAACAACGAGGGGAATCGTTCAAACGCACCTAATAGATGAGATTTCGGACATTAAAACAGAACGTGAGCCGACTTTTATAACTAATTGTTTAGTTCATAAAACGAACTGGATACGTCACTGTCAGATTATGTCCGGCGATGCCAAAAAAGCAAGAAGTTTTATATTCAATGGAGTTTGCGCGGTGAACACACTCAGTCATACTGAATACGTACGAGTAGGTTGACGATAGTAATTTGTGGCAAACAACCCTGGCGTCATTTTTCTTGCTTCAGTTCATTGGTTCCTACTTCATGCAAATAAGAGACCACCGGGCGCATATAACGAGTTGTCATAATACGCAGGTTATCCTTGTATGTATGTAGGTACTCGTGTGCATATATTTTGGGTCATTATTTGACAGTTGTAAGTTGGCTGGATGCAGATCGCTTCTAATCAGTATGTATGGAGGTCCAAAGAGGAGGGCTATGTTCAGCAGTGGACGTCCTATGGGTGATAATATGAAGATGATAATGTTGATGATTTAACAGGCATGTCGTGTAGTCACGTTATTGAAAATTCATTAGTGTGGTATCATTGTTGGTGTACATTGTCTCACCCTCGCATGAAACTGGACTTTTTCGCATAGGAATTAGTTTCGGAGTCGTTTCTCGTTGGTTTTATTTTCTAAGTCTAATTGTAAAACAGTCGAAGAACTTTATGCAAACTAAAGTAATTTTATATTAACTTTAGTGTAGAAGATAACTTCATTGATTAGATTAAAAGGTAACATAAAAAGTTAGTGCATGTTATTAAGTAAATTATCTTCATTTGTTGAATTTTATTTGACAGTTATTTTATTTGAAAACTGTAGATATAGTCAGTACATAAAGTTCTAATAAATTAAAAAAATAAATAGAAATTCTTCCTTGTACTTATACGTAATTTGGAACCCATACATACATATAATACATACATAATAATATTATATTATAATCAGGCACAGTTTCTGCTGGGGTAGGCAGAAAGTATTTCTCTCCATTTATTACGATCCTGACACACCTCTTTCGCTTCCTCAACTTTCAACACAACATCAACAATTTGAAACCCTTTGTATAATAATTCAATTAGCAGCATAAAATAGTAAAAACATTAGTAAAATAAATCACGTAACCATTTCTGAAACAGCAAAAATGAGTCACTGTTTCCACATATATATCGTCTATACCGATTTAATTGGAAGAGATAACAAGTTTCAGAGTACAGAGGCACGTGGTGACGTAGTCTAATAACTTGCGGCTAATCTGCGGCTGACAACTTTAGGGTACTTTCATTAAAAGTACTAAGCCACGGTCTGTAGAGGTCATCACTCATTATATCAATTCTACGCTGGAGCAACTTTGACTCGATTTGCTAGGTAACAAGTGAATTAAATTTAAAACACCAACGCAACGCTTTCATTTGAAATTATCATGGTGCGTTGTATTCTACGCGTTAAGTCCTTTCATTTGATATCCATATTGAGGAGGTCGTGGAGAAATGTAAACAAAGTAATCCGCCATTTTGTAGCGGCGGCCATCTTGGACCAATTTCCACCTAACAAGGCTAAGAACACCTTCGACTAAATCTACTTTAAAAAAAAACTAAATTAAAATCTGTTCATCCGTTCGGAAGCTACGATGCCACAGACAGAATGACACACAAAGACTGCTTAAAGTACAGGTATTGCTTGTTATTACAGAATTATATTATTATGTTTTATTATAATATTATCCAAAGTTAGACAAAGATTACAAACTCGTTCAGTTGTAGAGATTCACTATTATTAGTTCCTCGGTGTTTAAAAGGAAACCAAAGGTTGTTATTTTCACAATATGACGCTTCCACCACAAGCACAAGCCCATGTGAATAGCAATATTCTCCTCTCCCTGCACGGTTGTCTGGAAGATTGCTTTTAGCTATAAGATCGCCAATTGTAACACATAGATTATAATATTTTGTTTTTATTTTTAAGTTTATTTTTGTATATTTTTCTGTGTTTCAATAAAGTGTTATTATCTATCTTTTTTCCACCACTCACTCGCTATTCACGCGTCGCAAACTTCTCTATCAAAGAAATTTTACCATCATCAGTATTTTTGATCATCTGCGAGTCGAGTCTGAGTGGCATCGGTGTTGAATTGATATAACAGGTGAAGACCTTAAAGTATTAAGCCCACGGATTATAAAACCATTCAATATGTTTCTTGTGTCAATTGGTAAAGTAGGCTTTATTGTTTGCAGAGGATATTTATTTCAGTATATATTGAATGGCTTTGATGTGGATATTAAAAGATGGTCATCAATCAAATAGCCAATATTAGACTAAATTAGATAACACTATTGATAAAAGTTACAAGAGTTTAGAACTAAATACAATTTGTAACAGTGTAACAATTGGCGGTCTTATCGCTAAAAGCAAAACATATACATATTAAATTACTTATGACAGTTTTAACGGATAATAATTATTTTATTGGCTGAGGTAAAAACTAACCCTAAAATAAATTTTAAAAACTTATACAAAACTGTGTGCCCAAGCGCTTAATATGACTGTGCTCCGGTACGATTTTCAGTGAAGTTAGGAAGGAATTAATTCCGCCTTCTAGGTTTAGGGGACAAGCAATACCAACCAACTACGGCCTACGTTGGCATCGTTGCTTAACATCACTCGGAATCGTGGTCAAAAGACGAACCTATAATAATTAAAAAAAAAAAAAAATCCCAGAAATTTTACTATTAACTGCTTTTACACTAAACGATTTGTGAGTATTTATATTTTTCTTTGTAAATAAACGGCATAAACTCACTTGTATTTACTTCGGCTTCGTGCCGACCGTTTCGATCCTGTACGAGGATCTTCTTCAGGCAGTAGCTGCGGTTCCTCGTACAGGATCGAAACGGTCGGCACGAAGCCGAAGTAAATACAAGTGAGTTTATGCCGTTTATTTACAAAGATTAACTGCTTTGTTCATAATATCCACCCCACTAAGACCGTCTTTCATGTAAGTACTATCAAAAGAAAAAAAACACTACTGTTTTGTCGCAAAATAAACACAGTTTTAACGCTCTTTACAAAAACCTCTATTACAACAATATCAATCCTATCAGCGTAAAACAAAACAGTAAAACGCCGGCACAATTTGGTCGGCGCCCGAACAATGCATAAAAATAAACTCCAGCAATTCCAAACTACCGACAGTGGAGACTTGGATGAATAGAACTACTGGACTGATTTTTATACGAAATACATGAGGCACCATAGTAAGCCCACATTAAACTAAGGTATAATGTAGGTAACATTTGTTAATAAATACACCACGTACCTATGACGTACATGGCTCGGATGAGGCGAAAATTAATGATGTAAATAATAGTGTACTACATATTATAATGTAGTACACTATTATATAGAAGATACTTAGGTATTAATAAGTCTTACCCTTGAGGTAAGACTTATTTATACATATAACTACTCCCATCCGGTCAAATAGTAATGTGAGCTTCAGTGCGTCTAAAGCATTTTTGAATAAGAACACATTATTGCTAGACTATTAAGTCTGATTAAGACAATCACGAATTAGTCACCTACCTCAGCTGTCATTATCAGTTACCTTGTCACAGTAACATGTATACAAATTATGACCCTGTTTCATTTGTGGCTCTTTTCTATTAAGCAAGTTAAGTCCAGTAGTTTCGTTCGTCCACTACAGGCACATGTAATCTTCATTCGAGGAGTCCCAATTACAGCTATCTGGGCGCGCGCAGATGGGACCGCACATCGATCGAGCCTTCGTGACGGTGTGATCAATTATAACTTTACTCTTTAATATGGGAACAGGGAACAAAGCCTGATGGACATTTTGTGGAAAAATATACTTTTAAATTGTACCTATACTTCTGGTTAAATTTAAATATTATATAAGTAAATATTTCAGGATATTGCACACAGCGCCACCTAACCCCAAGCTAAGCAACTTAATGCTTGTGTTATTTTGGTAAGGATAATGGATATAATACTTATATACTTTTCTTTTATAAAAACATACTTATAATAGATATCGAACCACCCAGACCAGAAACAAATACCTGTGGATCACACAAACATTTCTTAAATTAAACATTTCTAAACATTTCATTATAATATTAGGAATAAAAAACAAGATTTTGCGTTTAACCAACATGAGTTTTGTTGAGTCGATTGCGTGATGATGAAAATAAATGAAATCCAACCACCTAAATCAAAAACTATACTAAGATAATAAAAGAAAATGGAGTGGGGGGGGGGGGGGGGGGCTGATCCTGATTACTTGCCCCTTAATTACCGATATCACGATGGCAATGACTATAACACGGCATTACTAGTAGTGTTTTTTTATGTGTTGTAGTAGAAGACGAGCAAGACGCTCGCCTGATGTTAAGGGATAACGCTCCCCATAATCAGTACAGTGCTACCTAGGATTTCACAATGATGTGAAATTCAAAGAACACTGCACCAACGCTTCTTACTCAAGAGTCATAAGATGTTAAGACTTATGAGCCCAGTAATATCACTAGCTACAGTGCCCTCCTACCGAAGCACAGTAATGTTTGCACATCACTGCTCAGGCGGTAGAATAACTGGCACTGCTGGGGTACCCACCTAGACGACCTCCTGCAAAGGAAGTCTACCCTCAGTAAGCAGATGCATATAATAAGCGGACCTATACATGTGATCTCTAACATTTGAAACTAAACGCTTATGGTTTAATTCACAATTTAGTTATCAAATACAAAAGTTCTAGCTTCCTCTATACCTGTCTTAAGAAAGAAATATAAAGTTTAGAAAAGTGTCCGAGAAAGTTTGAATATTGGAACGAATATTTTTAGTCTAGCATCCAAAGTTGCAAAGCACTTTAACTTCTAGTCCATAACACGACCATGGTTTAACACAAACTCTACTTTTGTGCAATATTAGCATGATTCGACCGTTCTGGTTACATTGTAGTTTTTGCGCACTCTGAAAACAATTCTCATTTTACAGCGGTAGCATAGATATAAGTGTTGGGTAGATGCCGTGATGGCTTCAATTCGTATTGTAAACAAACGCTTCATACGTGACGTTTTATCCTAATTTAAATAGTTGTATTTACAAGGGGAAAGCGGAAAATCTTAAATAGGCTACGTCTGCTAAGAATATTTTTTATTGCAAGCATAAGCAAATTTATTTAGTACTAGCTGACCCGCGCGCACTTCGTAGCGCGTGACAGTAAGTTATTCATATATTAATGAATTTGGTGCAGACCATTTAATTCGATTTCCATTTCCACGGAAAAGAGGGATTCAATTCACGGGTTTTCTGCGACTTAATGGGCGTAGAATTAGTAAAGGCTGGCAAACCTTGCCAATATGTAACTACGATTGAATCACCTACTATTCAAAATGTCTATTGGACGTTTCGCCTACGTTCATAATAACTATTGGTCGAAATCACTATTTGACGATTCGCCTACGGTTAACTCAGCTACGGTCGATTGAGCTATGGTTGATTAAACTATTGGACGATTTGCCTATTTTTGACCGAACTAACGGACGGTTCACGTATTTTTAGACCATGTTTCCGGCTGCTAGTTAGGTATGACAGCTAAAAAATACTTGTTTATAGTACAGAATTCAGAAACGTGTTGTTTTTGATACCTGAATGATTTCTATCTGTAGGTGCGCAGACAGCTTATTATGCCACTTTGCCATGATGAGGTAGATGAAAGAAGATGCCAAAATGCCTGAAGATGCTATGACACAGGATAAATCATTCAGTAATAAGAAAAATATCTGGCGCTTCGCCGGCCGCTGCCGCGGCACGCTCGCTTCGCTCGCTCGGCTCGCGCATTGTGGTCACTGTTCAAACCTAACCTAACCAACTGATTTCGGTTTGCCCTGAATACTGTACTAAAAACACGCGTAACAAAGAATTTATAAACCGTAGGTGAGTGGTCCATAGTTGAATTAACCAATATATCAAATGAACATTGGCCGAATCGCCCATTAGTTCACATGCCCATAGTTTAATCAACCGCAGGCGAGTTGCACTGTAAGCGAGTCGTCCAATATGTGAAATGAACATAGGCGAATCGACCGTAGTTATATCGACCGTAGTTGAAACGACCGTAGGTATTATGATACGTAACCCGTCCATGCGGGCAAAGCCATGAGAATAAGCTAGTGACTGATGAATCTGTTTAACGCACAGCCTAAACCGCTAGATGGATTGGGTTGAAATTTGGAACATAGAAAGGTTTCATGACGTAGACCACTGCTAAGAAAGGATTTTGCCGTGCGGGCAAAGCCGCGAGCATAAGCTAGTAAATAATAAAATGAAACATTTTTTGTGAATAATACTTAGATTTTAGAGACGTCCTGGGATAAGTCCCAGAACTATCGTTATACCTATACCACAGTACAAATTAGAACGGCCATAAATTAGCACTTACACAAATTAGTACATCAAGATTGAATACAGTAAACAAAAATATATCAAATTATTATTAAAATCAGAAAAACTAATAAAAATACGGAATAATAACAGCTTGATTCCGTACACTTACTCTTGACTCTTTTCCGCGTCATTTAATGGTGATCTCTTTACCATGGGTAGACTTCCTCTGCAGGAGGTCGGCTAGTACCCCTACAGTGTCAGTTATTCTGCCGCCTGAACAGTGATGTGCAGACATTACTGTGCTTCGGTAGGAGGGCACTGTAGCTAGTGAAATTACTGGGCTGAAGAATCTTAACATTTTATGACTCAGCAGTGCACCCAGAATTTAACCTTCGTTAAATCCCAGCGTTATCTCTTACCATTAGGAGAGCATCTTGCTCGTCTTCTTACATCGTTGTATAAAAAAAACTAAAATGAAATTTTCTGAAAGGAAACTATCATATACCTACGTACTCAAACTATTTATTATAATATATCTATCAAAT
Source organism: Hemithea aestivaria (assembly GCA_947507615.1). NCBI lineage: Eukaryota > Metazoa > Arthropoda > Insecta > Lepidoptera > Geometridae > Hemithea > Hemithea aestivaria. Next base: position 576,043 of record OX382332.1, read on the forward strand.
TTCAGATATTATTCAAATATCTCATACCCGACGAAATAACGTTAAATCCTTTCTTTTTTAATATTAGGTATTAAAAGTAGAATAATAATAATATAAAAGACCGTGTAACGACGAAATTCGACTAAAATACAAATTCGCCTTATTATAATTTTAGTTTTACCAATATAAAATGATATCGTGTAATAAATGCTAACTTTAAATTACGTGGTTCCTGTTACCACCTTTCAGCTTCATTATCCGACCCTGGTTACTATATCGTATCAAAGTACTCCTCGAGACGAATCAAAGGAGCCCAAACTCGATGGGTTTTGTCTTTTAATCACGGAGTTCCTATAGCCACCTTCCAGCTCCATCATCAGACCCTGGTTACTATATAGTATCAAAGTACTCCTCAAGACGAATCAAATGAACCCAAATTCGAAGGGGTTTTGACTTTTAATCACGGAGTTCCTATGGCTGCCTTCCAGCTCCATCATCAGACCCTGGTTTCTATATAGTATCAAAGTACTCGTCAAGACGAATCAAATGAGCTCAAACTCGATGGGTTTTGTCTTTTAATTACGCGTTTCCTGTTTCCACCTTCCAGCTCCATCATCAGACCCTGGTTACTAAATCTTATCAAAGTACTCATCAAGACGAATCAAATGAGCCCAAACTCGATGGGGTTTTGTCTTTTTATCATGGAGTTCCTATGGCCACCTTCCAGCTCCATCATCAGACCCTGGTTACTATGTCGTATCAAAGTACTCGTCAAGACGAATCGAATAAGCCCAAACTCGATGGGGTTTTGTCTTTTAATCACGGAGTTCCTATGGCCACCTTCCAGCTCCATCATCAGACCCTGGTTACTATATGCATAGTATCAAAGTACTCGTCAAGATGAATCAAATAAGCTCAAACTCGATGGGTTTTGTCTTTTAATTACGCGTTTCCTGTTACCACCTTCCAGCTCCATCATCAGACCCTGGTTACTATATCTTATCAAAGTACTCATCAAGACGAATCAAATGAGCCCAAACTCGATGGGGTTTTGTCTTTTATTCATGGAGTTCCTATAGCCACCTTTCAGCTCCATCATCAGACCTGGTTACTATATCGTATCAAAGTACACGTCAAGACGAATCGAATGAGCCCAAACTCGATGGGGTTTTGTCTTTTAATCACGGAGTTCCTATGGCCACCTTCCAGCTCCATCATCAGACCCTGGTTACTATATGCATAATATCAAAGTACTCGTCAAGACGAATCAAATGAGCCCAAACTCGATGGGGTTTTGCCTTTTAATCACGGAATTCCTATGGCCACCTTCCAGCTCCATCATCAGATCCTGGTTACTATATAGTATCAAAGTACTCGTAAAGACGAATCAAATGGACCCAAACTCCATGAGGTTTTGTCTTTTGTTTACGCGGTTCCTATGACCACCTTTCAGCTCCATCATCAGACTTCAGATCACTTCCATGTCATAAAATTATTGGATTGTCATCCGATTGCCGGTATGCGAAATTTCAGCTCAATCGGAAACCGTGACTGCTAGGTAGAGTGCTTTTCACGAAAGGAGTTCTTTTTGCGGGGCGCCACTATCGCAAATTTTAAAAGTTAGCATATTAAATAACTTTTTAACACCTCATAATTTCTCATGTGTAATTTCTTTATTATATATGTTTCTATTTTTTCTAACAAATAAAATTATTTATGGCATGAAGTCCAGAATTTATCGAAAAAATTTAATTTAGTTCCGCAAAATTCCGCGGGACCTCATTCGTGAGAAGGACTTTACCACTGAGGTGTATACCTATAATCATAGGCGGATCCAGGATTTGGTTTTGGGGGGGCAAGGTGCAGACGGGCAAAGATATTATAAATTTTATTACGAAAAGTGTGTGTTTAGCTCGCTCTGAGCAGTTAGGAAGTTTAAACATCCATTACAATAAGCCGAGAATAAAAATTAATCTTTATCATGAAATATGTGCAAAATTCGTAACTCTACAATGCTTCTGGGGGGGGCCTTGGCCCCCTGCCCCCCCCTAAATCCGCCTATGCCTATAATATTTATACCTCAGCGGATAACTATTAGAGTGCTTTTCACGAAAAACGTACAGAATGTCCCACTGTTCATTTTAAAAGTTTTCAAAATATCTATAACCACCTATCTTTTTTTTTTATTATTTAATTTACAATATTTAATTTCTTAATAATAGGTATTTATTTCATATAACCATTAAAAATTATTTGGGATATAGAATAGTCCAGTAGTAAAAATTGATAAAATTAAATTTAGTTCCGATTGTTTATTATTATTTTATAAGTAAATCTTTAGATTGATATAACTCTTTTATTTAAAAATCGATTTAAATAAAACCAATACTATTTAAAAATTAGAGAAATTTGCAACGTTTTAGCGAAAACTGCATACAATTCGGTTGTGCTGTTTTATCTCACATAAGTAATAACCTTTTTTACAAATTAAGCCTAATAAAACTACTCTGGTAAATTTTCGTTTATGGCCACATCGATAGATGGCGTATTTTTAGTTTGTCGCACTTTTTGCTTTTTGATTTTTTTGAATTGAATTTACTTTATATTCTATTACTTTTACTTCGAAATTTTGATGTAAATTAGGGGCGATGTGTTCGATATAAATGATTATTATTTATTTTATTATTTTATTTTATGTTTCCCTAGGAAAAATTGACAAAATGTTTTACGAATTAGATCGCGCAAGCGACTTTTTCGCGTCGTTTTGTTCATATGCGTATTTTCACAGTTCACCTTAGTAAAGGATCACAATGAATGGGGAGAAATTTCCATTCTTATTATATGTATGGATATGGATATGGATTGACGTTAGATTTCCTATTGCAAAATGGCTGGTGACTTAATTTCTGTCAAAAAATCCTTTCTTAGCAAATTTTCACGTCATGATATCTCTACTTTTGGTGCCAAATATCTAAATCCGTCCTGTGCTTTGAGTTATGCATTGTCAGATCAGCCAGTCTAAATTTCTAGCACAACCCGAACAGTTGAATGGATTAGACATAATTTTGGAATAAAAATAATCTAGATATGTAGACGTAATCTCCGTTATAGAAGGATTTGGTCAAACAGGTAAGCTTGTCCTTTTTAATTTAATTAAAGAAATTTTTTAAAAAACTGGTAAGTCTGGTTTTTAGTAAAACTGGTCACATTTGGAACACAATGCCGGCATCTGAGTTTCCCAAGCGACACAAATTGCGAATATTCAAGGCACGAGTAGGTAATTATTCATACCTTCTAGGCATCTTACGTGATTCATCGTCAACAACTTTTCATCAGGTGGGACTCAAACGTAGGTCTATTTAGTATAAAAACTGTACCTATTCACTTGAGAAAATAATGAAGGCAAACTTGCGTCATCAATGCCGATACACGTCTCTGTAACTCTTAACCCATTGAGTGCTGACAATAGGCCGGGCCGAGGCTGTTTTTCAGACTAAAACAGATTCATGAGAGCGGAACACTTTTTGCAGTGTTTTGAAAGCTTGTGGACGGGATCATGAAAAATGTCCGTGTAACTGGAAATATAGGGGAGACTAGGGTTGGTTGACTGTGTAGATAGACTTACTGCCGAAAACTCGTCGAAAATATGAGTATGCAAATATTCAAGTTATGATATACCCATTATGAAGCACTGGATCAGCATGAATCAAGCATGCTGGATGGCTAAATGAAAGGGTGAGTACGTGTTTTTTTATTAAATGACAATACAATAATTGAATAAAGGTAATACTCACATAGGTTTTGTATGTAAATTTTATTTACACTTTAATAACAGAAATATATGGAAATAATGTATTTGTTACCCTGTCACTGTCAAGTATTAGACTCCATAACTTCAGACACCTAGGGTACAATACGCCTAATACTTGTTTTTTTTTATAACATAACACTCAAATTGCCGATAAGTTTTTAAGTTAGTCTACCTACCCCTTTAGTCAACTATACCCGGTCTCCCCTACAGTTTTTGTGAGAGGAGAGTGTGGATTAAGCGCTTACTAAAATATGGAAGGTAGTTTTTGCTGGTCCTGTGTTTTTAGGCTTTTATGGTGACCCGACTAATCTTGTGGTAGGTAAAATGCAATAACTACGCTATGTTGTCATAGTTCACGAGTACCACCCGTGGCCCAGTGGTTGTACGTCCGGCTTGTAATCCGAAGGCATTGTGTTTAAATCTTAGTGTGGCAAAACATTTTTCGCCTGGACGCCCGTGTTTCGGAAGGCACAAACTTCGGATCCTGGTATTTCCTATAAGATATTATGTAGGAGGCAGTCGTTAGGTCATGTTGCAAACTTTGTAGTAATCTTAACAACCTGAAACTGCAACATTTAATAACCCTGTATATTTGATATTCATTATTTTCCTATTTCAAAAGATTAAAAACTTTTATTTTTAACTAAAATCTAAAGAGATTCAAACCCAAAAAAAGTATTTAAAAAAAAAAAACTATTCGCAGACCGAGAGTCATAATTGAGGCGGTTATTCGGAGCCGCGGGCGAACGGAACTTTTTTAATTTCCCGCCGAGAAACGATTCAAATACACTCCACTACGACTAGAGATCTGTTTTTAAGAAAACTTTCAAACGCTGAGAAATATTAATGGGATAAACGGCTATTTACCATGAAAATATAATCTTCGGGCTTGCAATGTTTAACTGTTTATTTTAGCTGAATATGTAGTTCACGTTTCATGTTTCAGAGTTTAACTAATTTTTATCGTAAATCTCACAACAATACTTGTAAATTGAAACAACAGTAAAAACCCACTTTAGATTAGATTAGATAACACTTCATTGATACAACTTACAAGAACTTAGAACTAAATACAATTTGTATTGTAAACAGTGTAACAAAAAAAAAACAAAAAATCTTTATAAAAAAAATCGATAAAATGATTACGATATATAGAATACTACCTAACTTTGCGCACTTTATTCTATGCTCTTGATTTTTTAGGTGCACCCATTTTTTTAAAAGAAACGACTTGCCCTTATAACTGAGAAGAAAGAATCAGAATACATAGAACGTTAGGTTATCGCAAATACTATAGACCGGCTTACCTAACCTAAGATTAGCCGGCTTATACTATACCTAAGATTAGCCGGCTAAATCTACACTGGCTTTCCTCCTTAGTCGTTCGCTCTTGACACAGTGGTCGTGGTTGATTATGCTGCATTTTCATGACGGGCTTTAGCCGCAACTTATAATATAGAAAACAGTGTCGAGAAAATTAATCATTTTCAATATTTTAGTACCAAAAATTCTATCTCAGCAAACCTCATTCAATAATATTGAAAAAAATAAATAAAAGAGTGACTCCACCACGAAATCCTTAACAAAAATACGTTGCTTTGTAATCACAGCGACGCTTCCACAAACAAACACATATATACAGACATACTGTTATAAAAACATTATAAAAGTTGTGTTACAATGGGACAACGGCGAGTGTTTGCTCTCGCCTCGGGGATCGAGGTAAGGGCGGGGCTATACTGAGAGCGGGAGATAATAGAAACTTTCGATGTTTTTACAAATAATTATTTTAATCGTGAAAAATCTTTATTAAGATATATAGATAACACTCTATGAAAACACATAAAAATATACAAAAATAAACTTAAACATAAAAACACAATATAATAATTATCTATGTGTTACGAAAGTTTGTAAGAATGTATGGATGTCTGGAGGTCTAGATGTATGTTTGTTACTCTTTCACGCCTACACGGGTGGACCGATTGAGCTGAAATTTGGTAAAGATATAGACCCTAGAATAACACAAAAGCATATAGTGTACAGCGGGTTAAACTGCTGGACGCAGCTAGTACATATATAGTACATTGAGATAACAAGTTAAATAAAAACTTGTAATAAAATGTGTTGGCTTAATCGCTGCAAGTGGGCCGGTATCCAACAATAATTATTATGATGGACTTAGGCCAAGATAAATGCACGCAACTTTGGCTCAGTGACGCGGTTACATTTGCCAAAAGCGTGTTTTTAGAGCGGCTCCAAAAATACCCATTAGAGGCAGATAAGATGCGTGCTTTGCCTCAAAAGCTATTATTTTGCGTACTTAATACTTAACATCGGCTTCATGCCACATTACACTGTTTTAATGGGACTTTTGTGCCATGGATGTTAATGTATATCCCATAAGGACTAGATTTTGCCAAACTCAAATTCAAATTCAAAAATCAAAATCATCTTTATTTAGAATAAATAACAAGGGTTCACAAAACATTGCAGAGACGATGATGTCCGCATTAGTTAAAAACTGTGTCGCAGACATCAACGCCCACCTCCGGAGAATTTATATAAATGTTATTCCAAAAAGTTCTAAGTACATAAATATTTCAGAAAAAAACAAAAAAGTTTAAAACTATCTGCTGTTAAAGTTGTTTTTTAAATATTATACCTTCAATCTAGATTTTAATTTTAAAAGTAAAGTTCGCCTGGTTGCTATCGTGTTTCGGAAGACACGTAAAACTGGGTCCCGGCTGTTTCCTATAAGATATGCAGGAGGCAGTCTTTAGGTCATGTTGTAGGTCCTGTTGTAATCACGGCGGCCTGAAACTGCAACGTATAGGTTGGCCACACGACCTGTTCTGTTGAAGTATAGATTTTTTATTATTATTAAATTATTATTATTTTTTATTATTATTAAAAATATTTTAAAAATCAACTTTAAAAAGTGGAAAGGTTCACAATTTGATGGATTTTATTAAATAATTACTACCCACTCGATGAAGCCTCAAACCCCTTCAAAGGGTGTTCATATTACTTTCTATTTTTGTTTTTTTTTATCGGACAAGATGTTTTTTAAAGATATGATTTAATAACAATAATTATAATTTTTAATTAAATAAAACAGTTTGGGATATTCCTTAATTCAAAAACGAAGAACGAAATTATTTTACAGTAACATTCCAATTACCACTTCAGGTAAAATTAAAAGTTTATTCGTCAGTAATTATGTCTAAAGCCACTCACTCATTACTAATTAACATTTTAATTGAACTGTTTGTCCGCTTGTCCGCGTCGGTTCACTTCATAGACACATCTTTAATTTATAACGAACAATAATTACACTTTCATTCATTATGTGAACTCGATCAAATAACTGTACCAGATCTCTAAAAACAAGTTCAGAATTTCTCAGTGTTTTTTTAGGGTTCCGTAGTCAACAAGGAACCCTTATAGTTTCGCTTTGTCCGTCCGTCCGTCCGTCTGTCTGTCCGCGGCATTGCGGAGAAACTATAAGTCCTAGAAAAGTGTAATTTTGTATACAGGTAAGTAATAATAAGGGTAAGAGAACGGTGACAAAAAATAATTTTTAATTAATTAATTTAGGCTACCTCCCGTACACGTAAGATGGGGATGATTTTTTTTTTCTGGCTGATACCATCGTGTGGGGTATCGTTGAATAGGTATTTTAAAATGAAGGACGGTTTGCTAAGAAACTTTTTCGATTTCATGTTCTGTTTGAAAGATATTCAAGTTTTAAAAAAAAAATTGAGCGTCCCCCCCCCCTCTAAAATCTGAACTACTAGCTTTAAAATTCTGAAAAAAATCAGAGGTATGCTTTCAACCATGAACTTTCCAGGAAAACTATAGCGGTTAAGATAAAATTATTAGTTTCGGTAAAATCAGCAAAATAAGAATACCTAAAGCTAACCTAGCCTATAGTTTATTAATGCATAACTAGATGGCGCTAGTAGTAAAATTAGATCGCGCAAGCGAATTGTTCATGGTTGTATTGTTTACGAGTTATAGCTATCACAAATAAATCACCATATTATAGTGTTACTTAGCTCATAATTCCTAACTTAAGTTTTTTTATTATAATTTGATATAGCATGGTCAAGGCTACTTGTGTGAATGATCCGGATATATTTTTTTTAATTTGCGGAGAATATTATGCTCAAAGAATTCCGTTTGAATGTGACAACGTTCATAATTTAGGCTTACAAAAATTACTTTGGATACTCCCTGGAAATTAACGACAAGCCTTGGATTCCCCAAAAGTTATGCAAAACGTGTGTTGAGTATCTACGTTTGTGGACAAATTAGAAAATAAATAGATTTTGGTACGAAACCGCTATAATGTGGAAAGGACTCGAGAACCATCACGATGACTTATTTTTGCTTAGTGTAAACATAAAACTATTGTTTTGATTTTATTAAAAATTAAGTATGCGGAACATAACTGGCTCATAATGTGTTCATTTAAAAATGGTTTACTTTGTTTTAGGCCAATGGTGGTTATATTTTTTTTTTTTTTAAAGTAAGAATTATTTGGACTTTTCTCAACACGTCCAAAAACTAATGCGTCACTTTCATAGGCTCGAATGTGACATGACCATCAAGTTACACTCTCTCCACGACCACCTAGACTATATTCATGACAATCTTGGGGTACTAAGTGAAGAATTGGGCAAGCAATTCCACCCGAACTTTTGTTCGATGAAGTAACGCTATCAAGGCTTCTGGAACGCACATATGATGGCTGAATATTGTTAGAGCATTTAGAATAGCCCTTAGAATAAGAATAGCATTTAGAATAGCTCTGCCTTCAGTTTCAGCAAGAAAATCAAATAACATAAAGAGTTTTTCAACTTAAACTTAAATTAATTAGGATCATCTCTACATTGACCACCCACAAGGTGGACAGACGACCTTATAAAGGTCGCCGGAAGACGCTGGATGCAGGTCGCTTCCAACCGGTACATATGGAAGTCCAAAGGGGAGGCCTATGTTCAGCAGTGGACGTCTTACGGCTGAGATGATGATGATGATGATCTCTACATTTATAGCGTTTTATTACGAAAACAACATAATATGTGTCATATCTTTTTAACTAGAGCTGGTACAGAAATTTCAGTCACAAATTTGAAATCGTCGTCAAAAATCATCCAAAATGCTGTTGTGCAGTGTATCTAGACACGCGGCAGCGAGTCAAGCCAAGTTCAAGCAAAGGAACTGGCGACCGCGCCGTGTGTTATATTACACGAACCGTCCAAAGCGCGTTTTGACGACTTTTTACACTCTCGTTATACAAAAACTATTACACATAGACAAGTCAAATTTGGCACATATACTTAAATATACGAACTATATCTATGTTCCAAATTCCAATAACACAGCTTAAACGGTTATTTAGATATAAACATCCAGTAATCGGTGAAGTTAATACATACTGAGGGATAGATCAAAAGTAATATCCCAGTTCCAGATGACCTAGAAAGCTGAAATTTGGCATCCCGATAGGCATAGTCATAGTAACAAAGGAAAAAATCAGAAACTAGTAAATTTTAATGATTTAATAATATTTTTAAATTTAATAAAAATTGTTAATTTTAAAGTATGGTAATTAACTTGCAAATTAAATATGATCCACCTTCCGGTTTCCGATTAAGCTGAAATTTGGCATGCATGTATAAATTGGATGACAATGCAATATTATTGTGACATGGAGGTGATCTGACGATGGAGCTGGAAGGTGGCCATAGGGACTCCGTAATTATATGACGCAACCCTATCGAGTTTGGGCTTATTTGATTTGTCTTGACGAGTACTTTGATACTATATAGTAATCAGGGTCTGATGATGGAGCTGGAAGGTGGCCATAGGAACTCCATAATTAAGCGACGCAACCCCATCGAGTTTGAGCTCGTTTGATTCGTCTTGACGAGTACCTTTGTGCTAGATAGTAATAATAAATGCTTGTTAAAAAAAAAATTACATGTTACCTACTATAAGTACAAACTACCTCTATGACTGATAATAATGGTATGGTAATTTTAAGTATATACTTTTGTTATATTGTTTATGAGTCACGATAAGGAGAAGATACCTAATACCTATTCTATTCCACCTCGATCCTCTCTCGTCGGCGGAGAGTAGAGCGACAGTCCCATGGCCGGTGCACCGGAAATAATTAAAATCAAATAAATATAAATGAAGTTCTAGTAAGCCCAATGGGCTTGATAATTAATCTATATGATAGGGCTTACTATGACTACTTCATTTCTGATATGCGTCTGGTATTGGCTCAGTTATTTATTACATGTGGATTTTAAGAGCTTCACGTGAGAATAATATTATAACGAATGGAGTAGGTATTATACCACCTTTATTTTATTTAACCTTACTCTTATCGGTTTTAGTATACTTACATACAATTAAATGATAGGTATTTCGGACCACGCCAGCGCATTAGGTATACATCATTAAATTATGGATAAGTACCTACCTACTATTAAATTCTGTACAAAAAGTAATGATATCCTATCAAAAACATAAATGTGAAATTAGAGCCAAGTTCAATATTACGATATATGTATTATGTAGGTACCTATGCGTTAGTTGTTTGTTGACTTCAAAGACAAAAGAAGGGAGATCTAAATTGGTGCCAAGTTCAATGTTTAGTCCTGAAATATATTTATAACATAAAATATTCTATTACAACTTAAAATATTATTTCTTCTTATAACTTAAGATAAATATATTATAGCTTGAGATCTGACTTGGCTTGTTCTCATATTGTATTATGCTAAATATTATAATTAACTTGCCTACTAAAACTGTCTATAAAACTAGCCGCCGTGGAACATAGGGCTCTTTCGTGACTGTTTTTGTATGCAGGTATCTACTTAATAATATGTCGTATATGAGAACAAGCCAAATTAGATCTCAGGCAATAACATATTTATCTTAAGTTATAAGAAGAAATAATATTTTAAGTTGTAATAGAATATTTTATGTTATAAATATATTTCAGGACTAAACATTGAACTTGGCACCAATTTAGATCTCCCTTCTTTTGTCTTTGAAGTCAACAAACAACTAACGCATAGGTACCTACATAATACATATATCGTAATATTGAACTTGGCTCTAATTTCACATTTATGTTTTTGATAGGATTCAATCTACTAGAACTACGGAACCCTACATTGTGCGTGGCCCGACTCGCGCTTGGCCTATTTATTTTAATTTAGATATTATGTGCACTTTTTTTTGATAAATCAAAGCTGCAAAAATCAATTTTTAAAAAGTGTTATTTTTATATTATTTAATACAAATATGCTAACCTCGATAGCGGTTACATTTTTGAGCCGTTTGGGGTAGAGACTTTGGGTCCTTGGGGTCCGGGAGCTCACCGCATTTTCCAAAATTTATCTGAGCGCTTGGTCGAGGCGACGTGTGACCGAAATGCTGGGGTATATTTGGCCCAACGTATAAGTATTGCCATTCAACGTGGCAATGCTGCCAGCATTCTGGGCGCTCTGCCAACTGACAGTGGTTTGGAGCACTTGGATTTTCTGTAGATCGGCTTGTGGCCGATCTGTGGTTAATAAAAGTGTTCTTTACTGCTGCTGTAGTAGCTATAGTATTGTTAGTTTGTTTTTCTCAATAAAGGCCATGAAAAAAAAAATACAAATAATAATTATTAATATTTCATGAAATAAATTTTCCTCAAAGTCATATTAAAATCTTATTGAAATTGCTTGTGCGGTATTTAAGTTGTGAATTAAAACATACATATAATATTATTATGTATACGTCTAGACTTAGCTCATAGAAAGCGGGCTTAAAGTCGATTTAACTACAGATCTAATACGATAAGAATTTCTCGTTATCTCTTGTCGTGTTCAGTCAGGAAAAATTTTTTGAAAGAAAAAAAAATCCAAGATATATTTTCATGCCATTTTTAAATATATCAAACTGGAAACACTTTTAAAACGTGTGCAATAATATTATGGAGGGCTGTTTTTAAGGAATTTTCAGTAAATTAATTCTATGAATTTAAATTTCAAAATTTGTCAAATAGTGCGTGCGAGTGAGCGTCAATCGATATATACGCTCTTAACGTCAAAATCTGTGACGAATAAAAAAATCACTGGATTCGACAGTGATTACTAAGAACGTAAAAGGAAAACCCTCCAGGGTACAATAGCTACAGGCTATAGGTACATAGGTAGGTATATATAGCCTCCATTTCATCTGTCAAATATATAAGATTCCTGCGTGTAATCTAACGGGTCCGACAAACGTGAGGGGTTTTTATTTGTATTCCGGATAAAAGAGATTAAAGTCTCGTGTACAGCCTATTGAAAAGGCAGACAGCGCGAAACTAAACAAGTGAAATTTTAAAAATACTTTTTAAATACAAGCTTTAATTATCATTACCATCTTGCATCATATAGTACTCGTCAAGACGAATCAAATGAGCCCAAACTCGATGGGGTTGCGTTGTTTAATGACAGAGTTCCTATAGCCACCTTCCAGCTCCATCATCAGATCAGCTCCATGTCATAATAATATTGCATTGTCATCCGATTTACACACGCATGCAAATTTTCAGCTCAATTGGAAACCGGGAAGTGGGTCAAATCAAACTTGCAAGATTTGATTACAGACAGACAGACAGACAGACAGACAGACAGACAGACAGACAGACAACAGACAGGTGAAAGTAATATAAAGCTTGTAAAATAGTAGGTACACCAATATAATATTATTATGGTAGCAATTATATCGACCTAAAACATGTGCTAAACATGGGTCTTTTTATAGGCGCACACGGAGAAAAAAAAGTCCAACCTGCACGTTGGACTTTTTTATCTTATTGAACTTTTAATTTAAATTTCATCCATTTTGACACTTATTGGAGTCTGTCTATGAATCCATTTGTAGAAAATGTCATCTGTAATTACATTGGCCGCTAACTGACAGGACTATTGAAAATTATATTATTACTAGTAGTTTTAACCTCTGAACTGTAACGCTGTGGCTTCGTGTTATTCCAGGGTCTTATCTATCTCTATGCCAAATTGTTCTGAAAAAAATCAAACCCATTAATAAGAGTAATAGTGAATATAGGATTATTTACTTGGTGTTATAGATAATAATCACATGGTTCTATGACAAGCTCAAAAATAATAATGATTAAATCTACGAAGAAAGATTTTTTTCTTCGTAGGATTAAATACAGATTAGGAAAACGTATTCTTAAATACTGGCTCAGTTAAGTGTCATGATGTGCTATAGATATCTACTTTTATTACAATAGTCTGTCTTCTTTGTTATTGGCTTGTGATGTGATTTGCTTTGTCGGTTCCGCGGTATTTATAGCCAATGATTTAATGCCCTCTTGACTTATTGCCTTAAATATTGACAAGGAAAAATGGAATACGTTGAATTTCTCCGAATGCGTAGCGGTTTACAATCGGTCTCGTAGCATCTCGTAGTAGTGCTACGGCGTAGCACGTGGCGTAGATGATTATTATTAAATTTTACAAGCTTTTATTTATTTTCACCTGTCTGTTGTCTGTCTATCTATTTGTAATCAAATCTTGCAAGTTTAATGTGATCCTGTTTTTGATTAAGCTTAAATTTTACATGCATGTATAAATCAGATGACAATGCAATAATATAACATGGAGCTGATCTGATGATGGAGCTGGAAGGTTATAGGGATTTAATAATCAAACGACGTAACCCCATCGAGTTTGGGCTCATTTAATTCGTCTTTACGAGTACTTTGTGGTGCTAGATGGTAATATTTATAATATATAATACACGCTTGCCTTAAATAATTTTTTTTAAAATTTCAGTTGTTTTGTATTAAGACTCCTGTTGGGTGGTGGGATACTCTATCTCCCACGAAATGACGAACTTTTAATTTTGGTGGAACTTTAGTTTTTTTATGAAAATGTAGGTATGGCATAACATTGGTAGGAATCGCTGATCCAAAAAATATTTCATGAATTCTCATTTAAGCTTATATGAGATTATATCTATTATGAGTTTAGATAAACATAAGCCTATATACATAAAGTAATATAATAGTATCCATTCGTACCTAAGTCGAAGCAAATCGCTTCGTAATGGTCGAGCAATATTCCGCTCTAATACCACCGCCGCAGATTACATTATAGTTGCTACCACAGAATAAATGTGGAGTGGAGCAGACATTATTATTATTATCATTTTATTTCAGCCAAAAGCCATATTCTCATAATACAATACACTAATAATTTTAAACAAACTTTATATCTAAAATCTAAATACATACGACATAATGAAAATAATTAAATAAAAAAAATTAATTAAATTTAATCGAATTACATAATATGAAAAACATTAAAATTATACAAAACTAAAGAAAATATGTAAAACATTTGTGTTCCTCAATGTGTTAGGAGTTAGAAGTTTGTTCATATCTTTGGATTTAAGAAATTAATAAAACAAATATTATAAAGGTGAAAGTTTGTGAGTGTGTATGTTTGTTACTTTTTCACGCCTAAACGGGTGGACCGATTGAGCTGAAATATATACCTATATATATATATATATATATATATATATATATATATATATATACCTAGTCAGGTCATAAGTATTGTCACACAGTAAAAACTTTTCTTTTGGAATGCTGGCCACAAAAAAGTTTATTGAATTCGAATTTCGAATTGTTCATGAAAATAAAAATGTATACTTTTTAGAATTTTACTCATTTTTAAATATGGAGTGGACGCTTAAAGAAGACCGTGTTGCAGTTATTGCGTTGCATCGTTGCGGTTACGCGCCAATTCAAATTTTTGACATACTGAAAAATTTGAATATAACCAAAAGATTCGTTTATCGTACCATCAAACGATACAATGAAGACTCTAGTGTAGATGACAGGTCAAGAAGTGGTCGCCCTCGGTCTGTTAGGACTCCAGCAGTGATAAAAGCTGTGAAGGCGCGAATTCAAAGAAATCCCAAACGTAAGCAGAAACTGTTGGCCCTTCAGATGGGGTTAAGCAGAACCACGGTGAAAAGGGTGTTAAATGAAGACTTAGGGCTTCGGGCATATCGAAGAAAAACAGGACATCGTTTAAATGCTCGTCTAATGGACCTGAGACTGAAGAGATGCCGCGCTTTGTTGAAGCGGTACGCGAGAAAAAAATATCGAGAAATTCTTTTTTCGGATGAAAAAATTTTTACCGTAGAAGAGAGCTACAACAAACAAAATGATAAGGTGTACGCACACAGTAGTGAAGAAGCGAGCAACCGTATTCCGCGTGTCCAACGAGGTCATTTTCCATCCTCGCTCATGGTATGGTTGGGAGTTTCTTATTGGGGCTTAACAGAGGTACATTTTTGTGAGAAAGGTGTAAAAACGAATGCAGTTGTGTATCAAAATACAGTCCTGACGAACCTTGTGGAACCTGTTTCTCATACCATGTTCAATAACAGGCACTGGGTATTCCAACAAGATTCGGCGCCAGCTCATAGAGCGAAGAGCACACAAGACTGGCTGGCGGCGCGTGAAATCGACTTCATCCGGCACGAAGACTGGCCCTCCTCCAGTCCAGATTTGAGTCCGTTAGATTACAAGATATGGCAACACTTGGAGGAAAAGGCGTGCTCAAAGCCTCATCCCAATTTGGAGTCACTCAAGACATCCTTGATTAAGGCAGCAGCCGATATTGACATGGACCTCGTTCGTGCTGCGATAGACGACTGGCCGCGCAGATTGAAGGCCTGTATTCAAAATCACGGAGGTCATTTTGAATAAACTTTATTGTTATAAGAATCTATGTTTTGTTAAGTTCATTTTGGTATATAAATGGTTACATAATAAATAAACTTGTTCCAATAATTTTATATTAAACATGTGACAGAATTTATGACCTGACTAGGTATATAGGTATATACTAGCTGACCCGCGCGCACTTCGTAGCGCGTGACAGTAAATTATTCATATATTAATGAATTTGATACAGACCATTTAATTCGATTTCCAATTCCACGGAAAAGAGGGATTCAATTCACGGGTTTTCTGCGACTTAATGGGCGTAGAATTAGTAAAGGCTGGCAAACCTTGCCAATATGTAACTACGATCGAATCACCTACTATTCAAAATGTCTATTGGACGTTTCGCCTATGTTCATAATAACTATTGGTTGAAATCAATATTGGACGATTCGCCTACGGTTAACTCAGCTACGGTCGATTGAGCTATGGTTGATTAAACTATTGGACGATTTGCCTATTTTTGACCGAACTAACGGACCGTTCACGTATTTTTAGACCACGTTTCCGGCTGCTAGTCAGGTATGACAGCTAAAAAATACTTGTTTATAGTACAGAATTCAGAAACGTGTTGTTTTTATTATGCCACTTTGCCATGATGAGGTAGATGAAAGAAGATGCCAAAATGCCTGAAGATGCCATGACACAGGATAAATAATTCAGTAATAAGAAAAATATCTGGCGCTTCGCCGGCCGCTGCCGCGGCACGCTCGCTTCGCTCGCTCGGCTCGCGCATTGTGGTCACTGTTCAAACCTAACCTAACCAACAGATTTCGGTTTGCCCTGAATACTGTACTAAAAACACGCGTAGCAAAGAATTTATAAACCGTAGGTGAGTCGTCCATAGTTGAATTAACCAATATATCAAATGAACATTGGCCGAATCGCCCATTAGTTCACATGCCCATAGTTTAATCAACCGCAGGCGAGTTGCACTGTAAGCGAGTCGTTCAATATGTGAAATGAACTTATGCGAATCAACCGTAGTTATATCGACCGTAGTTGAAACGACCGTAGGTATTATGAAACGTAACCCGTCCATGCGGGCAAAGCCATGAGAATAAGCTAGTGACTGATGTATCTGTATAACGTACAGCCTCAACCGCTAGATGGATTGGGTTGAAATTTGGAACATAGAAAGGTTTCATGACGTAGACCACTGCTAAGAAAGGATTTTGCCGTGCGGGCAAAGCCGCGAGCATAAGCTAGTAAATAATATTATGAAACATTTTTTGTGAATAATACTTAGATTTCAGAGACGTCCTGGGATAAGTCCCAGAACTATCGTTATACCTATACCACAGTACAAATTAGAACGGCAATAAATTACCACTTACACATATAGTACATCAAGATTAAATACAGTAAACAAAAATATATCAAATTATCATTTAAATCAGAAAAACTAATAAAAATACGGAATAATAACAGCTTGATTCCGTACAGTTACTCTTGACTTTTTTCCGCGTCATTTAATGGTGATCTCTTTACCGTGGGTAGACTTCCTCTGCAGGAGATCGGCTAGTACCCCAACAGTGTCAGTTATTCTGCCGCCTGAACAGTGATGTGCAGACATTACTGTGCTTCGGTAGGAGGGCACTGTGGCTAGTGAAATTACTGGGCTGAAGAATCTTAACATTTTATGACTCAGCAGTGCACCCAGAATTTAACCTTCGTTAAATCCCAGCGTTATCTCTTACCATCAGGAGAGCATCTTGCTCATCTTCTTACATCGTTGTATAAAAAAAACTAAAATGAAATTTTCTGAAATGAAACTATCATATACCTACGTACTCAAACTATTTATTATAATATATCTATCAAATTTCACCTTTCAGCTCCATCATCAGACTTCAGATCACTTCCATGTCATAAAATTATTGCATTGTCATCCGATTCCCGGTATGCAAAATTTCTGCTCAATCGGGAACTGTGACTGATAGGTAGAGTGCTTTTCACAAAAGGAGTTCTTTTTGCGGGGCGCCACTATCGCAAATTTTAAAAGTTAGCATATTAAATAACTTTAGAATCTTCGATGTATCCTTCTGCAATCTTGTTACACTTCTAGCCACCATGGCGTTTAAGAACTGTAATATCAGCGCCTGAGTCAGCTAAGAGTGTTGCTGACGTCCGCCTCAGGCAATGCCCAGTGTAAAGATGGGAGTCCGGAAGCTGAAGAAATTTAGCAATCGTTTTTGGCATATCACCGATTTTATTGATGCCTATGGGCTGTTTTTTACTTTTTCCATTATCATAATGTAAGAAAAATCTTGAAGTTTTTGTATTAGCGGGTCGTAATGCCGTATACTTGTCCACCACATTCACATATTCTTCACTAATGACGAATGATCTGTCGATTTTAGTCTTTGTATTCAATAATTTTACTAATATTAATTTGTCCGAATGCTTTTCAACGTCGCGTCGTTTACCTTAAGATTCAACAATTCATTTGAGCGGCACGCACCATTTATGCCAATAATTAATACAACCTGTAAAAAATAACAATAATTTAGTTTACTTATTTTTAGATAGGTACAGTTAGATAGGTTTTCTTTGAAATAAATTAGCTTTTGTATCAATTTACTTACTTTTAAAGCGAGGTATTTACTGTCTGGTGCTTCATTCAGAAATTTTTCTATTTCAAGGTCACGTTTCGTTTTCAAGACAGCTTTTATCATAGAAAAAATGCTCCATAATGTACTGGATTTTCTTGTTTTAGATAGTTCCATGAAATATGATAGTATCACGGTCTCGGAATATGTTTTTGCATTTTTTGAGAGGCGCCAATTATTGAAGGATTCGTACGCCTTTACATATTTCACTTTAGATTTTTCAGGCAAATAGCTGAACTCGGCATTCGAAACTTGTTCTTTCAACTTTTTTGGCGTAAGACAACTACCTTCATCACTGGGGTCACTCATTTCTTTGTAATTAAACAGACTATTAGATCACAAATAGAAATTTGCAAAAGTTTACAACTTAAGTTGAAAATATTTAGTTGAATCTTTACCAAGAGGTTTAGAACCAAATGGAAAATGTGTTGTGAACACCACTGTCGCAAGAAAAATGACAACTATAAGTGCCATCTCACTTACCTCATACAAAAGAGAGAGACAAAGATGGCATTTATCGATGACGTCACAACGCATTCTCCATTTGACTGTAAACTCTAAACTTCTACATCCCGCCATTTTGTATTTTTTTTTTTTATTAAAAGAGTTGCGTTCGAAATTTGTGTGTGTGACATATTTATGAAAAACAAATTGTAATAATATTTAAAAAAAAAAACTCACTTACGACTTATTATTCTATAATAGTATTTTATTTAAAATATTATTGAAAAAATACAATTTATAAAGTTAAAATTCAATAAATAACATTAAAAATTATGTGCATCTCAGTTAAATAAAAATTGTACACAAATAAGTTTCAGAACACACGAACTTCTTCATAGCCAATAAAATTGTGTTCGAAATTCAAATCACTTTGCCTCTCTACTCTCTAGAGAGCAAAAACGGCTTTTGCTCACTGAAATCGATGACCAAAGACACTATTTTCGTGCGAGAGTGGTGAAAAATTATTTATGGCATGAAGTCCAGAATTTATCGAAAAAATGTAATTTAGTTCCGCAAAATTCCGCGGGACCTCATTCGTGAGAAGGACTCTACCACTGAGGTGTATACCTAAAATCATAGGCGGATCCAGGATTTGGTTTGGGGGGGGGGGGGGGGGGGGGCAAGGTGCAGACGGGCAAAAATATTATAATTTTTATTACGAAAAGTGTATGTTTAGCTCGCTCTGAGCGGTTAGGAAGTTTAAACATCCATTACAATAAGTGCGCGAGCAGCTAGCTGCGAGCGCCGAAAAAAAAAATTTATTTCAGAAATATGTGCGAAATTCGTAACTCTACAATGCTTCTGGGGGTACCTTGGCCTCCTGCCCCCCCCCCTAAAGCTTAAACATCCTTTATAATATGTGCGCGAGCAGCTTGCTTAATGACTCGGGGGGGGGGGGGGGGCGGCTTGGCCCCTTGCCCCCCCTCCCTAAATCCGCCTATGATTATCTATAACACAGATAAAAGGTTCTATAATAATCATTGCAAAATTTTACTAACATTATAAACGTGACAGTTTGTGTCTGGATGTATGCCTAAATGCAGGTGGTTCACTACTGCGTGCCCGCCTATGCGACAGCAATAGTTTCTCCTAATGTTGTTCACTACGGCTTTTACAGCCCAAAACTGCACATCCTACCATTTCACTACCACTATGAGTACACATAAACCATTAATTATTCCCTGAAAGCACTTAAAATCTTAAAAAATAAAAGATAATGATGGTATATTTGTCACAAAGAAATCATTTGAACCATAGTTTGAACTTGTGACAAACAAATAAACCAGCCACGCTGAAAGGGACGGAAGAAGAATAGGTTCTCCTTTTTCTTCACATAGAATTTTCCCTATTGCCGTCACGCTCACACATAATATGGGTACTTCTAGTTGTATTAGTTCTTAGCCTAAATGGGTGTGAACAGATTTTATGTCTGTGTGTCTCCGGATAACCAGTGATTTTTACAAAAGATCCCCCTAGATGGAGCGCCACAATCGCGTGATTTTAAGTTAAAATATCTACAGATTTTTAACAATTCATAATTTCTCATATTTAATTTCTCAATTAAATAGGTACATAATATTTAATTAATCTAAAAAATAAAAAATATATAATAAATGAAGTATTCACAGTAATTAAAAATCTATTATTTAGTTCCGCTAGGTTACGCGGGACTTCTTTTCTAAAACTGTTTGCAGAATAAACGATATTTCTTTTTCTTAGGACATTAGTTCCATTATTTTCCGTGGCGCTAGCTTGTATGAAAAATAATTTACTTTTACAATGAACTGTAAATGAATTTTTCTATTTATCTTCAGATGATTTTACATGTTTTAGAAATTAAAAATAAGCAGCAAAAAGATATTTATTACTGATATTTACACGCATCATGCGCACATTAGATTATTTTCCGCTGGCGCTGATTCATTTGAGAAATAAGTTACATTTACTAATTTAAATGAATTCTAATTTGTTTGGCTACTATATAGCATCAAAGTACTCGTCAAGACGAATCAAATGAGCCCAAACTCGATGGGGTTTTTTCTTTTAATCACGGAGTTCCTATGGCCACCTTCCAGCTCCGTTTCGGACCCTGGTTACTATATAGTATCAAAGTACTCGTCAAGACGAATCAAATGAGCCCAAACTCGATGAGGTTTTGTCTTTTGATTACGCGGTTCCTATGACTACCTTTCTTGTTTATTAGCATTTTATATGCGAATCTTTAGATTGATATAACTCTTTTATTTATGAACCGATTTGACTAAAACCAAGACTAAGGTTCAAGTAGAGAAAACTGCAACGTATTAGTGAAAATTTTATTCAAATCGGTGGTGTTGTTTAACCACACCAGTGACACAAACTATTTACAAATTTAGCCCAAATTAAACTAAAGGTCAACCACAAGTTTACAGCCATACCAATAGATGGCGTCTGTAGCGTTTTTGGCACTATTTTTTTTTGAATTGAATTTACTTTATATTCTATTACTTTTATTTCGAATTTTTGATGTAAATTAGGGGCGATGTGTCTGATATAAATGATTATTATTTATTTTATTATTTTATTTTACGTTTCCCTAGGAAAAATTGACAAAATGTTTTACGAATTAGATCGCGCAAGCGACTTTTTCGCGTCGTTTTGTTCATATGCGTATTTTCACAGTTCACCTTAGTAAAGGATCACAATGAATGGGGAGAAATTTCCATTCTTATTATATGTATGGATAGAAAGAGCTGAAACGCGTGTAAGAACGTATATAGGGTTACTCATTTCAGGGTCTAAGCTATGTCTATACCGCATTTCAGCCCAATCGTACCACCCGATTAGACGTAAAGAAGTCGTAACAAACATACACACTCACTCACAAATTTTCACCTTTATATTAATAGTGTGAAATGTGATTAATCTTCGGTACAAACATCTTATCTTTATCTTTTGTAGCGTCCGTGGCCCAGTGGTCATACGTCCGGCTTTTAATCCGGTTCAAATCTCAGTGTGTGGCAAAAAGTTCGCCTGGACGCTACCGTGTTTCGGAAGGCACGCAAAACTGTGGGTCCCGGCTGTTTCCTATAAGATATGTAGGAGGCAGACGTTAGGTCATGTTGCAGGCCCTGTAGTAATCTCGGCGACCTGAAACTGCAACATATAGGTTCGCCACACAACCTATAAATTGTGATTTGACTCTGACAGTGTAAGTAGGGTAACCTGTTCTGTTGGAGTAGGTATAAACCCCAATTATTATTATTATTATCTTGGTGGTTGATCTATGTTATCAAGTATTCTGCGGTTGCTACAATTGGGCCGCACCGGCGTATATCTTGAAACTAAATTGAAAATGTTACGTTTATTCTGAAATAGAGTGCTTGTAAATTGTTTTGGAAATATTTTCAATTTACTCTCAAATACTTAACTACAACTTTACTATTGACCCTTGACGTTGTTGAAAACCTTTAAAATTTGAAAATATTGGAAATTGTCGAGCCTAAATATATGAGTACAGTTTACGTGCCTTTTGAATCATGGTAGTACTAAAATTTTGCAACATAATGGGATTTGAACTCTAGATCTCTTCCGATTTATGCCGAGTATATGGATCACTTTGCCTTGGAATTTACATAATGTGGAGTATTAGTTTTTAATCCCTATGAGTTTCTTGCTCGTTTTTCCTATAGAGGTGTTTTTCGATAAGGTCTTAAAAAAAGTCTGAAATAATTGTAAATAATTTTTGAGTTGGACTCTTAATTTTTCTTCCAATAAAACATTTTATATTATTATTCTTCTAATTTAGGACTCAAAATTTAAATTAATTACACCTAAGCTAAAATGGATAACATAATATTATTTTTAAATAATTAGTAACGTTAAAATAATATTACATTTCAGTTTAAATACGAGTAAAGTAAACATAGTGAAGTTCAAGCGACCCATAAAATCTGTTAAAAATAATGCGATCAAGCGCGTCTAAATATTTTAAAAGCTTTGGAGCTATTTTATAATCCGCTGTTTTGATACAAATATTAATTTAGAAAGCTTTTAGCCATTTTTCATGTTCGTCCTTTTCAATGGGGATTACATTATGACGTTATAAACTCTTTTGATAAGACACTAATCATCTTTGTGACTATTTGTCTTAATGTTATAAAAATACGAAAGTATGGATGTGCGCATATTAGCATAATAACTGGCTTATTTCAACTTATGGGGTGGGGGGGGGCGCGTGACGACACTAAGCGGCACAAAATTTACCAGAGTTTCGTCCAGTGGCATCACTATTTATATATTTAAAAAAAGCAATCAAGACTTATCTTGCCTAGAGACATATACAAATATATTTTGACTCAAAAATTAATCCGTAAATTCATAGAGAATATACTACAAGTGACGTAAAGCTTGCAGTGAAGGTACAAATTGGCCCGAGCTCTCCGTTACCAGAGATTACTTTAAACAATTTCTACAGTTTAATTTTCTTACAAGTTATTGTTTGAACTAGTTCAGAGCGAGAACAAGTGCTTAAGTTTATACTGGGTTAGGTTTCATTCGGTTTATTTTAAATATTCTTTTAGATTCAGAAAATTATTCCATGATTTTTTGAACTGAAAATTATTTTTTGCTATATCGTCGTTGTTTCCTTTATTCGCCATTAATTTCTCTTTCCTTTCCTTGGTTGTCTGGAGAGTGATAAGACCGCCAATTATGGTTTTAACGTTTATATTGAAAACTGTTTTTAGATTTAAGCTATTGTACAAATATAATTGTGGTGATACAATAAATAGTTTTCTTCTTATCTTATATTATCCTATCTTTTGTCTGGAAATACGTTATTTTCTGAATATTTATAAAAACAGGGTGCTTTTGAATGATTTGCTGATCTATTAACGCACAGCTCAAACTGCTAAACAGATTGTGTTGAAATTCGGAATACAGATGGGTTTTATGACGTAGACCTCTGCTAAGAAAGGATTTGGCCACACAAGCTAGTTTTGTATAATTTAATTTAAAAAAAATATTACAGAATTGAATCTACTTTGACATTTTTATATTATACGAGTACTGAGGTACGAGTACTATTATAGGTATCAAGGCTACTTTTCATTTATCTAGATACCGATAAAAAAGTAATTCGTTTCGTAATTCTCACCAAAATATCTTACCATAATAAAGTACCTACCTGCTGGCTGTCAAATTAAAATTTAAAAATGTAGTTCCATTAAGACATTCCATTTTCAAACACAAGGAAAGGCAAACGACAATTACACACTCACTTAACAGAGCAGTGCTACGTCACTACGTCTCCGGTCGCGTGCGTATTGCGCTGCATTCTTTACTGCAGGCTGCACTGGAGTGTGGGACTGGGTAAGTGGTGCTGTGTTTGTGGAGGTTTAGTAACTGGAACGAGGATATTACTGGTATACTGTATATTGGTACCATTGGTTTTGGTTGGCATTGTTCGTGGTATGATTTGTCTCTTAATACTAATCGTTCTTATTTCAAAGTCCGTTAAGTTGTACTACATACTCTATTTAGTTTACTAAGCCTATCAGAGGGGAGGCACTGGTGACCTGCACCACAGGTTTATTCTGTAAACTTATAGTGGGCACCAGTCCTCCACAAGATAGATTACCTTAAACTATTTATTGTAAACATTAGTCCTTAAGATCTTGTGGAAGAAATAAACATTTTTATTATTATTATTATTATTCAAATGTTGAAATCTATTTTCGTTCCTGAAATAAAAATTATATGTTTTTCGGTTCTGCAAAAAAAAGCAAATAATTTTCTTGCAATAATAATAAAATAATAAATATTTCAGGATATTGATGCAGGACATTGATGAATAATTGCAGCTAACAATCAACTTTTTACAATATATTTTCTCTGACTTAATCAAGCTATGAAATTTAACTGAGATGCGATGCTACCCGCTCTATTTTAATTAAATTAAAAAGAGGGTTAAAGTGTTTTGGAAGTGAAACTTCTTTATCGGCGTTGGAAAAAAAAAAGGTAGCACTCCGGGAGTGCCGGCAGAAGTGAAAACTTCAATATTAACGTTGTGTTTAATTATAAGTATAAAAGTACTATCATTTATGAGGTAGAATACAATGTTTATTTATTGCGCTATCGTACACAAATATGACAATTTATATGTTGTTTTTTATAATATTATATCGTTATTTATATATTACATTAAATTTTATCTCTCAGAAAAATCAACTTCCATCCATAATTTCGACGACTTTTACACCATCAACAGAGCAGCACACTCAGGCACGGTAGAAAGAGTGGGAGATACTAGTTCCTCTCCCTTCCCCTCGATCTTACGCTTTTTCGATCAGCATCACGTGACCCTGACGCGAGTTTTAAAGTTTTTACCCATACAAAAAAAAGTGCTCAGCGCCGCTAAAGAAGTTTTCACTTCAAAAATTTACCGTCACATTTTTTCGGTTACGCGTCACATTTCGGTTACGCGTCACATTTCGGTTACGCGCCATCTTTTGTTTCTTGCCCCTACCACGGTTGGTTAAGACGAAGAGTACTTTCAATTTCTCCAATGAACATGAATTTTAAAAAATTATAAATTTAAAATTTAAATTTAATTTAATTAAAGAAGTTTCACTTCTTACGTGTGTACACTAGTACACGCACACATTTTTTCTTTTTACATACCTACTGTGACTTGAATAGAACTGGATCAAGTGACTAAACACAAGTAAACGCAGCATCTCAGGTTCAACGTTCAAAGCATAACTTTGCACCATCTTTGCCGAACGAATGACGTTCGTTTCACGTGCACCGCAGTCTTAGTTGGAATATTCGGGCAATTCTCATTTGCATTCTTTTAACTAACTTGGAAAGCGCAGCAGGTTTGATTAATTCTTTAAATAGTTTAAAAGTATGAAGTAGTTTTGGGAATATTAAAGACGCTTTATATTGAGCGACAGCGACTCTATGGTATCGTAGCGACATCACGGCGATTTTGTTACGATTTTCCAGCGACCGGCGTGTGTCGCCGAGTGGTTGCCACAACATCGCGACGTTGTTGTCATGACTCTTCGATGACTTTTCGTCACCCGCTCGTTAGTAGCTATCATCCAATGTGAGGTTAGATACGAAAAAAATGTGTGTGTGTGTGTTTTGAGTTGATTGAGTCCAAAATTGATATAGTTGCTTTTACACTGGACTAGCAGCGGATAAAATCACAGGGTAAAACTAGTATTTTAATAATATAGGTTTTTATAGAACATATTATAGATTATTCATATTATTATTTTCTAAAGGTTTGGATGAACTGTGTGAGAGAGGATATGCATGCTTGGGGAGTGGATGCAGATATGACGGATGATAGAGCAGAATGGAGGAGAAAAATGCGTTGTGCCAACCCTACCTAGTGTGGGATAAGGGCAGGAAGAAGAAGACGAAGATTATATTCTATAGATAACATAATCATATTCAAGTATATAAAACTACGCAAAATTTTCTCCGATTCCCATGTCCAATTGTATCCCCATTGATTACAGTCTATTTTTAGCAGTTCCTAAACAAATACCATAGATGTATTGTTTATGTGGAGGTCAAGCAATCTGAGGCCGACAACCCGAGCCCAAATATAAATACACAGTGATTTACAGCGACGATGCCAATATACCGTGAGGCCAGCAATATTTCTTGATCGCCGCTTCGTGCACTGGACATATTAATAACAGTATGGGCAATGTATGAAAATCATTCCACGTAAAAATATTTTAGTGATATACACCCCTTTTTTTACCCAGGAAAAATGCATTACGCATCATCACCCCATGCCAGGGGCGCGGGGCGTTATGTGGGACTCCCCCGCCGAAGATGGGCGCGGGGCGGTATGGGGACTCCCCCGCCGAAGATGGGCGCGGCGGGGATACCCACTAAAAAACCTGGGGGTGTTCCTGCGGGACGCCATAATGCCGGGACAGCGGGTACGCCGAAGCACTCATCTGTGGCCCCGACGGAGTCCCTAGGCTAACTTTTTGTGTGCCATTAGTGCACCATACGGTGTGTCGTTTTTGCAGTTGTGAAATTGTAGGTCCCGACTGCTTTATTTAAGGTAAATATGAATGAAAAACCACAAATTATATATATTATCTTGTCGAACTGAAACTGCAACATGTAATAGATAGGTACGAGTTGTGTACACAACCTATAACCGTGATAGTGATTTGATTCTGAAAGTGTAAGATAAAACCTGTTGTTTTTTCGAGTAACAATAGGCACAATAATCAACTGACGAAAAAAAAGACGCATTCTCAATTTGACCGTTTGTTAGTAGGTATATAATATTTACATCTAAAAGTTTTTTCTTATCACATTAACACACATAAAGGTTATTATCCTTTTTAATTTTACATAAACTTAAAAATATCTATTTTTTTAATTGGAGAAAAGAAATATTTTAATATCTCAGTTTTGTATTTATTATGTAATTCATTCATTTTATGTATTTTATTATATCCGTAGTCCTAACTACAATAACACAAGCATTAAGTTGCTTAGTTTGGGGATAGGTGGCGTTGTGTGAAATGTCCTGAAATATTTATTATTATTATAATTCCATACTGTCATTATAAAAAGTATTTCTCAGCCATAAAGTGTGTTATCTCGTTCACTCCTCGATAGATTTTATTACATGTTTTTGTCTCAAAGTTTCCATCTTGTAACCGATCCCTGATTCAGATGTAATATCGATAGAGATTGGGTTTCTATACTAATATTAAGGAGGTAGACGTTATGGATAAATTATTGGGAGGGTTGTTTTTATATTTACTTTTAGACTTTTTGATTTGTATCCGATTACTTTTAGGTTTATTAGATAATTTTTTTACAGTCTAAATAAGCTTCAATGGGGGTAAACTTCCTTTGCAGGAGGTTAACTATTTTACTTTGATATATTATTATCTTTAAAAACAAGTTAAATTAAAAAAAAATGTAAAATCATGCTTTTATTATATATTATGTAGCACCAAAAAAACTAATCAAACGAGCCCAAACTCGATGGGAACTCTAAGTTCTTATGGCCACCTTCCAGCTCCATCGTCAGATCAGCTTCATGTCATAATACAATTTTGTAAAACTCAGTTTGGCTACAAAACTTAAAACTTTGAATAAAAAATACACTAATTATAAAGTCTTCACAGTATCAATAAAATCATACGGTCTGTTATATTTATCTTAATTTTGGATATTATTATTCCAAACTTAATAATGTTAATATATTGTATTATGTACATTCATCCTTCTAGTCACCAAGTCTTATAAAATTTTCATTTCCACGTCGTCTTTCACTTTATTACGTAAAGTAAGCACTGTTGTAGAAAAACCGCATTTGTGTAGTAGATCCTCAATCTCGCGGCTAAGCCTCACAAGCTTAGAACATTAAACCACGGGAAAAGAAACCATAACGTACTAATTTCTATGCGAAAAAGTCTGCCAGTTTTACGAAGGAAGAGGTAAAGCATACCAATAATGATACAATACTAGTGGGACCAACAAGGAATTTATTCCGCCCTCTAGGTTTAATCTGCTACCATCCACGGTCGCATCGTCGCATTATATCATGCGAGATCGTGGTCAAAGACTTACGTTGAACAAATAAAAAAACACCAATGAATTTTCGATAACACCACTCACGCACCCGACAAAATTGTCAATACTGGCATAAAAATATACTAACACACACAGGGGTAACATGTATATTGTTATAACTAGTTTTACGACTAGCGGTGTATTTTTTTAAAGCAGTCACCTGGACAGTGACGTATCTAGTTAGATGTTTATTCTAAGCTCAGAAGGTATAAGGTATCGCATTTCCAGCGGATCACGCGACGCTATTGCATCGACAGCACTGCGGCAGAAATGTTGCCAGTGTAAGGAAAATAACATTTATGATATACGAGTAGATTTATAGCTGCAAAACTAGCCTGAAATTTATCCCGCCTTCTAGGTTTAGACATCCACTGTTATTAGACGGATAGGATATTAAATAGGTTAGATTTTAATGATCTCGTGTGATGTAAAGTGACGATACGGCCATAGATGGTAGCAGAATAAACGTAGAAGGTGGTATAAATCCCTTTTTTTTATCCCAGGAAAAATGCGTTACGCATCATCACCCCACGCCGGGGGGCGCGGGGTGGTATGTGGGACTCCCCCGCCAAAGATGAGAGCGGCGGGGATACCCACTAAAAAACCTGGGGGTGTTCCTGCGGGACGCCATAATGCCGGGGCAACGGGTACGCTGAAGCACTCATCCGCAGCCCCGACGTCGTTTGGTCCTCACTGACAGGAGGACCCCTCCGCGGTGGGGTGAAGAGGAGTTTCATCCCACCCTCTCAAGGGGCGCGCGGAAACACCGCGCGCGCCACCTCGTGGATGTGGTATAAATCCCTTCCTTAACTGAACAACATTCCTTGAACACGGTCATAGGTAATGACCGGTTGGAAACTCCGTACAAATGGTATATCTAGACACGCGGCAGCGAGTCAAGCCAAGTTCAAGCAAAGAAACTGGCGACCGCGCCGTGTGTTATATTACACGAACCGTCCAAAGCGCGTTTTGACGACTTTTTACACCCTCGTTATACAAAAACTATTACACATAGACAAGTCAAATTTGGCACATATACTTAAATATACGAACTATATCTCTGTTCCAAATTCCAATAACACAGCTCAAACGGTTATTTAGATATAAACATCCAGTAATCGGTGAAGTTAATACATACTGAGGGATAGATCAAAAGTAATATCCCAGTTCCAGATGACCTAGAAAGCTGAAATTTGGCATCCCTATAGGTAATGTCGTAGTAACAAAGGGAAAAATCAGAAACTAGTATTTTTTTATCATTTTAAATTATTATTAATTTTAAAAAAATGTATGATATTAAAGTTTGGGACGCCTAGGAACGCATAAAGCAATACATGTTGCTATAATTTTTGTGTATGCGGCTATTTTCTGTTAGATATTACGAAGTGCGCGCGAGTCCACTATTCCTACTAATATAATTATAAATATAAATACAAACTTTATACCTACTGTACGTATGGATATGTTTTTTACTTTTTCACGCCTAAACGGGTGGGCCAGTTGACTTTAAATTTGGTATAATAAAAAATATAGCTTAGACCACTGGAATAACATAATATACACTACTGTACCAAGTACCAAACTGTATAGCGGGTAAAACAGCTAGGCACAGCTAGTCACTAATAAAAATAGGTTCCTGGTACCTACGCAACAATTGTATATCCTATGTATCAATATATCGACTCACCAGCACAAGGCGGCTCAGTAACATAGAGGTAATAATATTAACATTGTTTACAATAAAAATAATGTATGTATATCGCCTTAGGTGCTAGTTGGTGTAAACATTTTAGATACCTACGTACCTGTAACGTATGACGTATAGTCATAATATTATAGGTATGTGGCGGTATCTGGGGGCACGGCAGTGCCCCCGCCAAGTCGTCGTCATTACAAGTCTTGTCGGCTTAGGTTTCTTTTGATCGAAATTCTAATCCAGTTCCAGATGATCTAAAAAGTTAAATTTCCATCCAGGTAGGCGGTAGGTATAAGATAGCTGGGTGAATATAGATAAATTTATCAGTAACTAGTATTGTTTAAAAATCAATTGATTAGGTACAATATTCAAATCAATAGTGCACATAAATGCTATATATAAATAAGTACTAAATTAATTATAGGTATAGGTATATCGAAGCACGGCGAGGCTCACGGGCCGCGGTGCGCGGTGCGACGGCCGTGCCATGGAGCAGTGGGGTGGGGGTAATATATAATCAGGTGCAATAAAATAATCATTTGGTATTAATCTTATTATGACTGGGTGTCTTAAACCTATTACATACTAAAAAGTAGTGTACAAAAAGCAATGATATCCCATCAAAAACATAAATGTGAAAATAGAGCCAAGTTCAATATTATTACGATGTATGTACTCATAGTTACCTAGGATTTGGTAGTTGACTTCAACGACAAAAGAAGTGAGATCTAAATGGGTGCCAAGTTCAATGGTGTCAGTCCTGAAAAATATTTATAACAACATAAAATATTTTATTACAACTTAAAAGATTATTTCTTCTTATCACTTAGAATTAATATTATTTTGAAGCCCAAAGTTTGACTTGGCTAGTTCTCATGGGTACCATACGACGAAGTATCATTAAAGATAAGACAAAAGATACTTTATTGTACACCACATAATGTTACGGAAAATACATAAGTACATAATTAAAATTAAAAATTACAATGTACACGTGGCGGTCTTATCGTTAAAGAGCGATTTCTTCCAGACAACCAATGGATGGAGGGGCCTAATTTACACGATAAAAGACGGTGGCGCACTAATTAGCATTAAGTGCGTTTAATAGTGATCAAGCTAAAGTTAAGAGAGTACCTAACTAGTATATTATGAGAACTGGCCAAGTCAGTCTTTAGGCTTCAAAATAATATTAATTCTAAGTGATAAGAAGAAATAATCTTTTAAGTTGTAATAAAATATTTTATGTTGTTATAAATATTTTTCAGGACTGACACCATTGAACTTGGCACCCATTTAGATCTCACTTCTTTTGTCGTTGAAGTCAACTACCAAATCCTAGGTAACTATGAGTACATACATCGTAATAATATTGAACTTGGCTCTCTTTTCACATTTATGTTTTTGATGGGATTATAATATACTTAACGAATTTGTAGGTACTATCTTACTAATATTATAAACGAGAAAGTTTGTAAGAATGGATGCGATGTCTAGATTTGTGTTTGTTACTCTTTCACGCCTAAACGGGTAGATCGATTGAGCTGAACTTTGGTATAGAAATAGCTAATACCCTGGAATAACACATAGGCTATAGAACAGCGGGTAAAATTGCTAGGCACAGCTTGTAACCTATAAAAGAAAAATAAAAGTGACTTAAACTAATTGCGAGAGTTTGTTTGTTATTTTATTAAGGTTTTTGGAAACAAGTTTACTATGCTATATTTATTAATATGAACGGCGAAGCACATTGCACAAAAAATAAAAATATTTCTTTTAACAATATTACCAAGCTATCTCAATTAGTCAATTAAGTATGACATTATTTTGTCTCAAGTACAATTCCCAACAAAATAAGTTTAAATAACATTTCTTTGGTTAAAGAAGTTCCATTTGTCGAGGGTAGACAACAGAAATGAGACAACGAATGGCCGACGGACAGTCGCGGACTAAAGTGAAACAAATTGCACAGGTACCGGGAACTGCGCTGTAATAAATTACATTATAAACTTAGACTTGAACTTTGTTCCTGGGTTGATTAACCTTGGACTTTTCATGTTTTATGATGTTAAGAAAAAAAATATTTTTTATCAAGTTAAGAAATTTTAAGTTAAATTATGCATAATAGAGATATTGTATATGGGTTTACGAGGTAAAATTTTTAGCAATCTGTAATTTAAATAATATAAACATATTAGACTTTTACTTTGTGAATAAAAAGAACCTCCCATCTATGAAAAAAAGAGATACCAATTTCCTTCCTTATCAAAAATGTCGCATAGAAATAGATATTTACCATCATATTTGAAGGGAAACCATTTAAATAATACATCACAAGTCAATCCCATGAATAAACTTGATACACACACACACACACACACACACACACACACACACACACACACACACACACACACACACACACACACACACACACACATGTACTCACACATAAATCTGCCAAACAAACAGAGCAGGCCTTTCAGTTCGCCAATTTTTATATCGTGCCAACAAAGTATTTTTTGGTGCGGTGCGTTTGGAAGTGATACGCGAGGAGCTAGCGAGTCACAATGTTAAGATGCTTCTTATAAGTACTGGTTTTATTAGTCAAATTTTAACGGTAGAACAAACTGAGAAATTTTGACAAGTACGTGTCACCAAGTGGTCATAATCAACAATGTCAAATGTGCCATTTGCTTGCGAACTTGTGTGTGGCACAAAAAACTCAAACTTCGCTTTCAATTAATATCAATAGAAAAGTACATTATATTCTCGGAATAAATTATCTATTATAATTTATTGTTAACTCGTAGACGTCTTAATCGATTAGGAAAACTTATTATTATTTTACAGGTCCCGAAATCGTTCATCTTATGAACGGAAACATCGCTCTCACCCTAATAGTTCATTGAAATTGAGCTTAATGTCGGTCTAGTTTATTTTTAGGGTTCCGTACCTCAAAAGGAAAAAACGGAACCCTTATAGGATCACTTTGTTGTCCGTCCGTCCGTCCGTCCGTCCGTCCGTCTGTCTGTCTGTCTGTCTGTCAAGACCCTTTTTCTCAGGAACGCGTGGAGGTAACAAGCTGAAATTTATAGGAAATACTAAAGTCCATTGCTTCTTAGAGCTGTGAAAATTTCAAACTTCTAGACCAACGCAATCAAAAGATATTGTCGAATATGTCGCAAATTTCAGCAAATTTTCGACATTACCAAATAAATCAAAACCTACGGGGCACTTCCCGTGAACTCAGAATCTTGAAATTTGGCACGAAGCAACTTCTTAGAGCACAAATAAAGGAAAAATTGCGAAAACTATAAATTTTTAATTTCATCCTATGAAAAAAATATTTTGAATAATTTTTTACTTACTACCCTTTTTCTCAGTTTAATACCTGCACGGGCAGGTATTAAACTGAAATTCATATCAAATACTAAGGCCTATAATACCTTTAAACTGTAATAAAATCAAACCTCTATCCCAACGTATTGAAAAGAAACAGCAATTTTAGCCGAAATTTTAAACACGCAACTACTCTCAAAAAACCAAAACCTACAGGGTACTTGCCGTGAACGTAGAATCTTGAAATTTGGTAAAAAGCAATTCCTTAGAGCACAGATAAAGGGAAAATTCCGAAAATTGTACATTTTTAGTTACATCATATAAAAAAATATTTTTAATAATTTCATACTTACTACCTTATTTCTCATAAACGCGTGCAGGTATTAAACTGAAATTCATATCAAATACTAAAACCTATAATACCTTTAAACTGTAATAAAATCAAACCTCTTTCTTAACGCATTCAAAAGAAACAGCAATTTTAGCCGAAATTTTAAACACGCAACTACTCTCAAAAAACCAAAACCTACAGGGTACTTGCCGTGAACGTAGAATCTTGAAATTTGGCAAAAAGCAATTCCTTAGAGCACAAATAAAGGGAAAATTCCGAAAATTGTACATTTTTAGTTACATCATATAAAAAAATATTTTTAAAATAATTTCATACTTACTACCTTATTTCTCATGAACGCGTGCAGGTATTAAACTGAAATTCATATCAAATACTAAGGTCTATTATACCCTTAAACTGTAATAAAATCAAACCTCTATCTCAACGCATTCAAAAGAAACAGCAATTTTAGCCGTATTTTTTAACTCGCGACTACTCTCAAGGTAATCAAAACCTACAGGGTACTTGCCGTTAACTCAGAATCTTGAAATTTGGTTCGCAGCAACGTCTTAAATCACAGGCACAGGAAAAATTGCGAAAACTGTAAATTTTTACTTACATCATATAAAAAATATTTTTAATAATTTTGTATTTACTATCCCTTTCCTCAAGAACGCGTATAGGTATTAAATTTAAATTCATACCGAATACTCAGCTTTATAATAACTTTAAGCTGTACAAAATCAAACATCTATGTCAACGAAATCAAAAGAAACAGCAATTTTAGCCGCATATTTTCAAACTCGCAAGTACTCGCAAGGGAATCAAAACCTACAGTATATAATATTATACTTTTCCTTAGGGTTCCGTAGAATGCCGTAGGTTTGTACGGAACCCTCGGTGCTCGAGTCCTACTCGTACTTGACCGTTTTATTTTATGCAAAGACGTAAGAAAACTAGCAAGATGCTCTTCAGATGCTAAGAGATAACGCTGCCTATAATCAGTATAGTGACACCCAGGATTTTAAGACTCTTCAGACCAGTAATTTCATTGGCTGCACAGTGCCCATTAAGTTTTTTTATTCACATTAAAACACCTTAACAAAAACACACACGATCTCTCCAGCCCAAAGATAACACGATACCTGTGGCGAAGTAAATAAAAGTTGCCAAATTAGTTGCGCAAACTGCGGGCCGACATCGTGGCTAAATTACACCAGCACTCGAGCCCGGTCGGTTGTGACCTTTGCGTTTTTATTTCTGACGAAATTAAGTCATCCAACTGCCTTTAGTTAAAAACCTTCCGGATTGAGCTTGCGGAAAAAATGAGGCATCACTGTAAGCCAATGTTGGCGCTGATAGATACTACCTCTATACCTAAAAATAAAAAAACTCTTTTTGGTAGCTATTATAAGTACACCTTATTTGGCACAAACTAGGGCAAAATGTGGCTAAATTACACTAGCACTCGAGCCAGCCGGTTGTGCCCTTTGCGTTTTTATTTCTGACGAAATTAAGTCATCCAACTCTGCCATGTGGGAAAGATCTTTTGGAATGAGCTTGCGGAAAAAATTTGGTAACACTCTAAGCCTGCTTGCTTGCTTGTAGCCAGTCTTGAAGCGCTTATAATTTTGGATTTATAATCCTGGAATATTCTATGATAATATTAGATACATATTATAGAAAAGCATCATTTGTGTTATTTTAGTCTTTAAGCTGCCTACACCAAATTTAGCCCAATTGCTTTAGTACTTTAGCGTTAGGTGTGAAAAAATTTCAAAAACATAGACACACGTGCACATACACACACATACAAAAACCCCATGCAAAAAATCTCTACAACAAAAAATTCTAGAAAATTTAAATATAATGTTGTGTGTAGTTATTATTCTGTGAAGCAAAGTATTTATAGAGGTATATTATTATACTATGTGCATAAAAAAGTTGAGCTTACTGTACGTGCTTCAATTCTGTTTAACGAAACGTTTTCTAGTAGTCATTGTATCTGTACTGGGCCTTGCCGGGACGCGGTCGCAGCAAAACGTGCAAACTTTTGGAAACTGGAAACACCGCGGGGGCTTCGCAATTGGAAAATACAATGTTAATACAAAAGGGTTGAATTAACGTACACGCATGTTATATTTTTGCTTTTTTATACCTCTATATACAAATGTCATTAATATCATAAACGCATTTTTTAGGTATGAAAGGATAAAGTATCCCTGTGGCCATAGTTAGTTTTTTTTAGGTCATAATTAAAATTTCCGCTTTTTAAAAATAACACTTAATAAACGCCTAAAATTCCACATTTCAAATAGCAAATACAAAAAACCATTAATGTGCTTAGCTTGTTTTAATAAAAAATATACAACATTCAAAATAACTGAGTGCATAATTTTAAAACATTATATTGCAGTATTAAAATAATGATAACATCTCATCGTCTGTATTTAAATAAAATAGTTTGAAACTGAACTCTAATTATTAAATAAATTTCTGCATTAAAATACGATATGATTAACCTATGTAATTTTAATAAATTAGAGCTGCAACATGGTGCCAAAAAAAACTAGACGCAACTTTCTAAAAGAGAATGATGCACACATAGTACGCCCAACTCGCAATCACAAGTTTAATCCGAAAGTTATTTTTATTATTATATTCCTAACTTTATTGAAACTTTACTTATGAGGAAAATAATACTTTTACCATAACCTATATGAGCCCTCCCCAAACTACTATTGCATGTAATATTTCAGCGAGCAGTGGTCTGACAAATAAAAAATATTAAGAGTGTCAGCCGATGCACCAATCAACAACAAATAAAAACCTAACACATTTGACAGATAACATTTACATTCGAAAAAAGGCCCTTCCATACTATTCCTTCTATATTGACTATAACAGATTGGCATCAATATGACAACTTTTCTAAAACTGCGTCTTAAATATTACAGCAGTGTCAACCTCACACAACATTACACCAACCATATCTTGTTCTTCCTGCCCCTTTAGCATAGACGGACATTGACATAAAACTAGCAACTCCCGTCCCACTGTCATTGACATTGGGAGTAGCTACAAATTGTATGCAATGACAGCGCGAGTAGTAAGAGTAGCGTCTTGGGCCCGTAGCATGCCATACGGGATCCCGCTGCGCTGAAATGTCAAGAGTAGAACTGTCATCCCATACATTGTACTTTTGTGAATGTATGGGATGACAGTTCTACTCTTGAAGTTTTGTCGGGATTCCGTGTGGCATGCTAGAGCCATTGTTATAATTATGTCAGTTTAGTCTTGACAGTGGGACGGGAGTTGCTAGTCTTATGTCAATGTCTTTTGGAACGAAGTTCCTTATCGCGCGTTGTGAAAGGGGGCTAGACGGAAAAAATCTTACGAAATGTTGTCACGACACTTTTTGCTATAGTAAGCTATTGTAAGCTGTGCGGCGTGCGCATATTTCTCTGTCTGTCTCTCTCTCTCTCTCTCTCTCTCTTATAGAAAGCAAGCCAGATATTTTCATTTCTATAGGAACTTCGTTCCATCCGGGTGTCCCTTGACACCTCTCAAGTTTTTTTATGTTAAAGGGGCTGATATAAGTATTAATTACATTACTCCCTGGTACTAAAATATTATTAAAAATAGTTATTCCTGAAGGATTTTAACCTTTAAACGCATTTTAATTTCACTCTCTTAACAAACATTTATTACATTAGGTATTTAATACGAAGAGATGTCAATCAAAATTAACCTTAAGTGCTCGTTTATTGCACTGAAATTCTACCGACTGAGGAAAATGAGATAGAATTAATTTTTAATGTTTCTAATGACATTTTTAATCCAACCTTAAGGGTGGTGCCACACTGCTATTTAAAATTGTTCACTAACATAATTAAGTATTAAAAAAATCTGGCAATTTAAATCGTAGTAAATGTAGTAAATGGGATAAAAAAAGGGTCTCAGTTATCTCTATACCAAACTTCAGCTTTATTGGTCCACCCATTTAGACGTGAAGAATAAATAACATGCATACCTACACACACACACACACAAACTTTCGTATTTATAATATCAGTTTGATTTTTGTTTGATGTGTTTGGTTGATACCTCTTCATGCCTAACCGGTCTACGAGTTTTGGTATTTAGATAACTTTGATTTTAACGCGTATAACCGCTGTATATATTTTTCTAGGTGAAGGTTCTTCACGTTTTATACGAAAAATGTTATTTTTTTTGCTTTTTATTTTCTACATAGCTTCAACTATAATGTTTTGAATCATTGCGGATTCTCATTTGTTTTTCTGATCAATCAAAATCCCAAAGTAAAATAGTTTCCTTGTAAAAATAAATTCTTTAGAGTCAGAAGTAAAACAATGGTTCCTGTCTCCACAGGGATCTTACAGCGATGCTATCTTCTGGAATCCTGGACAAAGCTCTGTAAAGTTTAAAGCCAACCGATGGGGAGTTATAAAATGGAGACCTGGCGTTAGTAGGATGATTTTTCTTTGCATTTTATTTTCATGATATAATTTTTAAATGGAGCGTGACTGACTGACTGATCTTTTAAAGCAGTTTATTATTACTGAAAGGGTTGGTTTGAAATTATGTACACATTATTATTTTATGTAAGCTGCTAAGAAAAAACCACGTAGGCAAAGCCATCAGTATACTATAGTATATAGGTAGTATTGTAAGCTATAAAGCGTTATTTAAAAAAAATTATAACACAAAAGAACAGAAAAGAATCTATATTGATCAGTCAGTCTATTGAATGACTGATTTATCAAGGCAGTACTCAAACAGCTGAACAGTTATTATTAAAATTTAATAAACAGATAATTATGACGTAGTGTGGACGTTTGTATGACATCGACTTTATAGTTATTATTGCGTAGATACCTAGGGTGCAACTACTCTAAACATAACTTAAGAGACGTCCTTCAAATATAAAATGAGATATTATTTCTAAGTTGCAGCTAGCTTTTTACCGGGAGTAGACTTCCTTTGCAGGAGGTCGTCTAGGTGGGTACCCCAACAGTGCCAGTTATTCTACCGCCTGAGCAGTGATGTGCAAATATCACTGTGCTCCGGTAGGAGGGCACTGTAGCTAGTGAAATTACTGGGCTAAAGAGTCTTAACATCTCATGACTCTTGAGTAAGAAGCGTTGGTGCAGTGCTCCTAGAATTTCACATAATTGTGAAATCCTAGGTAACACTGTACTGATTATGGGCAGCCGTTATCTCTTAACATCAGGAGAGCGTCTTGCTCGTCTTCTACTTCATCACATAAAAAAAAAAGCTCTTAATAAAGTTGGTAACGTTCCACAAGCTCGCGCAAACTTATATGCACGAAGACTTGCTCTTTTAATTAATGTGAATTGTGAATATGAGAACATAATGTGACATCAGAGTCTCAACTTGAATAATATAATTTAACTATAATTGTCTTGATTTTTGACACTTGACACTTTAATTAATATTAATTGTTGGAGTAAAATAAATAACTCTCGACTCGCTACTGGTGGTAGGCTTCGGCCGTGGCTATAGTTACCACCCACTGGACAATACCGTGTCGCCAAAGAAAGAAAGAAAGAAACACATTTATTCGACGGCTTATATAATACAAATAAAAAAGCAAGACAATAATAATGCACATGAGCATCCACTAAGCCGCCGAATGGGAACAAGCAAAAAAGCGAGAAAAAAAAGCAAAGAGGTCATTATGACAGTGTTCCGGCTCGATGTTCAGTAAAACATACAGTGATTTATTCCGCTTTCTAGGTTTATTCTGATACCATCTACGGCCGCAAAGTCGCAAAATCCTGGTCAAGGCTTACAATGTATTATTGGTTATGAATAAAATAAAATAAAATCTATATTCATTTTTCAGTTTTATTCATACAATACTGAATACATTTTAAACCTAATTTATCAACGTCGTGTTTAATACAAAATCCCATTTATCTAGTATGCGTAAGTTGAAGACTTGACCAAAAACTATAAATTTCTAAGATTAAATCTTCTCAATATTAAAAATGAAACTTCTTTTGTGAACTAAATGTATTAAAAAATAAATCTTTATCCGATAGATTTATAGCTGCTTTTGTGAAGTTTGAGATATCTTTTAAAGAATTTATCTCACTAGACCATTCAAATGATCAATAAATATTATGGTAACCAAGTTAAGCATTACCGCCGTTATTCTACCGCCTGAGCAGTGATGTAAAAACATTGCTGTGCTACGGTAGGAGGGCAGTGTATCTAGTGAAATTACTGGGCTGAAGAGTTTTAACATCTTATTACTCTCAAGTAAGAACCGTTGAAGCAGTACACCCAGTTACCTTTATAAAATACTGGGTAGCACTGTACTGATTATGGGCAGCTTTATCTCTTACCATCAGGAGAGCGTATTGCTTGTCTTCTTACTTCGTTGTATAAAAAAACTTGAGAGGTGTCAAGGGACACCCGAATGGAACGAAGTTCCTTTCGATTAATGAAAATATCTGGTTTGCTTTCTATAAGAGAGAGAGAGAGAGAGAGAGAGAGAGAGAGAGAGAGAGAGACAGACGGAGAAACATGCGCACGCCGCACAGCTTACAATAGCTTACTATAGCAAAAAGTGTCGTGACAACTTTTCGTAAGAATTTTTTCCGTCTAGCCCCCTTTCACAACGCGCGATAAGGAACTTCGTTCCAAAAATATTTAAAATTTTCATCCCTTCTGAGTTTCTTGCTCGTTCTTCTCTTAGAGGTGCTTTACAAACTAGGAACTAGGAGTAGTCTTAAAATAAAATTAAATAGCTTCAGGATTATTGCTACTTAATGGAAACTACTTATTTTATCGTTTA
This sequence comes from Hemithea aestivaria, assembly GCA_947507615.1. Lineage (NCBI taxonomy): Eukaryota > Metazoa > Arthropoda > Insecta > Lepidoptera > Geometridae > Hemithea > Hemithea aestivaria. The sequence continues at coordinate 616,613 of OX382332.1, forward strand.
ATGAATTAATACTTAAAGAAATTATTTAACCAAGTATTACGGCAAATATAATACGCTGAGCTCATTTCTCTTATTGTATTATATAAAACGATCCCACCAAAGTAATCATAAAATAATTATATTCAACCTCTTCCACAAAATTATTTCTATTTTACTTAATTCACAGTTAAAATTCTCGTTCCCATTTTACAATTAAACTCTCCTAATATTTGTTTCTGAATTAATTACACATTTACATTAATGTGAAAAGTATTTTGGGGTGAAAATAAAGTTGGGGAATACGCTAGGATTTAATTAAGATATACTTTTAAAGATAAGCCTGTTACAGGCTTTACCTTAAAAGGGCCGACACCTTGAATTAAGGAATTATACCTACTTGTGTTGAGGAAAATAATCTTATTTCGAATATACTCGAGTAATCGTTTTTATTTTTATTTTTGGAAAATGCGATTATTGAAGATAAATGGGACAATTCTTCTTGTACAATTATTGCTACCTAACTACCAACACCGCTGTCGCATTATCATTGGTTTCTAAAAGAAATAGAAAACTAGTGAATTAAAAAAACAAATTTTTTTAAAACAAGCTTTTATTATTATTACCATCTAGCACCAAAGCTTCATCATCAGATCAGCTCGATGTCATAATAATATTGCATTGTCATCCGATTTATAGATTCATGCAAAATTTCAGTTCATTTTATGGTGTTTCAATTAAGAGTAATCTATTAAATATTCTACAATAAATAATTGTTGTTCTTTTAGAACAATTTTGTACGAAATGCTTAGGTAAAGCCGCGTCTCCAGCTCCTGTTTGGTTCAAACTTTCAACATGAGCATGACAACATCCAAAAAAAATCTCGGCGATTTTGATTATGTTTTATACGTATGTGCTTTCCATCGGATATGAAAAGCAAAAAATATTGTTGGAGCGAACAAGAAGTAGTGAAATTACTGGGCTAAAGAGTCTTAACATCTTATGACTCTTGAGTAAGAAGCGTTGGTGCAGTGCTCCTAGAATTTCACATAATTGTGAAATCCTAGGTAACACTGTACTGATTATGGGCAGCCGTTATCTCTTAACATCAGGAGAGCGTCTTGCTCGTCTTCTACTTCTTCACATAAAAAAAAAAAGAAGTCAAAATCGCCGAGATTTTTTTGGATGTTGTCATGCTCATGTTAAATATTTGAACCAAAACAGAAGCTGGAGACGCAGCTTAATGAAAACATTTAGCTAAGGGTAATGTATACCTTACTAATAATACATTCTGTCATCAGACAAACCTGATTTAAAAGACAAACTTTGTCTGTTTGAATTTAAAAGATTTTTTCGAATCCAAGTAAAAGCTTTCAGTATAAAATGAAATTGGTTTCTTCTATTGAACTCCAATTGTGAAACTTCGTTAAAAGAAAATCAACTAGACTAGAAGTATCTTTGAAAATACCTAATGTTGTAATAGAGTTGGTGGCTTGTTTTAATTATATACGCACTCATATACCTAGTAACTTATTCATAGGCTTTTTATAACAGTGTTTTATTTTTTGTTTTACAAAAAAATATATATTATGCGAACAAACCTAATCATTAATATTACCTAATAATTGGATATGTCCTCGATGCCTAATAATAACCTAATAAATGAAAATCTCTATGTTTTGTTCATTACACGATAGATTATAGTAAAATAGTTTTTTAACTGTCTCCGATTTTAAGGTTGTAAAGCAGTAGGTACACAGTTAATATTTTATTTGAATCTGATTTTTTATTATACCTATTAAATTAAATTAAATTAAATATCTCTTATCTCTCTCTCTCTCGCTCTCTCTCTCTTATTATTATTATTATGAGCCCCTAGGATCCCACTGCAGGGCAAAGGCCTCCCTACCCTCCCTCCATCTGTCTCGGTCTTGAGCTATTGTTGTCCATCCTTCCGCATATGAGTCAAGGTCGTCTCTCCATCTCCTCCTTGGTCTACCGCGTGGCCGTTTGGTAATGGGGACCCATTGAGTTGTAATCTTGGCCCAACGTTCTTCCGGCATGCGGCAGACATGTCTCTCTCTCTTATCTTATCTTAAATTGTTAAGGCATTACAAATCACATAAATAACTAGTGAGAACCTATACCCCAAACTAGGCTCAAAGGCCCATAATATGAGGCATAGGACTTCTTCGCCGGAGCGGGTTCACATCAATATTTGCCTAATACAAACATGATTTTTATAATTGATTCTGAATACAATATAATAAATGTAGAGGTCTTTGGTTATTCAGCACATTGGTGCACCTCATAAGTAATTAATGTATTCGTAATTAATTCAGTAATTAACTCCCAAAGTCTCAGCTATTTTTAGCTAAACTAAAATATATGTCAAGAATCTAGACTAATCGCATTAAGAACTGTAATTAGAACATTGTTACCAAAATATTGAAGTTCTCGCATTTCTACTAAAAATATTCCCAAGCGCCAAATTCGAGGAACAAGTAAGTCTAAATTAATAGCAATTTGTGCTCGTCTCGTTGTTTCAATTAAATTGAGTAACACGAAGATGCTTTTTTAATTTCCATTAAGGGCGGTCTTTGAAAAATATCCCGAAATGGATACTCGTGGATTTTTGGCAAAACATTGACTTTGACAAATAAACTTAGGGAAAGTGGGACAAGATGACAATTAAAGTTGGTTTGACGTAAAATTTGACGGGAAATTGATAGTAATTTATTGTAGGGACGTTTTGTTGGTTATTATTTTATGTTTTCACGTCTATTCAAGCACACTTTCTTTGTTAATTCAACGTAAAATTTAACTTAATTTTGACACATAGGCACATAGGACTTTAAAAAAAGTAGGCAAAGTTTGCTGAAGAAAAAAAAAGAATTAAAAAAATATATATCACCATCAGCCTATTTGAGTCCATTACCGGACATCAAAGAAGGCTTTTATATCTACAAATACTTTTTAAAACCAAACGGAATAAATTAACGAATAGTATACGCTTACGCATACGCATTCGCGCGCGAAACGCATTCGATTTCCAACACCAAAAATTTCGTATATCGTATTTTCGACGCACAGTGGTTTAAAATTTCTCTTGTACTTTCCATTTCAATATTATATAAAATATAAAGCTATTTTTAAGTATATTTTATTATAAAAGCTAGGAGTACATGCGATTTCCAACGCCAAAATTTTCAATTCGATTTTTCATGGAACAGGGGTTTAAAATTCTCGCAATTTTCATATATTTTATACAGTTATTTCTGAGTATATATTTCAGCTAGGGGTGCATAGATAAGCCGCGCTTAAACTGAGCTGTTTCGGAGTAAATCCTATCCTCAGGGATTATGCGATAAAAGGGAGCTGATAATGAAATTTCTCGTGAGTTGTATATTGATGACAGGGATTCAAGTGGGATTTTAATTCTTTCTGAAGCAGCATTTATTTTTTAATACTTGAAAGTTCATATTTATAGCACTCATGTTAATTTTATTAATCGGGATCGCGTAAGTCTTCTCGTGACCACAGCTCATGTAACTGAGCCGAAACGTCAAGGTTTTTTAAAGTTTTTGTAAAACTAACATTAAAATAATTACGCGATAAGTTCCGATTAATTAATTTAACATGAGTTTATATCGCGAAAGTTTAAAGCGTTATATTTAAAAGTTACTAGCTGCGTCCAGCGGTTTTACTCGCTGTTCTATAGCCTATGTGTAATTCGAGGGTCTAAGCTACAGTCTCTATACCAAATTTCAGCTCAATCAGTCCATCCGTTTAGGCGTGAAAGAGTAACAAACATATATCCAGACATCCATACATTCTTACTAACTTTCACGTTTATAATAATATTAGTTAGATGTTAGCAATATTATAATCTTTGTGAAATTTATGTACTGATAATAAGGGCAACGTTTAATCTACCATCAGGAGAGCGTCTTAATCGTTTTCTTACTACTTTGTATTAAAAAAAATCTAGGTACGCTACATTAGGCATATCAGGCTCGTCTGATTCATCTTCTAGCTTAAAACAGCAAACATACATGATTCCCTCCTCAATATTTTAATACCATTAAGTAAAAAGTGCAAAAGTTAGGTATTCCAATCTGTATAAGCAATTAAGGTACCCTAAGTTAAGTAGGACCCTTTTCAGACCCTTTGAATCAGATCTTTACTTTGCAGCCTTTTAGTTCTTCACAAACTTTGTAGGAAAGGTACCTGGAAATAATTTTCTTTTTTCAATCATGGTTGAGAAGTAACAAATAATATTAGGAACTAAACGGGCCGCCCTTTGTGAATCAAATTATGAGATAAGTTCATAAAGTAATGTACTGTATGAATTTAAAAAAATATGCTGAAATTTTGTGCGTCGTTCTCAAACCTGCCGAATTTTAAGGCACCGTCGCCGCGTGCTTTTGATATTATTTCTTCTAGAATCTTTCTGTTCGTGACGCGAATGTGTGTGTGTATTTTTTTATGTTTATTAATGAAGTGCAGTGGTATACCTTCCTGCAGGACTACCGAGCTGGACTGCGTCTGCTGCTCGAAGCATCCATTTAAAGGTTGGTGCCTCTCTATTCTATTCTCACAGAGTGTTTTGCAAAGAACTAGATGTTTGTTACCTCATATACACGCAAATACCTCTACAGTCCACTTTCCCTAGTTTTATGAACCCATTATTCATAGTTGATATAATCATTTTTATTTACACAATACAAATATTTACTTTCTCGCTTCTTCTTCCTAATTTGTTATTAGGTTGTTCATATTTTTTGGTAACCTAGTTTTATAACAGTGTATTTAATAATTGTGTAAATAAAATCTTTATCTTAAAAAGTTATATCCCAAGTGCTTATAATTTCTAAATCGCAAAAAAATTAAGGAGGATTTGACAAACAGGACCCGAAATGTTTACACAAAAACTACAATCTAAAATGAACTTTACTGTAAGTAATTAAGGTTCAAAATCCAACTTGAAAATATTAAGCTTCGTAACGCTGACCGCACACCTCTTTTTACGGACCGGTTTTAAGAGAAAACTTTGAGTAAAGTCCATTAAGTGAATTAAAATTGAAATACCCCCATTAATATGTAGGGAAGATTAATGAACTAGCTGTTAGAATAGCTTTTGAAGTGCAAAAAGTTGAGCCCTTTGAAGTTTTAAGAAAAAAGATTTAAAAAACTGTGAGATTTTCTAATATTTTGTTTGGATGAGATTTTACTGGTTGACTGAAGCAGACTCTTCTATAAATCTTTCTTGTGTGGATGTGTGTGTGTCCTGCAAATTAATGGATGTGTGTTTATATTATTACGTGTTTGTTACTTATATTTACCTAAACGGCTTGACCGACAAAAGTGAAATTTGGTAGGTACATAAGTAACTCAAATTCTGGACTTAAACCCTATGTTCTTAATAAGCAAGGCTCAGCTATGTGCCCTTATTTTATTTTAGGGTCAGAAGTATATCATGAGGTTTTATTATAAACATTAAAATTACATTGTTTTTACAAGCTTTATATTACTTTCACCTGTCTGTTGTCTGTCTGTCTGTCTGTCTGTCTGTCTGTCTGTCTGTAATCAAATCTTGCAAGTTTGATTTGACCCACTTCCCGGTTTCCAAGTGAGCTGAAAATTTGCATGCGTGTGTAAATCGGATGACAATGCAATATTATTATGACATGGAGCTGATCTGATGATGGAGCTGGAAGGTGGCTATAGGAACTCTGTCATTAAACAACGCAACCCCATCGAGTTTGGGCTCATTTGATTCGTCTTGACGAGTACTATATGATGCAAGATGGTAATGATAATTAAAGCTTGTTTTTAAAAAGTATTTTTAAAATTTCACTTGTAAATATATATGTCGCTCTTAAACACGGGCTAAGCCCGGGTCTTTTTATAGGCGTACACGGAGACAAAAAAGTCCAACGCGCAGAGGCGCTTTTGAGCTTTTAATATAAATGTAATGGGTGACACTTATTGGAGTCTGTCTGTGAGTCCATCCATAGAAAATGGGCTCAAAGACAGTCTCCGCCAAGTGACAGGACTATTGCTGATTAATGGAAACTAATTGAACTAGGCTATGGATGTGCATTCTAAATGGATGGTTAATGAGACTATTGCTAGGACTACGGCACCTGCCACTTCCGTCCCATTAGGAAATATATAGGCAGGTGATGACTCGCCACTCACTAAACGGGCCCCCATAAAGGCCGGCATTACATAGCCGACGAGAAGGGCAACGTTGGTGTAAGTGACTGGAGGGGGAGAGGTGTCCTTGGACTTTAAACACGTAGGCCAACTCGCCACTTATGCTTCACATCCTCCCTCCGAGCGTGCAGCTCTCGCGACTCCACTCTGGCCGGCCAATGAAGGCAAGCACAGAGGTGGGGGACTGTTCCTCGTCAGTGTTCACTCCGTTCGGCCGGTGAAGGCAAGCCGGAAATGAGGAACAGAATCCTCCCCCGGGAGCACTCGGGTCCGTGGGGTCGCTACTCCCCAACAGCTCGTCATAAGCTGCCCTGCGGCGCTCGGGTCCGTGGGGTCGCTACTCCCCAACAGCTCGTCATAAGCTGCCCTGCGGCTATATATATTATTATTACACTTACTTTCAAAGTAATTTTTGAACCAAAAGCAATCTAAGCCCAATTACGTGAGAACGTAACAATCCGCGGAACCATCTCTGTTTCGTAACTCATAACGAGTCCGTCAACTCGTCACGAGTCACGGGAACTAATCTTGTTCCGACGGTCCCATATATACAAACATACTTATATGATAATATACACATAATCTTACTAATATTATAAACGTGAAAGTTTGTAAGAATGGATGTCTGGATGTCGGGATGTTTGTTACTCTTTCATGCCTAAACGGGTGGACCGATTGAGCTGAAATTTTGTATAGAGATAGCTTATACCCCAGAATAACACATAGGCTACATAAGTACTGCGGGTAAAGCCGCTGGGCGCAGCTAGTATATCATATTATACCTGTTAGAGAATGATTCTGTTCTTGTAGAATTTTTGTCAAACTGTCATCCTATACATTCACAAAAGTACAATGTATGGAACGACAGTTTGATTTGACAGCAAAAAAAGTCTACGAAACGTCTGTGCTAGAGGAGCTGCAGAATAGGTTATCCTACATACCCTGTCAGAGTCAAATCACAATGTATAGTAACCTATACATTGTGTTGGCTAACCTATATGTTGCAGTTTCAGGTCACCGAGATTACTACAGGGCCTGCAACATGACCTAACGACTGCCTTCTAAATATCTTATAGGAAACAGCCGGGACCCACAGTTTTACGTGCCTTCCGAAACACTTGGGTTAACATCAGGTTGAGATCGTTTTACCATTTCACAGCTAGGACTTATAGTCTCTCCGCAAAGCCGTGGACGGACAGACAGATAAAGCTAAACTATAAGGATTCCTTATTAATTACGGAACCGTAAAAAAGTTAAAACTGTCTCCATATAGCAATGTTTGAAACACAAGTTAGCAACATATTGTCATTTATCGTCCGTCTACACAAAGCAACAATGGTTTTGTTGCGCATTGTTGCAGCGGGTGTAATGCCTTTTGTTTTTGCTTATTTTGTTGTTGTTTGTTAATTGATTACGTTTGATTGCAGTATAAATTTTTTTAAATTTTAACCTTTTGTTTTTTACTTCTGTTCGAAACCGTGGTCGAGATATTGTCGACAATATTAGAGGTGAGTTGTGCCGTTTTTGTTGTTTTATTTATTTTCCTATTGTGTATTTGTCAAGAAAGATATTTTTAGTGATTTTATTTTGTTTGAATCAGCTCAAAATGTGCGCGAAAGTGCCACCACCATCAGTACTACAGTACCTAAGTACCAGTGCCTAAGTTTTTTTATTAATAATTATAGGTTAGCCTTTGACCACGTGTGATGATGTGGCCGCAGATGAGATTAGCAGACTAAATCTAGAAGGCGGGATAAATCACTTCCTGGCTATAAACAGCTATACGTAAACAAAATTCAGCTTAATCAGTTCAGGAATTAAAGCTTGAAGAAGTGAAAAACACACAAACACATAGGTTAACATTTATTATAATAAAGTCCGTATAACAAAATATCCACATTAACACATTTAATCGCCTCACTAAACCCTCTAAGACAACTCTATTACAAAATACCTTTTTTGTCCTCTGTCAAATGCTACTAACACCCATGAAAAGGGACCGATTGCTTTTTATGATGGTACTACCTATATCTTTTACGGTGTCTGACTTCCCATGCAATTTTCCCATACGAAAAGTAACATCAGTTGCAAAATCTAATATTCACAAGATGTATCATTGGCGCGTTAGATTAGATAAGATTAAATTCAAGATAAATTAAGCTACTTTTTTACCATAAGAGTTATTGTTATAAACAGAAACTGTAGGCGTAGCAAGTACAATAATTAATTTAAAAACCTACCGAAATTCCTCATATTTTTTCGTAAAGAGAATATATTAAGTGTACAGTGTACACAGATATTATTTATAAGTTTTCTTTAGACAACTTTTGGGAGATTTTTGTTGAGACTTTCTCAATAAAAACCCCATGTTGTATGAAGCATAATGTTGCTTTTCTTATGAACCTCGAACTCCCTTGACGAAAATGTTAGTACACTCAGACGCAGAATACTCGTAAGATATCGTTACTTTAAAATAGTTAATTAAAAAAATAACATGTACCTCTTACTAGGAGAATAGTTTGTCAATTGGCCAATTGTTATAATTATTGTCATGTTATGGATTTTTTTAAATTCATTTTAGCTAATGAATTTAAAAAAGTCGTGTGATGTGTAACGACGATGCGGTCGGATACCTAGAATGCGGGATAAATTCCTCCTTGGTTTCTCTGAACATCATGCCGCAACACAGTCACAATGACCGCTTGGCGGACACGGTTTTGTCCAGTGGGTGGTAACTAGCCATGGCTGAAGCTTACCTCCAGTATAGCGAGTGGAAAAACCGCACATAACTACGTAATTAAAATCATTGCGGAGCCGGGATTCGAACTCGTTTGTCCAGATTTGCATCTGCACCACATAACCACCGCTTCTAAATAATAATTTGTAGATGATTAATAATAATATTAAAATTGGGATTTTTACTCCAAGAGAACAGGTTTACCTTACTTACACTGTCAGAGTCAAAGCACAATCACAATTATACCTAGGTTATATGGGCAGCCCAAATATACGTTGCAGTTTCAGGTCCCCTAGATTAAATACTACACAAAGCAGGGCGAATTAATCCTTCAGATGAATAAAATATAATAATAAGTGACGACCTCTGTGACGCGGTGGGCTAATACCTGCCTGCAACGCAGAAGGTTGTTGGTTCGATTCCCGAATGGGACAAATGTTTGTGTGATCCACAGATATTTGTTTCTGGTCTTGGTGGCTCACTGTATCTATTATAAGTATGTATTTACAAAAAAAAGTATATAAGTATTATATTCGTTATCCTAACCACCATAACACAAGCATTAAGTTTCTTAGCTTGAGGTTAGGTGGCGCTGTGTTTCATGTCCTGAAACATTTTTTTATAATATTTAATATTTATAATAATAAGTATTAAAAAAATGTAAAGTGCTCATTCATATTTGCCACTGACTGTACAAAACAACATTATCTAACCCGACCGTAAATATTCAGTACTTATCATAAAACATCAATTCGGTCCGAAACAAAGCTTTTTGCGCCCCCAAGCTGTTGCCGTGTATATTCTATATATTTTGGAAATACATATTCTGATTCCAACTCCCGACTAACTGGAGCGAATTTAAATTTATTCAAAAACAAACATCGAACTATGAGAGACGGAGTGCAGAGTTCAATACTGGCATAGAAATTGATTTACATAGAATGATCATATTCGATTTCATACTGCCCCTCAAGCACAGACGCTGCGTAGACTTGTTTTGCTGTCAAGTTAACTGTCATAACATACATTCACAAAGTACAATGTATGGGATGACGGTCCTACTCTCGAAGTTTCGCCGGGATCCCATGTGTCATGCTACGGCCACTACGGTATTGAAATTCGGAATTAAGGAATCTCCTTTTAAGGGGGGAACGAAGTTTGTATGGAAAATCAATACCGCTGCCCTAAATTAGTTAAAACTTGATACAGAGATCAATTGAATCCCGAGAAAGTGCATCAGATAGTTTTTTGTTCGATAAATCAGTATTTAAAAGGGAAAAGGAAGACATTGGTTAGTTTGTGTACGAAATAATAAATTATAGTACCTATGATTTAAAATGTTCAGTACCTATATGAATAATTATTATAGTTTATAATAATTTTAGTATGTGTAACTGTTAGACGCTACGAAGTGAGTGTGAGTCAACTAGTTATTTAATGTACCTGTTCGGTCTTTGCAATTCATAATGGAGGGTAGTTTTGAAAACTGCTCGACCGACATCTTAAATACTGCGTCATGTCGAGAGCGCAGTCAGTGCGTGTTCAAATCGGAACCGAGCTGGAGGTACGTTGTCTTCGCTCCAAATTTCTCCGAACACCCTCAACCTCAGGAGGTCTACTATAACTCGTTCCGAAAACGAAGTTCGGCCGATTTTTCGCACGTTTCCTACCATAATCACTTTCGTTTACGAAATATCGTCCGAACGAAAATAGTTTGACGTTTAGATTTTCGAACCTTACCATAACCACTTTTAGTTGCGAACGAAAATTTGAATTTGACAGACGAATGTTCGTAAATTTAACCTCAAATTGACGAAGCCAAAATAGCTTTCGTTTGATTTTCGTTTGTTCGAATTATTTAAAGAATTGAATTTGTATGGCTGGAAAAATGATTTAATGGAGGCTGCTTTGCGCGAAGAACGTTTAGAACACATAAAGAACCTATTTTAACAAAAATCTACTAATATGAAGGTGTAAGTTTTGAGCATGTGTATAAACCGATTGAGCTGAAATTTGGTATAAAACTTATGATGCACGCTACTTTTTATCCCATTCTCTGAGGATTGAGACATGCCTATGCGTGATGAACTGTGGGGCGCGCATAGTCTATATGAAATTAACTAGGTATCCAGCGGCTTTACCTGCTGATAAGTACCTAGCCTACATAATGTGACTTTCTAGTCTAAGCTCCAACCTACCTATTTACCAAATTTCAGCTTTATCGGTTAAGGCATGAAGAGGTAACAAACACACACATCAGCTTTGATTATGTTTTGTGTTATCAAATAAAACAATTAATCAACATAAGCACTTCTTTATTTAGTATAAATAATGTAACAAGATTCAGGAAATGGTTACATATATACAAAACACTAGAGGTAAGCAAACGGCACTCTACTTATTATATAGATAGATAACCCTTTATTGTGCACTAACGTAATGAAACAAACAATATCTAGGATTAAATTAATACATTTGAAAAGTGTTACAATTGGCGGTCCTAGATATCTTAATATCCTTTAGCTATTTTGTATAATTAAACAAACATTAGTATTTAAAATGTTGTCCGCATAGATTGTGCACTGCCTCTCTCCGCAATAGAATATCTTCTTGAACATTAAAGAGTTTGAGTCTGCAAAATAAAATTATTATTATAATTTTTACTGTTATTTTACTTTACCTAAAGGAATACATAATGGATCTTGATGTAAAATATAATTTATCATAGATAGATGTTTTAGGAAGAAAATGATAATTGTCATATAGGTATCTCATCATCATATGTATATGTAGGTGACACTTGGGCGTAGTTTATGTTTTACTAGTTAGCGTTACCTGCATGTAAGAATTCCTTTTATTAGCAGTGATCTGTGTCCATAAATTATTGTTTAAAATTTAACCCAGTTTGTTCAACAGTTTGGACTGGGAATTCAGTCTCACATTCCTATATTATAATAAAATTGAAAATGTATGTCCCCTAGATTATATTAAGAATATATACCTTGGTGACATCAATGCGGGGGAGAATGTGTAAAAAAATATAGTAAAGTTTACAAATTTTTAAGTCCCCTATTTAATTTTAACATTATTATTTTATACTATTAGTGGTATTTATAAGATAATAACCTTTTGGCACTGAGGACTATTGAAGGACCAATGGAATTAAGTGTAATGTAGGTCATTCTTCAGCCTCTTTGCCGAACCTTTTCTTCCTTAGTCTCCCTCGAGCTTTATTTCAATTTTTCCAAATAGTGAGCTGTTTCAATTTTCTTTGGAGATTTTGGAGCCATTTTATAACTGAAAAAAAAAAATTGATTTAATAATAGGATAATTTAACTGAGATACACTTATGTGAGTATGTAAGCTACTGCAATAGTAAACAATAAATATTATTCTTTAAATTTGTGTACCACTTGTGATAGGTATGTGAATTTGAGTGTAAACGTTAAGTATTTAGGAACGTTTATCATTATATCAAGCTAAAACCACCATTCATTTTCGGTATGTAGGTATAGGTAACTTAAACCATGAAAAAACAAATTTCTCATACATAATTTTAATTTGTTCCGGGCGGATAAGACCTCGGGGCGCAGCTATGATCTATAAATAACTAATAACATCAAATATTTATCACTTACTTGCAAAGATTTCCAAAACAAAGTTGTCGAGACACGAACAAAGGCCGACTGAACCATTTTTTAACTAAACACTTGAAACTTCTTGAGGAACGGGTGACGCAATAGCCATAATTTGTGTTTAAATGCTCTTGTTACTCAGTTTATAAAGCTAAATAACTTAAAATCATTTTTAAACTTTCAAACAAATTCAAAATTTAGAATTTTAATCACTTGACATTGACAAGTCAGATAGCATTTTGGCATTTTCATTCAATTCTTCACGTTCTTATCGTTCACGAAAATTGTCTATGGATCCGAACTTCGTGTGCGCGCCCGAAGTTCAGTTATAGTAGGGACACAAACGAAACTTCGTTGCTATTTCGTTCGTTTCCGAAGTTTCGTTTCGGACGGTTATAGTAGACCTCCTGAGGTGTGCCTAGTGATTCAGTGCCGAGTGATTTTTTATCCCGTGCATATATTATTACCATCGAGGAAATATCCAATAGAGGGGCAATAGACAAAGTTTTCCTTGAAATAATTTTTTTCACAATTTGACGACTCCGCCCACTTTTCCTATTGGCTACGCTGGTTTTAGTGATGGGCAACGAAAAAGTTTCAATTTAAAACTCGATTATGCCAAGTAATCGATTACAAAGCGATAATACAATATTTTTGACTAAGAGGCAAAACATACGCACGGTTGCAAATCTGATCTTTTGTTTTAAATGGTGTTAATGTCGGAAATCATAAAGGAAGACTTTTGCTTTCCAAAGACATTGTTAGTTCCGATTTCATCTTATAGCAAAAATAGCGTTTTAGTTTTAAACAAGTCAAATATAAAATACTAGCTTATGCTCGCGGCTTTGCCCGCATGGCAAAATCCTTTCTTAGTGGAGGTCTACGTCATTAACCCTATTAATATTCCAAATTTCAACCCAATCCGTCCATCGGTTTAGGCTGTGCGTTGATAGATCAGTCAGTCAATAAGTCAGTCACTCTTTCCATATATAAATTTAGATTCTTAAAGACATCCGATTTATATAGGTACTCATGCATGCAAAGTTTAAGCTAAATTGAAAACTGGGAAGTAGATTAAATTTTACTTGCAAGATTTGATTATAGACAACGGGACAGGCGAATGTAAAAAAAAGCTTGTGAATTAAATAAAAAAAAAATTGCCCCCTACGCAACGCTTTCCAAATTACCTATTTTGTGGATGGTGGCCTTTTTTGATTTTAAATTTATCATAATAATATTATATACTACATACTACTACTAGTCAAGCCCTTTCAACTTTAATTTGATGCCCACATTGACGGGATTATAGAGAAAATAATTAATCAGCTATTTTTTAGCGGCGGCCATCTTGGATTTTAAATGTATTAAATGTAATGCATATATATTACTAGTCAAGTCCTTTCATTTCATACCCTTACATTTGACGAGGTTGTGAAGAAAAAAAAATCGGCCAAATTGTAGCGGCGGCCATCTTAGATCGATTTCCACCAAACACGACTAAGAAAACTCTCGACTACCTTTCGACTCTACTTTCAAACAAAAAAACAAGATCAAAATCCGTTCATCTGTACGGGACCCAGAAGTAAGACAAAGTACATGAGCAACGATGCCACAGACAGACAGACAGACACGTCAAACTTATAACACCCCGTCGTTTTTGCTTCGGGGTTAAAAAGAGGTTTTTATGTTTTTGGTGAATAACTTTTAAAAAGAGTTTTCATTTCTTGTTTGGAACTTATTTTAGTCTATAACAAAAAATGACGTTTTCATGATGTGGATGGTATATTCTCATCCGCTCATAAAAAAGAAAATATTAAATTTGTAGGTATCTCGATTGAAAAAAAAACAAGGGAATGGCATCGGAGCATTTTTATATTTTAGCAAATTTTATATTTGTATATCAATACTGTAGGTTTTCACTAACCTACTCGCAGCGCCGCGTGATGCGACTAAACAAGAGGTTATATGATAATATTGTAAATATTATAAATAATAGACATAATATTATAAAAGTGTCTCCCTGTTGTATAGATAATGAATGATACGTAGCTTTTTGTGCGCAAGTCTGACTCGCATTCGCTATAGGTTTTATATACCAAAATACGAGATGATCTTTTGTCACGAAAAATGACGGTAACTTTACGCAACTTCACGTGTCATATTTTTTGATACATCCTAAAATACCTACTTACTTTACTTTTTATTTATGTTAAAATTTCGTTGAAATAATTTTTTTAGGGTAGTTCCCGCGTGCCCCACTATCCGCCCCACTGGTGGGGCAGGTGAAACTGTCAAATAATTTTTGTGTCTCACGCACCCCACTGATCGCGTTTTGGTGGGGCAGGTTCTTCCAAGACACCATCAGCCTAAGACTACGAGAACTTTCCGAGATATTGATATTTTAATTTTGATAGCTGTCATTTGAAATGAAGATTTCCTCAAGACCCTTCATTTCTTCCATCACTTTCACATATTTGCAAGGTAGATAACAAGAAAAAGGCACCAGGAGATCATAATTGAAATGAAGTCGTACATACGAGTATTCGTTGACTTGTACTGCTTTGCTTGTACCTGCGTCTATTAACCCATTAATTCCCAAGGGTAAAAATAAACGCATATTTATAGGTTTTCTTGTTAATTATGTTTTTAAATACATTCAAAAAGAGAAAATTGTAGTAAAAAAAAATATTAATTAATTAGTATACATTCTACAACATGTTGCGTCGGCGTAACGTTGGGACTAGTGGTCTTCTATTTTATGAGCAAGTTGAACAACGCTTAAGTGAAATATTTTCAAACAATCAGCATAAAGTGTGTATTTGACCTTTTCTATACATATAAATTATTGTACTTCTACACTGTTGACATCTCTTTGGTGTTTATTTTCATGCTTTTTTTATGAAATTACCAATATTATTGAAGCGAATACAAGAAGGTAACGGGTTTTTTGATGGTCTTCCTTGATTTGTATCTGAATTACCAAAAATGTGAATTATCTGCCTGCAAGTTAGTTCTTTGGTTTTCCTTAAATTTATAGAGTTTCGTAAGATTTGATACATTTATGTCTTCATCTTTTGACAAGTATAATATAGCACCAGGCAAAGAATGATATCTAAATAAAAGTAGTATATACCAAATATCTTTGAATTCCAATACCGTGACAGTAGCAACATTTTGGAAAATATTTAGAAAAATGACGGTTATGGTTACGAATATATTTTTTAAAGAAAAACCTATAGTTTATTTCCAAACTTCATCACAAAAAAATACTTTAAAATGTGTTTTTCCACCTAAACATTATTTAGTAATTAGTATCATTGCTGCTTCATCACCTGAAGGAAAATGTTTACGAGTTAGATGTTCATTTTCCAGCCCGAAACATAATATTATTTTGGTAACTTCTTCGGCAGTCTTGGCTTTTTCACAATTATTAGTGTACATTTCAAGCATTTCAGCGCTATCAGTTATTGATTTAATTACATAGCGCGTTATCATCTACGTCTTCCTCGTCTGTAAAATTATCAACAGCCGGTGTAATAGTACATCTTTACCTCTTATAGTGTAGGTCAACTCAGAGTTTCTTGAGAAGACAATGGTCGCCTACCAAGTAATTATGTTACAACTTTTAACTTTGTATTTACTGCGCTCTTTGTACGCTCACTTATTACTATCTATTGTTGTTTTTTTTTATAAGAATTACAATAGGACCCGGTCAGCTTGACGTTTTAAAATAAAGTGACCCATAAAACAAAAGTGTTTGTTCTTATTGAATACCGAGGACCTATTGTTTACAATAAATTTTTAACATCAATGGCAAGCAGTATAACAATAAAAACTGATCCCTGTTTGTCCCAAAGTGACGCACGTGCAACGCTCTCTGTAAGTCTAAAATAAACAAAACGTGGGAGTATTTTTGTCTTCAAAAAGGGTTTTTATCGTAAAAAATATATTGTTCAACCTTTATACAGTGTAAAAAGTATAGCTTTATTCAAAAAAATATTTTTTATGATTTGTTGAATCTGTCGATGTTGGGATGAATCAAGTAGCAGTGATTGAAAAATAAAAATAAAATGTATTTGGTTTTAAACCACCATTTAAAAAAATAATAATCCATCTCTTAGTTCTTCTTTTTGAGATTGGTTTACATATCATAGATTTATTTACTTATTTTAACACAAAAAAAAATCAAATCTGAACGGTAACACTCGCGCAACGTTGGGAATAGATGGGTTAATGAAAAAAAACACATGTTATCCCATTCATATAAATTACACAAAGGTACATAAAAGTTCGAATTAATCAGGAAAGTGCGACTAAAATAACCGCAATACGAGATTTTAATAATATATTATCAGATGGGATGATTTTCTTATGTGTTGTTTGTCTTCTAAATAGTACAGAGTTCCTTATAATTTCTGATCTCCTAGTTCTTCGCAAAATATTTGCATTAATAACACCATTCATCATTTAGTCGTGCCCAATAAATTATATTTTTGCATGAGTTACAGCGCCCTGATGGGGCGCGTGAAGTGTACTTTTTTTAATATTATCACCCGCCACACTAAAACGCAATCAGTGGGGCGCGTGAGAAGCAAAAAATATTTGACAGTTCCACCTGCCCCACTAGTGGGACGAATAGTGGGGAACACGGGAACTACCCAATGTTTACAATACAAGTGAATTAAATTAAAAATTCCCCCAACGCATTCAAAATATGTAATTTTGTGGTTGCAACCATCTTTTAGTTTTTCAGATGTTAGTTTATTAAAATCTGTTTTTTATAGTTTGTATTTTTCTACTAATCAAACCTTTTTGTTTAATTCCCATGTTGAGGGAAAAAATGTAATCACCATTTCATGGCGGCTAAGAACACTAGACTATTTCTACCTAAAAAAAACAATCTCAAAAAATCAAAAAAAAACCGTAATACAGAAACAGACAGACATGTCATACTTATAATACCCCGTATTTTTGCGTGGGGAGTTAAAAAATAAATTGTGACGTTACTGCCATGATAAAATTTTATGAGAATAACCCTCTATAAAAAATCATCTGCTCTAGTTGTCAACTTATAAATGACATGGACTTCAAGGTGACTGTCCATTATACCGTATCATACAATAATAATAATTGTCTGAACATGCCAAACCGAAAAATAGCATCGGGCCCTTTTTACACTAAACGATTCGTGAATATTTAAATTCACCTTTGTAAATAAACGGCATAAACTCACTATTTTTTTTATGCATAAACTCATTATTTACTTTGGCTTCGTGCCGACTGCAGCTACTCCTTAAAGAAGATCTTCGTACAGGATCGAACCGGTCGGCACAAAGCCGAAATAAATACAACTGAGTTTATGCCGTTTATTTACAAATATGAACATCTGGCCCATGCCATTATTGCTCATAGCTCAAAATTAGGTTTAGGCAGATAACCGCATTATATATATATATATATATATATACCACGGCAGTATTGTATGCATTGAAAAGTAAGAGAACATCGTTGCGAGCCTTGCACGGAGCGTTAACAATAAATATCGCTGAGAATATGTTGCTGATACTGACAGGTCTATGCATGGCATGCAATGTTGTCAAACAACTGCGTGTAGGGACCAGACTGCAGTGAGTGTACGGGTTTATAGCCACGAATGATGACCGATAAAAAGATAATAATATAAACTTGTTTCCGTTATTAATAAAGAAAACTCATCAAAGTTCATCTGTTGCCAGTTCAACGAAAAAGGTTAACACGTAAAGATGCTTGAACATGTAAGCAACATATTATATTGATAGGCATGCAAAAATGAAAATGGTACTGCATTCTCGTGATTAGATTCTGTTTTGAACACGGGCAAAATACGAGAGAAAGGAGAAATGCAAACGGGCATATGGTACGGTATAGTGGGCAAACCTCTTAAAACTCATTTCTTGCAATGTTATTTTGGAATATTTTCTAATAAACATACACATTAGCTATTTTTAACATATTTACAGCTGAACTAATCAAATTTGGTATAATAGGTAGCTTAGGCTCTATAAGCCTCTCTAGGCTCTTGAAAATAGGTATAAGTAGGTACTTTTCAATGGGTAAAACTGGATAGGAATAAATGAAGCTAGGACATGGGCCTACAGAACATATTATGCGCTAGTTGTACCTAAAGATAGCATGCAATTAGACCTGGTCGAAGATGTGGTATGCATTTGTCCTCTAATCGATTATCATGCATCGATTCAATCGTCAAAATATTCACAACACTGGCTAAATAAGAGTCAGTAGACAAGGATAGCTATTTGGAGAATACGCTTTATTAGAAAGAGAGGCAATTTGCCTGACCAGTATAACTTGATCCCTCGCTAGAACAAAAAATAATCACAATTTTGAGGATTATTTTACATATCTGGGGATATTAAAATCGATTTAATAAATTTAGATATTTTATATGTCTACTTTATTATATAATAATACAGTAAACAGTTTAAAAAAAAAATAAGAAGTCGTGATTTTTTTGTTAAAGAGAATATTCCGTGAGGCCCGCGTAGTTCCTTAAACTGGCCGCTACTAAACGGCGCGTCACGTGGCGCTACGAGTGGGGTAGCAAATACAACCAGTGTTGATATACAAAAAATCCGCCGATGCCCTCCCCCTGATTATTACTAAACCTGCCGAATTCTACGGTGCCATCGCCGTGTGCGTGTGATATACTATTTGGAACCCTTCTTGTCCGTGACAAGACTGTTGGCGTTCTTTTGGAGGTTAATCTTGGAGTCCAGTGGTTGGCCAACCTGCAGGACTGCCGTGCTGGACTGCGTCTGCTGTTGCCCGAGGCAGCGTGGATTTAAAGGTTGGTGGTGCCCTCCAATTCTATTTCTCCAGAGTGTTTTGCGAAGATCTTCGTTCCTCACCTCATATACACGTGCACATACCTCATACAGTCCACTAATATCAACCGAGATAGTGTGCAGATCGCACAGTACCAATTTATTTTATTTTACAATTTTAGGAAAACTTACGTCTAGGTCATAAAATTAGGGTACTTAAATATTCGACCGAGCGAAGCGAGGTCTTAGAGTCGAGAGCCGCAAAAAGCCTGCGTTTTGACCAGTTTAACGGTTGACCTCTGGTGCCTAACTTTGATCGACATTTACTCAAAAACGGTAAATCCAAATTAAATGAAATTTTGCACACCAGTTAAATAGGTTAATAGAATACTTATAGTAAAAAAAAAAGCCAAATAGGCTTCAGTATTGCAGAGATATAAGTGACTTAAAGTCTTTAAGATAGGTCTGACGATAATTTCAAAACTGATACGCCGATAATTTTTTTTCTGAGCTATTAACATTTTTTATAACCTACCTAAATATTTTATCAAAGTGTATGTTTGTATGTATGTTTGTTACGCGATAACTTGAAAACCGATGGTCCAATCTTGATGAAACTTTGCA
The DNA here is from genome assembly GCA_947507615.1 of Hemithea aestivaria. Lineage (NCBI taxonomy): Eukaryota > Metazoa > Arthropoda > Insecta > Lepidoptera > Geometridae > Hemithea > Hemithea aestivaria. The sequence continues at coordinate 636,631 of OX382332.1, forward strand.
AACGCGTAGTACATATCCATAGAATTTTTAAGTTCGAACATGAGCCAAATCGGTCGAAGGGTTCTAGAGTTCAAGAGATTCCTTGATTACCACGTTACCGAAGTTCCAATCTTGACGGAACTTTGCGAACGGGTAGTACAAACGCAAAGAATTCTCATGTTCAGAAATGAGCCAAATCGGCCCAAGAGTTGCAGTTAAATCTTTTATTAATAATGTAACCGGGATATAATTGCGATTCACTGTCTTAGGAGATGGGAACATTTTGGTAGGTAGATAAACGCAGTTTGAAATTAGTTCGAATAGTACGGACCGTTATGTAATTGCGATTCACTGTCGTTGAAGATGGGGCATTTCGGTAGTTTGATAAACGCAATTTCAAATTAGTACAGATATTAGAGTTGACCATTATAGATTTGCGATTCATTTTCTTAGAAGATAAAAACATTATGTAAGGTTGATAATCGCAATTTCAAATTGGTACAGAAATTAGGGTTGACCATTATAGTTTTGCGATTCATTTCTATAAAAACACTTACATTTTGTTAGGTTGATAGACACAATTTCAAAATGGTTCATAATTTAGAGATAATCATTATAGATTTGCGATTCACTCCCATAAAAGACAGTAACATTTTGTTAGGTTGATAGACGCAATTTCAAAATGGTTCATAATTTAGATATGATCATTATAGATTTGCGATTCACTCCCATAAAAGACAGTAACATTTTGTTAGGTTGATAGTCGCAATTTTAAAATGGTTCAGTATTTTGAAAAGACCATTATAAGACCATTTAATAAGGCTGCAGCCTTTTTAATTATTAAATACACAATTTCATCTTGGGCATATTAGCTTTTTCGCTGGCAGTAAGATATATTATTATTTGTGTAGCCTATCTGCAAAACTTTTTAAAACTTAGAATAGTTTGTGCCGGCACATTCAACAATAAAGGTGCACGAGCACACCGTAGTGCAGCGCAGACCACTGGTGGCTCTCTCCAAAAAGTCAGCAAAAAGTTGAGATCACTACGTACGCGCCCATCCAAATACGTACACGCATAACATTGCTTAACTTCGATGATTACGTTCTTTAAATAGCGCTATTTTTAAATGAATTAATTTTATTAAAAACTAGCAATCCCGGCGAACTCCGTTTCGCCACCAGATGGCTTCGTTTTAAATTTCTGTTGAAATTTTTCCTGAATTTTCTTTGCTATAAACCTCACGGAGCCCGAGACCTTTCCAACGAATGCAAAACCGTGGAAATCGGTTCGTGCGTTCTGGAGTTATAGCGTCAGGAAGGAAAACCCGACTTATTTTTATATAGTAGATTAAAAGTTTTCAGATTTTTTCCTGTATTTAAAATATATGTTAAGGTATGCCAAATTTCATAAACATAGGGTAACGGTAAGTTCTCTATGAATATTGATTTATTCAGAGGGTCAAAACATTTTTTGAAGGATAAACGGGTGTATTTTTTCGACTTAAAGTTAAAGTTCTTGTATTAGGATATTTTAAAAAAAGTCTAAGGTCTAAAGTCTAAGGTTTAACGGAAATTGGGCCGCGAGGTCTCAGTTTGAGGCGAACTACTAGTGTAATTAAGGACATTTACAAGTTTCCACATATAGGCGACACAATAATCAAACTTTTTTATTAGGTAGGTACTACCTATCAAAAAAATCACAGGCGAGTATTCGTTTTACTTGACTAGCAGAAGTATTGAATACATCTAGATCAAGTCAGGTAACAAGATCGTTGAGACACGGACTGGCTCGCAACAGATAGCTATTTTGCCTGTAGTTGGATTTGGCTCCGGGGACATGCAAGGAACATGGTCTCCGGAGTGAGGTGTACGGAACCTGCAAACCGACGCGCCGTAAATGTCATGTCATATCTACTAAAGTGTACATCGACGGTAAGGTGTAGTGCGAAAGTTATATATTTATTCACTTTGATATCAGTAAGTTGTGGGTAAACACCAAATAGTAATGTATACGAACGACTTTAGTTGCCAACTGCTAACTGATTTCACAGTTCCCGCTTCGGAATTAACCGGGGAATTCATTAGATGGGTAGTTCAATTCATTTATGTATACTACAGATAAATATTACTTATTATCTACGTTTAGCGGTTTTACCCGCTTTTCAGTTGCCTATCTTAGTTAATATTATAAACGTGAATGTAAGAAAGAATGGCTGTCAGGATGTATGTACCTTCTAAATTGCATGTGCCCATCAGGGTCCTTAGAAATACTTATATGCAAACAAAACTAAGACCTTATTATGTACCTAATTCTAAGGGAGCAAATAAAGTATTGAGTATTTTTGTTACGTTTTCACGCCTAAACGGGTGGACCGGTTAAGCTGAAATTTGGTAAAGAGATAGCTTAGACCCTGGAATAACACATAAGCTACATAGGTACAGCGGGTAAAACCGCTGGGCGCAGCTAGTATATTAATAATTCTACCCACATTATTCTGTTTACTTACTGATATCTGAAAGAAAAGTACAAATATATGAAGGCTTTAAAACTAAAGAGTTGTAATAAAATGGCAAACTTCCCTAATAAACCGTTTTCCAATCATCATAAGAGCACGAAAGTATCCGATAAACCCAATGAAATTACAATGCCCTATCAGAATTACGTGAAGCATGTTAAAAAGAGAAAATACCTAGAAATGGAGGGCGTCGCTGGTGTACTAACTTAAGTAATGTTGAGCTCCACTTTTTTAAACCTTTTTTAGGGGTTTCGTACCTCTAAAGGAAAAAAACGAAAGCCTCATTCATTATGCCTAGGTTAGCTTTTAACCACGATCTCGCGCGATGTTAAGCAACGATGCGGTCTTTGATGGTTGCAGACTAAACCTAGAAGGCGGGATAAACGCCTTTCTGGCTTTACTAAACATCAAGCCGGAACAAGGGTCATAATGACCGCTTGGCGACGATTTTGTCGATGTTTATGGTAACTAACTACTGCCAAAGTCTACTACCAATATAGGTATACCTTTAGGATACCTCTGTAATATTATGTTAGTGTGTTTAACAGTGATAAGAGTATCTTAGTAATGGAACTACCATTACTAATTTGCTTTTATCATTGTCATCCCCAAATTTTTAATTTTGTGTCTGGTTGAATAGCAAAACATCTTCTAAATATATAAAAAGAAAGATTGGCTGACTGACTGATCTATCAACGCACAGCACAAACCGTTGAACGGATTGAGTTGAAATTTGGTATAATATAGGTTTTGTGACATAGACCTCCGCTAAGAAAGGATTTAGCCACGCGAGCAAAGCCGCGAGCATAAGCTAGTTTCTTATATGGAAACTGGTTGCGAATCTCAGTAGCGAATATGGCCGCAACGAAAATGTTAATAGTTCCATTAAATACCAAGACTCTTCACTTATCACACAGTCACTCCGAATGTTGAAGGGGGAATCCTCTCAAGCCATGTTATTTCTACCGGCGCGCCACCTGACGGAGTTTGTTCACATAATTATATGTAAAGTTCATGTAAATCCGTCAACCCTCTCCGTTTAGGTATATAGGCAAGCGAATTGAATATGAAAAGCGCTTTAAGGAAATGTTCACTTTAATTTGAAATTTAAAATTTTTAAGATTTTTAAAGTACTGAATCAATTTGAATTAGTATAATTTTCTGAAGTGGCATGGCAATTAATAGGACGAGACTGCATCTGTAACAATTAACTACTTGAAGCGATAAGACCGTATTTTGTATTAAGCTAAAATTAAACTGAACCGAAATGGGAAAATTTTTGTGTATGTTAACAGCTTGTGTCTCTAAAACAAATGATTGAAATAATTAGCCGACTTCAAGCTCGAACGAAGGTTTTTAATAAATGATGAATTCTGAATGCCCGATTTAGTTCAAAACTTTAATAAGCGTGACTCATTTTGAAATATTCCGTCTGATGTATGATGTTAAGCTAAAAAATTTTATATTTCACATATTCTTTTATCAAATTTACAAATAAAAAAAATGTCACAAAAAGAATGTCCTATATTTTTATATCAAAATACTGGACAAAAATATTAGTCAATGTCCCTATTGAAAGCTGATGAAACTGTACCAATCTAATATTGTACTATGTACCTATCTATATTTTGTGTGCTAATCTCCAATCACGATGATGACCAGCAATAAAGTAGCGAGCCTTCAGCTCGAGACTCGAGACTCGGCTATGATTGACAGCGTCTCTTCTTTCAAGGGACGGCTGCCGTAACTCGTAAGCGGCAGCGATTATTTTTTTTATACCAAGAAGTATCCGAAGTCCGCCAAACTAAAGTGGGAGTGGGCGGGTCATGTTTGTCGCATGCACCTCGATCGCTGGGCAAATATCGCCACGGAATGGGTCCCGAAAGAAAGACGACGTCGCCAAGGCCGGCCCAGAAAAAGATGAAGGGACGACATCGACTCTTACCAGGTCGGCTGGCCTAAGGTGTCGAAAGATAGAGACACGTGGAGAGACTTGGGGGAGGTCTTTGCCCAGCAGTGGGACAGCAAAGACTAAATAAAAAAAAAAGGTAGCACTCCGGGAGTGCCGGCAGAAGTGAAAACTTCAATATTAACGTTGTGTTTAATTATAAGTATAAAAGTACTATCATTTATGAGGTAGAATACAATGTTTATTTATTGCGCTATCGTACACACATATGACAATTTATATGTTGTTATTTATAATATTATATCGTTATTTATATATTACATTAAATTTTATCTCTCAGAAAAATCAACTTCCATCCATAATTTCGACGACTTTTACACTATCAACAGAGCAGCACACTCAGGCACGGTAGAAAGAGTGGGAGATACTAGTTCCTCTCCCTTCCCCTCGATCTTACGCTTTTTCGATCAGCATCACGTGACCCTGACGCGAGTTTTAAAGTTTTTACCCATACAAAAAAGTGCTCAGCGCCGCTAAAGAAGTTTTCACTTCAAAAAAAGGTAGCACTCCGGGAGTGCCGGCAGAAGTGAAAACTTCAATATTAACGTTGTGTTTAATTATAAGTATAAAAATACTATCATTTATGAGGTAGAATACAATGTTTATTTATTGCGCTATCGTACACAAATATGACAATTTATATGTTGTTATTTATAATATTATATCGTTATTTATATATTACATTAAATTTTATCTCTCAGAAAAATCAACTTCCATCCATAATTTCGACGACTAAACAGACACGGTACACACTCAGGCACGGTAGAAAGAGTGGGAGATACTAGTTCCTCTCCCTTCCCCTCGATCTTACGCTTTTTCGATCAGCATCACGTGACCCTGACGCGAGTTTGAAAGTTTTTACCCATACAAAAAAAAGTGCTCAGCGCCGCTAAAGAAGTTTTCACTTCAAAAAATAAAGAGCTAAGATGAGCAAGACGCTCTCCTGATGGTAAGAGATAACGATGCCAATAATATTATTAGTACAGTGCTACCCAGGATTTCACAATGATGTAAAATTCTAGGTGCACTGCGCCAACGCTTCTTATTAAAGACTCATAAGATGTTAAGACACTTTATAATTACTCTAGCTATTACAGTTAACTCCTACCGAAGCACAGTAATGTTTTCACATCAGAGAGAGATTCACTCAGGTGGTAGAATAACTGGCATTGTCGGGGTACTCAGTACTCACCTAGGCAAAGGAAGTATCTGATGATCTGATCCTACACGATCATATTAATGACATATTGTTCAGTGGGTGATACATATCTACTATATTATTGTTGTAATATAAGCGTACTTAAGTCTTACGTTTAATTTTTTATACATTATGGGTTAGTCTTTGACCACGATCTCGCTTAAGCGACGATGTGGCCGTAGACGGTAGCAGACTAAACCTAGAAGGCGGGATAAACACCTACAATATATTATATTATTTTATTTCTATTTTATTTTTCAACTAAATGCTAAAATAGCATTCATATCACATAAATGATTTCCCGCTTGTATCTGCTAACTCAGTCCTCCCCTAATACCAAGTGTAGTAATCACATGGATCATTGCGTAGCCAGCTCATCAGCGTGTCCTCGACGAATACGTTCGTACTGATACAACTCGCTTTTTTTGAGAGACTCAATATTCCGCTTGGTTTTTGTTGATATTGACCTTAGATGTCCTTGACAATTTATAGTTCTATAGAATGTTGAGCCACGGTAAAGAGATATACAGTAATGTGACTCCCTAGAAGCGGTTGAACTCAAGGTCGCGTGAGTTTGCAACGATTTGGGTACACTGAAAAAAATGAGAGCCAACTAAGTATTGATTTCTCTTAGTTGGCACCGTTATATTTGGAATAACGTTTATCATGTAAGTTATAAAAGAGATGGCTTAGTTGCAATAGCAAGCTAAATATGGTTGAAAAACAACCTATATTAATTGATAATCTAATAATGCATCATAATAAAAACGACTATAACTATATGCACTGAACAAGACAGTAATCAAACTAAATAACTACTCTTTATTACGGTGTTACAGTACTTAACTAACAAAACAAAGAGAAAATCAACAATTTTGTCTTAGTTGCAGCAATAATGATTTTTGTAGGCTCATATGGAGCCAAGATGGTGATTACAGTAAACAACATCTTGTTTAAACCAATCACTTTTTTTTTCAGTGTAGAGTTCAGTAGGCATCGTGGTGCCAAATAGACGTTTTTATGCAATAAGCTTCCGAATAATGGTTGTGAATGAGTAAAAATATCACAAAGTATTTAATTCTTTTTGATATTTTGAGTAATTCACAATAATAACGCCTATTCGGCACCTCGCTGCCTACCGAACCCTACCCAAATCGTTACAAATTCGCGCGACCTTGAGTTCAACCGCTTTTAGGGAGTCACATTACTGTATTATCTCTTTACCGTGGTTGTGCTCAGTGGTTTTACTCGAGTAGGTTATTAATTAGTCCAACTGAAGGCATGAAGAAGTCACAAACGTAATATTTCCTACAAATTTTAGTGTGTAATTGTAATGCGACTATTGAATGGTCCAGCCAGAGTTAAATTATGTGACGCAGTGTCAAATTCCAATGATGAAGGAATAGTCAAATTCAAACAAAATGGGGTCAAAATGTCATGAATTGACAGTGTGATAGTGAAACGTGGTGGAAAAAGCTGGCGCTCCACTTCCCGCAGTGTAAAAATCCTATTCATTGTGACTTTGATATGTGTTTTTTTTTTGAGAATTTGACACTTCCCGCGATCATAATTTGCCCAAAGTGGGACTAGCCTATTCAGTAATTCAAGATTATTAGCAATCTGGAAAGATCACTAAATGAAACAATCATAATATTATATACCATTTTTTTTTTGGATACCATTTTTTAACGGTCACCCATCGAAATAAACTGCGAGGGCGTTCGTAAACCACTCGTATTTTTCAATAAAATTAAAAAAATATTGAAAACCGGTTTCTTTTAAAATATTCACGCCGTATTTTAAATAAATTTATGTATCAGCATTGTGGCTCAGATAAATGAAATTGAAGAAAATTATATTATTAATAGCCCAACAAGCAGAATCATTCGGCGGCAAATCATATCGTTCCCAGAGCTTGACGTTTCTGCCCAATTGCAGATTTTGGTTTTACGTTTCGTGATGAAATTCCCTGATATTTCAATTTATTACGTAGATTCGCCCGTTGTAAAAGTTTAATTTAATTTCACATAATTTATTATAGCTCTGAGTTTTGCTTTTAGCTTATTAAAGATTCAAAATGTTTAATATGGGGGCAATCATTATGCTTACCATCGCTCAGCTGATTAATATACTATTGTCTTTAAATAAATAATCGAATTAGGTGTTATTTTTACACAAATCCATAGGGTAATAATATCAGTTATTTTTTGATATTTAGGTAGTGCGTGATTTGTGAGTCTTACTAAGTTTTAAAAGGTAGTGAGGAATTGAAACGATACCAATAACTAATACCGACAATATTATCAGTATTCATTTCACCACCAAATGCACTAAACATGCATGAAACTCACAAATTAGAACGGAATCTTACTAATATTATAAATACGAAAGTTTGTATGAAAGTATGGACGTAAGGATGTTATTTTGTTACACCATCACTCACGCCTAAACGGGTGGACCGATTGAACTGATATTTTTTTTTATTGCATAAAAAAGTAGTATAAGTACAATTTTGGCTTACATATAACCTAGGTATAATAAAATCTAATTTTTATATAGGTAAGTAGTGGCTATTAACAATTTTATTAGATGTTGACATACTTGTTATAGTTTAATGAAGTTACACTCAGTAGGTACATTATAATGTTCATAATTAATTGTACTAGGAAGGAGTAATGGTGACCGTTGTAGTAATAAAACTGTGCTACGGCCGCCACAGTCCTTCCGTTTGGAATGATGACTTACTGGTTAGATAACATTTGTGAAATATTATTAACAGTAGGTATATAAAATAAAAGGTCTTATAACAATTTCTATCACTTAAAATACCTCAAATAACAGACTGATATAAAACTAAACAAATTAATTAATTGAAAGATATTACCTACCTACAGATATAGCTTAGACCCTGGAATAATATTATACAATTATTATAGGCTACTGTATAGCGGGTAATACCACAGCTAGTTAACACTAAATAGCAATAAATAATAAACATTGTCTAAGAACATAGAGATATGAGTAGACAGTAGGTACACATAGCATGATAAGAGGTGGTTAGTGTGCGTGTGATAGCAAGCTCTTTGTATAGAACCGTCGTTTGATCCGACCGACACTCCAGTGGCTCTCTCGGGTATCATCGGATGGAATTGTCAGAATTTCTTATTTAGTTTCTACTATTGGAAGGGAGTGGGACCATTGCACGCTTGATATTATTTTTTGTATTTATTTAATGGAATCAAACCCAACGTTACAACTTTTTAATCTTACTAATAACAAATCAACATGGGACTCTTCAAAAGGCATGTTAACAGAGTCTTGAACGGTAGGCAACGTACCAGCGGTATCCCTGGTATCTATGGATAGAGCAAACTCGCGTGACCTTGACTTTAACCGCTTCTAGGGAGTCAAATTACTGTATATCTCTTTACCGTGATATAACGAAATTAAGACAAATTATGTAGGAGAATTATGTAGGAATTAAGTCCTGTAGTATTCTCAGCGACCTGAAACTACAACATATAGGTTCGCCACACAACCTATAAATTCAGATTTGAACCTTACAGTGTAACTGTTCTGTTGGAGTATAAACCCCAATTATTGTTATTATTATTAGTTTTTTACACAAATAATTTGTGTAAAAAAACTAATAATAATAACAATAATTTAATCACTTAAAATTTTAGAAAGTAAATATAATGTTTCTATTATGACCTCCGGCTTTTCCTAGCTTCCAATTACCTAACTATTATGTAAGCAACCAATAGTTAATTAAACATGTTAATTAGCATCTAGCTTTGTTTTGTAAATATCCATTAACAAACTGAAACCCATCCTTGCATTACACTGTTATACACATGAAACGATACGATTATGCACCAACTACACGGGCGTTTGTATTAAATGTGCAGGCGGAATTAACATATTATTGCAGTCAATTTTTTTTTAATGTTTAAAAGTAAGAAGACTAGCAAGACGCTCCCCTGATGTTAAGAGATAACGATGTCCAAATCAGTACAATGCTACCTAGAATTTCACAATGTGCAATTCTAGGTGCACTGCACCAACGCTTCTTACTCAAGAGTCATAAGATGTTAAGACTCTTTAGCCCAGTAATTTCACTAGCTACAGTGCCCTCCTACCGAAGCACAGTAATGTTTGCAGCTGCTGCTCAGATGTTAGAGTAACTGGCATTGTTGGGGTACCCATCCAAGACAAGAAAACAACTCAATGCAAGAACATGCAAGAAAATAACTCAATTATTATGGATACAGTGTGTATGTTTGTTAATTCTATAAGCTTAAACGACTAAGCAAATGATTATTATATTAGTAAGATTTAATAACAAACAATGATGATGATGATGATGATGATGATGATGAAAAAGTGTTTCAGTTACACAAAATAACACAGATTAGTCACAGACAAAAATCTCGTATAACCAGTGCCTTACCGACGCAACGTAGATGCAAATACAAACAACAAACATCACTCTGTAATCTGTTTAGTTCTGTGCTTAGTTTCATTAAACATGTTCTGTTAAACATGCAACTTAGATTAAACTTCCAACTGGATACGTCACTGTCAGCCGACACTCGCTGCCAAAAAATATATATTACCGCCGGGCGTATATCTAACTAAAAGTGGTTTTCATGTTAGAAGTCAATTAAATTAAATTTATAATTACGTACAGTAATCTATAAATATTATGTCTATAGATATATTCTCTTCCCCTAGTAACTGGCATACTTTTTCGTACCTTGGCTAATATTCCCTTTTGCCCATATTATCCTTAGTGCGATCAGGCCGCCGATTGTTAGCCTAGTAGGTATATTACACTAATATTATAAAAGGCAAAAGTTGAGTGTGAATGTGTATGTTTGTTACTTCTTAACGCCTAACCGCCTGCGTTACGGGTCGCTACGAGTGGACCGATTGAGCTGAAATTTGATATAGAGATAGCTAAGACCCTGAAATAACACACAGGCTACAGTACAGCGGGTAAAGCCGCTAAGCGCAGTTAGTTTTATTAAAAAATCTAGATTAGCAAGTTATTATTGTATACTAGTGGTTTGCAATTAAGTATTATTCCATTCAATTCTATATTCCCCTGGTAAAATGCTCTAAGGTAAACATGGTCTTGCTCTAGATAATTAAATCAGTTGCTTTGTACTCCCATCTCTGCCTCCTCCCAGTCAAGGAGTAACGTTTTGTTGGAATTTATCACATAACATAGACGAGTACGTCGAGTGCCTAAAAACAAATCGTCACAAGTGACAAATTGTGTGTAAGTACGGACAGCATAAAAATCTGAAATATTTATCATAGAAATGGATTAAAATGGGGGTAATTTAAAGTGCTTACCTTATCCGGGAAGGGGACGCCCGAAAAAGGTTTGGATGAACTGTGTGAAAGAAAATATGGCTAGGGGAGTGGAGGAAGATACGACGGATGATAGAGCAGAATGGAGGAGAAAAACGTGTTGTGCCGACCCTACCTAGTGTGGGATAAGGGCAGGAAGAAGAAGAAGAAGAATTTAAAGTGCTTACCTGTCACTCGCTGCATCATTTATCTATTGTCTTCAACCTTCAATCCAATAGCATACTGATAATATGTTTTTTTGTCTATAGTCTTAATATATAAAAGGAAAGTGTGACTGATTGATCTATCAACCTACAGCTCAAACCATTGAACAAATTCGCTTGAAATTCCGAATGTATTGTATAAGTGAATATTCTTGCAGGATTCGAGCTCTGTAATCCAAAAATACATTTACACCACATAATTCTTTGGCCACCACCGCTTAAAAAACATATATAATGCTACTTTTTCTGCGATCAGTACAACAATCTCCGCCGTTAGCGACAGCGCGAGTGCAGAAGTGTCCCTTTGTCCGCACCACCTTTGTTCATCATCATCTCGCGACAGGACTCGTAGAGCCTCTCCACTCGTGTGAGGCTTTATTGCGAGGAAAGGTTCAGCTGTTACTATGTTAAAGAAAGATGCATTAAAAATTATCACATTTCCAAAAAAAATATTATGCGTCTATGATTCTATAGCAGAGCTAACAAAAGAGTTGATCATTAAAAACGACTAAATGTAAAATCTTACAAATTCACTAAGTAACTTACCCATATTTTATACATAAGCCTAACTTTTCATCCCTGCTAACTTCGATCGATGCTAACATCGATTATCTCGAAAGTAACTTTTTGGTACTTACTGGGTTTTACCACTGCACCCTCTATATGTATGTGTGTGCTATGTGTGAATGCATATGAGTGTATGTACGTGTATGTGTGTGTGTGTTGGTAATGTCTCTGAAAAAAAAACACGCCATAATATATAAAAATGTCCCTTTCCTTGCAACCAGTACAACAATCTCCGCCGTTAGCGACAGCGCGAGCGAAGTGTCCCTTTGTCCGCACCACCTTTGTTCATCATCATCTCGCGACAGGACTCGTAGAACCTCTCCACTCGTGTGAGTTGTGAGGCTTTATTACGAAGATAGGCACTGTTTTGGGACCTGATGTTACTATGGGAAGTAAAATAATTAAAAAATAGATTACGTGTATATATACAAATAATTTGGCGCATTAAGTTCCAACAAATCGCTACATACTATAAAACGAAGTCGCTGCCCGCTATCTGTCTGTTCTTATTTAGTTATGCTTACATCTTTTGAACTACGCAACGAATTTCGATGCAATTTTTGAAATAGAGTTATTCAATAGGATGGTTTATAATATGTATGTAGGTACAACAAATTCATAATGAATCATACAAAGGATAGACTGACAGACAGACAGAATGTGACTTTGTTTTATACTATGTTACGTAGAGAAACATGCATATTATAGTAATAGAGAAACACTGATAATTTTCTGCTAGGCACTACGCAGTGCGCGCGGGGGTAAGTAGAATAATGAAGCCTGTTACAGTCAGGTTCTTAGTATCAAGTAAACATGTTAACAAACTGAGACACTAAGTAGCATTACAATGTTCGACGAATAGAGCTGTTATCTCCATTATGTAGCTTATAAGCGATGTTAGGATACATTCGAGGATATCAACATGATGTTATTGTAATGTTGCCTATTGTTGCTTGAGTAAACGTTTACTAATATGGATAGGATAAATTGCCGCCTGAGCAGTAATGTGCAAACATTACTGTGCTTCGGTAGGAGGGCACTGTAGCTAGTGAAATTACTGGGCTAAAGAGTCTTAACATCTTATGACCCTTGAGTAAGAAGCGTTGGTGCAGTGCACCTAGAATTGCGCATAATTGTGAAATTCTGGGTAGCACTGTACTGATTATGGGCAGCGTTATCTCTTAACATCAGGAGAGCGTCTTGCTCGTCTTCTTACTTCTCCACATAAAAAAAAATGACTTGTTTTATAGTACCACATGTAGCGGTTTTAGAAAAGAATAGAAAACTCTTTATTGCTCACACAAATACAATAATATAGCTTAGAACTAAGATTACACAGAAATAAGTGTTACAATTGGCGGTCTTATCGCTAATAGCGATGTCTTCCAGACAACCAAGTTTTTAGCCGCTTGTAAAGTAGCTTTTGTATTATATATAACTAGTTGCGCCCAGTGGTTTTACCCGCTGTTCTATAGCCTATGTGTTATTCCAGGGTCCACCCCAGGGGCCAAGGGGCTATCTCTACACCAAATTTCAGCTCAATCTGTCTTCCCGTTTAGGCGTGAAAGAATAACAAACATATGAACATCCAGACATCCTGACATACATACATTCTAACAAACTTTCACGGTTACTTAAACTGAGCGATTTTGGTTGTGTTTCATGATTAGATTCAGTCGGTCAATCACTTTCCTTTCAATATATTTTGATAAGTATTTATAGGGGCTTACTCCAGTTTTCCCCACCAAGGAATCCCCCTCGGGGGATTTCTTTACATTTGTGTAAAATTTTCCCCACCGTCCTAGGAGGGCCCGCCTTTGTGAAGGCGGGCAGTCGTCGACGGAGGACTGGATGCAAGGCTCTGCCGATTCCCAGGCCTCCGTCCCAAAGACGATGCGGGAGTGCCGCCGGGTTGTTTTAGTGGGTATACCCGTGCAGCTGCCCTGCAAGGGGAGTCCCACATAACCCTCCCATACCCCCGATGGGAGGGTATGCGTAACGCATTTTTTCCCGGCGTTAACAAAAAAAAAGTATTTATTAGGATACTCAGATAAATGGGAAAACTTTTAAAAGTAACCAAAAAGGGTGATCAAAATAAAAATACAAAAAGTTATTACGAATTTTATTTCAAAATTCATTACATCGTGTGCACAAAATGGTCATGCTTAAATTAGACTCTCATATTAATCGCAAAAATCACATAAAATCTTAAATTCAACATTACACTAATAAAATTTTGTTCAAACAAGAAAGTGTAAACTGGTGTAAACATAAAAGCAAACAAATCAATCACACATAGTGCACACTAAAAGTAGCCCATAAAATCTATTTCACAAATGAAATGTTTTCAATCGAATAGTGTTTCTCATTGATCTCCAATCAATATGCTTTCATGAGCAAAGGACGGATTAAGGATGGGGGTGGATGGGGCTGAAACCCCAAACAAGTGTTTTGACCATCACAAAGTTTAAGTTACAAACTCCAAAGTGACGTGGGACCACAATTTTTACAAAAAAAAAACATTCAGCGTTAAATAAATTCGTTATCAAAATTGTTATTAAAAGGCGTCGTAGTTGGTGGTCTTATAACCAATAGAAAGTTTTTTGATTTCGTGCGGTTTTTTCCACTCTCATACTAGTGATAGGCTTCGGCCGTGGCTAGTTAACACCCAGTGGGGTTCTTTGACTTCTGAAAATTTCGTGGACATTGATTGTGAGTGACGACCTTTAAAAACGAAATTCAACGTAATCGATGATTACCTTCGTCCGATTTCACTTTGGCTCCCCCCAGAAAAAAACCTAGATTCGCCCTTCACGATCCAAACAAAAATACTCGCTGACAAAATAAATAGAGGCAAAGCTTTGATATTCAGGTTCCATATAAATTAGGGTTCAGTGATTGGAAGACAAAGGACCCCCAATATTGAGTGAGATCGGACCCAATCGAGTTATCCGTTGTACCCAGAATTGCTGCTGGCATTGATCTAATATTAAAATGAATAGGGGTCAGTTTTGGCCTTTTGACAGGGTTCAATGAGATTTGGGAAAGAATTGAACCTATTTGTTGCGCTGTCGTTGTACATGATGCGATAAATAACGGTTTTTTTTTTGTATTTAATGTAAAGCTTATGAAATGAATAAGGAAACTGATTCTTGATCAATTTATTGGAGGATTAGTATGTGTATAACAGAGGTGATTTTATATCAAAAAAATATGTAAAAGCTTTTTCACCATAATGTATCTGCCTTAAAACTATTGTCTGGACGAGCAGTGGCGATGCATTTAGGAGCAAGTTATAAAAGTGTCAAGTTAATCAGACATAATTTGAGACAACTTATTTAACTACCGCCACATTTTTGTGTAATCATCTATATTATCTATAGAGGTACATATAGGTAATCAATAGCCTTAGAATTCAATTGTCTGGGCGAGCAGTGGCGATCCATTTGTATTGTAGGAGCACGTAACAAAACTGTAAAACCGTCGGCTCACGTCCCCGCGCGTGCTGACGCGACCCGTAAATGAAACTACGTTTATGTGCGCACAGTTTGGGAAATGCAGTTGGTCATATTGATAATTTGATCTAATTCTATGCAACTTTGTATTTGAAAATTGAGTTTAAAACAAACTGATTTTTAAACAGATATATTTTTTGGTTTCGTGCTGCGTTTAATTTGCCTAATAATATAATCAATGCAACATGCCGATCTTCATTTCACTGTGATAATATCGTAAAGCCTAAATACTCTAGAAAAGCACTGCATATTAATATTATTCATTTTTTTTGGGAACCTTTTTGTTTGGTACCATAAAAATGCAGTTATTAACCACAGCTTAACGCTGCCCTCTATAATATTATAATGCGTAATTAAATAAGTTGGTCATAGGTTTACAAACGACCACCACACCAGCCCACAACAAAGTATTTTTGATTATGTCTGTGTAAAATAAAGAGTATAGAAATAGCTAGATATTAAACCTATATTTAAATATAAAAAATTCAGTGTGTTATATTGCTGATAATATTCTAATGAAGTATAGGGAAACTCGACGAGGAAATACAGAACAGAACATTATGCTATTTTCCTCAGAATCTGGGTTAGTTCTTTGGAAAACTATGCCAGATTATGTATTCTACTCAACAGAACTTCACCTTGTAGCAATTTAGGGTGTACTGACTAAAATTTCCGACTAGCAAAATTGTACACCAGCATGAGAGCCAGGGTCATGGATGGTTTCAGCCTAGAGAGGAGAAAGATCAGAAGAATTTAGAATAAGGGCGCCACTGATCTCCCTCCTACAAACGAGAAGCGGGGTTGGTACAAAATAAAAATCATTAACAAAGTTATATAGGTTATTTTATTCCTTGGTTCCACATCATTGGTTACAACAAAAAACATGCATTAAATTATCAAAATAAATATGTAAGCAAGTTGAGGTACTGGTGAAATTAATTTATGGTACATACAATTCCGACTTATTACTAGCCGCTTAAACAAACTAGGATCTTATGGCGCGTGGCCTAAAATGGAACTAATTTAAGACAAAGGCCGTATTATGTTCATATGGTAAATTTACATGATATTAATATACAATAGGGTACCTAAGAATGGCTTAGGGCCCAAAAATAAAAAGGTACGTTACGATCGAAATTAAATTAGCAAATTAGGTTAAATAAAAAAGGTTATTTAAGTAAGTCCAGTATTATTTATCACACGTGGTGATGTCACAGGGAGCTGCTGATGGCCCTTCGACCGTGACCAGGAATCACCCACGTGGACAGAACAAAAGTTACAATAAATCTGTTAAAAATCTTGCGTTATCGGCAGAGATTATATGGGGGGAGTACTATATTCCTCACACGAATACTACAACAGGAGCCCAAGGGTCCTGCGGCACGCACGTGGCTGTACCACAAAATGGCGGCGACGGCGCGGCTTGAAAATCGGGAATTTAACCACGTAGAACGCAGCTGGGCAGCTACAGTAGCGCCACCCGCTGGAATATGCTCGGCGGCAGCCTCGCCTGCGACGGGCGGCGGCCGAAGCTTGAAGAGGGCGGAGCCCTAACCCGGGACCCTGTGAACAATTCACAGGTCTTAGGCCCGTTCCTATCAACCTACGGGAACATGGCGTTCCAGAGTAGAACAATCCTACCCACTCAAATAAAAAATAAACTCACCACTTAAAAGTGGGTATGCAGACACGTGTTCGCTCCGGCGGACGCGCGGGATGACCGGCACACGCAGCTCGGGTGTCGAAACAGTGCTATAGGAAAAGAACAAGATTAACATCAAGAAACCTCTAGAGATACCGACGTGGGAGGTCGGTCGGTGATAAAAAAAATTAACCGAGGTTACTCACCGGTGATTAAACACAACACTGATTTTACTATATTTCTATTAAAACTTTTACTGGAGGCTGGGGAACTTGTCCCTATAAAAGAATAAAACACTCATGGGCGAGGGAAACCTCGGCAGAGCCTAGGCCTTCCCCCGCCCTAACCGCGACTTCTTACTTGTGCTCTCGATGCGTAAAAAGAAAGAACAATGGGCGTGTTTTGCCTTATAAAGGATTTCATGGCGTCGTATGGCCTGGAGGGGAAAAAAACATGGACGGCTGGGCTACCAGCGCCTAAATCCAAATACTACTCAACAGACTTGACACGACTACCCTACTGTTTCAAAATATTAATCCGACTCGATAAGTAAAATATATCGAATCGGCCTTACATATGATCAACGGCGATTCCCTCACTATAAACCCTACCTGTAGTTGGTAGTGCCTACTATTTAATTGTTATTTATTGGAGAGGAAACCGATATAAACTGGTATTTAACTATTTTTAACAATTTTATTATTTTAGAATTTATTATCATTTATTTGTCTTGGGAGTTGGGAGATAAAAATTTCCTACCATTGAGTGGATTTTTATCTCCCTGGCAACTATTTATTTTTATTTGGCACATGATTTGCGCTTGTGACATTCATAAAAAAACCCTAAATGTCAGACTGACAAACAAAAGGTCGGACTGACAGATGACATTTTGACATCTGACAACTAACCTATTTATACATCCACCCTTTTTATTAAGATATTTTTATTTGTTTGTTTCAATTACGGAGGGTGAATGAAAAACTTAATTATTTACTTTAAAACATTGAAAATCTACAGTGAAAATATGCTAATATGATGTGGTATGTGTGTGAAGGTAAAATTAACATTATTTTTCTAGGACCTAGTAGCTTATATTGCTACAGTACAATTTTTGGTGAGTAGATTTTTTTTTATTTTAAACTAGTTTAAAATAAAAAAAAATCGTAAAGTAAAAACTACGTCTTACTAAATGAAAACTATTTTCCCTATACCAACTACTAAGGGTCCAATACCTAATACAACACTACTGAATGATAGATTTTATCAACCTAAAACAAATCAATAGCCAAGGACTCCTGAAACAAAATTAAGAATTTCAGCGAACTACAAATGTTACATAATACTGGTGGTTGCAAAGTGTAAATTAAGAACAATGGAATGGCTAGGTACAAATGAAGGGTAGCAAACCTATCCCCAACATCTAGTTCATAAAACGATGTTACTAACCAACCTTTAAAAACCCGTACAACCTAAAACATCCTAAGTGCCCAAAGTTTATAGGTCTTTAGTGGCCAAAAACGCCAACCACTTGGCTGCCTATAAGAAAACTAGTTATCAAAAAGTCAGTCGAACAAACAAGTAAGTTAAGCCAAAACACAAAATGCTAACTACAACCATAAAAATTATCAATATTACTAATATCCTTAGGGATTCTAAGTACAAACAAACGATGATAAAAGAACAAAGTTTTACAACCTCTAACTAACGGCTAAAACTCCGTCCAAATTAAACCGCTTACTCAACACCTAGTTCACAAAAGGTCAGTTAAAACAAAAACTAAGTAATGCCTTGGCTATAACAAAATACAACCTACAACCCTAAGTAAAGTGAACCATCCTACTAATAAACTTGTGGCAGCTAGTAAAACCTAAAAAAAAATACTTGAGGAACAAAGTCTAGACCTCTGATTAATGGCCTACAACGCCATTCCTCCAAGCTTCTTACTCAAAAACTGGTCAACAAAAGAGGTCAATTGGTTGCTGAATAATTACCAAATAATAAAATTCAATTATATCCTTTCACTTCAGTCATTCATCATCTGTTCACTCATTCTTCTAGCGGACACCTATACATACATAATACAATATTTATAATTTAGAAATCATGGCAGTTTCCAAAAGACGTGTGCATTGTGTGAGAGTGTGAGTGTTATGTTTGTGAGCTAACCTGAATTATCATAGTAAAAATCCGGAAACACTAGCTAACCTATTAGTCTATGAAACAACACAGGGTAGGCAATACAATATGGGGATGAGTTCGATCCAATAGAACTCACACAGCCCAAAACCTAACACCAAGTGAGTTCATGGAAAAACTTTCTAAGTACACTGCTATATGATATAGATATTTTGACAGGCCGAAAGTGAGGGTAACAGATGTATATACCTTTAACACTTCCTAGAGACTGCTAGGAGTCAGCGGACCGGAGGTGGGGAACACACCAAACACCTCCCAGAGCCCTATATAAAACACCTCTCCTAGGATACTGCCTTCAAATGGGTCAGTACCTCATACCTATATACAGTGTTATTTAAAACAGAGGGAAAGCTTCCTTAAATAAATTTTAACTGAACGGTATCACGTTCACGTTAAGTAAACGGATGTATAACTATTACAGGTTGTAAGTATTATTATATCAAATCTAGGTATTGGTATATTAATTTAAGTAGTTATAATAAGTTGGTAAGTATAGATTATATTTTAAGAGTAATATCATATATTTTATATCAAGAGCTAGGTATTTCACCAGGTCGTACAATATCTTTTATATGGAAGATGCTTAGATCCTCCCCACTTAAGGATTTTATGTTATATACCAGGGGAACTAACTTCCTATTAATGATACATTTTCTATACACAAATTGACCTTCCTATAACTCAGTGGGACGCCTTCTGATATTTATAGTATTAAGCGTTCCTTGAGTGTGCATCTAATAAATGTTTCTGAACTTTATTACAAATCAATCTTCAGTCTTTCAGTGAGTCAGTAAAGCTAAAACCAATGTCTTCTATAACATTCCTATCCTCAGGGTGGCCTGAGTCATCTAACTGATACTTCTAACAATTTCCCTGTTTACTCGAGGATTATAGAACAGATGAGGTATATTATATAGGAGAATACAATCCCCAAAATTCTTTGGAAATGAACTGGGGTCCGTTATCTACATATAAATACTTCGGGGTCCATGTTCTAGGAATATACTTGTCTAAAGACCATTAATTATAGTATTCGAAGTTACTTTCTTCAATGGAGACAAAGTGACATATTTATTGAAATAATCTGAGCCCACAAATAAATACTGGGTCCTACAGTAAGAGAATTTATTATATTTAATTTCAAGTTTACTATAAAGCGTTGGACTAGTGGAATTTTTTTTAAAGATCTTTATTCCATGTTGAAATAGTGTCAGGGATACTAATTATGTTCTTAACCAGTGTATCAGTTCAAATTCAAATTGCCTTAGCGACATGTCCATCGGTTCAAGCGGTCCGTTGAATTTTTAAATTTAGAACCACTGAAGCGAGGCATGCTCAGTAATAATATAACATTTCTTGCCTTCTACATAAGCTAGTTTACCAAGAAAGAGCAAAGAAAAGTCAGGCATGTTAACTAAAAATAAGTTTCCAAATCAAAGTTTCATTGTTATAACACAAAGCTAAGTTATAAAGCAAAATTAAAAGACCAAAATAAAATGTTAAGTAAATGAAGAGCTACAAAATTAAATTATTAAAGTCAACTAAATTTGGAAAAGGAAAAGTTAAATTAAAATTCCTATAAATATTTAAATAGGTATATATAAGTTAGGTAGGTACTACAAAATTACTATATCCCACGTAATTTGGAAAATGAAAAGTTCCTATTAAAGTTTCAATTCAATTAGGTATATAAGTTAGGTAGGTACCTATCTAATAAGTACATACTGTACCTACTTACAAAAAAAAAAAAATTTTAAAATCAAAATTAAAGTATGTATGTAAGTGAAGTGATATTTCAAAACAAAAGCTATGTCTACACGCCTACTAACACGTATAAAACACAAGATTAAATTCAGACTAAGTTACGTAATAATCAGTATGTTAAGTTAGGAATTTGAAATTAAAGGTGAGTGAGGTAGGTATGAGTAGGTATGTCCTACTATAATAAAATCTCCCAGATAAAAAGTATGTTTACAAACAAAATCTAAAATTGAAAATCAAACGGCATTTAAAATTTAAAGAAGCAACGTTCAAAAGAAATTCAGTTTCCAAAAAAATTCAAAGTTTCAAAAAAAATTCAAAAACAAATCTAAGTTCCAAGAAAAATTCTGAGTTTGAAAAAAAATTAAGTTTCCAAAACAAATTCAAAGTTACCAAAAAAAATTACAAGTTTAGACAGAATCAAAGTATCAAAAAAAATAATCTAAGTTTAAAAATATTCATTGGTTTACTTCCATTGGTTGTCTGGAAGAAATCGCTTATTAACGATAAGACCGCCGCTTGTAAATTTATATTTTTGACAACTATAAGTTTTAAAAAGAATTAAAAGTTTAAAGAAATTCAAAGTTCTACTCAACTAAGTTTCTAAACAAACTACTCATAAAATCAAAGTTCAAACACGACAAAGTCTAAAAAAAATCTAGATTCTAAAACAAAGTACTAAAAGAAGTCTAAGTCTACTAAAACTGAAAAGTTAATGTTTAAAAATGTTTATTGAATCAAAGTGTTTACTAAATATTATCCAATAGAATCTCCACGCAAGTCAATAATAAAATACCGTAAGGTTTGCTTAGATGCTAAGTGCAAATAGTTTACACTAGATGGCGTTACTGGTTTTGAAATGAGCATGACTGCCGGAAATAAATTTAGAGTTTCTACAGAATTAAAAGCAAAATTACATTTAAATAAAGAAGGTAAACAAGTATAATAAGTAGTATAAGTTCTTGTATCTACATTAAATATTAAAAGTTAATTAAATGTTTACTTGCATTTAAAGAATAAAAGTTAAAAGTAAGCAAGTAAAAATAAAAGTTTATTTACGTGTTATTTACTCAGGTGTTACCTTGAACAACCTTGAATATACAAGAGAAATATATAAACAAAACAACAAGAATACTACAGGTAAATAAGTTACCTATTGGCAAACGATATTATATAAAAACTACAATGACAATTGATTTTAAGATTCAAAGCATTATGTTATAAAAAGTTATTCGATCACCCGCGGTTCTATCTTCGCGCTTGTATTTAAATTAAAATATTATTAATGTGCCCTTCACTAATTATCAGAAACAAAACCAACTGGAATCTATTGATATACCTACGTATATTAAGATTACAAAAAATATTATACACGAAAGACTCAACAAAAAAATCAATCAAGTGATTTCATTTATGTACGTGTTAATGAGTGTAGGTATAGTGTAGTAGTAATATTCGTTAAGTTATGGTAATAAAATGAGAACTAAATTCATCAGCTAGTGAAATCCTAATATCATAGAAACAAAGAAAGATCAAAGTCCACAACAAAATAATTTCATAAAAACATAACAGTCCTACTAAATGCACACATAAAACAACTGATAAGAACAACAAAGAATCCTACTGCACAAATCCAACAAAAAAAATCAAGGTTAAACAAAAGTCACCAAAAATTATTAACTCACGCGTAACTGCAAAAAGACTCGTTCGTTCCTCCTGTGAATTACACATAAGAAGAAATTCACGGCTTATATGCCGGATAAAACATACGAACAAAAAATATTAGGTTATGCAACAAG
Source organism: Hemithea aestivaria (assembly GCA_947507615.1). NCBI lineage: Eukaryota > Metazoa > Arthropoda > Insecta > Lepidoptera > Geometridae > Hemithea > Hemithea aestivaria. Next base: position 659,360 of record OX382332.1, read on the forward strand.
ACAATATTAACCTTCTTAAGGATTTCGGGTCTTTTTGGACCCATTTTTGCCTTAAAATACGGATAACTTTTAATGTATTAATTTTTATGATTTGTCACTTCGTGACTTTTATTATATTTTGAAACTCTACGTAAAAAGCGAAAAAAAAGTTTAAAATGTTTATATTTGAGTGAGTTAAAATGATATTTATTTTACGCTAACGGCTTTCGGGTCCAAAAGGACCCGGCCTTATAAAATATCATGATATATAACAAATTATTAATTATTATATATTTGTAATTATTATATAATTGTATTCTTTTACTTTCAATACTAAAATAGTTAGTTTTTAGATATTTGGGCACAAAAAACGAATTAATTCGTATGATTTTCTAATAATATCTAATATTTTATTATATCAATATGTTCCAAGAATTGAGTAAAATATATATTATATTATGAAAAATAAAGATCGTGTTTTGAATATATTAAGTTCTAAATACTTGATTTGATCAAAAATTTGAAATATACTTAGTATATTCCTTGAAATCATTTTATAAAGCTTTGCATATTTTTGATCATAAAATTATTTATCAAAATGTATAATATGGAAGAAATTTCAATCAAATCATATTTAAAATACAATTAAAAATTATTTAGTAATTAAAAAAAAACAAATTGTAAAAGAAATTCACATCATAATATATATGATTCTTTTTACACTCGTGTACTTTACATATACGCTCTATTTTAGCAAGAAAGGTATATTTTGCCATTATTATGTTTATTTTCATTTTATATATAAATAATATATTAATTATTAATATAAAATATAATTTTTTGAATATTTTTTTATTTATAAAACATTGAAAGTTCTTTTTTTTTCAAATTAAAAAAAATAAAAATAATTATACATATATGAATATTATTTTTATTATTATATAAGAAAATATTATATTAGTATAAAATCAATTCAAATAAACGAAATATTTAAAATTTATTTGCATTTTATTTGATTTTAAGTAATAAGTAAACTAAACCGTTTTATTTCTTCAAAATAACTCCAGATTCTCTAAAATAAAATAAAAAAAGTTTTTTTTTATTTAAAAAACTTATTTTACACGTTTTGAAATATTGACATGAAAAAATTATAAAACAATAATTTTTTTAAATAAAATGAATCAAAATTGTTCACGGGTCCAAATGGACCCAAAGTCCCATAACGTCACTGGGTTTGAAAGTCCTATGAAGGTTAAATAACAACAATCTGAAAAACAAGATTATTATGCCTTGGTTAATAAAACAAAACCACAAAACAGTGCGAGTTACGACTATAAGATATATCAGCCTAAATTAAATTCATTAAGCCGTATGCTGAAAAAAAACATTTCGTCAGCTAAAAATAAACATTCATAAAAAGTATTTACGAAGGTGATATGTACGATCCTGTGAATAAAAAATGACCTAGTCAACACAAGATAAATATCGAGTAAATGAAAATGAGGGTAGTTTCAAAACTATTTGAGTTATATAGTGTAAGACAGTATCTAAAGTTTTGCGAAGTTAAAGTTATGTCGTTTAATCTTAAACGGACTTACTGAAATAAAATTGTTATGAGTTTACAACAATTTAACAAAATACAAAGTTATTATAATTTCACACACAAAATAATTTTGTACCAAACGCTTCTCTCTAGGCTTCACGTTGGGTACGCCACTGTAGCAATTTAGGGTGTACTGACTAAAATTTCCGACTAGCAAAATTGTACACCAGCATGAGAGCCAGGGTCATGGATGGTTTCAGCCTAGAGAGGAGAAAGATCAGAAGAATTTAGAATAAGGGCGCCACTGATCTCCCTCCTACAAACGAGAAGCGGGGTTGGTACAAAATAAAAATCATTAACAAAGTTATATAGGTTATTTTATTCCTTGGTTCCACATCATTGGTTACAACAAAAAAACATGCATTAAATTATCTAAATAAATATGTAAGCAAGTTGAGGTACTGGTGAAATTAATTTATGGTACATACAATTCCGACTTATTACTAGCCGCTTAAACAAACTAGGATCTTATGGCGCGTGGCCTAAAATGGAACTAATTTAAGACAAAGGCCGTATTATGTTCATATGGTAAATTTACATGATATTAATATACAATAGGGTACCTAAGAATGGCTTAGGGCCCAAAAATAAAAAGGTACGTTACGATCGAAATTAAATTAGCAAATTAGGTTAAATAAAAAAGGTTATTTAAGTAAGTCCAGTATTATTTATCACACGTGGTGATGTCACAGGGAGCTGCTGATGGCCCTTCGACCGTGACCAGGAATCACCCACGTGGACAGAACAAAAGTTACAATAAATCTGTTAAAAATCTTGCGTTATCGGCAGAGATTATATGGGGGGAGTACTATATTCCTCACACGAATACTACAACAGGAGCCCAAGGGTCCTGCGGCACGCACGTGGCTGTACCACAAAATGGCGGCGACGGCGCGGCTTGAAAATCGGGAATTTAACCACGTAGAACGCAGCTGGGCAGCTACAGTAGCGCCACCCGCTGGAATATGCTCGGCGGCAGCCTCGCCTGCGACGGGCGGCGGCCGAAGCTTGAAGAGGGCGGAGCCCTAACCCGGGACCCTGTGAACAATTCACAGGTCTTAGGCCCGTTCCTATCAACCTACGGGAACATGGCGTTCCAGAGTAGAACAATCCTACCCACTCAAATAAAAAATAAACTCACCACTTAAAAGTGGGTATGCAGACACGTGTTCGCTCCGGCGGACGCGCGGGATGACCGGCACACGCAGCTCGGGTGTCGAAACAGTGCTATAGGAAAAGAACAAGATTAACATCAAGAAACCTCTAGAGATACCGACGTGGGAGGTCGGTCGGTGATAAAAAAAATTAACCGAGGTTACTCACCGGTGATTAAACACAACACTGATTTTACTATATTTCTATTAAAACTTTTACTGGAGGCTGGGGAACTTGTCCCTATAAAAGAATAAAACACTCATGGGCGAGGGAAACCTCGGCAGAGCCTAGGCCTTCCCCCGCCCTAACCGCGACTTCTTACTTGTGCTCTCGATGCGTAAAAAGAAAGAACAATGGGCGTGTTTTGCCTTATAAAGGATTTCATGGCGTCGTATGGCCTGGAGGGGAAAAAAACATGGACGGCTGGGCTACCAGCGCCTAAATCCAAATACTACTCAACAGACTTGACACGACTACCCTACTGTTTCAAAATATTAACCCGACTCGATAAGTAAAATATATCGAATCGGCCTTACATATGATCAACGGCGATTCCCTCACTATAAACCCTACCTGTAGTTGGTAGTGCCTACTATTTAATTGTTATTTATTGGAGAGGAAACCGATATGAACTGGTATTTAACTATTTTTAACAATTTTATTATTTTAGAATTTATTATCATTTATTTGTCTTGGGAGTTGGGAGATAAAAATTTCCTACCATTGAGTGGATTTTTATCTCCCTGGCAACTATTTATTTTTATTTGGCACATGATTTGCGCTTGTGACATTCATAAAAAAACCCTAAATGTCAGACTGACAAACAAAAGGTCGGACTGACAGATGACATTTTGACATCTGACAACTAACCTATTTATACATCCACCCTTTTTATTAAGATATTTTTATTTGTTTGTTTCAATTACGGAGGGTGAATGAAAAACTTAATTATTTACTTTAAAACATTGAAAATCTACAGTGAAAATATGCTAATATGATGTGGTATGTGTGTGAAGGTAAAATTAACATTATTTTTCTAGGACCTAGTAGCTTATATTGCTACAACCTACTGTGTCCTCTACACTGTATACTAGAAGCAGGTGCGACGCCGTGTCAGCGCGGGCCATCGTCCGCTTCTTTATTGGGAGGCTCTCCATCATCATCCCTGAATATGTGATTTGAATCTATTATTGTCTTCTATTCTTTGCTACATTTAGACATTTTTATTATTATTTTAGATATTTTTGTTATTCATTGTATCTTTTCATTTTGACTGATAAATAGGACGAGTTGTACAATGAAAATAGAATTAATTGTGATTTTCTTCAACTCGTCCCATTTGGGCCCTAGGCTTGTAGGTTGGCCTACTCGTGTAGGGAATCACTTATATTTTACTACTAATTGAATTGTTTTTTGAAATCATTATTTGAGTATAATCTAAATATACCTAGTCAGGTCATAAGTATTGTCACACAGTAAAAACTTTTCTTTTAGAATGCTGGCCACAAAAAAGTTTATTGAATTCGAATTTCGAATTGTTCGTGAAAATAAAAATGTATACTTTTTAGAATTTTACTCATTTTTAAATATGGAGTGGACGCTTAAAGAAGACCGTGTTGCAGTTATTGCGTTGCATCGTTGCGGTTACGCGCCAATTCAAATTTTTGACATAGTGAAAAATTTGAATATAACCAAAAGATTCGTTTATCGTACCATCAAACGATACAATGAAGACTCTAGTGTAGATGACAGGTCAAGAAGTGGTCGCCCTCGGTCTGTTAGGACTCCAGCAGTGATAAAAGCTGTGAAGGCGCGAATTCAAAGAAATCCCAAACGTAAGCAGAAACTGTTGGCCCTTCAGATAGGGTTAAGCAGAACCACGGTGAAAAGGGTGTTAAATGAAGACTTAGGGCTTCGGGCATATCGAAGAAAAACAGGACATCGTTTAAATGCTCGTCTAATGGACCTGAGACTGAAGAGATGCCGCGCTTTGTTGAAGCGGTACGCGAGAAAAAAATATCGAGAAATTCTTTTTTCGGATGAAAAAATTTTTACCGTAGAAGAGAGCTACAACAAACAAAATGATAAGGTGTACGCACACAGTAGTCAAGAAGCGAGCAACCGTATTCCGCGTGTCCAACGAGGTCATTTTCCATCCTCGCTCATGGTATGGTTGGGAGTTTCTTATTGGGGCTTAACAGAGGTACATTTTTGTGAGAAAGGTGTAAAAACGAATGCAGTTTTGTATCAAAATACAGTCCTGACGAACCTTGTGGAACCTGTTTCTCATACCATGTTCAATAACAGGCACTGGGTATTCCAACAAGATTCGGCGCCAGCTCACAGAGCGAAGAGCACACAAGACTGGCTGGCGGCGCGTGAAATCGACTTCATCCGGCACGAAGACTGGCCCTCCTCCAGTCCAGATTTGAGTCCGTTAGATTACAAGATATGGCAACACTTGGAGGAAAAGGCGTGCTCAAAGCCTCATTCCAATTTGGAGTCACTCAAGACATCCTTGATTAAGGCAGCAGCCGATATTGACATGGACCTCGTTCGTGCTGCGATAGACGACTGGCCGCGTGATTGAAGGCCTGTATTCAAAATCACGGAGGTCATTTTGAATAAACTTTATTGTCATAAGAATCTATGTTTTGTTAAGTTCATTTTGGTATATAAATGGTTACATAATAAATAAACTTGTTCCAATAATTTTATATTAAACATGTGACAGAATTTATGACCTGACTAGGTATATAAAAAGAAAGAGTGACTGATTGACTATATACGCACAGCCCAAACCGCTGGACGGATTGAGTTGAAATTTGGCATACAGGTTGGCTTTAAGGCGTAAACATCCGCTAAGAAAGGATTGCGCCATGCGGGCAAAGCCACGAGCAAAAGCTAGTAATAATATAATAAGCCCTGGCACTTGAGTGTTTGAGCCCATTTTCTAAAGATAGACCAACAGATACACTCCGATAATTGTCACCCATTACATTTATAGCAAAAGCTGATGCTGAAATGGAATCTGCGTGTGCTTTTTGACTCCGTGTACGCCTATTAAAGGCCTGGGGTTGGCCCGTGTTTAAGACCGACATAATTGAGATTTATATTCCAACAGAACAGCGTAAATAGGTTAACTCGTGCTATTGAAGTAGAAATCGCAAATAATAATAAAAATAATTGGGGTTTATACTCCAACAGAACAGGTTACCCTACTTACACTGTCAGAGTCAATCCACAATTTATAGGTTGTGTGTCTAACCTATAGGTTGCAGTTTCAGGTCGCCGAGATTCCTACAAGGCCTGCAAAATGACCTCTGCAACTGCCTCCTACATATCTTATAGGAAACAGCCGGGACTCACAGTTTTACGTGCCTACCGAAACACGGTAGCGTCCAGGGAAAATCTTTGCCACACTGAGATTTGAACCCAGGATCTCCGGCTTACAAGCCGGGCCAACGACCACTATGCTACGGACGCTACGCAGTAGTGAAACACTGAAAACAATTTTTTTTTGCGCTACAAAGTGCGCGCGGGTCCACTAGTCTACATAAAATTAAAAATTTCAAAGTTTTTGCAACCCCTAAGCGTCATCGCCATGCATAATACAAAACAAGACATCGTAATATTCAAGGAAACCCGCAGCAATCTGCACGTAGAGTCCGTGACCCGGCACGAGCGGCCGACACAACGCCTCGCTATGATATTCTACTTATTCTAAAGGCAGGAAGCGCCTGCAACAGTCGCGCTGTATACAGGGTGACTTCAATGAATGAATTGTTATTCTAGAGTAAGCTTCTCTGCACAATCTGTCCTGGCATGAAAAGTACTGGTATTCTATTTATTAGTTGTCTAGGTACTTTTTGACAAAATACAGTATAAAATATAACATTTTAAACTCATTAATTTATATTAGTCGAGATTTATCGCGTAGATATACAAATACAAATATATTTATTTTCCATAAGAACACACTACAAAATCATTTCTAATGGACCCCACAATAGGTCAAGCCTGTCTCGTGGGGTCCCTATAACCGAGTTTACAAAACATGCAATTAAGAACTGTTTTAAAAATTTACAATTAGTGCCTAAAATATATAGGTATATTATTATATAATTGTTACAAAAACGGTAGAATAATAAATGTAAAAGTAACGTAGGTAGTAGTATACTGGAGCATCAAAAAGTAAAGTAAAGTAAAGTAAATTTTTTTATTGACATAAAATTACATGTACATATTATGTGAATCCATAGGTCCCCAAACTAGTCAAAACTGTGTTTTGGGGACCAGTGGCTTCTCCCATACAGTGGCTCTTAATAAAATTATGTCATTAACAATATGAGGTATTTATAAGCAAAATCTAATATAACCTATCAGAATATTGAACTTACTATTATATAATATATGTTACTAAATAGAACATAGGTATATATTCATTATCTTACAAAGTATATTTAAGTTTAAGTTTAAGAGAATAATAAATAATAATTTTGAACCTGCAGCAGTGGGTGTGATGTGTGTGTGTGCGTGTGTGTGTGTGTGTGTGTGTGTGTGTGTGTGTGTGTGTGTGTGTGTATTACTGTCATAGATGTAAATTATTTAACATACTTTCAATACCTTCATAGTCATATTCTTTTAACCAAGAAATAATAGTCGTTTGAATTGTCCTTCGATTAGCGTTCCGTATTTTATACTTCATATTAAGCTTGTTGTACAAGTGTGGAGTGATAATGGAGTAATGTTTAGATGCAAAAGCATGATGTACTCTAGGGACTGTAACGCGGTCAATTCTTTTAGTATTAGTTGGTAATGTTTGAACAGTGTCTTTATGATAGCGGCGGATGCTTTCATAAATAAAGAGTTTTCTGACGCTAAGGACGTTTGCTTTTTCATACACTGATGTTGTAGAGTGCCTAAAAGGTAAACGTAGAAGTACCTTTAGTACAGCACGTTGAGCACGCTCCACCATTATAAGATAGGTTTTAGCTGCACTTCCCCAAGCAGTTACGCAGTACCTAATAAGACATTCGCAGAGCGCTTTGTAAATGTTAATGGTCAAACCCGTATCTGCAACCTCTCGCAGGTTTTTGAATGCAAAAATGAGCTTTCTAATTCTTGAGGATAGAATGTCGATGTGAGTACCCCAATTTAATTTTTTATCGATCATCACTCCTAAATATTTGATCGTATTCACTTGCGACAAAACTGCGCAAGTACATTGTGTTGGACGTGGGTGACTTCGATTACACGGATATGTATGAATTTTGATTTGTATGTTATTGAGTTCAAAATCTTTTCTCGTCGACTTACCGAAGCAGATATATTTGGTCTTATTGGTATTGAGAGAGAGTAGACTATTTTCAAGCCACTTCGTTACATCTGCCAGACAATTTTCTGCCAGTTCTGTCAGAGTTCCCCACGTCTGTTCGTGTAGAATCAGCACTGTGTCGTCTGCGAACATGTGCATGTCTAACCCAGGCGATTCCACACAGCTGTTTAGTGAATTAATATAGATGAGGAAAAGCGCCGGACCGAGCGTACTTCCTTGCGGGACTCCGTAGGTGCAAATAGAATTGGCACTTTCGTCCTCCTCAACCCTCACTCGTTGCGATCTCCCAGTCAAATAGTCAGAAAACCATTCCAAGACAGTTCCTCTAATTCCAGTGTTCTCTAGTCTCGTCAGTAAGATTGGAATTGAGACGGTATCAAATGCTTTCTGGAGATCCAGAAATATTGCCAAACATTTATGTCCTTTGTCTAAGTAATTAGTTACCAGAGTCGAAAGCATCAGAACGGCGTCTTCTGTAGAACGTGCTTCTCTAAAACCATATTGATTTTTGCTAAGTAACGTGTTCTTTTCTAGAAACTTCATGAGGCGCTTTTTAACTAGTTTTTCCAAAATTTTGGATAGAGTTGAGAGAAGGGAAATAGGACGATAGTTTGAGGGAGAAGATTTATCACCATCCTTATAAATAGGACGTACAATTGCTTTTTTAAAAGTGGTGGGAAATGTGCCGGTTTCGAAACTTAAATTACATGTAAATGAAATTGGCACCGCTAGATAATCGACAAATTGTTTCAATAATTTTGCTGTTATTTTGTCCCACCCAGGTGCACCGTTAGATTTTAAAGTAAAAATAGTACTCTTGACTTCACCTGGATCCGTAGGAAGAAGACACATTGAATTAACCGGGGAGTTTATGTCTTTTGCTTTGGAAGCCAAAGTCCGTTCTGATGTTTTCATCTCTGTAAGAGTTTTATTAGCTAGTGTTTCACCAATGGAAGTAAAAAATGAATTAACTACATTCAGAGATTCGGTTGGATTATCTCTTAGGTTTAACAAATCGCTAGGTGACGTTTTTTTGCTTTTAAAGTTACAAATTTCCTTAATTACATTCCATGTTTCCTTAATGTTTCCTTGACTTTCGATTAATTTGTTTTTATAGTATGCCCTCTTTAAGTCTTTAATTATTTTGTTGCAAATATTTCTATAGTTGTTATATTTTTGTTTAAGTATTAGGTTATTTGGATCTTTTTTGGTTTTTATATGTAATTTGTCTCTTTTTCTTATTGATCTAACAACACTTCTGGTAATCCACGGTTTAATTGGAGTATTTCTTTTCGCCATTACCTTTGAGATCGTATTAGAATTAAATATACTAAGAAGTCTAGTCGTCAATAATTCAGCTGCAAGATTAGCATCACGAAATTCGAATAAATCATTCCAATTTTCATTCGTCAGTGCATCTTTTATGCCTTCATAATTAACTATAATTTTATTATGTGTAATCTTAGTTTTTAGAATATTAGAATTATTAACGTGGAGTAGTATTGGAGAATGGTCTGTAAGTTGTTGTTCAAATACAATAGCTTTGCATTTGCCGGTAGTTTTAACCATAAAATGGTCAATGCATGTAGTCACTCTTGTAGGGCTATATATACATTGTTGAAGTCCATGCATTGCTATTAAGTTTAGATAATCTTGCGCTGACGTTGAGAGATTTTCCTGAAGGGTGTCAATGTTGATATCTCCTGTAAAAATGATATTGCTCGTGTTGGTATTGCTCAGTATATAATCTAAAGATTCGAGATATCTATTTACATTGCGAAAACTCGGCGAACGGTATGAACATATAATTGTGTAGTTTGGTGAAAGGTTAATTATGAGGCAATTACCATCGTTAAAATTGGGTTCATAGGATGATGATTTGATCTCACTTCGCACGTATGCCACAACACCATCATTTTGGTTTAAACTGTTTTTAGTCCAGTAAATATTATAATTTTCAAGGTCAGGAGGTGTTATTTTATTATTGATCCAACATTCGGTTAAAACAAACATGTCAACAATAATATCTAAACTCGATACAAATGCAACAAAAAAATCAAAATTGCAGTTTATACTGCGTATATTTACAGTTAGTATGGAGAATGCATTCAAGCCTGAGTCCATACCTAGTACTTGTTTGCAGTGTCTAGAGTCACTCAGATGAATACATTCTATTTTATCTGTGTTGTCTACTTCTGAGCAGATAAAAGAATTATCATCCATAGTAATTTAGAATATGGTTACTATGGCTCATGAACGCATGTAACATCGATTTTACAACGTAGTTTATTGAAAACATTTTATTCAATTGTGTAATGTGATATTCACGCAGGGCTATAATATAATATGTTGTGATTGTCGCTATATTATACTTAAGAATGGAATGCATTTTTGAAGGTAGTGTAATTAGTATGTGTGTTTGTGTATAGTATGTAAGTGAGTGTTGTTTGCTTTCCGGCAGGCTATTATTTGTTTTATAATATATGGTTACAATGATGAGTATAATGATATAAAAAAATATTTGCATCATATTTAGGCCAAAACATAAATAGTTAGTCGCGTAGCTTACATGAAGATAAAAACAATTACCGAGTAGAGAATGTATATCAACAGTGAGTCATTTACTACGGATTTCTTCAAGATCGCTTTCTTTGTTGATTTTTATTAACGGCTTACCATCGGCTCTTCTTAAATAAACTCGGCCTCTTGAAGTCCAGCAATACTTAAAGTTGTTCGTTTTCGCAAATTCTCTGGTTAAGAAAAATAGCTTTTTAATTTGCGCCGTGAGACTCTCCGACACGAATATAGGTTTAGGAGGGCCGTCGATTTTCAAGTTTGAGGTATTTAATTTATCAGTCTGATATTTTCTATTATAAGCCTTAACAGACCCAATTATCTTCTCCTTAGTAATCACGCTCGTTAAATCAGCCACTATTGGCTGATTTTCCTCTTTTTTTGTATTAATGCGATATACGTCGCGGACCTGAGAGCTCTCAAGAGGAACATTGACCGCTATTCCCACTAGTTTGACAATGTTAAGCAGATCTTCCTTGGTTTCACCTAATTTTTTTGGAACGTTACGCAACTCTATGCTCGAAGATCGCGCGTTTCGCTCCAAATTATCTATCTTAACCTCTAGTTCTTGAATATATCGACGGTCTTGATTTTTTTCCTGCTCGAGTTTGCTAATTTTAGAGAGCATTTCATCATATTTCTGGCTTAATAAGTCAATCGAAGAGGAGATGTCCCTGTTCTGGTCTGTGTGGGTTTGGATGCCGCACTGCACCTTATTCATGAGGGCGGAAAACTTATTGTTTTGCTCATTCATAAGAGATGCAAATTTTTCATCTTGTTCCTTTTGAAGCTTTGAGAACATATCCAAAACCGTGTCCAAAATTGCCTCTTCAGTATCACGCTTCCGCTTATTACGTGCGATATTCGGTTCGCTAGACCCATGTTCCCGCGACACAGATGGCACTGGTAGTGTAGCACTCGGCGAAGTGTTGCTTATCTCTGTGTCTGATTTGCAGTGCGTAAGCGTCTTTATTTCTGCAGAACCTGTCTCCAAGCGTCCTCGGGCCGCTCCTCGCTTTTGTGACATCTTTGAGGAGCGTAGCTACTAGGCTGGTATGACTAGCGAGACGGTGGACGGTGACGTACGCTCTATGCGCAACAGGTTACGAGCGCACACAGTCGCACTAAGCGCGCACGGAAGTATTAAGCGCAACAGGTAACGCGCGCACACAGCTGCACTATGCGCAACAGATCCCTGCACACCGAAGCAGTTATAAGCCACAAGTTACGCGCGCACACAGCTGCACCATACTCTGTTGCGCTCGCGCACACGTAGCCCGCGCAGCGCCCGCAGCGCGTGTGAGTGCAATAGCAGATGTTTCACTCACCGGGCGGCACACATGAACGCAGTCGCGGTGACACAGTCGCCGAGTCGCAGTGACGTAATCGCAGCGACGAGTGACGAGCAGCAGCGCGTCAGTTGATCTCCTTATACTTTATGCTCTCCTATTTTTTCATTTAGATTTATTAACACAAAATTGGTTTAAATATTAAATTTGACGAGGGGGGGCAGTTTAAAAATACGTCTGCACCGCGCAGGGGTCCGGGGGAGAAGGTCTTAGGGAGAAAGCTTAATGCTGGCTAAAGCTTAATATTTAATGCTAGTTTTACAAAAACATTATAAAACCAACCTCGACGTTTCAGATCTGTTACAAGATCCGTGGTCACGAACAGACTGAAGAGGCGTCGGTCCTGCGCCGGCGAAACGAGATTTAAATCTACCCTCACTCAGTCAAAACTAGCATTAAATATCCACGCGATAAGTCCCGACTAATATAAATTAACAAAAATCAGAATGATTGACGCCAGATTCTATCCCTTTTATTATTCTCCATCGTCATCCGTAGCTCTTTGCTGGGTATACGCCTGTTTCATGTTATGTAAATTGAGTAATTAAGACAAAAAAAAATTGGAAATTACTGGGCTGAAGAGTCTTACATATTATGACTCTCAAGTAAGAAGCGTTGGTGCAGTGCACCTAGAATTTCACCTCTGTAAAATACTGAGTAGAAATGTACTAATAATTTGTTATCTCTTAACATCGGGAGAGCGTCTTGCTCGTCTTCTTACTTTTTGTATAAAAAAATATATTTTGACTGCGGAAGTAAAATATTTGTTCCTGTCACCCTGTATAAAGTGCGGGATAGAGTAGGTGGCTGTAGGCGTGGATTGTAGCCGGAGTCGGCATTAGATCGATTATCATCGGATCACGTAGCTCTGAGACTTTGTATACCTGACTATGAGGCGGTGCGAGGTGGAAGCTTGCAGCGTTTTATTTTCAATTTATTAACTAACTAACTAAGATGGCACAGCGACCCAAATTGAGTCTTGACCTCCGACACAAGAAGACGCCACGCCTGTCTGCCCTGCACTGTTCCCAACACTCAGCTTGGAGCGCTCTCAGGTCTTTCATAACTTCGTCCTTCCAGCGGCACTTTGGACGCCCCACCGGCCGCTTGCCGGTTTCAATTTATTATATCTTCTTCTTTTTAAATATATAAAAGGAAAGAGTGTCTGATTGATTGACGGACTGATCTATCAACGCACAGGCCAAACCGCTTAACGGATCGAGTTGAAATTTGGAACACAGATAGGTTTGATGACGTAAACCTCCACTAAGAAAGGATTTTGCCATGCGGGTAAAGCCGCGAGCATAAGCTAGTACAATATATGAGCTTCCGCCCGCGGTATTTCCGTTGAGCTACATGGGACTCTTCAAACGGCAAGTATACAAAGTCTTGAAAGGTAGGCAACGTATCAGCGGTACCCCTGGTATTGCAGGTATCCATAGGCGACGGTAACCACTCACCATCAGGTGGACCGTCTGCTTGTTTGTCACCTATTACATAAAAAAATGTCAACAAAATATTATGATGTACAATATATATGTTATGGTTAAAGCATGAAGTGTGGCTATGTGGCTTAGGTTTACCGGTTAAACCTAGGTGTAGCCAGCACACTGTTGGTTAAAGTTAGGTGTGAATAAAATCTTTGAAAGAAAAAATCTTGTTTATACAATGAAGTGCAGGGCAGTTCCGACATTAGTACCTAACTTAGGTTTAGAGCGTACAATGTGCGAAGCGAGCGAGTGAAACGAGCGTGCTGCGGCTGCCTGATGCAACTTCCCCTTATTCCAGAGTTAATTATATGATGGACTGGTTTGTCATGTAAAAATTTACAATTTTCATTTCACAAGATTTCGATAAATACCCGAGAGTATCTAAAAACAATCGTTTCTTATTCTTTAGACCAAACAATAATCTTATACACTTCCTAGAAACTCTACAAAGCCAAGGTTTTCCGGAATCAATAATATTTGTCTGGTGATATTTTTATAGGGTAAAAATACCTATTCTCTTTGAAAAACCTTAAAATATACTAGCCCAGCGGTTTTACCCGCTTTACTGTAGTCTATGTATTATTCCAGGGTCTAAAAATAATAATTGGGGTTTATAATCAAACAGAACGGGTTACAAATTTAATAGTTAGGTAAACAGTTATTTTTAAGTATATAAAAAATACCTCAAACGAAAACCGTGAATTTTCACAGAAAATATTGCGCTTAAATCGCTAATGAATGACCTTGGTAGGTCTTAGAACGGCCTTAGAACCAATGTTTTGATATACCAATAACCCTGTATACAAAAAATCGTATAACACCTAGCCTCCAAATATACTCGCAATCACAAATGTATGTTGATTTTCCAATATTTAATCAAATTATCACACTCGAATTGTTTGATCCTCAATTCAAGCTTGACTGAGCTTGTTATCTGTCTTGGATTAATTTAATCTAAACTATTACTAATTTTGAACCAAGCTACGTATTGATTACGTTGGGTTTTGAGGTATAATATGTTGCTGAGTTTCTGATGAGCTAAACGGTAAATGTTGAGATGTATTGTATCTATTAATGTACGTAATGATATTATGTCGCTTTGAATGTCACATAATGTGTATCTTTGTCAAACCAATGTTATTTTTAAATGTTTTAGTTTTTAACCCCCGATGCAAAAACTACAGGGTGTTATAAGTTTGACGTATCTCTCTGTCTGTGGCATCGTAGCTCACGAACTGATGAACGGATTTTGAGCTAGTTTTTTTGTTTGAAAGTAGAGTTAGTCGATAGTGTTCTTATCTACCTATGTTTGGTGGAAATCGGTCCTAGATGCTGCCGCTACAGAATGGCGGATTACTTATTTTTTCATAACCCCCTCAATATGGGTATCAAATGAAAGGGCTTAACTAGTAAAACACAACGCACTATGATAAATTTAAAATCCAAGATGGCCGCAACCAGAAAAAGGCACAAAGTAAATTACATACTGAGTTGGGGTTTTTTTTTTAATTTTTCATTTAACTGACTTGTTTTAGTTAGTTAAAATTACTGGGCTGAACAGTTTAATCATCTTATGACTCCTAAATACTGGTGTTAGGCCTCAGCCGTGGTTAGTGGTCGTTATGGCCGTGTTCCGGCATGATGTTCAGTGAAACTAGGAACGGATTTATCATCTCTTCTTCGTAGGAGCAAAATATAATAATACTAGCTGACCCGCGCGCACTTCGTTGCGCGTGACAGTCAATTAATAAAGCGAAAATTTGGTGCTGCCATTTAGTCTGCGATGTTTGTTTTGAGACTGCGATTGTATTTCCATCCCCGCGATTTTGTGAGTGTAAAATAGGTATAAAATAGGCCTTTTAAAACCATGGCTTTTACAATAATTGCTCCCGCTCTGGGTAGTGAAGAATATCGAGCTGGGTATTTCTACGCAGTTTTGTTTCGCTACCGTAAAAAACAATTCAATGTCCTTTCCCGGAACTCAAAACTACTCGTATCTCCATACTAAATTACAACTAAATCGGTTTTGCGGTTGTTGAAACCCTCTACAAACATTCACGCCTCTTTTCAGGAATTAAAACTATTTGTCGTCCTTTCCTGGTAACTTTTTAACTTAACTTATTGTGTGTAATCTTACTAATATTATAAACGTGAAAGTTTGTAAGAATGAATGTCTGGATGGATGTTTGTTACTCTTTCAGGCCTAAACGGGTGGACCGATTGAGCTGAAATTTTGAATAGAGATAGCTTAGACCCTGGAATAACACATAGGCTATATAAGTACTGCGGGTAAAACCGCTGAGCGCAGCTAGTGTACCATATTTTTATTATTATTTGTTCCCTATTTCTCACACTACCCTTTCCGCAACCTTTCCCGCGACTCAAATCAATTCCGTGGTTCGTGAATTCCCAATAAAACTCTGACCCTCCTTTCCTAATACTGGTTCTCACTAAAAATTAATTTCTGACATAAAAAAAACAATTCATTAACAGAACCTCAACTATCGTTAATCGGTTTAGCGGTTACTGATTTCCATGAAAACGATTTTCGAAAATAAATTCCGTTCTTGTGGGAAATTCACAAAACCCCTTCTTATCGGTCGCCTATGTTATATAAAGCAGCTAAAACAAAGATGCGGTTACCGATTTCCTACACAAAAAAATGACCCACTTTCCTCCCCTTAAAGGTTGATTTATGGAATAAAAAGTATCCTATATCATTTTCTATGACTCAATCTACTATGTATCCTATGTATCAAATTTTAATTTAATAGGGTCAGCGATTCTAAATTTCCCCATACAAACTTTGACCCCGATTTACACCACCCCTTAAAATCAAATTTCTATCAAAAAAAAAAATAATTTTCCTAAATACAACTCAAGTAATAATCGTAGTAGTCGTGGCAGTAGTAGTCGTTTTACAAAATTTCAGGTCAATCGGTTCAGCGGTTACGGATTTGCATACAAAGGTTTTTTTGGAAAAAATTCCTGTGCCCGTGGAAATTTCGCAAAATCCCATTTTATCGGTCGCTTACCTAAAGAATACGCTGTCCAAATTTCAGCTAAAACAAAGAAGCGGTTAACGATTTCTTACACAAACTTGCAACCCCCCTTTCCTCTCCCTCATTAAGGTTGATTTCTGGGATGAAAAGTATCCCAGATCATGTTAAGACTCAATCTACCTCTGTACCAAATTTTATGATTTTATACTCACAACCACTTTCCTCATGAAGATGGATAGAGGTATTAAACTGAATTTCATATCGAATACATACCTACTCAGATTTATAATACCTTTAAACTGTAATAAAATCAAACCTCTATGTTAACGCAATAAATTAATAAAATTAATAAATATTTCAGGACATTTCATACAGCGCCAAAATCAAAATAAACAACAATTTTAGCAGCATTTTTAAACTTGAAACTACTTTCAAGTTTCAAGGGTATCAAAACCTACACGGTACTCCCGTGAGCTTAGAATTTTGAAATTTTGTATATACCTACGGGTTTGTACGGAACCCTCGGTGCTCGAGTCCTACTCGTACTTGACCGGTTTTTTTTTTCACTACCACAGGAAACAATCCTGTGTCCTTTCCTGGAATTCAAAATATCTCCATACTAAATTACAGCTAAATCAATTTATTGGTTTTATTGGTTTATTGGTTGGTTGCCTTATAAAATTCCACCGTCCTTTTTCCGGAATTAAAACTATCTGTTGTCCTTTCCCGATAACTTTCAACTATCTATATTGGGAATTTAGGCTAAATTGGTTACTCATTTTTCACACTATCTTTTCCGCGACTTAAATTAATTCCGTGGTTCCTGAATTTCCATAAAACTCTTCAAGTATTTTATAATTTTATTAAAGGAAAATGAATTTCTTAGGAAATATTAAGTGTTAAATTTCTAAGTGTAGTTATAAAATTTCAGGTGTCTAATGTCTAATAATAATATTGACTGTTGACCGCCCTTTCGCATAATACTACAAAATGGCGAAAAAGTCTAGTTTCTTAAGTTTAAAAGTCACCCGATCATGAAAACAAATCGCTTGCGAGTTTTAACGACGAACAGCGCCATCTAGTTTCATAATGGGTAAAATAGTGGCACATCGGAAAAGAGTTTGAATTTTTTGTGTGTTCTTTATATAACATGTTTTTGAGCGTTAAAAACTATTCATAATCAATATATAAATGTGCTTTTTGGAGTAAAACTACATACATCTATATCAAATAGGCTAATCTATACTAATTTCCTATACAAAATTTGACTTCCATTCTAAGGCCAACTTCAGGGTTAAAAACTGTCCCATATCCTTTTTAGAGGCTCAATCTACTATATCTAAACCAAATTTTAGCTTAATAGGGTCATTTCCCATTCAAACTTTGACCTCCTTTATCCCGCCTTAGAGGTTGATTTTTGGGATAAAAAGTATACCATACAATTTTTTAGGACTCAATCTACCTCTGTACCAAATTTCAGCTCAATAGGGTCAGCGGTTCTAAATTTTCCATACAAACTTCGACCCCCCTTTACCCCCCCTTAAATGCTAATTTCTGACATAAAAACTATTCAGTGTTCCTAAACACCGTCCCAACAATCGTTTTACAAAATTTCAGCTCAATCGGGTCAGCAGTTACGGAGTTGCATACAAACGTTTTTCGGGAATAATTCCTGTTCCTGAGGGAATTATAAAAAAACGCTTCTTATTGCACGATGAAATCTTCTTAAAAATACGCTGTCCAAATTTCAGCTCAATCCGTCCAGCCGTTTGGGCTGTGCGTTGATAGAACAAAAGTGTATTAACGATTTTATATAATAGACTAGCTGCCCGCGCGCACTTCGTTGCGCGTGACAGTCAATTAATAAAGCGAAATTTGGTGCTGCCATTAGGTCTATGATTGTATTTCCATCCCCACGACTTTGTGAGCGTAAAAGTGGATATTTTCTCTGTGGCGTAAAATAAGTATAGACCAGTTTAAACTATGGCTATAATACTCCCGCGTAGTGAAGGCGCTGTGGGTAGTGAAGAACATCGGGCTGGATATTTCTATGCAGTTTTGTTTCGCTACCGTAGGAACCAATCCTATGTCCGATGTCCTATCCCAGAGGTCAAACTATCTCGGTTTAGCGGTTGTTGATTACCTTCACAAATTTTTACGCTTCTTTTCAGTAATTAAAACTATTTGTGGTCCTTTCCCGGTAACCGTTTAACTTATCTCTACTGCTGTAATGTACCTAAGCTAAATTATTATTACTAATTTCTCACACTATTGTTCCTACGACTCAAATCAATTCCGTGGTTCCCCCCCCCCCCCCCTCTTTTAATACTGATTCTCCCTAAAATTAATTTTGACAAAGGTTTTTACCTTTAATGAACAAAACTAAACTATTACTTAACAAAAATTCAGCTCTTTTTTGGTTCAGCGATTACTGATTTCCATGCAAATTTCCGTTCTCGTGAGAATTTCACTTACATAAAGAATACGTGGACCAAATTTTAGACAAAGAAGAGGTTACGGATTTCCTTCACAAACTGCACCCCGCCTCCTCCCTTTAAAGGTTGATTTCTGGGATAAAAAGTATCCCATATCATTTTTGATTGGCAAATAAACGATTTGATTGATTGATTTTTAGACTCAATCCACCTTTGTATCAAATTTTAGCTCAATAGAGTCAGCGGATCTAATTTTCCATACAAACTTTGAACCCCCCTTACCCCCGAACCCCCCTAAAAATTAACTTCTGTCAAAAAAATATTCAATGTTCCTAAACAAAACTCTCGATCTCACAATCGTTTTACAAATTTTCAGCTCAATAGGTTCAGCGGTTACGGATTTGCATACAAACGTTTTTTGGGAATATTTCCCGTTCCCGTGGGAATTTCGCAAAGTCCCTCCATATCGGTCGCTTAAGTTACCTAAAGAACACAATGTCCAAATTCAAATTTCAGCTAAAACAAAAAAGCTGTTAACGATTTATTACACAAACTTGAACCCCCCCTTTCCTCCCCTTGAAAGTTGATTTCTGGGATAACAAGTATCCCATATCATTTTTTAAAAATTAGTCTACCCCTGTACCAAATTTTAGCTCAATAGAGTCAGCGTTTCTAAATTTCCCATACGAACTTTGAACCCCCTTTACCACCCCCTTAAAAGTTAATTTATGACATAACAACTATGCAGTGTTCCTAAACACACTTCAAGCAATCGTTTTACAAAATTTCAGCTCGATCGGTTCAGCAGTTACGGATTTGCAAACAAAGGTTTTTCTGGAATAATTCCTGTTCCCGAAGGAATTTCAAAAAATCACTTCTAATTGCACGATGAAATCTTCCAAGGAATACGCTGTCCAAATTTCAGCTTTAAAAGATGGCTGGTACTGATTTTCTACTCAAACTTCTACCCCTCCCCTCTTCCCCCTTCAAGGTTGATTTCTGGGATAAAAAGTATCTCATATAATTTTTTAGGGCTCAATCTACCTCTGTACCAAAGTTTAGCTCAGTAGGGTCAGCGGTTTTAAATTTCTCATACAAACTTTGACCCCCCTTTACCCCCCCTTTTAAGAACATTTCTGAGATAAAAACTATTCAATGTTCCTAAACACAATCCAAACAATTGTTTTACAAATTTTCAGCTCAATCGGTCCAGCGGTTACGAATTTGCATACAAACGTTTTTCGGGAATAATTCCCGTTCCCGGGGGAATTTTGCAAAAATCCATTTTTATAGGTCGTCTACGTTAGCTATAAAACACGCTATCCAAATTTCAGCTTAAACAATAAAGCGGTTAACGATTTCATTCACAAACTTTGACCCCCCTTTATCCCGCCTTTGAGGTTGATTTCTGGAAGAAAAAGTATCTTTTATCATTTTTTAGGACTCAGTCTACCCCTGTACCTAATTTAAGCTCAATAGGGCCAGCGGTTCTTAATTTCCCATACAAACTTCGCCCCCCCTTTACCCCCCCTTAAAAGTAAATTTCTGACATAAAAGCTATTTGATGTTTCTAATTACAATCCCAACAATCGTTTTACAAAATTTCAGCACAATCGGTTCAGCGGTTACAGATTTGCATACATTCGTTTTTCGGGAATAATTCCTGTTCCTGAGGGAATTTCAAAAAATCGCTTCTTATTGCACGATGAAATCTTTCAAGGAATACGCAGTCCAAATTTCAGCTCAATCCGTTCAGCCGTTTGGGCTGTGCGTTGATAGAACAAAAGTGTATTAACGATTTTATATAATAGATTATTTAATAAAATAATTAATGACGGAGTGACGATGTACTCTGATCGACTATGTGGCTGATCTGTGGATTGGCATGTTCCAATACAGAAAATTAAAGTTCTTTATATATTTTTTAATCACATGGTAAACATCTTTTAACGGGGGCTGGCAAACATACCAGCAACACGTCAACCCATTGGGATCTATTGTATGAAACATACAACAATATTATGAAATTCTTGCTTTAATAATAAAAAACAGTGACGTCATAATAATATATTACACTCAAAGCTCTCACAAGTTACCACTTTGATAAAACAATTTTTGTCAACAAAAAACGAGGGCGGGGAAATGTTTAATATCGGCGCTACCTTTGACTAAGAAACCGTATAGAATGCCTTCATTTCAAAACTTACTTTGTTTCGCATGTTTTCTTACAAATGCGAACATATTGCGTTCACAAAGGAGATGTGAAAAAAATCCTCGATAACTTTGCTTTAACACGAAAATGTATTTTGGATCGTAGATTAAAGTGAAAAGGGAAGAGACGGTACGCGCTATCGTTGCTATAACCAAACTAAAACCTTCTGCACTATTTTATAGTTATTCTTACGCACATCAAGTAGACTGTTTTTCATGAAAGTAGTCCTCTAGACGGGGCACTACTATCGCGCGTTTCAAAGTTACAATATCTATAGATTTATCAGTCCTCATAATTATTTCTCGTATATAATTTATCAATTAAATAGGTATTTACTTTATTTAACAAATAAAAATAGTTGAGGACATGAAGTACAGTACTCATTGGTTTAAATTGAATTTAGTTCCGCAAAATTCCATGGAACTTCACTCGTGAAAAGCACTTCGATTAAATGACGCTTTTATGTGGAGTGACACTCCCGTAAGCGAGACAGAGCGTTCATTGTAAGTGAGACAGAGTCGGTTGACGAAGATGAGCTGTGCGGTAGCGTCAGTGAAATAGTGTGCATGAACCCAATTGGCGTGGTCCATTGACGAATCTCTTGTACCGCATCTTTCCTTTCTATTTTAATCTAATACTTTGAATACAATGTTTGGATATTCCTTCCACATTTGGAGTAATACTTTTGTAGGGTTGTGGCTTTGACACAGAAAACGCGATACGAATGTTTTTGATTTTATTAGGCTCAACTTTAGGCGAGGTTCTTTTATAGAAGGCTACAAATTAATCATTACTACATAGTGTTAAACAAAGTAGCTTCCGATGTCTGTTTGTCTGTGTATCCCTATGTATACTTATATAGATCTATGAACGCATTGGATTTTGATAGAAACAGCGGGAAGCGATTTTGTTTAAACTATGTAGTGAAGCCTGGAACACAATTGTTGTGTCACAAAGCCAAGAGGGACGTATCAACATGAAACAGATAATATGAGCGACGCGTGTACTAATTGAGCGGAAACAACGTTTTATTAACGAGTTAACGTAGTGTAAGGCGTTCTTGGGCGATGATATCGGGTGGGTCGCTGGGAGCGGATGGAGGAGAAAGTCGGAGAACCGAGTTGAGTGGCGTGCCTGCGGGGAGGTCCAGCAGTGGACGAACATAGGCTGATGATGATGAACGTTTTATTTAATGGAATATAATATCAAGCTTTGGTTGTAGACTGAGAGGAATAATAAATAAATAAATGTACAGGTCACCGAGTGGAGCGTTAAGTTAAAGTTTAGCATTATTTTTAATTTTTTTTAGGTCACAAAATTTTGATCTTAATCTGAAAGCGGATTTTGATCTTATTTCCATAAAATGGCTACGAATTCAAGCGAATGTTAAGCATAGTTATTCACCGCTAACCCCATTAAAGTAGCTCAACAATTATACAGTCGTAAGTTAAAATAACACATAAACAACATAACCGATGTTAATTTCCACTCGTAGTTGGAGGGCAACATATTCGCTCTACATTATACAGAGCTGGCCTTACAATACCTGCCTCATAATGTAATACCGTAAGTATTGGTTGTGAGAGAATAGCCAAATGTGGTATCTCTATCTGTCTCCCTCTTATGGTCATAAAAAAATTTATTGGGGTTTGTACTCCAACAGAACAGGTTACCTTTATTACACTGTCAGAGTCAAATCACAATTTATAGGTTGTGTGGCCAACCTATATGTTCCAGTTTCAGGTCGCCAAGATTCCTACAAGGCCCGCAGCATGACCTAACGACTGCCTCCAACATATCTTATAGGAAATAGCCAGGACCCACAGTTTAACGTGCTTCCCGAAACACGGTAGCGTCCAGGCGAAAGGTTTTTGCCACACTGAGATTAGAACCCAGGGCCTCCGCATCACAAGCCGGACGTAATACCACTGGGCCACGGACGCTACACAATAACGTCATAATATTATGGTCTACCTCCAATAATAGTGCCTGTCTATTGCACATTTCACGATAAAGCAACACTTAGCTTCCTTCTCAACTGCTGGGTATAGGCTGGTAACACTGCTGGTTTTTCATGTTGACCCTCTCTCAAAAGTAGAACTTAAAGATCGTGGTCATGAAGATCAGAGAGAGAGTCAGAGCGATCGAGGTCAGAGAAAGAGTATCTTGCTGTCTGTCACTCTCGCTTTCTGAAGTCACGCAAGGGTCATGGTCATCACCTGTAAAGTAATTTGGTGCTGTGATACGTGTAATGATCTGCCTTCAATTACAAATCTGCCTGCTCTATCCGTAAAGACACATCAGACGAACGAGCAACTCTTAATTCCCTCTTTAATCCACTGCTGACCATAGTTTATTGTGTGTTGAAGATAGACGCACATAGACGGCCCGCCTGATACATACACATATATATAAAATCACACCTGGTTCCCGTTGGGGTACTATGAAGGTGCTGTGCGGCGTAGGGTGCTGACCCGCGGGAAGCGATGTGCGAGTAATGCTCGTACAGTATTATACAGGTCATAAGTATTGTCACACAGTAAAAACTTTTCTTTTAGAATGCTGGCCACAAAAAAGTTTATTGAATTCGAATTTCGAATTGTTCATGAAAATAAAAATGTATACTTTTTAGAATTTAACTCATTTTTAAATATGGAGTGGACGCTTAAAGAAGACCGTGTTGCAGTTATTGCGTTGCATCGTTGCGGTTACGCGCCAATTCAAATTTTTGACATACTGAAAAATTAGAATATAACCAAAAGATTCGTTTATCGTACCATCAAACGATACAATGAAGACTCTAGTGTAGATGACAGGTCAAGAAGTGGTCGCCCTCGGTCTGTTAGGACTCCAGCAGTGATAAAAGCTGTGAAGGCGCGAATTCAAAGAAATCCCAAACGTAAGCAGAAACTGTTGGCCCTTCAGATGGGGTTAAGCAGAACCACGGTGAAAAGGGTGTTAAATGAAGACTTAGGGCTTCGGGCATATCGAAGAAAAACAGGACATCGTTTAAATGCTCGTCTAATGGACCTGAGACTGAAGAGATGCCGCGCTTTGTTGAAGCGGTACGCGAGAAAAAAATATCGAGAAATTCTTTTTTCGGATGAAAAAATTTTTACCGTAGAAGAGAGCTACAACAAACAAAATGATAAGGTGTACGCACACAGTAGTGAAGAAGCGAGCAACCGTATTCCGCGTGTCCAACGAGGTCATTTTCCATCCTCACTCATGGTATGGTTGGGAGTTTCTTATTGGGGCTTAACAGAGGTACATTTTTGTGAGAAAGGTGTAAAAACGAATGCAGTTGTGTATCAAAATACAGTCCTGACGAACCTTGTGGAACCTGTTTCTCATACCATGTTCAATAACAGGCACTGGGTATTCCAACAAGATTCGGCGCCAGCTCATAGAGCGAAGAGCACACAAGACTGGCTGGCGGCGCGTGAAATCGACTTCATCCGGCACGAAGACTGGCCCTCCTCCAGTCCAGATTTGAGTCCGTTAGATTACAAGATATGGCAACACTTGGAGGAAAAGGCGTGCTCAAAGCCTCATCCCAATTTGGAGTCACTCAAGACATCCTTGATTAAGGCAGCAGCCGATATTGACATGGACCTCGTTCGTGCTGCGATAGACGACTGGCCGCGCAGATTGAAGGCCTGTATTCAAAATCACGGAGGTCATTTTGAATAAACTTTATTGTCATAAGAATCTATGTTTTGTTAAGTTCATTTTGGTATATAAATGGTTACATAATAAATAAACTTGTTCCAATAATTTTATATTAAACATGTGACAGAATTTATGACCTGA
Organism: Hemithea aestivaria; assembly: GCA_947507615.1. Classification (NCBI taxonomy): domain Eukaryota; kingdom Metazoa; phylum Arthropoda; class Insecta; order Lepidoptera; family Geometridae; genus Hemithea; species Hemithea aestivaria. The sequence goes on from OX382332.1 coordinate 684,310, forward strand.
CTATAATATGTAAATATATTTATGTATTGTTTATGCTTATTAGTACTTTAATGTCAATATAGTATTTCTTTCCCTATATAACTTTCAACCACCGTCGTCCGATATTTATTTTCCTTTCCCTGCTTGGTTGTCTGGAAGAGATCGCTATTAGCGATAAGACCGCCAATTGTCTCACTGTTTATATTATAAACTGTTTATTTAGATTTAAGATATTAATTGTGGTGAAACAATAAAGAGTTTTCTTATCTTATCTTACTATTTCCCTCCCATTTGGTACAATCCTGACACACCTCTTTTGCCCGCTGGCCCGCCTGATGGGGATATTAAATGGCGTTACCTGTCGCATAAAGACGTCTGTAAGGCGCTATTGCACGGCAAAGGCCTGCCTTCTGAATAGTGAGTGGAACAATTGCACTAATACCTCATAGAAATTTGCGCGGGATCGTGATTTAAACTCGGTGATCCAGTATACGAAATTACAACCTTTTGACTACTTTTACGCTCGTCTTAAAACATTTATTACAAACGAATTATTTTAGATTTAAAATTTTACTTTCAAAAATCTGTGTAAATTAAAATTCTATTTTATAAAATGACTAGCTTATGCTCGCGGCTTTGCTCGCATGGAAAAATCCTTTCTTAGCGGAGGTCCTTTCTTAGATGACGTAGAGTCATAAAACCTGTCCATGTTCCAATTTTCAACCCAATGCGATTTAGGCTGTGCGTAGATAGATCAGTCAGTCAATCAGTCACGCTTTTCTTTTATATATTTTTAGATTGACCATTCTATCCCCCTGCATTTCTCCGACATACCTGCGTTATAATGTAATAGAGTGTGTGGGTATTTGGCCCGCGGGTCTGCTCCGAACAAATCGATCCGATCGTGCCCATGAATGTTTCATATTACGACTTAACCTGTAACTGAGTTTTACTAACGCCTTGTGGTGTGAAGCTTTCAATTATAGGAAAACTACCTGTGCGTGGCGATTTTAGGCGTTAAAGTAGTAGTCATAATATGGGTTATTCTAACATTTAAGCTCCGACTGTGCTTAAATTTGGTAAATTTCAGTTTAGGAATGAAGACATAACATAGACACACATACGCAAACACATATCTAAATTTATTAACAGTTTTATTACGTTCTATATTATTAATTCTCGCAAAGTAACGCCAAATTCCGTAAATTAACTGCACAGTTTTTAAATACCATCATGTTCAAAATAAATTTGAATTTCAATACAACTTTACCTCTCTTTTCCTTTGAGCTATGTTAGATGACTAAAAGTTTTTATTTTCAAACGATTTTTTTTACGAATTTTATTCTACAAAAACTCCAAAAGACTATTCTATAGCTTTATAAACTTCCATCAATCGTGTTGAAGCTGTGTAAAAGCCTTTCAAAGCAATATGGACATATTTGCAGGTAACTAGATTCCTTTGAGTGCTGTCCACTATCCGTAATAACAAATGTGAGAGAACAAAACCTGAAAGTGTATCCACTACAAAATTGAATTGCTTTGTTGCTGTAAATAAACGAAAGCGAGTAAAAACCCGTTAAATTGAAACTGCAGCTGAAAACAACCTGGATTCTCTATAAAAAACTCGACAAGGGCTCCGCGGAACTGTGAGCCACTCCACGGGAACTGTAAGTGGTGATTATTGTCACCAGTCCAGTTAATGGAACGTATTGCTGGAATAAAACTTGTCGTCTTCCAGTGAATAGAACGTATTGCTGGAGTAAAACTTGTTACCTTCCTAGTTAATGGAACGTAGGAATAAAAATACTGGATGTTTCTACTTTAAACGAAGAAGACTTTGTGTTGGCTGAGTAAATTTAATAAGTAGTAAAATGGCTTTCTTTTTTAGCTCGTTTTGTCTTTCTATTTAACCGGCCATTCTCCGAGCAGTAAATTTTTTGTGTCCTGGCTCAATAAATCCATAATAATAACAAATTTAATCATGCACATATTTTTATACGGTAGTAAACACCCATATCTATCTGTACACAAAACCTTTGACTCCTGCTGTAATTAGTTAACGCGTAATTAATTAATCTTTGTTCAAAAAGCACCTGTTTTCTAATTTCCGTGACGTGTCCTCACACCAACTTCATGTGAAAATTTGCCTATATTTTTTATCGCATACAGTTCTAATATGGTTAATTATTTTTAAAAAATAGTTCAATGTTAGGTGTACTGCCTAGCAAAATATCTACGCAATAGAACCAGTCTGTAAATAATTATAAAAAAGTAAACGTTTGTCCGTGTCAAAGTTATAATTTCCATGATATTTTGTGTTCTTGGGCGTACATCCCTAAATAACAGTATTTCGTACATCAGCATCGCATCCCTAGCGAGCCCTGAGTGTGTACCGCGGCTCATCAGCTGTTGCAGGTCATTAACCTTAGTGTACTACCAATAAAGCAAATGAGAATCTAATTTCCGTACCCGTGGTTTCGAAATTTTATAATTTCCATTTTACTGGTTTTAACACCTAATTATTTATGTTAGAAAGTAGGTCGTATTTTAAATAGATCCAGTTTTTTAGTCTCTCTACGTTATAATAAGCCAGTATTTGCTTATTGTGAAAGTTTTTAAAATTTTGAAGAATACCTGTTATATTCTAATTACCGTATACTAATTTCCATATTTTTATAAGTACCGTTGTATGAAAATTTCCTAGTAAAATGAACCTATTTGCTACCGTGAACCTATTTGGTCCGAGTAGAGTTTTCCCATGGTTTATATAGTATGATATACTCACAATATTTTCTTCTTCCTTTTACGCTACAACCCTTGCCTTTCCACAATATTATTCCAGTTGTAGCGGACTCTGGCGACCTCATCCAGTGCAGTGGCGTGTTTGCCCACTACACAAATTTTCTTTCGACATCCTTTCTTTGTGGCCTGCCCATCTTAGTCGCTGAGACTTATAGGCCTTGAAGATGAGCTCTTGTTTGATGCGTGCTTCTTCTTCGTCGGCTAGTGCTTATGCACTTATAAATGACTGGATATGGCTTCCAGACAACTTCCAGTCACCTTCCGGATATCGTCACCCCATCCTTGCCCCATATTGCCAAACAGGGGGGCTTGGCAAGATGGTGACACCACGTTTGCCAAGACGCTGTCTCCACTCTAGAACACAACTAGTCCGTCGGTTATCGGTTCTGAGGCAAATGTGACCAGCCATTGCCACTTCAGCTTGCTAATCCCTTTCGGATATGGCGGTAACTTTGGTTCTCTGCCGAATCACCTCATTTCTGATGCGATCCTTTAAAGAAACGCCGACCATGAACGCCTGCTCTACACACTTGGCCCGTCACTATTGGCATCCTTGTTCATTCTTCTCTGTACTATGTGCAAGTCAGCGAAAGAAATATAAAAAAAACTTTTCATTCATAATTCGCTGTAATAAACATCTTAAGTGGATCGTGGTCAACAGATGCGTGCTTTTTGACAGCAAGCTCCTGGAGCTCGATCAACAGCTGAGGGGCGTTGAGTAACTTCGAACTTGTGGATCAGTCTTAACGTAAGTGTCCACGTCTTGGCTTTGTATGTCAGAACAGGTAAGACACTCTGGTCTTCAGGTATGGGTGACAAGCAGACTCAAAGAAGCTTTCCAATAAATGTAGGCCATCCCAGCTGAAACTTCCGATTGGACTCTCTCGATGTTGTTCCTACCTGATTGCACTGTTTGCTCAAGGTATAACATCATAAATACACATATTATTTCTGAACAATTTCAATAGAGAGTCAATTATAATCTATAAAAATTAGCATTTGTTGCAAGTCCTAAACCGTTTCTGCCATAATGACGATGTTGTCCACTAATCTCAAGTGTGAAAATGTACCCTTCGTTAATATTGATGCCCTATCCACTGTTTGCGGGTTCTGGACTTGGTGGTGGTATCTTATATAATATTTCCAAATCTTTCAATACCTATATTGCTAATCAATTTGGTATCGTTGCAAAACCTCCAGAACAGACCAAGTTTCAATGGAGTCAAAGGCCTTCTCATAGTCTTCGAACGCTAAGCACATGCTCTGTTATTTTTTCCGTCTAATCTCTCGCACTGTGTGTATGTAGTCTATAGTGTCATAGCCTACTCGAAACCCAGCATGTTCCGGTGGCTGGAACTCGTCAAATCTTTTTGCGAGACGCTTTATATTAACCTTTGAGAAAAACTTATCGACAAGGTTCAAAAGTCAAAAGCGAAATAGGTCTGTAGTTTTTCAAAAGACTTTATCACCTTTTTTGAAAAACATCACTACTACAATTTTTCTTCACGCCTTTGGAGATCTCCCTGAAAAGAATACAGCGTTAATAAATATTCGCTGGAGCTCTCGCAATATACATAGGTGTACCTACAACCCTCAAAAGCTAGGTAATGCAATTGTCACAAGAGACACATTTTATTCTGGTTTTAGGCTGAGGTGCCTGCGAGGCATACGACTGTCTATAAAAATCTTACACCTCTGCAAGAAACTCAGGCGGAGAAGTGACGCAGCTTACACCCGATGTAGTCAACTTTGTCCGCAGGCTCCTTCCCAATTTATATACGAAGACCTGTTTCCTGAATGGTGCGTGTATTGGAACTTGGAACTCCGGAGGTCTCGTCTTACTGACTTGAATATTGTTTCTCGTTTCGTGTGTGTTTCTTCTCGCTAAATTAAGCGTCTTCTTCCAGCAAGATTTCCACCACTCTATTGAGATCCTGGTCTACGTCAACAACAATAATAGTGGTCCATTTAGTACCAAAAATAAATAAAAATTATTTGCAGCTGCAATGTTCTCATTTCCGTTGCAGTAATTATTTAAACATTTCTCATTTCCATATCCATGTAATTTTTAAATCTCAATAACTTTAAAACCATTATTACGGGACTAAAACCAAATAAATTATTATATTCGTACATTTAATGTCTTTCATATTTTAATGTATTTGAGTCAATCCAATTAAAATTCAAAAAAGGCACGGGAATTAGGCAAAGAATGCTAAATTGGAGAATGGCCGTAACATGCTATCGCAGCGAATAAAATTTTAACATTTAATTCAGAAGGAATGAAAAAAAGGTTTATATACCAGTAAGTGTTGAATGTTTTTGATTGGGATAGATACCATGTTTTAAAATTATGTATTACTCCTGGTTCTTTTTAAAGATTCATTTAGATTTCGGTGATTTTTTTACCTCCTAAGTTCCATTATGAGGCTCATCTTCCATCGCGCATAAAATAACAAAAAAATACTAATAAATAATAATAATGTAGAATACTTTTATACTATTTTCAGTAGCAAAATAACTGGAACAATCCAAACGCACCATAAACAACAGCGTAGAAGCTCGCTGGCGTAATCCCGACGATTCCAAGCAAGAGGTCGGGTGCAGTCGCGCGATGCATTATGCAGGAGGCATTTCGACGCCCGTTTGCCTCGCCCTTGCCCTTTTCTTCTTTGGTTTGGTAATGTCTTTAGTTCCGACTCTTATTGCCTCACTTTTATACAGCTTATTTGAAAAATGACAGAGGAACACTGGTTCTTTTAAAAATTTTGAAGTTTATTTGGCGTTTGATGTAAGTTGTAAACTTGTGTTGTGATTTTATTCCGACTCGACTGTGTAAATAGGGTAACTGATCTGTTGGAGTATAAATTCATTTATTTTTATACATTTGTAGAGAGAACAAGCAATAATGCTTCTCAAAATAAATTATTATCTGACTAGCTGCGTCCAGTACTTTTACCCGCTGTACTGTGTTATTTCAGGGGTCTAAGCTATATCTATACTAAATTTCAGCTCATACAGTCCACCCGTTTAGGCCTGAAGAATTAACAAACACACACACTCACAAACTTTCGTATTTATAATATTGTGATAGTGTGATGTTTTAATTGAGAAACAAAATGAAAAAAAATCTGATAAATCAAGCTGTGTCATTTTACGACGTGTGGAAAAAATAATTCCAAAGTGTAGTAATCCCCACCCATATGTCCCCATATGTCATGAATAATGTCCATATTTCGCTTAAGAATGGAGCTGAAACTTGGAACTTACTTTAGACCTTAACACAGACACACAAGCACACAGACTTTTCTGTGGCTAAGGCTGAGCACAATTTTATTTAAGACGGTAATTACCTTCTTAAATACTAGAATTAATTTTGAATGTGAAAGCACTATAAAATGGAACAAAGCGTAAAAGAAGGTTGAACAACCTTCTAGAAACAACATGATCACAAATTCTACTAACTAGCAATCTTAGGAGCAGCGCAAATAAGAAATTACGGTTGTACTTGCGAAGAATACTGTACAATACACAGTTACAGTTACTGGATATAGAATAAGGACAGGGTGTATTGTAATGTACCAGAATAGATGCCGCGAGAGGGATTATTTCTAGGAAAATATGGCGTGTCACTATTCTGTGTTCTAAGTATAATTATCTACTACTTACCAGTAGTACCTGCTGTACTGTATTTGTCTTTTTTTCCTATTTATATGAGAAGCTGTTCCACTTTTTTACTAATATAAGAATTTCAAAGATCACGCAAAGTGGAGGGCAAGGAGCTAGGTAAAAGTAGTAAGTAGGAAAGAAACGGTAAGAAAAAAAATCGGTGTACTCGTATATTAATATCCATTTCTTACGTTTGACGTGTTACTGCAAAATCTGGCTAAAGTTGATACCACACAGTAACCGCAGAATCGCGCGGGAAAGCAGAATTTAATTTTTGTAAAGTTCAAATTCGTACACGCTGTCACATATAAAGCGGACTGGAAAATAAAGACCGCAATCGCTTTTCAGCGCAATCCCGCATAATCTGACTGTCAGCTTAAGATTTAAACTGTCATAATATGGATCATCGCCCACTCTTTACGACAAACTAAGTATATACGTTATATACGTTAGTATAATATCTGTAATAAGGACAGAGGGCGTGTAATGAAGTGGGCCGAGACTATAGGGGCTCTAATGACCGATAACAGTGGACAAAATGCCTCCTTTGCACGACAGACTTACGATATTGCCCCAATTGACGATAAATCGCTTAAGGATTCCATTTTGTTAAGGGGCAACCCTATGAACGAGTGTGTAGCGACTTTAGTATTGCGTCTATTAAGAACAACATCATCTCCCTGTCCTTATTCTACATTTCATAGGGTTGGCACAACATGTTTTTCTTTTCTTCTATTCTACTCGATAATTTGACATAATCTTCGTTCAATTCCCTAGCACATGTACCTTTCATACCTTAACTAGACCAGTGGCATGTATGTATGATATAAATCCAGATATCCTAGGTTCAAAATGTTCGCCTGAACGCAACTGCCTATTACAGTTACAGGGTTTTTATCTGGGTATCCAATAAGGTATTCCTTAATAAGGATAAATAGGTCTTCTAAGTACTATTACAAAATATACTGCAATAGTTTTATCAAGAGATTTACATGTACATTGTATATAACAGAGCGTAGATTGTGTTTTTGTTAAATCTATCCCAAAAATTGGTCTTGTTAAAACGTTAAAAAATACAGCGGATAGACCAATATTTTTTTATTTCATTATAGCCTCTTTCCTCTCTGAATAAAATATGAAAATCTAGAGTTTGAGATAGATTCGAAATAAATTGGATCAGACGTCGTCTTCCTTCAGGGATTCAAACACACGTAAAATGTAATTTATAGACATTTTTATAACTATAATATGGATTTCTATAGATATTTTCATGACTACATAATATAAAGAGTTCATGAATTATTTAATACTACCTTGTGCTCGCGGCTTTACACGCGTGGCAAAGCCTTTCTTAGCGAAGGTCTACATCATAAACCCTATCTGTGTTCCAAATTTCACCCCAATCTGTAGGTACCTACGTCCTACATCAGTTTGGGCTGTCCGTTGATAGATCAGTCAGTCAGTCAATCAATCGCTCTTTTCTTTTATATATTTTGACTAGAGGACCCTCGGGCAAATTGTAGCGCCTTACAGTCCATTGCTATCCAGTTATTATTATTTGTAATGTTTTATTTTTTAACCCCCGACGCAAAAACGATGGGTGTTATAAGTTTGACTCCCGAACGGATGAACGGATTTTGATTTAGTTTTTTTTTAAAAGTAGAGTTAGTCGAAAGTGTTCTTAGCCATGTTTGGTGGAAATCGGTCCAAGATGGCCCCCGCTACAAAATGGCGGATAACTTTTTTCTTCCACGACCCCATCAATATGGGTATCAAATGAAAGGGCTTGATTAGTAGAATACAACGCACTATAACAAATTTAAAATCCAAGATGGCCGCCACCAAAAACCGCGAATTACATGTTTTGAAAGGGTTGCGTTGGGGGTTTTTAAAATTTTTAATTTAATTCACTTGTTATTTATTTTATTTAAACGCACACAACACCGTAAAGATTCACTACCTCATGATATTTTTCAAGACTATTGGCAATTAATAAAGAGTTATACCGTCCTAAATAACGAACACCTATTTTGAAAACTAATTATTTATTTTTCAACAACTGGGAAGTATTTAGGCTGTATCTACATATGTACCTACCTACACTGGTAGAAATTAATAGTACACTGGTAGAAATTAATAGACATCGATTTTTTTATCTAAAAAGGGAAAATGGCGCGAATGACGTGTGTCAAGATCATACTAATATAAGTAGAGGGAAATAGTCTCTGCCTACCCTAACTACTTACAGGTACCACCTGGGCCCGTAGCATGCCCATGCCATACGGGATCCCGCTGAAATGTCAAGAGTAGAACAGTAACTGTCATCCCATACGTTGTACTTTTGTGAATGTATGAGATGACAGTTCTACCACGGTAAAGAGATATTATCTCTTTACCGTGGTTCTACTCTTGAAGTTTTGTCGGGATTCCATGTGGCATGCTAAAGCCGCAGGCTTGATTATAATATGTATGTATGTGTTGTAAGTGTATAAATTTATTTTCAAAAGCGTTTTTCGACTCTATCCTATACTACGGTTTACGACAAAGTTGAAAACCGTTATCAACCGGTATCAACACATAGCCTAAACCACTGGATGGATTAGGTTGAAATTTAGAACATAGATAGGATGGCGTAGACTTCCGCTAAGAAAGGATTTTGCCATACGAGCAAAGCCGCGAGCATGAGCTAGTCTGATAATAATTGTCTTATTATAATTTAAATTAACAAGTACAGGAAGGAATAATGCAGGCCTAATGCAGGAAGTGCCCATCAAATGTTATCACAAAAATAATCTGAAGCATAGAAGACAAACGAGCAAAGTCCACAAATCGGTCCCAGCTCATAGACCCTCGATCCTCAGGTCATCGAGATAGCTCCAACCTTCGTCACGCATCCACATCAAACGACTTTCGCTGCAAAATCCTAAAACCACACCACACATCACAATTAAAAATAAACCATAAAAAAGAGGCTGTAGAGTAGATTTTTGTATGTAGCCAGTTTTATAAGAATTTAATTTGTTCGTATGTGAAAAGGAAATCTTGGAAAAGTGTTCGTGTTTTTTCTGAATATTGGCGATGATAACATGGCTGTAAGGAATTTCTTGTAAGAAATTCTATCTTACAAATAAATGTGAAAGTTTGGTCGTAAGCGTGGATCGTGTTATCTCTAATTCGAAATGACTGATTTTTTGGGGTATTGGGCATATGATACAGTCATATTTAGGCGATCAGTAATGTATTTTGTTTTTTGGATCTGTGACGTTTCCTTAAGGGGCTGCGCAGACGACAGACTATCCATGACGCACTTTTTAGTCTGTGAAAATAGAACCTATGCAATTATATGCAGTAACGCACACGACGCGCAAAAAGTCCGGCACACAAATAATCCGTGTAATTCGGGCAGACCGGATCGCGCCGCGTCGCGCCGCTCCGTACACAAGTGAATTAAATTAAAAATTTAAAAAACCCCCAACGCAATACGTATTTCACCATTTTTTGTATGGCGGCCATCTTGGATTTTAAATTTTATATAGTGGACTGTAATCTACTCGTTAAGCCCTTTCATTTGATACCCATATTGAGGGGGTCGTGGAGAAAAAAAGTAATCCGCCATTTTGTAGCGGCGGCCATCTTGGACCGATTTCCACCAAACATGGCTAAGAACACTCTCGACTAACTCTACTTTCAAACAAAAAAAACTAAATCAAAATCCGTTCATCCGTTTGGGAGCTACGATGCCACAGACAGACACATACACACACACACAGACAGACAGACAGACAGACAGACAGACAGACAGACAGACAGACAGACAGACAGACAGACAGACAGACAGACAGACAGACAGACAGACAGACAGACAGACAGACAGACAGACAGACACGTCAAACTTATAACACCCCGTCGTTTTTGCGTCGGGGGTTAAAAAAGTGTGTGAAAAAAATAGAACGTTTGCTTCAACGCGCGCTAACGCAGACGACACACACTTTAGTCTGCAATCTGCATTTGCTAGTGGTGGACGTAACGCTTCTTTCTTCTTCTTTTTCTGTACTTCATGTACAAAATAATACTTCGCGATCTCTGTACGATTTCCATAGCGTCTACGTCCAGCCCTGGATTTACACTAGGGGCATTCGGGGCGAGTGCCCAGGGCGGCAAATTTTCAGGGGGCGGCAAATTTACTGAGGGCGGCAAATTTCGAAAAGAGAAAAAAATATACAATCCATAAACATCCGATGTTGAATTAAAATTTGTATTCTCAATCACGCTGGGTTTTATTACAATTTTTTTTTCATAATAAGAAGTCTGGAATACTGGCCACACAAACTCAAGATTTTTGCTCCAAACGAGCTATCCGTCCACTTTTCGTAGCAAGACTTTTCTCGGCATTTGCAGCTAGTTGCTCGCCTTCTTTTTTTTTATTTTTGGCACTCAAAACGAACTACGCTCTCACTTTTTGCAGTCAGATATACAAAATTTTCTTGGTGCTCGCAGCTAGCTTCTCGCGCTTTGAATAATATTTTTTTTTTATTTTAACACTCGGAGCAAACTATGCATCCATTGTTTATATAGTCACAAAAACAAAATTTGCTCGGTGCTCACAGCGATTTTGGCACTCAGGGTGAAGTATGCGCCCACTGTTGTGTAGTCAAATATACAAAATTTTCTCGCTCGCAGCAAGCTGCTCGCAGTCTTTTTAGTCAACATAATATTATAATTTTCTTGCCACTCCAAGCGAGTCTTACGCACACCTGTCGTAGACAGATAGATAGGTAGATAAAACACTTTATTGAAACATTGAAAAATAAACTTAAACATAATAACCCGGTATTATAATCTATGTGTCACAATTCGTTAAGCGGGTAGTTCGCAAGTGTAAATCAGCTGATATTTGTTTTTGTTGTTTAAAATAGTTTTCTGTTGTTTTTTTGTGTAAAGTATATTTCAAACAGAAGCATATACGTAATCCTGTGTGTGACAGTGTTATCCTAGCTCAACAACGGCTATATACTCGAAACAAATGTCACAGTTGTGATCGTCAACATACCGACTTACTTGACAATTTTGAGTGATATATGACACGGGAATACGTTATAAACACTGACGGCGGACATCGATAAACTGGTTAGTCATCTAGAACTGAAATAATTGTGAAATATTAATTGAAACTATTTATTGGTTGAAATAAGCGCCATCTAGGCCACTTATAGAAAAACTAATAGGGGCGACATCTAGCGATAGCGCGCTGAACTAGCTTAGACAGCGGCTGCGTTGTAACTTATATTATACTCCGGCGCATCATGCAACAAGCGGTAAAGATGAACACTAATAAGTGTGGCGGCTGCGGGAAATTCCAAACAGGTGGCGCCATGTGCTCTAAATGTAAAACAACTTTCCATCATAAATGCGTTAGATTAACATCTAACGTTCCTGAAAATTGGAAATGTCCAGGATGTATTTCTGATACACCAAAGCAGGATAATACTAACACACCTATAAAGGCGCAGGAACAACCGGATTTGGAGACCTCATCGTCGCCGGAGGGGCAAGATGATAATCCGCAACAGGTTTTGCTGCAAGAGATACGTGGTCTGAGGTCTGACATGAACAGTTTCCGAAAAGACTTTAGTAATTTTCGGGAGGAGGTTCGCAGCGAAATTAAGGAACTGCGAGCTCTGCAGCTTGACATAACGGAGAGAATGGATAGTTTCTGCGAGAGACTAAACGGCCAGGAAGCTAAGTTGGATGATCAGGAGGCGAAACTCGAAGCCGTCTGCAAAGAGTCTAGGGAGCTCAAGCTGGAAATTTCTTACTTAAAACGTGAACTTCAAGATCGGGATCAACTTGCTCTGCAGAATGATCTTGAAATAAGTGGCGTCACAGAGGAAAAAGGAGAGAGCGTATTCCATGTGGTAGGCTTGATAGCGGCTAAACTCGGAGTGAAGATGGACGAACGGGATATCGTGGACGCGCGTCGTGTGGGCCCGATGCGCGAGGGGCCGGATGCCAAGCAGCGCCCGCGCCCCATAGTTTTGCGCGTGACGCGGCGTGCCGTGCGTGACGAGGTGATCCGCGCCGCCCGCTCGCGACGCGGCCTAATGACCACTGACATCGAGCTAGCAGGGGCTCCTCGGCCTATCTATATAAATGAAAGGCTGTCTAAGGAGAACCGCGGTTTATTCAGCAAGGCGCGTGCAATGTGCAAACAGCACAGTTGGAAGTACGCATGGACTCGTGAAGGAAGCGTCCTCATCAGAAAGGCTGGCGGTGAACCTGCGTTTCGTATCCGCGACGAAAGAGAAATTGACAGGATTTTTAAAAATTAAACTAAGAATAATTATTATGATACTAGTATTGGGTTTATTTAACTTGGGAACAAAGTTATGTAATTATAATAGTTGCAGTAATGATAATAATATTATTATGTTCTCTTTTTATTGTAGTTTTTCAGGGGAAAAAACCTATTATGTATTGTACACCCCAGAGAATCCGAACATTGCAATTGATTGTGTAATCACATATTATAAGGTATCCGTCTCGTATTTACTGCATATGGTTATGTACACATGGTCAACTTTTTTGAGTCGGGGAATCGCATTAGCACTTTGTTTTATGTTACGCTACACCCATAAAATCCACACATATACACTAAACATTCACTCACACTCACACGCAGAGCATTTTATAAAGTTGTTTTCAATGCGTTGGTATAATATATATTTAATTAATGGCTAATACAAGTAGAAGAAAAATCGGTTTGAAACTAGGTCTACTGAACATAAGATCTTTAAATACGGGCAAGGATGAGTTAGAAGCTACGATGGTCACAAATCAGCCTGATATTTTAGCACTAAACGAGACATGGCTACAAGAAGGCCAGTCGTCTATGGCACCGTCAGTACCTGGGTACGTATTCAAGCATAAAGCGCGTAAGAATAAGAGAGGTGGTGGGGTTGGTTTTTATATTCGCAAGGGGCTGCGCGCTTAGGTTCGCGGACACCCAGCTTCACAGCTAGAGCAGCTATGGCTGGAGCTGGTCGTCTCCGGTGGTGAGCGTCTAGCTATAGGTACGGCGTATAGACCAGAGTCAGTCAAGGTGGATGTAGCCCTGGAAGCCTTAAGTGAATCTCTCAGCGCGTTTGCCAATTGTGATAAAATTTTCATTTTAACCGACTTCAATGTTGATCTGCTCAAACAGCATAATCCAAAGTCAAGGGATATCTCTACTCTTTGTTCTCATTGGAGCCTCGAACAAATTGTGAAAGCTCCTACTAGGATAACTAGTGAAACTGAGAGTCTTATTGATTTGGTTATGACTAATGCTCCTAATATATGCAAAAATGTATCTGTTTTACATAACCCCTGCTTAAGCGATCATGCTTTAGTGCTGGTTGAGTTAAACATTAAAAAATCTAAGCCAGTTCCGCGTTTTATAGAAAAACGATTATTGCGAGACATTAATGTAGAGGCATTCAACCAGGACCTCAAGGCCGTGAATTGGTCTGAAATCTTACATATTAATGATCCACATAATATGATTTTAAAAATGAATGATATAATTATTAACTTATTTGATAAATATGCCCCCAATAAACGAATTCAAATAAAGGATTGCCCAAAACCGTGGATTACTAATATGATTAGATTCATGATGTCATTACGGGATAAAGCTTTAAGTAGAGCTCACAGTAAAAAAACTAAATCTTCTAGGGAATACTATAAGAGCTTTAAAAATTTGGTTATTGGTGCTATAGGTAGAGAAAGAAAGGCCTTTTTCACACAGTACATCAATAAAAATGTCAAACAACCAAAAAAAATGTGGAAATATATAAAAAAAATAAATACATTTAATAATGACAAAACACTTCTTATTCCAGAAAATCTTAACGATCCAGGTCAAATAAATGAACACTTTTTAGATATACCCGGAAATGATGTTACAGATGATGCGACCAAATTATTTTTCAAGACCAATAAAGCGACAAATAATGAGTTTTCCTTAGAAGCAGTCACGTGTAGCTTAATAGTCAAAATCATTTCTAGTATTAAGACTAACGCCATAGGATATGACGGTATCAGTGCAGACATGGTTAAACTCACGCTTAGTGAAACTCTTCCTATAATAACTGCTATTGTTAATAGATCTATAGAATCGAATGTTTTCCCTCACGCTTGGAAAACTGCCCTTGTTCGACCTCTTCCAAAGTCGCAAAATATAGAGCAGCTCAAGGACCTGCGTCCAATCAGTATACTCCCCGTCTTGTCGAAGGTTCTGGAAAGAGTAGTTCTTATGCAGCTCGAAAAGTTTATAACATCCGAAAACGTTTTACCTAAATTTCAGTCGGGATTTAGGAAATGTCACGGAACGGAAACTGCGCTTTTGCAAGTAACTGACGACATCATAGCAGCGTCTGACGCAGGACAAAGTACCATTCTTGTTCTGCTCGACTTTTCCCGTGCATTTGATTGTCTTAGTACAGATCTACTTATTGCTAAGCTCTCTTATTACGGCGTGTCTGAAAATACCTGTCAGTGGTTACGTTCCTACCTTACCCATAGAGAACAATTTGTAGAGACAGATGATCAGAATGGTACGAAGATGCGATCAAAATCTCTAAATGTATCCCGTGGGACCCCACAGGGATCAATCTTAAGTCCATTACTTTTTTCGATTTTTACTGCAGATCTGCCAAACCACATTACATATTGTAAATATCATTTGTACGCAGATGACACGCAAATTTATTATTCATTTAATTCTAGTGACATAATATCAAATGCAGTACAACTTATTAATAGCGATTTAGAAAATATTTTTATCTGGTCTGAAAAAAATTCCTTGATTTTAAATCCAACAAAATCAAAAGTGATGATTCTGGGAACCAAAGCCCAAATACAAAAAGTAGAGAGTGAAAATCCGCGCCTACATATAAATAACGTCGAAATACCTTTTGTAACGGAGGCTAGGAATTTAGGGCTTATTTTAGATGGAGAAATGAAGTTCATCAGTCACACTAATGAAAAAATTAGAACAAGTTTCTATAAACTTAAATTTTTATACCGTATCAGAAATAATATTTCAAGTGAGGTTAGAATGCTTTTGTGTGACTCGCTAGTGTTGTCCCCTTTCAACTATTGCTGTACAGTGTACGGTCCGAGACTGTACGCCAAGACAGAGAAAGCAATCCAAAGGGTTCAAAACGCTTGCGCTAGGTTTTGCTATGATATACCCCGGAGAGAACATGTGACACCATACCTCATTAGGAATAATGTCTTGAACATGAAGACTAGGAGAGAGTTGCACTTGGCCTGCACTACACAAAAAGTAATATGGAGCAAAAAGCCAGAATATCTTTTTGAAAAAATTACATGGACAAAGGATGTTCTGTCAATGAAAACACGTAGCACCACTCTACTCACCATGTACACTCACAAACACAAGACCACTCGATACAAAGGTTGCTTCAAATATAGTGCTGCAAAAATATGGAACACTATCCCTCCCCCTCTCAGAAAAAAGATGAGTGCGGGCACTTTCAAAACCAAACTGAAACAAATTCTTTTTCAGAGAAATGTAAAGATATTTGAAGCAACCTTTACAATCAAATAACTTCTACACACAACACACACTCACACGCGCACTCACTTATAATATACCCACACACTCTCACACAACACACACACACACACACACACACACACACACACACACACACACACACACACACACACACACACACACAAAATGCGCAATCTTATTGAATAATAATATGTACTCTATTTTAAATAATATATAAATTGTATGAATTGTGATTCCTTGAGTCTTTTTTACTATTTTATGTAATGTTTCTATTTTTTGTCAATTTAAATACGTATTTAGCTTGTCATTATTTGTCTATCTGATGTGTGTTTTTTATTTTTTGTTTTCTTGGTTACTTATATATAAACATTTCAATCAAATTCAAAATTCAGCAATCTAATTCTGTATAATTGTTATCCCGCTACTTGCATAGCTTTTGAACTCGCTGAACATCTTAGTCGAGCGTGGGGTAGGCTGAAAATCAGCGCCGCGCAGGACCCACCTGCCCGGTATATGCTGAGCCTATCCCAGTTATCAGTTGATTGTCTGTGTTGTTTATTTTCTATTATGTAATTTTCCTTTTTACTGATAATAAATACTTTTTTATCTTATCTTATCTTTATCTTAATTCACAATCAGCGGTCTTATTGTAGTTAGCATTATAAAATTTCTCAATTATAATTTCTCTTTTTCAAAGCAAGCTATACACACAGCTTTCGTAGTTAGATGTATATTTTTTTTATAAATATTCATAATTACATATAATATGAAAGAACTCGACAACAAATTTCTTAGCAAAATGTATAGCCGATGAGCGTTTATAAATAATATTTCGGCGGAGGGGGGCGGCATTTTCTCACTGCCCAGGGCGGCATTTTGGCTAAATCCGGGCCTGTCTACGTCCCTACAGCTCTGCCGACAGAATGATCGAAGATGTGCGTCGTGTGCGTTGAGTCTGTGAAAAATCCGCAACAGACTTTTTGCGCGCCATGCAGACTTTTTGTACGCCGCAGACTCGATCGTACAAAAAGTGTGCCGTCTGCGCAGTCCCTAATTATTATAATTAGTTGTGTAGCGTTCTAGTGGATTAAGCGACAAAATTGACAAATTTCCTTCTTTTATATTGATTACTAGCGCTCAGCCGCTTTACCTGCTGTGTTGTACCCTTTATGTTATTCCAGGGTTAAAGCTAATATATAAATTTCAGATCAATCAGTCCCAAGCAGACTGATTAACCCGTTAGTCTCCGAGCGGCTCGATCGGGCCGCACCTGCGCATGCAAATTTGAACCTTATTTTAAAGAAGCTAGAAATAATAGATGCCAATTTTGATTTGAACCGGAAGTGTTTCCTGGATCAAGGGGATTTTAGGAATTTAAGGCGTGAAGGAGTATCAAACATAGGTACCTACATTCAGACATTAATATACTCTTACAAACTTTTACGTTTATAATACAGCAGTAGGAAGTAGGATAGGTTAGCATATGACCACGATCCCACGTGCTGTTAAGTTGTTAGATGATAGCAGATTTAACTTAAAAAATCTATATCTATATGTAAATTATAATAACGTAGGAGTCTTTAAATCAAGGGTTAATAGGTATTTACTAGGTCTGTGACATCTTCGACCGCGTCATCACTTACCAACAGGTGAGACTGGTCAATTGAAGCCTTATACACTATAAATAAGTGAAATTTAAAACACTTTTTAAAAAAAAGCTTTTATTATTATTATTACATACCATCTAGCACCATAAAGTACTCGTCAAGACGAATCAAATGAGCCCAAACTCGATGGGGTTGCGTCGTTTTATCACGAAGTTCCTACGGCCACCTTCCAGCTCCATCATCAGATCAGTTCGATGTCATAAAAATATTGCATAGTCATCCGATTTATACAAGCATGAAAAATTTCAGCTTAATCGGGCACCGGGAAGTGGGTCAAATTAAACTTGCTAGATTTGATTACAGGCACACAGACAGACAGACAGACAGCAGACAGGTGAAAGTAAATAAAAGGTTGTAAAAAAAAAAACATTCTAGCCTGGCACATCTTAGCCTAAAGTAATAAGTTCTCTATAAACATTCGACGTTTTCAATTTGTGTTTTCATAGGTTTCACGGCAGATTGGTTGATAACATCGGATTCATCGGATTCATCCGCCCCTCAACGCCTTGGCACGTGACCTTAATACTGATGTCGATATTTTATACCCGATGCCGAACGATTCCATCTTTCTATCACATTCTATACATATTAAATTATTTATTTACTATAACTTTTTTTATACAACGAAGTTAGAAGACGAGCAAGACGCTCTCCTGATGGTAAGAGATAACGCTGCCCATAATTAGTACAGTGCTACCCAGTGCACTGCGCCAACGCTTCTTACTTGAAAGAACAACCTGTCGTAGGAAAACCTTTATTACAAGCTTTTATTTACTTTCACCTGTCTGTTGTCTGTCTGTCTGTCTGTCTGTAATCAAATAAAAGTAGAGCAGGCTTTAGAAGTGTTTTTATGAACTTTACGCGAAAATTTACTAAATATCTTATGACTCTTGAATAAGAAGAATTTCTAGGAAATTCTATTCTATGAAATTCTCATCATTGTGAAACCCTGGTTGACACTGTTCTAATTATCGAAATGACTGGGCTAAACAGTCTTAACATCTTATGACTCTTGAGTAAGAAGCGTTGGTGCAGTGCACCTAGAGTTTCACATCATTGTAAAATCCTAAGTAGCACTGTAGTTATAATGGGCAGCGTTATCTCTTAACACTAGGCAGGCGTCTTGCTCGTCTTCTACTTTATCACATAAATAAAACGGTCAAGTACGAGTAGGACTCGAGCACCGAGGGTTCCGTATAAACCTACGGCATTCTACGGAACCCTAAGGAAAAGTGGGTATAATATTATATACTGTAGGTTTTGATTCCCTTGCGAGTACTTGCGAGTTTGAAAATATGCGGCTAAAATTGCTGTTTCTTTTGATTTCGTTGACAATAGATGTTTGATTTTTGTACAGCTTAAAGTTATTATAAAGCTGAGTATTTGGTATGAATTTCAATTTAATACCTGTACGTGTTCTTGAGGAAAGGGATAGTAAATACAAAATTATTAAAAATATTTTTTATATGATGTAACTAAAAATTTACAGTTTTCGCAATTTTGCCTGTGCCTGTGATTTAAGACGTTGCTGCGAACCAAATTTCAAGATTCTGAGTTAACGGCAAGTACCCTGTAGGTTTTGATTCCCTTGAGAGTAGTCGCGAGTTTAAAAATACGGCTAAAATTGCTGTTTCTTTTGAATGCGTGGAGATAGAGGTTTGATTTTATTACAGTTTAAGGGTATAATAGACCTTAGTATTTGATATGAATTTCAGTTTAATACCTGCACGCGTTCATGAGAAATAAGGTAGTAAGTATGAAATTATTAAAAATATTTTTTTATATGATGTAACTAAAAATGTACAATTTTCGGAATTTTTCCTATATCTGTGCTCTAAGGAATTGCTTATTACCAAATTTCAAGATTCTACGTTCACGGCAAGTACCCTGTAGGTTTTGGTTTTTTGAGAGTAGTTGCGTGTTTAAAATTTCGGCTAAAATTGCTGTTTCTTTTAAATGCGTTGAGATAGAGGTTTGATTTTATTACAGTTTAAAGGTATTATAGGCCTTAGTATTTGATATGAATTTCAGTTTAATACCTGCACGCGTTCATGAGAAAAAGGGTAGTAAGTATAAAATTATTCAAAATATATTTTTCATATGATCAAATTAAAAATTTATGGTTTTCGCAATTTTTCCTTTATTTGTGCTCTAAGGAGTTGCTTCGTGCCAAATTTCAAGATTCTGAGTTTACGGGAAGTGCCCCGTAGGTTTTGATTTATTTGGTAATGTCGAAAATTTGCTGAAATTTGCGACATATTCGACTATATCTTTTGATTGCGTTGGCCTAGAAGTTTGAATTTTTCACAGCTCTAAGAAGCAATGGACCTTAGTATTTCCTATAAATTTCAGCTTGTTACCTCCACGCGTTCCTGAGAAAAAGGGTCTTGACAGACAGACGGACGGACGGACGGACGGACGGACGGACGGACGGACGGACGGACGGACGGACGGACGGACGGACAACAAAGTGATCCTATAAGGGTTCCGTTTTTTCCTTTTGAGGTACGGAACCCTAAAAAACAGGAGAGCGTCTTGTTCGTCTTCTTCTTCTTTCTTACTTCTCTTCAGAGAAAGAAAATAGAATAATAACTCCGTGAATAAGAATAATACAGCACTCGCTAGAATAGCGCGTACCATGAACGGCCATAGTGTGGACGAAACTTTACGCAATAAATTCAGCTCAAAACACTTCTCCTTTCTACCAGGACATAATGAAAACCGGGCACAAACGGGAAAACTGAATCAAACCTCCAGTAATTTGATTACACTGAATACGTTTGTTTCTTCTATTAATCAAAGTGTAAATTGAGTTTATTTTGCTAATTATCGTCGTGTAGAAACGCCGAGAGCGATTTTACCTCACTTAATTGAGTTATTATGTGGAATTGATTTATGCTTAGACTGGAAGTTGGAACTTAAAGCTGGTGTTACACAAACGCCAGAACGTGCTTGAAAGCGATCGTGTTATTGCCCGCTTTATATTACCCACTGTATAGTGGGTAATATAAAGCGGTAACCTATGTGTTATTTCAGGGTCTAATCTAACTTTATACCGAATTTCAGCTCAATCGGTGCACCCGTTTGGGCGTGAAGAACTAATCAAAAATATACACTCGCACACAACCACAAACATTCGCCTAATTAAGAAAAATAACTTCAAACTTTATAATAGCGTGATTTTTCTGATATGTGATAATACTCGTATTATGTGTATTTTTTGTTATCGCCGAGAAAAAACGCGTTATGCATAGGGTATGCATAAAACCCATCGAGGGTACAATATGTAAATACTCACTTGGCAGCTCTCTCGCATCGTCTTTTAGATGGAGGACTGGGAATCAGCAGAACCTTAACCCCCAGAACCCATCGACCGCCTTTACAGAGACGGGCTTTTTCTTTTTGGGCATTCCCGTCGTGAAGGAGCAAGTTCGAACATTACTAAAATCCCGTCCCAAATCGCGACCGCTTTCCTGCGTCTGTGTACCGTCGGCTTTAGATGATAATGTAGTTAGAAGGTACTGCTTCAGGTTTTTGGGGCAATATTGTTGAAGATAAGCTAGAATTGATTTTATGATCGAATGTTTTAGATTACCTTCAAAATTGTTAAGTAACTTTGATCCAGAACCGCAGAATAGTCTTACTTAATTAAGTAAATTCATCATAGAGATATTGTTTCAATTATTGGAGGTCAGGTTTTAATTTAAAATGTGACGTAATCTACTTAATTTTTTTATATTCACCGATTACTTAGACACCAGAACCGATTTAAAAATTCTTCTTGTTTTAAAAGATAAACTTTTAGGTGGTTACATTTAAACCTAGATCGGTCCAGCGCCACGGCTTTTTAGTCATAAATTAAAAAGCGTCTCAACTTCGCTGTTTTATGTAATGAGTGACGAGTAAATCATGCGTGTGTTGTGTGGTATACTTTCATGCGTGACCGCTGCATAAAGGTAATCAATACGAATTATTCCCATCCGCCCCCCTGATTATTCTTCCTAGGGGGACAGATGGGAAATAAAGTTTCATCTGTCCCCTTAAAGATCATAGGGGGACAGATGAAACATGACTACAACGTCTATCACTACAAAAAAAAATTGAATTCCTCGGGTTCCTCTTAGTTTCACCGTGGTCTCCTCTACCACGGCTACTTATCCCCACCGCCACGCAAAGGCGAGAACCCACCGGGGGGCCTGGAATAACCCATAGGCTATAATATAATACAGCGGGTGAAACAGCTGGGCGCAGCTAGTATGATATTTAAATAACTTATATCAGTAATAACACCTGAAGGGAGTAATTGGTACCCTAATCACGGCTGACGTGGACCCGCCCCGGGAAATACTGATAATAACTTTTACCAAATATAATATTATTATTATAGTAAGCTTGGATTTAAACACGTTGCCGTATTTGCCCTTATCACTGTTACGTTGTGTTATCTACATGAACAATCTGTTTATTGACGGTTTAGGATTCTTTTATCTGTGGTGTAGGTCTTTATGCATGTTTCTAAAGGTGTTAAAAGTGGCTTTTAGCGATAAGACCGCTAATTGTTACACTTAATTTACGAAATTGTCTTTCAGTTTTAAGATTCTCTACATATTTGTGGTGTTACAATAAAGACTATTCTATTCTATTTTAAGTTAAATAGAAATGTTGTCTTCCCAAAAAGGAAAAAAAAAGAAATAAGGAAAGAATATAAAGATAAGGAAAGCAAGAAATAAAATGAAAGAAACACATTTATTCGGTGAACGTAGTAACACAATCGAAAACAAACACAGCAACGCTGCAAATAATTATAAAGATAAAAAACACGTAGTTGAAAATAATTTTAAAGGATTTGAACCCAGGACCGGCATGGATTATAAGGGAGACATACGAACACTGGGCACAGTCGCTATGGAAGATAGCAGTCAAAATTAATTTAGTGATACAGCTAATTTGAAAAATAAATGTGAGTAAAAAATAGAAATAGATAAATAACTCTTTATACCTACCTACCACAAAGAAAGGTAAATTAAAGCTATAGTCTAGTATAGTATAGTAAGTAAAAGCTATAGTCGGCAATCTTATTGCTCTAAGCGATCTCTTCCAGACAACCATGCAGGAATAGGAAATATACAAAAGATTTCATGTAACGATATATTCTGATTTTCTTTTTTTCAATTTTCTGTTCTATTTTGAATGCTGTTAATTTTAAGCTATGTATATATGTATAAAACCATGTTAGACAAATCTTCACTTATTATATAACTAGCTCACGCTCGCGGCTTTGCCCGCGTGGCAAAATCCTTTCTTAGCGGAGGTCTACGTCATAAAACCTATCTGTATTCCAAATTTCAACCGAATCCGTTCAATAGTTTAGGCTGTGCGTTGATAGATCAGTCAGTCAATCAGTCACTGTTTCCTTTTATATATTTAGATATTTATTTTTATTCTATTTAAGGTATATTATGGACAATAACAACAATCAAATCACATCATACTCACAACATAAACACAAAACGGATGCAAAAAGTAATAACACAAGACATTGTTTGGACAAGATTCGTAATAATATATCTAACAATATTATTATCCATTTTATTACCAACAGATGCTCGACTATTGTTTTTCGTGGAATCCTTGTATTGGCTGCGTTAGCTATGTTTAAGATTCATCCCATCCTTCATATGGAGGCTTTCGAGGAATTCCAAGATAGGAGTTAAAAGAATTTCGGCAAATTGAGTCGGTAAATTGAATATAGGGGGAGTTCAGTGTAAGTTCAATGTATCTATAAATAAAAACCGGTCAAGTACGAGTAGGACTCGAGCACCGAGGGTTCCGTACAAACCTCCGGGTTTCTACGGAACCCTAAGGAAAAGTGGGTATAATTTTATATACAGTTACTGTAGGTTTTGATTCTCTTGCGAGTACTTGCGAGTTTAAAAATATGCGGCTAAAATTGCTGTTTCTTTTGATTGCGTTGACATAGATGTTTGATTTTTTTACAGCTTAAAGTTATTATAAAGCTGAGTATTTGGTATGAATTTCAATTTAATACCTGTACGCGTTCTTGAGAAAAGGGATAGTAAATACAAAATTATTAAAAATATTTTTTTATATGATGTAACTAAAAATTTACAGTTTTCGCAATTTTGCCTGTGTTTGTGATTTAAGACGTTGCTGCGTACCAAATTTCAAGATTCTGAGTTAGCGGCAAGTACCCTGTAGGTTTTGATTTCCTTGAGAGTAGTCGCGAGTTAAAAAATACGGCTAAAATTACTGTTTCTTTTGAATGCTTTGAGATAGAGGTTTGATTTTTTTACAGTTTAAAGGTATTATAGACCTTAGTAATTGATATGAATTTCAGTTTAATACCTGCACGCGTTCATGAGAAATAAGGTAGTACGTGTGAAATTATTAAAAATATTTTTTTATATGATGTAACTAAAAATGTACAGTTTTCGCAATTTTTCCTTTATCTGTGCTCTAAGGAGTTGCTTCGTGCCAAATTTCAAGATTCTAAGATCACGGGAAGTACCCTGTAGGTTTTGATTTTTTGAGAGTAGTTGCGAGTTTAAATTTGCGACTAAAATTGCTGTTCCTTTTGAATGCGTTGACATAGAGGTTTGATTTTATTACAGTTTAAAGGTATTATAGACTTGAGTATTTGATATGAATTTCAATGTAATACGTTTACGCGTTCATAAGAAAAGGGGTAGTAGGTATAAAATTATTCAAAATATTTTTTTCATATGATGCAAATTAAAGTTTATAGTTTTCGCAATTTTCCCTTTATCTGTGCTTTAAGGAGTTGCTTTGTGCCAAATTTCAAGATTCTGGGTATACGGGAAATGCCCCGTAGGTTTTGATTTATTTGGTAATGTCGAAAATTTGCTGAAATTTGCGACATATTCGACTATATCTTTTGATTGCGTTGGCCTAGAAGTTTGAAATTTTCACAGCTCTAAGAAGCAATGGACCTTAGTATTTTCTATAAATTTCAGCTTGTTACCTTCACGCGTTCCTGAGAAAAAGGGTCTTGACAGACAGACAGACAGACAGACAGACAGACAGACAGACAGACAGACAGACAGACAGACAGACAGACGGACGGACAACAAAGTGATCCTATAAGGGTTCCGTTTTTTCCTTTTGAGGTACGGAACCCTAAAAATGAGGTCTTATTGCAGGGTCTAGTTTAAAAAAAAATTTTTTCAGACTCTAGACTCTAGGCCCATATTATGACACACAAATTAAAAAAAAACAATATAACCAACTGGCGTATCTCTTTATCCGATAGTAAGCTTTAGTACCTGGCAAGTAATTCGCGATAACGAGTAAATGTACTATCTATTTATATTACCAAGTTTCATCGCAATCGGTTAAATGTTTTTTTCAAACAACATACAAGGTGTATGTTACGTACAAACTTTCACCTTTATAATATTTGTGGAATTTTATATTATTTAACTTCTGTGTCAATGGTACCATAAAATAGAAGCCACCCAAGCCGGGTCAGAAAAAGGTTCAACGGTGGAAGCGTGCTACAACTTAGACTGCATCGTCACTTACCAACAGGTGAGATTGCGGTCAAACGCTTGTTTAGTCTGATATTAAAAAGGTGGCAAAATGATTTCGACGTATACCTAGTCGACTGGGTTGATGTGGAGCAGATCAGAGTTACATGGAAAGATTTGGACGAAGTTTTTCCCAGCTGTGGGACAGTACCTATAGATAGATATTATATAACCTAGAAACATATAGGTAGGTGCCCACTAAATATCCTCTCGCCTAATGACCACTCCACGACGCTTCATTTGGAAGGCTCTAATGAGTTTTTTATATCTTCTGAGCAAGTCTTAAATGTACCGTTAATAAGACTTCCCCTCTCGAAATGCTACTTAATTAAGTGGGTAAGGTAATTAATTTTTGTTTTACCAATTTACTTAAACAAACGCTGGGAATGTTCCTTTCGTACATTAACTGTATTTTCGCGTCCAATATTTTCTTGAGCATAATTCATTTCTGTACGAAAATGAAGGATACCTTTTTAATTATGGCGCTTGTTCGCTACAGATACGGATTTTGTTGATTTAGAGTTTTGAATGAATTCTTTTTGGACATTTTCTGTTTATTTTTCTTTAAGGAACGGTTTCAGGTCCACCTCGCATTGAGCGAAAGCGACTCACGAGCGGGTGACGAAAGTCGACGGAGAAGTCGGAGAGTCGATGTCGCCCAGTGTGAGGCCAGCCTTACGCTGCCTTAAGAACAGTGAATTTTATATCAAAAGATAACAATATGTTATTAAAGGTAATTTTTATTCGTAAATAATTTTAATGAAGACAATTAACTTCGTTAAATGCGTAAAGAATCCAAAACTTCCGCGACCCACTTTTCAACAAAATGTATTCACGAATTCATAGTTTCAATAAAACAAATTCGTGACACAAAGCGGCGGTCACACTGGATAGCTATTAATAAAGGCTGTATCAGACCGTCGTTTAATCAAACCTTTCACGAGTTATTGAGTGATATCACGCGAGACCGGTCTGTGATCCGCGATATTTAATACCGATGCAAATGCGGCTTTATTAACATCTGTTCTGTCAGAGATTGGTATAAAACCAATCAATCTCACGCATCAATTTTAAACTGTAAACCCCCGACACAAAAAGGGGTGTTATAAGTTGGAATGCTCTCTGCTTGTGTGTCTGTCCATGGCTCCATAGTTCTAAAACGGGATATTCAAATGCTGTATTAAGCTTCTTTATTACAAGCTTTTATTTACTTTCACTTGTCTGTTGTCTGTCTGTCTGTCTGTCTGTAATCAAATCTTGCAACTTAAATTTGACCCACTTTCCGGTGTCCGATAGAGCTGAAATTTTTCATGCATGCATAAATCGGATGACAATGCAATATTATTATGACATGGAGCCTATCTGATGATGGAGCTGGGAGGTGGTCATAGGAACTCCGTAATAAAACGACGTAACCCCATCAAGTTTGGGCTCATTTGATTCGTCTTGACGAGTACTTTATGGTAATAATAATAAAAGCTTGTTTTTAAAAGGATTTTTTAAAATTTCACTTGTTTGAAAGCCGATTTTCTAGCGATGGTTATAAAACTAGACATTTTTCATTAAAATCGGTTCAACCTTTTAAAGTTATCAGCCATTATTTCAGGATAGCGGGGACGCCTAAGCATTCATTCGCGGCTTGTGCTTAGACCTTGCAATACCACATAGGCTACTTTTCAGCGGGTAAAACAGCCGGGCAATGCTATTACACAGTAACAAAGAAAATATAACAACTAACCCAAATCCGCATTATCTAAATATGGCAGTCGCGAGGGCAACAGTTATCTACGCATTAAAATAAAAGGCAGTTAATGCGATTACCCTCGTAATCAGGCCGAGTGGGCGATGATACGGGACATATATACCCCAGGATATAGGCCACCAGTGGACGTTATCCTATCCCACTTATGTTATTGAAAAGATAAGTTTGGATGTATGTTTTTAACGCACGACTTTCGCGGTTTTCGTAAAGATAAACATTGCAAAAAAGTAAATATACAACATAGCTGGCTTGTATAAAAAATAAGTATATAAATAAATAATAAATAATTGGGGTTTAACAGGACAGGTTACCCTACTTACACTGTCAGAGACAAATCACAAATTATAGGTCGTGTGGAAAACCTATATGTTGCAACCTATATGTACATGTATTCAGCGGGGTAATGCCGCCAGCATTCTGGCTACCTATCCCTCCACCATAGGTATATTAGATTTAAATTAAGATTAAGTTTTTATAAGATTTTTGAAATGAAATGAATAAAATTTATTGACAATAACACAAGATATACATAATATTCAGTATAAATATTAGGTACAAATTTAGATTATAGGTTTAGTTTGTAATGTTTTTTTATTCATTATCTGTTAATTTTAATCATTTAGCTGTTTAAATATACAACCACAAAATTAAAATTAACAGTACCAATTGGGAGTCTTATCGCTCAAAGAGATCTCGCGTAAAGTCGTTATGGAAAAACATTGTGTAGTGAACATCCCTATTTCATCTTATTTATTTGAAGCTCCATGTTAAAATTTAGCTGTTGTCTCTAAAATTTGTAGGTATTGGAATAAAATCAAAATTACACTCAAAATCACACAATGATACGGAAAATCTAATTTTTATAAATCTTGTGTATGTTATCGAGCTCATCCGAAACGGTTGAAACGATTTTTATGACATTCTTGTTTGTATAATAATAAGGTAAGTCTGAGAATGGGTGCTCTGAGAATTTTATGTAACTCTACAGTACCCATAAAATTAAGTTCTCAGTTGGTCTAATTCAAAAATGAGATTTATAGTACAATCGTAAAAATATTTATATTTCGCAAATAAAATCAACTCAAAATCACTCTAAATGACAATAATACCCCGTCGCTTTGCGTTGAGGGTTAAAATAGAAAATTTCTTATATAAATTAAACAAAAAATATTTTCGAGAATTTTTGAAACACCATTGTTACGCAGAAAACGCTAAATTTTGGGAAATGAAAGGAGCTAGGGTCGGCCGCGGAATTGTAATAAGAAGTCGTGTTCTTGATAAAATATTGAAGCTCTTTTTTCTAGTAATATTACAAATTATGCCAGTTATTCATCCGCCAAGCTATAATGTGCAGTCATTACTGTGTTTCAGAGGCCTATTGTTTATTGCAAAACGGCATGTAAAACACTAGAATCCATTGACAAAATTGCGTACATTACTCGCTTAAACTTGAAATAACAAACGCAGCAATGTACATTGAAGTTGTAATCAATCGTAGTGGGTGTGAAAATTAGCCAATAGGCCCTCTGGTGACTGAAGAGTAAATTTACCAGCGAAATTGCTATCTCGTCACTTATTGGCCTTTAAAAAAACACCATAAATATGCTAGGCGCTCTATATTTCACATTTTTAGCACAATTTAATGCAGTTTTTTGCAAAAGATAGAGTGATTCAAAAGGAACACGTGCGAAGTCAGAGTCCCTAGTAAATCATAACTTAAGGTTCACTAAATTTATAGACTTACAAATTCATAGACACAGCTAGTAAATTGCGCTAAAGAGTGCTATGTGTTCTTCCATCTATTTCCATAATTACTTACCAAGTTTCATCGCAATCGATTTAGTGCTTTTGCGAAAAAGCACCACATTTATAATATTAGCAGAATTCTATATTTTTCTTACTCTTATTTTTATACTTCTGGGCCTAGAGTACCATATTTTTTATTTGTTACCTATAGGTTAGCCTTTAACCACGATCTCGCGTGATGTTAGAAGATTAACTCTAGAAATTTGTCCATTGGATGGTAACTAGCCTCCAAAGCCTTCGTCATTTATTCTACCTATATATAATAAATAAATAATCCGATAATAGCAATTGTGTACCGTCCCCAGTTGCTCGTTTATCCGGATATAATGGCGGATAATTCTGTAAGAAGCGACCCCGCGGTACCGTTTGAAGCCACCTCGGTCACAATTACGCAATCATTAGCGATTAGCGCGCAGATATTGTAAGGTATATGTTTTAGGATTATTACACACACTTTACACACAAAAAATATTTAGTAATTTTGGTTAAAAGATATTTTATACTAACTTTTTTATACTGATAGGCTTCAGCCGTAGTTAGTTGTTACTTATAATCCACTGAATAAAACCGTGTCGCCAAGCGGTCATTGTGACCATGTTTCGGCTTGACTTACCGGGGGTAGACTTCCTTTGCAGGAGGTCGACTAGGTGCGTACCCCAACAGTGCCAGTTATTCTACCGCCTGAGCAGTAATGTGCAAACATTACTGTGATTCGGTAGGAGCATAGTAGCAAGTAAAATTACTGGGCTAAATATACTTAATATCTTATGACTCTTGTGTAAGAAGCGTTGCAGTGCACCTAGAATTTCACATCATTGTGAAATTCTAGGTAACACTGTACTGATTATGGGCAGCATTATCTCTTAACATCAGGAGAGCGTCTTGCTCATCTTCTTACATCTTGACATAAAAAATGATGTTCAGTGAAGCCAGGGAGGGATGTATCCCATCGGAACATCGTGCCGAAACTCGGTCATATCGACAGATAGATAATAGTTATTTGTTATACAAGAGTGCAAAGTTGCTTTTTTACCGCGTGCTCAGTTTGTATGACCGAGTGATTTATTAATTAGAATCCTGAGCGTTAGCGAGGGAATCAAAAGAGCACAAGGTCAAAAATCTTTGCACTCGAGTGTGACACATAATTTTTCATCCCCCCTCAGCGAGGAAATAACTCAATGCTAAAAGTTTTTTTTTAAATTATTCTCACCATGGATGCGCACAGCGTTGCCAGTGCACTATCTTCAAAAATAACCAGTATTCAATTTTAATTTACGTAGGTACGCTTACTTAGAGTCCTTTTCACGAAAGAGGTCCCACGGAATTTAGCGGAACAAATTTTTTATTCTATTATTATTGGACTTCATATTTTAAATCGTTTTTATTTGTTACATAAAATAAATACCTTTTTGATTAAGAAATTAAATATGAGAAATTATGAGGCGTTAAAAAGGTAAAGGTATTTAAACTTTTAAAATGTGCAATAGTGGCGTCCCACAAAAAGGTTTCCTTTCGTGAAAAGCACTCTACCTATTCGTTTTAGTGATTATTTTCTCATTTTCAGTTTATTACAGTGAGAAATCGTTAATAAAAAAGTTACTAAAAAGTAATACTTAGAAAAAATCTTGCTACTAACTAGATAAAGTTATAAAAAATTGGCTTATTCTATTAACTCTGCTAAATTAACTCAACTAATTTTTACTATTACAATACTATATAATTCATTAAAAACATTATTGCCTCGAAATGTAACTTATATCTAAACAACTAACGTAAATATAGTTCAAAAGAAACGTAATATGTTACAAAAGTAACTTACTGGCAAGGCTGACGGTGCGCCCAAAGCAAATTAAAAAAAAAATGTTTACTAAAGAGGTTCTTACTCCGAGTTTTTAACAAATTTAAAAAAGTTGTACGCTTATTTCGGTACCATAGAGGTGGAAGTAAATAGGTTTAATTATGTTTTTGTCTCTAGAGGGTAAAGTAAGTTTGAATTTCTCTAGAGGAAAATATAGACTTTTCCAGTCAGATATCGATGAGTAAAACTACACTTTCCGAGATAGTGGGATGAAAATAATATTTTTACTCCGTGATTTTTATCAATCTTCGCCTACCGAAAATATCGAAACAGTTCAAACACAATTTAAGCGACATCCAAAGAAATGTTCTGTAGAACTATTTATATCGTATTTCAAGTAGATCTAAGTTCCAAACTTTGTTTAGCATTCGCGAGTCGGCGCTTTATCTTGGAAGTGGGAAACTTGATGCATGGCCTCCGTACCAACTTCTATATCATTTACATGTATGAGTTCTTGAACATGCTCGGAGTTTCGAGAAGCGTGACTTTCGGTAATTTGGTTTTGTCGTTTTCGACTATATCGGTTGATGGTAGTTATTTTAATACTTAGTATTGAAAATTGTATATTTTTTAGGATATTTGCTATAAATTTACCCTATGTAGAGATATTATAATACTCGTATTAACAAATTTTACAAGGAAGAATGTAAAAAGGATGGGGAATGGGGCAGTGAAAATTAAATCAAGATTCCGATTATAATTAGAAAGATTTTAATATACAATTTTTAAACAAAACCAAACTTAGGTTTGTGGCTTTTGTGGCCGCATTGCAAATTCCTTATTTTTTTGGATTTAAATACCTATCTACTCCCAGTAAATATTATATCTCGGCAACCTGAAACTGCAACATATGGGTTAGCCACACAATCTATAAATTCTGATTTGACTCTGACAGTGTGAGTAGGGTAACCTGTCTTGTTGGAGTATAAACACCTATTTTCTGTAACAAATTTCAACCCAATCTATTCATAGGCAAGCCATAATATGTGTAATTATATAAAAGTTTAATGTGCTTTATATTCTTATTACTCGTAAATCACAGCCCATAAAGTTTAAAGTAAGTAAATGAAAAGTCACAGTGTTCTTATCGCCGTAAGAAAGTAAGGAGCAACACAATAAACACTAAACTTGCGACAACTTTACAGTTCAATGTCCGACTGGAACTGTTTTATTTTACTTGTATAACTTGTGCAACGGAGTAATGTTATAGTGATATTAAAGAGGCATGAAAATGGCGGACGCGAAATATTGTCATAACAAAAATCATACTTTTTTTTTCGACAAATTAGCGTATACGCATCCCTACGAAGAAGACACGGTCCCGCATATTTACAACGATTTTAAAGTAAACGGCAGCGATGATTAATGATTTAAAGAGATTTTAAAAGTAAAATGCGCATCCAATCAAGAGAGAGAATCTGTCCAATAGGACCCTTCAAAATGATGTAAAAATAGTCTTGCAAAGTCGGCACTATTAGAAATGCCATAATGTTGTAGTGGTAGCCCGTCTATTTTCTTGTTAGATTGCATTCATAACAAGTGAAATTAATTAAAATAAAAACTTTTTAAAAACAAGATTTTATTATTATTACCATCTAGCACCAAAGTACTCGTCCAGACGAAACAAATGAGACCAAACTCGATGGGGTTCCAATGGCCACCTTTCAGCTCCATCATCAGATCAGCTCCATGGCATAATAATATTGCATTGTCATAATAATAATTTGCATGCATGCAAAATTTCAGCTTAATCGGAAACCGGGAACTGGATCAAATTTAAGCTTCTGCAAGATTTGATTATATACAGACAGACAGACCGACAGACAACAGACAGGTGAAAGTAAATAAAAGCTTGTAATGATGCGAAGCTGTCAATGTGCGTGCGTACTAGGGGTGCATCATTCTCATAGCTTAAATCCAGCAGATACTACTTAGGTCCATGCTATGGTATAAAAGTAATACAACAGTTGAATAGAAGTTGCAACTGAAGCTACTACAAGTTTGTATTGAAGTTGAAAATAGGAACTAAGAATAAACACTGTTTCGCTTGATACACTTCCCCAAACTTTACTGTATCTACTTTTGGTGGAAATCCTAGTAATATTATAAAAAGTATGTTTGTATGTATTGATAACTTTTTATTGTAGCACCACGTTAAATTTACAAATATAGTTGAAAATCAAGAAAGTATTATACAAAAATGTTGCAATCGGTCAACCTTACCGCTGAAAGCAATCTATTTCAGACAACTGTGCAGGGAGGAACATATTATATGGCACACTGGTAGGTGGTATATATGTGTTTGTTTGTTTCACGCCTAAACGGCTAATCCGATTTAGCTGAAATTTGGTAGGTAGATAGCTTAGACTCTATAATAAAGCTAGTCTTCTACTGCCCTTGAAAACGAAATTAGAAAATCTAATAAAATAAATCAGTATGCCCACATTTCTACAAAAATAAGTAAAATCCAACGAATTAGGGAAATAGTAAAATCCCACCAAAAACATTCTGTAAAAAACTAGCCAAGTCTCGATGGAGCTGCTTGTTTATCTCTAAAAACTAATGAAATCTAGACAAAGTCGCGCCGAGTCTAAGGTTCCTTACTTCGATTTCTTTATTATTATAGTTAATGTTGTGTGACTCGGCCGTTGAAGGGAACACAAGGGTACAAAACCAGATGCTCCATGACACCATTGCACCAATCTGTCGCCAGAACCGCTACCCATTGACGATGGTAAATTGCCACTTGGAAAACGTTGATAGAATAACCAGTCAATTGTAGGCTTGATATCCCTTCAACGGCCGAGTCACACAACATTAACTATAATAATATAGAAATCGCAGTAAGAAACCAACAGTAGACTCGGAACGACTTTGTCTAGATTTCATTAGTTTTTAGAGATAAACAAGCAGCTCCATCGAGACTTGACTAGTTTTTTACAGAATGTTTTTGGTGGGATTTCATGAATTTTTGTAGAAACGTGGGAATATTGATTTATTTTATTAGATTTTCTTATTTCGTTTTCAAGGGCAGTAGAAGACTAGCTTAATTATAGAGTCTAAGCTATCTACCTACCAAATTTCAGCTAAATCGGATGCTATAGCTAAGCCTTTGACCACGATCTCACGATCTAAGCGACGATGCGGCCGTAGATGGCAGCAGACTATACCTAGAAGGCGGGATAAATCCCTCTGTCTTTTTCATATTTTTAGTATATTACTCAATAAATTGAAATAAACATAAGTACGTACCTAAACACACACATAAAAAAATTCGAGTACAAATTACAAAAGGGCTTTGTAAAAGCAAAGTCATGTGATATCAAAGAGTTTCATAGAAATAATATATTTTCAAAAGAATTAAACAATTTATTCAATACACAGCCTTAATTTTCGATGTTTCTGGAAGCCCAACGTAACCTTTGAAGTGAATTAAGAATAAAAGAAAGCGATAGGCCGATGGCCGATATTGTGGACGATAAATCTCCTGGTTTGAACTTAGTGAATTAAAATGAGGCACGTGTAGTAAGCCTTCACGTTTGTACATCGATGCAAGCACACCAGCACACACAGAACTTCGTACACTACTGTTACATCTCTACGCTAAATTATGTTGATGCTCTTCATTAAACTCCTTGTCGTTAAAAAGGTTACAATGAAATAATAAAAACTTTATTGACCATATTGACAAATGTTTACAGAATTGGACTTATTAATTAGCATGCAGTTACTAACATACAGCATTCTTTTATCTACTAAATGACAAAGAATAGTTAACCCTTAATCACTGACGTACGTACGTGGTACGTCACCCAAATGGTTTTTCGTTCAAAACTTTTGTTTCCGCAGGAATTTCTGAGCGTCCATTTTAGTAGTTTCCTAGTTACCTGTGACGAGTATCAGGAGATGAATAGCGGACATCTGCCATTTTCCTGTTTAGATAAATTTGACTACCCGACGTATGTGGTACGTACGTCAGTGTTAGTGTAACTTTTTTGACCATATTTTTCGACTAATAAAATAATCCGTAAGCGGCTAAATTCGCATTTTATGCTGTTTACATCTAAAATATAGTGTGTTCAAGTGAATAATGCCCCTGAAAAATAAATTACAGTCTTGGCTTAAGAAATCTGACGATTTACCGGGGGATGAATATAAGAAAATACCGGGTTTTTGAAAAAGAGCTTTATGTTATGATTTATGGCAAGTATGATTTTTTTTTTATTTAAAATGATCTCTAGTATTTAATAAAACCAATAAAAGAAGTTCCTATTGGTAAAGATTTTTATTTTATTAATTTTTAAAAAATGACAATGTAATTTTGATTCCCTGTATGGTTATTGATTATTAAAAAAAAAACTGTGCTTATTCTTACTCATTTTTTGTAATATTCCAATTTCATTTGAATGTGTCTAATAAATAAATTGCGTTAATCATCAAAACAACACTAATTTGCCACATGGGGAGGTCTTCAAAGTTACGTACGTATGTCATACGTACGTCAGTGTTAGTGTAACAAAATTACACGTCAGTGGTTAAGGGTTAATATCATTAAGTACATTTTAATTATGGGTGTACCATTATTAGTGATTAAAGTAATAGGACAATTTCTTTATATACAAAAACGGTCAAAAATGGGTGAACAAAAATGGTCAGTGTAAAAATCATACTAGATCAGTTAAGTTAATTAGATCAGTTATAAAATCATAATGTTTTTCTATGTGCAAATCTTACGTGCATGCACGTATAAAATGAGTGGACTTACTATTTGTGCTTCGTCTTTCTTATTCTTAAACTAGTTCTTGTAACTTTTGTAGATTGATACCCTTTTCATTAATTTGAGATGCTTCGAAATTTGATTTTCAGAAGAAAGGGTTCAATTCAATTACACAAGTAACTAATAGGAAAAGATTTGACTTTTGAAGGAAGATAAAAAAATAATTTGATAAAAATGTTCGAGCCCCAAAAATTACTTCACTTTATTTGCAACGTAAGCAAAATTCATTTTAATTTGGTTAAATTTTGCTGACGCTAACTTTTCTCGGGAAGTTCGTTTCAAGTTTTTTCGCTTGATTAAGTAATGAGTACTAAGTTGTGTTCTTTGCTAAGCACGTTTAATTTTTCTTTGTGAAAGTTTTCATGTTTAACTTATTGTTTTTACTTAGGTTAATGAACTGAAAGTGAATTCTTTTGAATGATTTTGAAAACAAAACGGTGAATAAAGGAAATTCGATATATAAAGAAATGGTTCAACCATGATCACAGATTATATAGCCATAAAACCTTAATATTTGTATTATCTAAGGTCTAAGGTTCTTTTCTGATGTAGTAGTTATAGAATTGTTTCCTAAATTGTTCTTAATAAAGATACTTTAAATTTTCCTAAAATAACTTTAGCGTCATTTTAAAATAAATTATTATTCCTATAATTTTATTATTGTCTGCAGCAAACGACATGAAAAAAATGCAAATAAATCGAACGAATGCTTTTCGACGTAAATAAAAAAACTGAATTTACCAATTACAAGCTGTCAAAACGTTTGAATGTTTCCCATTTCCCGGGTCCAAAACAATAGGTTCCGCTTTCAGCGGCTGTCAGTCGTTTTTGAAGGCTTCGTGATAATTTTACTTTTATTTTTGGACTCGTATTGTGCTTAACAACTCTTCAATTCCGTATTGAAAATGTTCATTGTTGCTTTTTTTGATTAAAACGCTATCGTGTGTCAATAATGTTTGTTTTTTAAGCGGAAAATGAGTTGTCAATGTGCTTCGGTAGGAGGGCACTGTAGCTAGTGAAATTACTGGGCTGAAGAGTATTTACATCTTATGACTCTTGAGTGGAAGAGATCGCTCTAAGCGATAAGGCCGCCCATGTGGACATTAATATTAGTACTTTAATTTAGTTTTAAGTCTTTTGCCCCAATAAAGAGTATTGTATTGTAAGAAGTGTTGGTACAGTGCACCTAGCAATCCGGGGTGAGACTGTACTGATAAAGGGCAGTTATCCCTCACCATCAGAAGATCGTCTTGCTCCTCTCAATACTCAATACTTTATTTGCTTCCTTAGAATTAGGTACATAATAAGGTCTTAGTTTAGTTTGCACATAATTATTTCTAAGGACCCTACTTCTTCGCATAAAAGTAAAGTCAAACTTAATAAATAAATCTATCATAACAAGAAAAACTAAAATTCGTGTAATATCGTGTTTTTAAGGCATCGATGTTTAATTAAGGCGCAGACAGCGACGTTATAAATCAAACGGCCCGCCCTAGTTCTCACATTATTTTCACTTGGCCCCTTAAGGCCACAGCAATTTTTTCCCTCTCGCGAGGTTGATAAATGGTAGACATGAAACGGCGGAATTCCCTTTGAGGTGAGTTATTATGAAATCTACTCGTTATAAATGCGTTAGAGAGGATTGATTGGTGACCGGCCACAGACCACTGGCTTGTTTTATGTCCTGTAATAAAAGCCAGTTCCGCGTTTTAGATGGTTGATTTTTTTGTGCCAAAGGTGGAAAGTTGACCTGGATTGTGGTCACCGTCAATGAATTCCTGTAGTTCCAAGGATATTATTGTACATTGTTATAATACAATAGGTCTTGGTCAAAGATTTTTATCATGTAATATTTAGTGTAGTAAAAAAAAACAACAAACGAAAATTACAACTTGGGTGTCTTCAAGTCGAGGGTTAATAGGTATTTGCTAGGCCTGTGTGTAACAGCTTCGACCACGTCTTCACTTACCAACAGGTGAGACTGTGATCAAACGCAGTCCTATTTTGTATAAAAAAAAGTATTTTGCGCCACTGTTGAAAATATTATTGCTACATACCCAAAATGCTAAATATGTATTTGTAGCCTTTAAATTATAAGTTGCGATCAGACAGTAGTTTATGTTTTTTATTTACGTATGCGTGTAAATCATGTCATACCTATGGTATGTGAAAAAATACTGCATTTAAAGATTTACTAAAAAAAGTTAAAAACCAGGTGTGATTGATAAAACAAAAGTGTTTGCAAATAATATAATATTAAGTATATTGAGGTTTATAACATTTTCTTGCCCTCGAACTAGAGCTCATCTGTACCTTATTACAATTTAATCGGAAAAAAATATTATAATTATTTTTATAACCGTTGAAGCTACTTGTAAGAGTTACAGAAATAATATTTAAAAGAATTAATTAAAGAGTGTTAAAAAAGTCAAGTCGTAATTTTCGTAGTCCTATTGTTTGATGATGGTGTTCTCGATGATATCTTTCAGGCTCTCCTTGAGTTCAGGGTCTGCTTCTAGAAGTTTCTGCCCCTCATCAGTTGTCATGTCAGGAGCGTCTCCATTGAACGTATCCTCTGTGTACACGTGGGTCATCTTCCTCATGGTGCCGTGTAACTGGAATTATAGCGTGGAATTATCTTCTAGAATAAAATGCTGCCAGGAAAAGAGGGCACTTAATTTGATAGAAATCAAAGGGTTTGAAATCTTTTCTTAACATTCATCATAACACTAAAGATAGTGTGTCAATTTTATTGTCATAAAATGGTAAACCTCGTTTACCTGTAGGTAAAACTATCAAACAACAGATCAGAAGAATGTATCAAACTAAGTCGACTAACCATAACATGTAACCTATCAAAGGTATTATACTTAATTCAGTTCTAAACCCAACGTCACCCATCAATTATTATTAAGTATAATATTATACTACACGAATTCGAATTATACAGAAAAGAAGTTTTTGATTTGTGTGGCTGACGATTTCCGATGGTCAGAGTAGGTTTCGGCGTCGCTTATTTACTATTTATTTATTTGAACCACGAGTCAAAATGATCAACGCGTTTAATTGTTATTGAGGGTGAACATCATAACAACAGTTTGACTTTAGTCAATATTTGACTGGCTGAAGTTATGCCTGGCACTTTGCCGGCTACTGCCGTGACACGCATATCAAAAAATGGAGAGATTATAATATTAAGTTAGGAAGTTAAATACAGGCAAGTATAACTTAGAACTATCATATACTAGCTGCGCCCAGCGGTTTTACCAGTTTTACTGTAGCCTATTTATCATTTCAGGGTCTAAGCTATCTCAATATCAAATTAAGGCTCAATCGGTCCACCCGTTTAGGCGTGAAAGAGTAACAAACATACATCCAGACATCCATACATTCTTACAAAGTTTCACATTTATAATATTAGTAAGATTAAATGAAACCCAACAACAGCAGGTACGATAAGTAAGCTTGGTAAATCTTTGGCAATATAAATATTAAAGCTACAAACCTTGTCCCAAATCGACAAATTGAATCCAAAGTTGCAGTGGAAGAATTCATGATGCTGGTCGTGGAATTCTGCGTCAGGCTGCCACGGCTGCCACCACTGCGACTTGAAGTTGATGCCACTGTGGTCGATGATGCCGTGGTAGTAGTTGTACATCGCTATTATGTAGAATGGCACTGGGGAAAACACAAAACAGAAGAAATTTAAAAAAATATGATATATGAGTGATAATAAATAAACAAAATACACATAAGATAAGAAATGATAACTGCTAGGTCCAAATCTATCTGATATGCACAAAATTTGTCCTTCCTCCCCTCCTCTTATGGGTGAACTCGTGTTTCTGGAACAAAATTCTTCTGGATCTCTTATGATCCACTGTAATTAATACGGCATCTCTATCATCATAGTTGTAATAGTACTGTATTCTTTTTCTCATAATGGCTTCAAAGTTATACTATACATAATACAGTGCTTTTGTAATGATTTTACTTCTTAAAGAATACTTGTCATCATGTCTGGTCATTCATTTGAAAAATCATATTTAT
This sequence comes from Hemithea aestivaria, assembly GCA_947507615.1. NCBI lineage: Eukaryota > Metazoa > Arthropoda > Insecta > Lepidoptera > Geometridae > Hemithea > Hemithea aestivaria. The sequence goes on from OX382332.1 coordinate 723,831, forward strand.
AATAAATTGTAATAGTTAGAAACAATATCAAAACTAGTTCAAAACTCACGCCAATGCACAGGCACAAGAAACAAGGGCAGACAGACAGTGATCTGAATGTGCAAAATCTCGAAGGGATGTATGGCGGTGACGGAGAAGGCTGTAGGCTGCTTGTACTTGTGGTGCAACTTGTGGAAGTGCTTGTACAGCAGCTTGGAGTGGTAGATGCGGTGGAGGATGTAGGTTATGTAGTCCTGGAAATGAGAGAGAAAAATAACTAGACAATAATGACATTTTACCAAGGGTAGACTTCCTTTGCAGGAGGTCGTCTAGGTGGGTACTCCAACAGTGCTAGTTATTCTACCGTCTGTGCAGTGATGTGCAAACATTACTGTGCTCCGGTAAGAGGGCACTGTAGCTAGTAGCTAGTGAAATTACTGGGCTAAAGAATCTTTACATCTTATGACTCTTGCTTTGCGTTGGTGCTGTGCTCCTAAAATTTCACATCATTGTGAAATCCTTAGTAGATTATGGGCAGCGTTATCTCTTAACCTCGGGAGTGCGTCTTTCTTGTCTTCTACTTCATCACATAAAAAAAACAACAATGACAAAGACTAGAAAGATGACTAGACTTCTGGCCGCAGGGAGTCATGTTTTGGAAATTCCGAGGCCGACTTCCTACTGACTCTGCGCGCAACACGTCGCCGGCGTCTAGTGTGTGTATGATAGTCTATAAGGTATATATTGATTTGGGTCTCTGGTACATTGCCATTGTACGCAGTGTACTATTGCCTGAAATAAATGGATTTATTTATTTATTAAAATGTTTGGTCCAATTGATATAGCTTCCCCAATTCCTTTTTAGCAGTGTTATTTATTATCACCTGAACTTCAAGGTTGGTTGCAAAAATGTCCATTGTGGCCTATTTGAATTTATATTTGGTAAACTTTAGACTGATGGTGTAGTGTATATATTCTCAGTCTCTGATTACTGCATCAATAAATTAGGATGATAGTAGATTTGGTTTAGGACCATATCGTCAATCAAGATTTTCAACTTTTTACATCAAAACAATAGACGGAGTTTTTACAAAAATAATATGAAGACAATTACCCAACTACACGAAACGTTAAAATTTAAACACCTACTTACACCATAAACAAAGATAACAGGAAACTGCAGGAAGAACCAAAGCCAGCCGTACTCGTCGAACTGGTAGTACACACTGGTAGGGTTTCCATTGTAGATGTAGGTAGCGAGCCCAGCAGAGAAGGAGCCGGTGACCAGGAGTGAGATGGTGCCGATCATGATCTCATGCCGCTCCAGCTCGGGAGTGATCCACTTGGTGGGCTGGATCTTCCACTCGTGGGCGAGGTGGCGACGGTTCATGTAGAAGTACCACTGGAAGGAAACGGATATGTGAGGTTCCCGGTTCTTCTATTAGAGGTCCTTTGAAATTTATTTGCAAAAGACCGATTCTACCGTCTGAGCAGTGATGTGCAAACATTACTGACGGTGAGTGGCTGGTGACGACCACTGTGGCGCGGTGGGCTAATACCCGCCTGCAACGCAGAAGGTAGCAGGTTCGATTCCCGCATGTTTTACACAATAGCAATTTTTTTTTTAAATCAGGGTTATGACTTAGGTGATTTAATTGTTAAAATATCAGTTCATCATTTAAAAGTTAATTATGATGCAAATCCAGAACTTTTCCTTAAATCATCATTATGTGACTACCATCAGGTTCATAAACACGTGCTAATGTTGATACGGATTTAAAATCCATTTGATTAAGGTCTCGATTAATTTCCTGACGTAATTGATATAAACCTAGTCATTTCTAACAATAACTGAACACCTGCAGCTGATGATAACTGAGCAGATAAACGTGTACATTATCATGGACTTATGAATTGTAGACAAAGTCAAACAGATTATTTTTTGGACTACATTTCCGGTCAAAACACTATTTTTGATGTTCCTTTAGTTTCCTTGTTGATACTAATAATATAACTGTTTCTGATTTATTGTCAATCATAATAAATATTTCTTTCTTGAATCATCGCATTTATATTACAAAAATATTTTTGTTCAAAATATTTTTGTTTCCGCAAATAATGTTGTCAAAATATCATTTCGGACTTGTATACACATTTCTCATCATAATTAAAAAAAAAAAAATGAAGTTATTAAAAACAAAAGTAAGTATGTACTGAAAGTAGGTACGTATGATTTTCTCTTATCTTACCTAAGTACAGAATCGAAGTAAAACTAAAGATGATTAATATAGCCGCAAGATCGTGCGCGAAAGCGGGACAAATTTTTTTTTATGTTCGAATTCGTACGCACCTGCTTTTACGTCACACATAAAGCGGACGCAGCCAGGAACAAAACAAAGGTCACGACTGCTTTTCTGCGCGAGTTTGCGCCTTTGTGGTATCAGCTAAAAAGTCTTGTCTTATAACCATAGTGACGACCTTGATTAAAACTGGACCTTGCCACATTAAAATTATTACCACTAAAGACTACAAGACAGAAATAATTCCAAAAATCTTACATGTAGAAAACCTCCAATAAGAAAGTACAATCCAAACGAGACCACGTGCGAAGCCAAGAAGATGACCCCAAAGCTCTCCATCTTAACGTTCTGGAATGTGACCAGGTCGAAGATGTCGCTCGCCGTCAGGTTCTGGTTGCTCTGCGTGTGTCCTGACATCTGCTTTAAAGCTGTTACCAGGATTACCACCCATTCTCCTGGAATTTTGATATTTCAATAAACTTTTGTGAGTCAGTCTGGTAATCGTTACTGAAGATTCATACGGATTCGGATTTTTGTCATTTTTATATATAATAATACATGGATTCAGAATAGAAGAAAAGATAAGGGTAGTGTGCACGCACGCATGCACGCACACACACGATATTTTATAATATTATGTTAGACATTGTCACACAATGAGGGCATGCCGGGACATAATCATAATGAGCGCTTGAAGACACGGTTTTGTATATTGATTTTAATCGGTTCCTTTTTATTTCATTACCTTTTGAATAATTATAATGTCGCTCTTAAACACGAGCTAAGCCCGGGCCTTTTTATAGGCGTACACTAAGACAAAAAAAGTCCAACGCGCAGAGGCCCTTTTGAGCTTTTAATCCAAATGTAATGGGTGACACTTATTGAAGTACTTCTGTGAGTCCATCCATAGAAAATGGGCTCAAAGGCAGTCTCCGCCAAGTGACAGGACTATTGCCAATTAATGGAAATTACTTGAACTAGGCTATGGATGTGCATTCTAAATGGATGGTTAAGAGGCTATTGCTAGGACTACGGCATCTGCCACTTCCGTCCCATTAGGAAATATATAGGCAGGTGATGAATCGCCACTCCTAAACGGGCCCCCATAAAGGCCGGCATTACATAGCCGACGAGAAGGGCAACGTTGGTGCAAGTGGCTGGAGGGGGAGAGGTGTCCCTGGACTTTAAACACGTAGGCCAACTCGCCACTTATGCTTCACATCCTCCCTCCGAGCGAAAAGCTCTCGCGACTCCACTCTGGCCGGCCAATGAAGGCAAGCAGAGAGGTGGGGGACTGTTCCTCGTCAGTGTTCACTCCGGCCGGCCGGTGAAGGCAAGCCAGAGATGAGGAACAGAATCCTCCCCCGGCAGCACTCGGGTCCGTGGGGTCGCTACTCCCCAACAGCTTGCCATAAGCTGCCCTGTGATATAATTATTATTATATTATTAGAATTAGAAATTTGTTGGTGTTTCTTAAACTAGTCACACGACGTTAAAGCTTTGCATTTGAAAAATAGTCTTATGGCAGTTTCTCTGGGATGAGTATGATGCTTGGTAAAAAAGACCAGATTTTTTTGAAAAAAAAATGTATAAAATCGTTTTTAACCCCCGACGCAAAAACGACGGGGTGTTATAAGTTTGACGTGTCTGTGTGTGTGTGTCTGTCTGTGGCATCGTAGCTCCCGAACGGATGAACGGATTTTGATTTAGTTTTTTTTATTTGAAAGTAGTGTCGAGTAGAGTCGAGTGTTCTTAGCCATGTTTGGTGAAAATCGGTCCAAGATGGCCGCCGTTACAAAATGGCGGATATTTTTTTTCTTCCACGACCCCCTAAATATGGGTATCAAATTAAAGGGCTTGACTAGTAAAATACAGCCCACTAAAGTAAATTTAAAATCCAAGATGGCTGCCGCTATAAAATGGCAGATTACTTTTTATCTCCACGACCCCTCAATATGGGTATCAAATGAAAGGGCTTGACGAGTAGAATACAACCCACTATAGTAAATTTAAAATCCAAGATGGCCGCCATCACTTTTTAAATTTTTAATTTAATTCACTTGTAGATTTAAAATTTATTTATTTAACCATAAAAATCTTAAAAGGTAAAAACTTAAAAACTAAACACTTAAAAACTAATACTTAACTACAAAACTTAATCTAATAAACAGGTGGAGGAGGGAAAGGTGGCAAGAATGCTGGCAGCATTGCCCCGCTGAATACATGAACTTATTTTTTGAGCAAAATATAAGCCAGCATTCTTGTCACCTGAAGCCTCCACCAAACGTTTAGCGAGGTCTTTGTACAGCTCCCAAGCAGCCGGCCCCCATGGACCCAAGGTTTCAACCCCAAACGGCAAAAATATGTAAGCCCTATCTAGGTTCACATACTTACGCCGTTTGAGGTTTTCAGCCTTGTCGGCTGCAGCACCGGCCTGTGACATTGTCCCTGGAAGATGGGAAGGGGCCAAAGTATCGACACACGTAGCGTCCCAAACCAAAGGCCTTCCCAGCTTCCAGGGATTCACTTGTTAATTTATTAGTTACCTCTCAAAACTGCTCCAAATGTAAACACAGCAAAAGTGGCTAAAACGGTTGCTAGAAAGTTTGGAATTTTCTCGAAGATCTTTTCAAGAGCTCCAGCATATTTCTCTATCCATTTGACGCCATCTGTCAGAGGATCCCAGTACTTTTTTTTTTCATCATCAACTGTCTCCGGTGCGTAACTTTTCTTATCATCTTCTTTGGTTCTCTGCCTCACTTCTGAGTCTGCCATTCTAGAAATATTTATGGTTTACTTGATTTTTGTGAAATTAAATAAAATTTATTCATAAAAACATGGATATACATATAAGAAGTTATAATCGATTATCATATTGATTCTCCATTTTCTGTCTTTCGGAGTGTAAATATTAATGTGATCTTCTTCTTCTTCCTGCCCTTATCCCACACTAGGTAGGGTCGGCACAACACGTTTTTCTCCTCCATTCTGTTCTATCATCCGTCAAATTATCTTCATCCACTCCCCTAGAACGCATTTCCTCATTCACACAGTTCATCCAAACCTTTTTCGGACGCCCCCTTCCCGGATTACCACCTATTTATAATAAGACTTCTTGTTTATTAATTAGTGTAGGTACCTACTCTTATTCTATTACATTTAATCCACACGTCTTTTTTGCACTAATTTTGAAACTATAGTGATTATAGTATGTAGTTTGTGGTTATAAGCTCTAAAATATCATGATAATAATATTATACGAGTAGCATGTTGTGCTCTATGGAGTAATAATATTCAGATTATTTTTTACTTATCTGATAACAAGCTTATGCACGCGGCTTTGCCCCCATGGCGAAATCCTTTCTTAGTGGAGGTCTACGTCATAAAATCTATCTGTGTTCCAAGTTTCACCCCAATCCGTCCAGCGGTTTAGGCTGTACGTTGATAGATCAGTCAGTCACTCTTTCCTTTTATATATTTAGATAATAAAATTAAACAGGCACTTTCCTTTACAATGGAGTTCTGTTCCTATATTTATCTACATACATCTACATACCTATATTAAGAACTAAATAATATTTTCAACAAAAAAACTCATTTCATAAATAATTAGGTATATGACAAAAAAATTAACCGTGATCAAAAATTATTACTGCTCTAAAAATATTTTCAATTTTACAAGCATATATTTACTTTCACCTGTCTGTTGTCCATCTATCTGTCCGTCTGTAATCAAATCTTGCAAGTAAAATTTGATCCACTTCCTGGTTTCCTATGTTAATCGGATGACAATGCAATATTTTTATGACATCGAGCTGATCTGATGATGGAGCTGGAAGGAGGGCATAGGAACCCCGTAATTAAACGACGCAACCGCATAAGCTTACCTTTGGGAACATAATTTCTCGTATATAAGTACCAACAGATATTATATTGACACGTGTGTTATTACAGATATTATAAGTGGATCGGATCGCAGCAAACTAGCTACCAAATTTATACAGGTAGGCGTTTTTTTGTAGGTGTATTAGAATAATATTTGGTAATATAATAAAAGAGTGAGAACGCCATTTGTATTTTTCGCCGTGTGCTGCATAATATTGACTGTTTTTCACCCACATTTTGCGTCGTGTAATTCATAATAATATTATGCATAATATGAATATATTAAACCTATTATTGTAACGAAATAAATAAATATAAAATGGTGATTGATTTACTCAGAATGATTACCTACTGTATTTTTAGTCGTGTCCTCGTCCGCGACTCAGCTTTTTTTGAAGAAATGAATAATATTATTATTATTTATTTAAAAACGTAAAATAGTCGCGGCTTCATGATTCATCATTTTAGAGATTCAACTTAGGGTAGCCATGTTTTCCGACTTCATGGTTGAATAGAGAAGAGCTGAGGGCGAGTACGAATATATGTAGATACAGGGTTAGGCCTTAAAACAGTAAAAACGCCATCTATGTCTGAGTTATAGTCATACAAACAGCTTGATTTATTATGTTTAACTATAAGTCGCTAGATGTCGCTCTCAATAACTATCATGAAGAGGGATTTTAGGTTCCATACAGAAAATATGTTACATAAATTTGTTGTTATAACTAGTAGTTCGCGTCGAACTGGGACCTCGCAGACCCAATTTCATTGAAAATGTTAAAACCTTAGATTTTTAGGTAACCATACCTAAAGGTAAAAATATAATGTACCTACGAAGTGTATTCATTTATGGAAACTTTAACTTTAATATTCGTAAGTAAGTTAGTGCAGACCGACGAATGAAATGTAGCTGAGGTCCGCACCAACATCCTCATAGATTGTAGCTCTTGTATAGGAAAAAGTTGCCAACCACTGCATTAGAAGAATCGAAATGGCTTCTAGCAGATTTTCTTAACGTTTTTAATGAGGAAAATATAACCATAAGATTGATATCACTAATAATAACTACTCGTAACATCACATCACCCTGAAAGAAATATCTAGTTTTACTGATGTTTTACAACAAACCAATAACGCGACTTTACGACAATTCCTACCTCTTATTGATATTATATTGTAGCAAATTTCAACATTTTTGTCGTAGCTTAGCGTAGTAACTTTGATCTAATCTGTGATCTCTAATGATATGCCATTCAAACGAACAACTATTTCATTTAATTATAATTCACATTTAAAATAAAACCTAACAAGCGCAAGTTGGACTTGCCGCCTTTTTTAGTTCAAAAAAAGTGCGCAAAAAATTGAGGTCATCCATCCAAATATGTACGCGCATAACATTACTTCACTTCGATGATTTCGTACGTAAGCCATTTTTTGAACATGTTATGAATTAATTACATTACGATTAGTCTTCAGATTTTGTCCTGAACTTAAAATAAGCATATGTATTCAAAATCTGCCAAACTTCATAAACTGCAACTACCCTATGAATTTCGATTTATTCGGAGGGTCGCAATGTATGTTTTTGGAGCATAAAAGCAAAAAAAAACGAGCTAAAATTTATTAATAAAAATGGAGCAATGTAACCTTGAATAAAAAAATTGAGTGAGATTTAATGAAGTATATTATTACTTATCATTTAGGTAAATATTATATATGGAAAATACTACAAAGCAAACCAAAATTAAAGGCAAATAATATTAAACTCTCGGATGCTTGGACATTACTATAGATATTATTATATGAACTTGAAAATAGGTAAATTAAGTCCATGCTTCCACCGGTAGGGTCTATTATATGTAATATCAAACTTAACGTTTCAAATAAATAATATTTAACCTATCCTGCACCCTGAAGTCATTTAAATTCATATTGTGAGTATGTCAGTTCTCATGTAATCGATAAACATCGTAATTTAATAATCTCTATAGCTCTACAACCCTTGCAGCGATTTGGCTCATATTTGGACTTGAGGATTATTTTAGTATTTACTACTTGTTTGCAAAGTTCTATCAAGATTGGATTAACGGTAACGTTGTAATCAAGCAATCTCTATAACTCTAGAACTCTTCAACCGATTTGGCTCATGTTCGAACTTAAAAATTCTATTGTTTCATACTACGTGTTTGCTTTTCAAGTTATCGCGTAACAAACAAACATACAAACATACACTTTGGCTAATATATTTATGTCGGTTATAAAAAATGCGTATATATTAGAAAAAAAATTGTCAGCGCACCAGTTTTGAAATTATCGTAAGACCTATCGTAAAGATTTTAGGTCACCTATACTCTGCAACCCTGGAGCTTATTCGACAATTTTTTTTCACTAAAATTATCCCATTGACCTACTTATCTTGTGTGAAAATTTTTATTTAATTTGGATTACCCGTTTTTGAGTAAATGTCGATCAAACTCAATCACCAGAGGTCAACCGTTAAACTGGTCATAACGCAGGCTTTTCGCGGCTCTCGACTCTAAGACCTCGCTTCGCTCGGTCGATAATTTTAGAGTTTATTACGAGTAAATCCAAACAGCAAAACTCAAAAAAAGATTTTTTTACCTACATTCCCTCAGAAGAAATATGTTAACTTTTTTTCTATTCTTATTACACTAGGTGAGGTCGGCACAAACGTTTTTCTCCTCCATTCTACTCTTTTATCTTAATTCACTCCCCTAGCACGCATAATATCATCTTTCATACAATTCATCCAAATCTTTTTAGGCATTGTTAAGAAGCAAAATTTATTTACGAGTCCTTGAATTTGGCAATTGGATAAAGGATCAGTAAAATAGAATCCCACCAAAAACATTCTGTAAAAAACTAGCCAAGTCTCGATGGAGCTGCTTGTTTATATCTAAAAAGTTATGAAATCTAGACAAAGTCGTGCCAAGTATAAGGTTCCTTACTGCGATTTCATTATTATTATAGTTAATGTTGTGTGACTTGGCCGTTGAAGGGTACACAAGGGTACAAAACCAGATGCTCCATGACACTTGGATCGCCTAAACATAAGTATTATTGAAATATGCAGCTTTATCAAGCCTACAATTGACTGGTTATCCAATCAACGTTTTCCAAGTGGAAATTTTCTATCGTGAATGGGTAGCGGACAGATTGGTGCAATAGTGTCATGGAGCACCTGGTATAATACCCTTGTGTACCCTTCAACGGCCAGGTCACACAACATTAACTATAATAATAAAGAAATCGCAGTAAGGAACCTTATACTTGGCACGACTTTGTCTAGATTTCATAACTTTTTAGAGATAAACAAGCAGCTCCATCGAGACTTGGCTAGTTTTTTACAGAATGTTTTTGGTGGGATTTCACTTATTTTTGTAGAAACGCTATATTATAAGGTTATCAGAAATACAAACCGTAAGCGCGTTTTAAAATACAGTCAGCGCCATCTAGATACGTGTGCGTTCACTCTTAGTCCAATGCATCATAATATTATACCGGGAAGTGGGCCTAATTAAACTTGCAAGATTTAATTACAGACAGACAGACCAACAGGTGAAAGTAAATAAAAGCTTGTAGTAATATAAAGGCGGTATGTCGATCTCTTCTAATAGTTTGGTTGGGCTATTATTTTAGTTGGCCACGCTAGATATCGCCTGATCATAACTGACGATTTACGACACATATACACACTCACATATACATATACTATGCCTTAAATATATTTTGAATTAATAAGTTGGATATTACACAATTTTAACCATTGACTGCAAATGTAACTTTGTAATCCTATACATTTATATGAGATTACAAAGTTATTTATGCAGATGAATTATCTCGAAAACGAGACCGAAATTGCATGTTTTTTTAGTTTTCCTATGGCTTATACAATAAATTCTAAGTATGTACCAAATTTCAGCTCTCTGAGTTTATGGGAAGTACTAGTTCTATTTTGATGATCATGAGTGAGTGAGTGTCGAAAATGCGAAACTTTGCTTTCGCTTAACTTCGGAACTTAATGACCTACAGACTTGAAATTTTGGATTTTAAGTATGTAATTATAGCTTACTGGATGACGAAAATTTCTGTGTTCTGGTCTTATCCAGAGGTTCTCAAATAGGGGCCTGAAAATGCGACGAAATGGTTCCTGTAAAGATGGTACGGCAGTGCTTGCTTCGCGCTCGACTTGGCAGGGGCACTACCGTGCCCCCAGATATTAAAGATACTAAACGAAGGCGTTAGTGCAGTGAACCTAGAATCTTACATCATTGTGAAATCCTGAGTTGCACTATATTGATGATAATATTATAATACGCAGCGTTATCTCTTATCATCAGAAAAGCATCTTCTCTTCTTATTTTCTTACATAAACATAAACTCAAGTCTATAACAACAGCAGGAGATGTAAGGCAGAATAAAAGTAAAAAGGCTGTAACAGTTTTATCACAAAAGTTTATTCTTATCCTATTATTTCTTATTTATTGTACTCTCAATAATATCTTTAAGGCTCTCCTTGAGTTCAGGGTCTGCTTCTAGAAGTTTCTTTCCCTCATCAGTGTTGATGGATGGAGCGTCTCCATGGAACGTATCCTCTGTGTACACGTGGGTCATCTTCCTCATAGTGCCGTGTAACTGGAATAAAAAGTTTAATTTTAAAACTAATTATTGTAATGAGCTTCTACCTTGAACTACTAGCTTGATATATTTGGTTTAAATATTTGGTTTAAGTAATTCGAAATCTGAAGGCTATGATGGAATTAGTACAAAAGTAATAAAATATTGTGCTAATGAGTTGGTTCCAATTTTGACCTACTTGATAAATTTTTCATTTATTTCCGGGATATTCCCAAATGCTTTAAAGCTTTCCATTGTAAAGCCGCTGTTCAAAAAAGGCAGAGAAGATGATATGGACAATTATCGTCCCATCACAATTATACCTATATTAGCAAAAGTATTTGAAAAATGTTTCTACAAAAGATTATTGGGTTTCTGTAATAAAAATGAAATAATATCTGCGTCCCAACATGGGTTTCAAAAAAATAAGTCCACTACTCTGGCAATATTTAATTTTTTAAGCACAGTATTATCAGGTATTAATAAAAACAAATTTACTACAGGCATATTTTTAGATTTGTCCAAGGCTTTCGATTATGTAACGCATAGCATCCTTCTCCATAAATTGGGAGCTTATGGCGTCAGAGGGCTCGCTCTACAATGGTTGACTTCTTATTTAACTGATAGAAAACAATGCGTTTCTATCGAAAAAGTTGAAGGAAATGAATTATTGTCTTTCAATTCACCTTATAGAGTAAATGGACACGGTGTCCCACAGGGGACAGTGCTAGGCCCTATATTATTTATTTTGTATATAAATGATATAATCAATGTGACATCCCATGAATGCGTTTTGTTTGCAGATGACATTTCTATAATAGTGACATCCGATAAAAATAATAATAATATTGACAATCATCAAATTGACATTAATACAACTATTGACAAAATCATTGAATGGCTAGAATTAAATAATTTAAAAATTAATTTAAGTAAATGTAATTATATCCAATTCAATAAATCTAGCTATACAAAAATAAATTTGAATATGACTATCCCAAAGCTGCAAGAAACAAGAGAAACAAAGTTTCTAGGTTTAATAATTGATCAAGAGCTAAACTGGAAGCCACAATTGGAAAGTTTGTGTGGTAGAGTTAATAAATTTACATACGCTCTCAATCAAATACGGAACGTGGCTAGTCAAAAAACCGCTGTTATCTCGTATCACTCATATGTAGAGTCGATCCTACGCTATGGCTTAATGTTTTGGGGTAATAGTACTGACAAGAATAGAGCTTTTATTGCTCAAAAGAAGTGCATCAGAGCTGTGTGCGGAAAGCGTCCCGATGAGTCATGCAGGCCATTGTTTCAGAAGCTCGGACTTTTACCACTGCCTGCTTTATATATTTATGTTGTATGTACCTTCGTTAAAAAACATAAACAACTTTTTAAAACAGCGGGAGATATAAATCAGAGGTTAAAAAGAAATCCTCACAGGCTTGTGTTAACTGATATTCCACACTCTGCAAAGTACACTAAGAGTTTTATTGTCATGTGCGTTAAAATATATAATAAAATACCAGATAGCATTAAATATCTTAACATGAATCCGTTTAAAAAGAATTTATATACGTGGTTATTAAACAATAGTATTTATGACATTGAAAAGGAATTCTTGACTAAGAAATTTTGATTTTTATTATTTATTATTATTTTTTTAATTTATTAATTCTTTCATCTCTCCATAATTGATTATCATTATTATTATTTTTGACATTCAATTTATTTATATTTTTGTTTACATAATTTTTGACATACATAGTATCCTAGACATAGTATAATAATTATTTTTAAATGGTTCATTGACATAATATAATTTAATTTTAATCTTTATATTTGATTACTGTTATAATAGTTTACATTTACATTTGCATGCTTTTATTAATAATTAGCTCAACATGTCTTAGCACTTATATACCAAACTGTAACATCTGAAATACCATGTTGTATAAGCAAATAAACGATTATGAATTATGAATTATGAATTATGAATTGAAGCAGCTCTTATGATACTGGCATAGCTACAAAAATATTCACGTAATTATTAGTCTATAAAAAAATAACAAGTTACTTAAATTCAGTAACTTGTCAACTGAATATAACACTTCTTTCGCTACACTCCACGATTTAAGTAAGTTAATTCATATTGGAGATGGCGGGATGAGTTAGACTCTTATTGCAAAAACTGGTCAGAAATAGCCCAAAATCGCAAAAAGTGGAAGTAAGGTAGGGAGGCTTTTGATAAGCCGTGGGACGACCATGGCTAACAATAAATAAATAAATTCATATTATAAGATCATGGTAGAGACGTAGCTGAAGCCGACATTATTTGAAGTGGATCAACATTATGATCACAATGAATGATCAACAAAAAAATTATAATATCTGGATCTATATTGAACTCTCATCATCATCACTACTATCTTCTCAGCCATAGGACGTCCACTGCTGAACCTAGGTCTCCATAATATGTAATATACCGTACGGAAGCGACCTGTATCCAGCGTCTTTTGGCGACCTTTATACCCTACCACATTTATTTGGATCGCTACAGGCTGATGATTACACAGTTTTAAGTAATCGATAGCGTTACTGACCTTGTCCCAAATTGACATGTTAAATCCGAAGTTGCAGTGGAAGAACTCATGATGCTGGTCGTGGAACTCTGCGTCAGGCTGCCACGGCTGCCACCACTGCGACTTGAAGTTGATGCCACTGTGGTCGATGATGCCGTGGTAGTAGTTGTATATCGCCACCGCGTAGAATGGAACTAGAATAAATTATGAATATTATGTATAAAAATAAAATAAGAGGCTGGAGAGGAAAAAGAGAGAAGAGAAAAGGTATTGAAATGGCAAGATGATATTTAACTTGAAGTGGTGATCTCTGGACTTTTCGAGTGAAATAACATACCACTGTCTGATAAGGCAGATAAATATTATGCAAGTGTATGTTTAGTGCATTATTTTTTTTGTTAATAAACCAGCATAGGAGGATGATTAAAAACGGAAATTTGCAAAGAGGCAAATAGGCAGGCCCTCTAAGATGAATCATCGGCAAACATTGGATAAGTAAACTTGGTGATCATAAGTGTGATGGACAGATGGTAAGATTTAAATTTGGACAGAGAATCATTCTGGTAGTTTCTTTTATTCAAATTTTAAAGCTTTCTTTTCGTGTATAGCATGTGTGGTCCAACCAATTTTTCGAGTGATTTATTGAAAATTGATGAAAAGCAACTCACCCCAATGTACGGGCATAATGAAGAGCGGCAGACACATGGTGAGCTGGATGTGCATGATCTCCACCGGGTGTATGGCGGTGACGGAGAAGGCGGTCGGCTGCTTGTACTTGTGGTGCAACTTGTGGAAGTGCTTGTAGAGAAACTTGGTGTGATACATTCTGTGCATGATGTAGGTCGTGTAGTCCTGGAAATTGGAACAACTGGAGTCATGATCTCTCTCTAATAACGCTTCCTCATGACTCAAAATAGTGATTATCGCTGATTGAGGATGTTAGTGTTGTGATCCGTCTTATGGTCTGCCTCCACAGATATCTAGGTATCCATTGCTTCTTTGACAGTGCTCTGAGGTCATGATATTTATATTGAAGCAATGCTGATGCCATGATTTTTATTATTTTAGAAACCTCAACCTCATTTTGACAAAAATGTTTTTTTTTAAATCAGCTCGACTGACAAAGGTTCTTATGTGGAAATTATACCATACTAACAAAAAGACACATAGCGTAATGGCTAATTAGTAGGACGACCAAGTTATAGGTTTGCAGGGTGCAAGGTACAAATCTACAACTACGCGTTATATGCGGAGTTATAATATACGGCTTATGTTGATTTGACTTTTAGCTCATAAAGATTACGCAGATTCCTTTCGAACTTAATTATTAAAATTCCTTCTTTTCCTTTTTCAAACTATTGTACTGTTCTTTTTGGAACAAATAAAAATAAATACCTAACCCATTTAACATAATATTATCTAGTAGTTTAAATACTTACTGAGTATATAAAGATCACAGGGAACTGCAGGAAGAACCACAGCCAGCTGTACTCATCGAACTGATAGTAGACGCTAGAAGGGTTTCCATTGTAGATGTAGGTAGCGAGACCAGCAGAGAAGGTGCCGGTGACCAGGAGTGACATGGTGCCGATCATGATCTCATGCCGCTCCAGCTCGGGGGTGATCCACTTGGTGGGCTGGATCTTCCACTCGTGGGCGAGGTGGCGACGGTTCATGTAGAAATACCACTGGAAGGAGAGATGGACATTCAGGTCGATATAGTCTCCGAGTAGTGTACTGGTGGTAGGCTTCGGCCGTGGCTAGTTAGCTTGCTGAACAAAAGTGTTGGTCATCATGACCGTGTTCCGGCATGATGTTCAGCGAAGCCAAGGAGAGATTTATCCCGTCTTCTAGGTTTAAAAATATCCTCTATACTCATTTTAATATGCTAATATTAAAATCTTCTGAAATGGCTCAACCGATTATTTTGGTTTTTTACAGGTATAAATATCATGCTAGGTTTTAAAATAGATTGTTGAGTATTATTCAAGAGACGCAGACGAATTTGCGAGGGCCAACTAATATGAAGATTTATTATGTAATGTGACAATCGTCAAATTCAGGTAACATTGTTTTTGATAGGAGCAATCAATATTAATTAGATTAATTATTATTAGGAATTTGATTTATTTCCTGAAGTAATTACGATTTGGATTGTCAAAGCAAACAATAACTGCACACCTGCTATAAACAAAATAACAGATATAATATCTATAATTATCAAATAAAAAGGGATTAATATACGAGTAGCAACAAGGTTGTTAGAGCGCGAAAATATTTCCGGAGGAAAAAATGAACAAAAAATTACGAGTATTAGTCACGTAAAATGATTATTTTTTATCGTAACATCAGGAGGAAATTTTGGAATTTTAATACATTTTGACTTATGTACTTTGATCGAAATAAATTGATTAAATAAATTGATGTTTCTATTTTATTGAGAAAATATTATTATAATGTTGTTTATTCACATTTTGACTGCAAGTAATGCAAATTTTCTGTATTGCTGTTGTATATCATGTTGCCGTGAATCAAATGTTTTTTTTTATTTCTTGGGCTGTCTCGTAAACATTTACTTCTAATAACCTGAACAAGCTTTTGCCTTGCCATTGAAATACTCTTTTGTCGGATGCTATCTACATCAGTGCCAAATTTTTACTCAATCTGCTCAGCGTTTGGAGCTGTGCCTTGATACAACAGTAAATTTTTGTGAGTATTTTTTTGTTGACATTTTTAAATTTATATAAGCTAACCTTTGATTACGATCTCGCGTGATGTCAAGCGACGATGCGGGCGTATATGGTAGCAAACTCAACCTAGAAGGCGGGATAAGCCCCTCCCTGGCTTCACTGAACGGAACACGGACTTAATACTAAACCGCTTAATGACCGCTTGGCAACATGGATTTGCCCAGTGGGTGGTAACTAGTCACGGCTGAAACTTACCAGTATAGCGAGTGGGAATACCGCACATAACTAATTATAGTCATTATTACATTTTTAGGGTTCCGTACCTCAAAAGGAAAAAACGGAACCCTTATAGGATCACTTTGTTGTCCGTCCGTCTGTCTGTCTGTCTGTCTGTCTGTCTGTCTGTCAAGACCCTTTTTCTCAGGAACGCGTGGAGGTAACAAGCTGAAATTTATAGGAAATACTAAAGTCTATTGCTTCTTAGAGCTGTGAAAATTTCAAACTTCTAGGCCAACGCAATCAAAAGATATAGTCGAATATGTCGCAAATTTCAGCAAATTTTCGACATTACCAAATAAATCAAAACCTACGGGGCACTTCCCGTGAACTCAGAATCATGAAATTTGGCGCGAAGTTACTCCTTAGAGCACAAATAAAGGAAAAATTGCGAAATCCATAAATTTTTATTTGCATCATATGAAAAAAATATTTTGAATAATTTTATACCTACTACCCCTTTTTTCATGAACGCGTAAACGTATTAAATTGAAATTCATATCAAATACTCAAGTCTATAATACCTTAAAACTGTAATAAAATCAAACCTCTATGTGAACGCATTCAAAAGAAACAGCAATTTTAGTCGCAATTATAAACTCGCAACTACTCTCAAAAAATCAAAACCTACAGGTTACTTCCCGTGAACTTAGAATCTTGAAAATTGGCACGAAGCAACTCCTTAGAGCACAGATAAAGGAAAAATTGCGAAAACTGTACATTTTTAGTTACATCATATAAAAAAATATTTTTAATAATTTCATACTTACTACCTTATTTCTCATTAACGCGTGCAGGTATTAAACTGAAATTCATATCAAATACTAAAGTCTATAATTCCTTTAAACTGTAATAAAATCAAACCTCTATCTCAACGCTTTCAAAAGAAACAGCAATTTTAGGCGTATTTTTAACTCGCGACTACTCTCAAGGGAATCAAAACCTACAGGGTACTTGCCGTTAACTCAGAATCTTGAAATTTGATACGCAGCAACGTCTTAAATCATTGGCACAGGAAATATTGCGAAAACAGTAAATTTTTAGTTACATCATATAAAAAAATATTTTTAATAATTTTGTATTTACTACCCCTTTCCTCAAGAACGCGTACAGGTATTAAATTAAAATTCATACCAAATACTCAGCTTTATAATAACTTTAAGCTGCAAAAAAATCAGACATCTATGTCAACGCAATCAAAAGAAACAGCAATTTTAGCCGCATATTTTCAAACTCGCAAGTACTCGCAAGGGAATCAAAACCATAACAATATAACCGTATATAATATTATACCCACTTTTCCTTAGGGTAGGTTTGTACGGAACCCTCGGTGCTCGAGTCCTACTCGTACTTGACCGGTTTTATTTATACTAAATAGGCCTACGTTTGACCACATCCCACCTGATGGAAAGTGAAAATGCGGTCGACGATGGATCACGTAAGATGTCTAGAAAGGTACCTATTCACTCGTGCCTTGAAGATACCCAAAGTTATTACACTTACATGTAAAAACCCTCCAATAAGGAAGTAAAGGCCCAACGAGACGGCGTGCGCAGAGATGAAGATGACTCCAAAGTTCTCCATCTTGAGGTTCTGTGAGGTGAACAGGTCGAAGATCTCCTTCGTCGTCAAGTTCTGGTTGCTCTGCGTGTGACCTGACATCTGCTTGAGCGCTGTTACCAGGATCACCACCCATTCTCCTGGAATTTTGTTATTACTAGATTTCAGATTCACGTTATAATGTTGCCATACATAAATAAATAATTATTATAATAATTGAGGTTTATACTCCAACAGAACAGGTCACCCTACATACACTGTCAGAGTCAAATCACAATTTAAAGGTTGTGTGGCAAACGTATACGTTGCAATTTCAGGTCGCCGAGATTACTGACGTCCTACATATTATCTTATAGGAAACAGCCGGGACCCACAGTTTAACGTGCCTTCCGAAACACGGTAGCATCCAGGTGAATATATTTGCCACACTGATGTTTAAAACCCAGGACATCCGGTTTACAAGCCGGACCTACGACCACTGGGCCACGGACGCTACATACATACACATGGACTTGCAAAAGTGCTTAATTGAAGCCTATTTGCGATATAAATTTGAAAACAAAGACGCTCAGAAACTTCTTCATGATAAAGTACGAAACTGGTGCCGGTCTAGCATTTATTTGAAACATACATCTTTATTACTCTGCATCTTTTAAACATACATACATCCTGGTATATAACCAGGCTTTCATAATAATTTTAATTGCAAATTTTGTAAATCAATACATAATAACATCGAAGCCAAAGGGCAGATAATTACACTATCATAATTATAATTTATCGATCAATCAACTCTGAGCATAATCGGTATTGTTATAGCGATAATTCGGATACCGGGGACGATTATAATATATAATTTATAACATAGGAGTCCTTGTGCAACAGGTTTTTACCGGGGGTAGACTTCCTTTGCAGGAGGTCGTCTAGGTGGGTACCCCAACAGTGCCAGTTATTCTACCGCCTGAGCAGTGATGTGCAAACATTACTGTGCTCCGGTAGGAGGGCGCTGTAGCTAGTGAAATTACTGGGCTAAAGAGTCTTAATATCTTATGACTCTTGAGTAAGAAGGGTTGGTGCAGTGCTCCTAGAATTTCACATAATTGTGAAATCCTAAGTAGCACTGTACTGAATATGGGCAGCGTTATCTCTTAACATCAGGAGAGCGTCTTGCTCGTCTTCTACTTCATCACATAAAAAAAAAGGTAAATAATGAGTTAATTTTGGGTAATAGATACTCTACTTATAAAGTTGTCTTTATGGAGTTTAGTGAGCTGAAACTCACTTATAGAAGAACTAGGTTATGCTCGCGGTTTTGCCTGGATGGCAAAATCTTTTCTTACCGGAGGTCAACGTCATAAAATCTATCTTTGTTTCACATTTCAACCCAGTCCGTCCAGCAGTTTAGGCTGAGCGTCGATAGATCAGTCAGTCAATCAGTCACTCTTTCCTTCTATATTTTTAAGAAGAAGATAAATTATAGTCATTTTGTTAAGAAGGAACTGTTTTCTTTTTGTGACGGGAGACTGGGAATCCGCAGAGCCTTAGCATCCAGTCCTTTAGATGAACTAGTTCTCTAGACTATAGACTAATGTCTATCTATCAATCTTCTACTCAGAACGTATGCCCGTGGTCAAAATGGTGTTCACACCACACGTCCGATTCTGTGCGAGTCTCTCCTTTTATTTTATAGTGTTATTTTATTTATAGTGCTATTATACTCTAGACAAAGGTATCAAGGCCGATCACCAGTCCGAATGTCAGGATGATTTATTGTCAAGTATGTCGGAAAGAACTGGATGAGACTCGCACGGAACCGGTAGGAGTGGCTTTATCATGAAGAAGCCTATTATACCCTGCAGTGGGTGGATATGGGTTTAGTATGCAGATAGACTGTTTGGTTAATAATTTTGCAGTTTGCAAAAATGTTCTAAGTGTCTTTTAAAATTGGCTTTAAATTAGCTCACTGCATTTTCCAAAACTTATCTGAGCGCTTGTCAAGGCGGCGTGTGACCAAAATGATAGGGTATATCTGCCCTAACGTATAAGGATACTTGGATTTTCAGTAGCATGGATTGGCCGATCTGTGGTTAATAAAAGTGTTCTTTACTGCTGTAGTAGCTGCAGTATTGTTAGTTTGTTTTTTTCAATAAAGGCACTTGCCACCCTTATAGGGTGTAAAAAACTTTAAATTATCTCTGATTACCTCTCAAGATGGCTCCAAAAGTGAAGACAGCAAACGTAGCTATGATAGTGGAGATGAACTCAGGAAGTCTTTCGAAGAACTTCTCAAGGGATCCAGCATATCTCTCTATCCACTTGACTCCTTCTGTCAGAGGGTCCCAGTATCTGCCCTTCTCTGAGTCAGGTGCCTCTGTGGTGTCATTCTTCATGGTTTCTTTGTTCCTCTGCCTCACTTTTGCGTCTGCCATTCTGGAAGTGAAGTCAGTGTTGTCATTAATTTTTGAGTTCATTAAATCTATATCATATATTTCATTTTTTTTTTGGATGAGTTGAATGTAAATTGTACTTCTTTTATATTACGCAATATATTGAGAACGGAGATTTATTTATCTCTTTACTGTGGAATAGCTATTTCCGTTTTTTTCTGCAGACAAATATTTATTTGAATTTGAGTGATCAAATGTTAGTAATATTATATTATATTTATTAAAAATAATAAAGTAATGCTATGATATCTGGGATATTTAGTACATATATTGAAATTGGCTACCCAAAAAGTTGTACATTTCATATCTTTAAAAAAATCTGATGAGACAACAATGAACATTTTTTTAGATAACACATTGACGTAGTGGATAGGTGATAATTTTTTTAAATTGTACCTCAACATTAACATAATATTATTATATACTTAAAACATCATCGCAGTTTTTCAAGAACTTAAAAAATTGTTTAGCACTAACAAATCTTTAAGATTTAAGAACAAAGATGCGCATCTTTTTCGATTAAAATTTGATTATAATATAAATTTTCAAAAAATACCATTTTTATAGAATTTAGTCAACAGGAATACTTATTACAAATATTTAAGATCTAAATTTAAGAAATATATAGTTAAATTTAGTATTATAATATTTTTACCTGGTTGTATAATCAGTGCTTTAGGTATAACATTTATCTGACACGTCTTTTTTGCAATAATTATGATACATTAGTGATTAGTTAGTATCGCGATAGTTGCTATAAGTTGTGAATCTCGTGATAAAATGTACAGTATTAATATTCAGATTAATACTTATCTGATAACGAAATATTAAAATTTTGTTACAATGTTATATCATAAAATATTGAATTCGTATAAGTAACTCAAAATCCTAGACATTTTACTCTATTTTAATGAGAATTAGAAATTTTGCGACCGGTTCGCGACTTTTTTTTTCACAAAATGGAATTTATATGTATGTATGTATTTCATAAAAAAATATATTAATTCGATACGAGGACGACGTCGACGACGAAGACGACGTTTATTATTTTATGAATAATATCTAAATTAATGACCTACTTATCTACATATTTGGTTGGTTTTGAAAAATTTGCGGATGTTATCTGTACCTAAATCAATAATCAAAACTACCTAAATCAATATCCGGATATTACGATAATTTATATTTATAGTACCTATCTGCTATTGATTTTTTTACATTATATTATGTGATTAATTGTGTCATTATGTCGCACTGCTGGGTATAAAACTCCAAATTTCTCCATTTGTTGTTTTTTCTGCTTCACCTCGAACATAGCCGATAAAAAACGTAAACATCAAATTTTAGCGAATGTGCCACCATTATTATAAAAGAGGAAAAAAAATTAATCTAATCTCAATAATAATTATAATAGTAGCTGTCGTCAAAAAATTATCATTGTAAAAATTTTTAGATTACAAAATAATATGTTTCTAAGGGCTTGTTCACGTGAACACGCGGGCGCGGGCGCGGGCGCGGGCGCGAAATATCAAACATATGACGTGCTATGAAGGTGTTCACGTACAACGCACGTGCGGTGTGAGCAAAGTCTGTCGCGCCCGCGCCCGCGCCCGCGCCCGCGCCCGCGTGTTATAGCGTGAACAAGCACTAATTCTAAGTTCTTCGTAGGTAGATATACCAATATATTTTAATTTAATAGATAGGTACAATAAATATTGATAATAATATATGGCTCATTCTCATTTTAGCTCAAATTTGATGGTCACACGGTTATATTTCCTAAACGGTTAAAGAAAGAGACATGAATTTTGGATAGGTGGATAAAGCATATATTAAGCTACAAAATAAATAAAGATTGTCATAATAGACGCAAAAAATAATACTAAAATTTAACATGAAAGGTCAAAAACGGGGCCATTTTTCGTATTCTCATGGTGTCACACTTTCCGTTGCAGTGAAACATTTGGGCACTACTTTAACAAATTTTGGTGTATCTGTATATAATATATACCAAAATTTTTGCAAACAAATACACTTTACGGTATATAGTCTCAAAAAAGCCTTTCATTATTATTTTGAATTTAAAATGACATAATGCGGCGGTCACACGATTTTAGGTGCTTTAAATTTGCGTAGTTTAACGGCTGCTGTTAAACACAACATCAACAATCCAATACAGAGTTTGATTCATTTCAATGATAGACATGTTCTACAATCGTAGAAGTAGGATCTAGGTCTTATCGAGCCGTGGGAAAAAATATAATTGCTAAGATTCAATTTATTCACGGGTGTACCGATCACTTGCATGGACAACATTTTTATGCATTGTATTTTAGTTATTTAAAACAAAGCTAGCTTTTCGAGACGCTAAAATGTGCGAGATAAAGATGTAGTATTTAATTTTATACATTATACGTAAACTTTCCAGAATTTCACCAAAAAGGTATATTTTCGTCACCAGCGTGGCATCACCTTCATAGCGTTTTTTACCATGAAGGTGATTTTTAAGCCACTAAAGTGATTTTGTTTTATTATTTTCTTTAGAAAGGGCCTTTTTACCAACTAAAAAGTGCTTTATCTGTTATGTTAGGGTTTTAATACATACATACCAAACTTCTGACTAATAATAAAGTAAAGTGAAAGGTAAAGTAATAGCTCAAATTACGCATATTTTCTTCTGTAGGGAGTTTTGTTGTTACGTAGAATGTCGTTTCATTGTACATTTTTGGTAGATTTAGTCTTTTAAAAGGGGTTTACTTGAAAAATTTGTGAAAAAATAATGACTGAATCACTTTCGTGGCGTCGAAAATTTCAAAACTGTTTTTCTTCGAAATTAAACGTACTATTTAAATTATTAATATAAAAGTTTACTCGTGTTATTCAGCTCTATACAATATTATACATAAACATTACAAATAAGCAATAAATAAGAATTGCCATGAAGGTGACGATGAGAATCAATTCCATGAGAATGAGCCATATTTATTAAACGTCATAATGTAACCTATCTAATTATTGAAATCCTATCTACTAACATCTTACTAATATTATAAACGTGAAAGTTTGTAAGAATGGATGTCTGGATGGCAGGATGTCTGGATGTGTGTTTGTTACTCTTTCACGCCTAAACGGGTGGACCGATTGAGCTGACATTTTGTATAGGGATAGCTTAGACCCTGGAATAACACATAGGCTACATAAGTACTGCGTGTAAAACCGCTGGGCGCAGCTAGTGTAAGTATATTTATATTATAAACGTATTTTTTTTATGTGCGTATGTAGGTATGTTTGTTGCTTCATGCATAAACAACTGCACCGATTGCAGTAAAACTCGGCAAGTATGTAGATTACAACCTGCAGCAGGGCTGTTTGCTATTTCTCTATCTATCTCTCATTAAAATTTAAAATGTACTTAATATTTTATCTATTCTTTATCTTTTAGTAAATAAAAGAATTAGTAACTGAATGCTAATAATTAATAAGTCCAACTCTGTAAACATCTGTAAATATGCTCAATAAAGTTATTATTATTATTTATTATTTCATAGCCACTAAGTTTGATGTCTACTTTAATGTACATTACTTGCTTTAACCTCCTCATTAATATGAGTAAAATATCAAACGCAGTTATGTACATAAACCCTGACCCCCCCCCCTTAATCACTGACGTACGTACGTGGTACGTCACCCAAATGGTTTTCCGTTCGAAACTTCTATTTCCGAGGGAATTTCTGCCTGTCCTTTTTAGTAGTTTCCTAGTTACTTGTGACGAGTATGTGGGGGTGAGAGAGAGTGGACATCTGCCATATTCCTAAGTAGGTGAGTTTTGACTACCCGACGTATGTGGTACGTACGTCAGTGATAGTGTGACTTTTTTGAAAATATTTCATTATATTTGGCATCAAATAAAATAAACCGTAATCATATGAATTCGTGTTTTATGCTATTTACATCTGAAATATAATGTGTTCAAGTGAATACTGATACTAACGAAGAAATTATAGAATCTTGGCTTAAGAAATCTAACGAATTACCGGTGGATGAAAATGAGTAAATACAGGGTTTTTGAAAAAGTGCCTTATGTTATGATTTATGCCGATTGTGATTTTTCCCTAATTAAAACCGTCTATAGTAATTACTAAAACCAAAACCAATTATATTATTATTATACCAATTATATTATATTATTTATTTTATTAATTAATAAAACCAATAAAAGAAGTTCCTATTGGTACAGATTTATTTTATATAATTTTTTAAAAAATGCCGGTATAATTTTCATTCTCTGTTCGGTTTATGATTAATAAAAAAAAATCTTTGATTAGGTATTATTACTGCTTTTTTAATATTCCAATTTAATTTGAATGTGTCTAATAAATAAAGTACGCTAATCATCAAAGCAACACTTATTTGATACATCAGAAGGTTTTTAAAGTTACTTACGTATGACATACGTACGTCAGTGTTAGTGTAACAAAATTACACGTCAGTGGTTAAGGGTTAAAGTGGACATCATAGTGGCTATGAATTAGCTAATAACCCTGCAGAATTAGAACTTAAGCTTATACCTACTCAATAATTTTTGAAAGTGAGTTCAAAAAGTATTGCAGTTTATTCCCATTAACATCAGGGTTTGTTTGCTTGCAAGGTCTTAATTAAAAATGACCAAACCCTACTTATCTACATAATATTATTATGTTGTTTTGAATTATGATTCTTAAACTTACTTCAAAGTATATTCATGCAAAATACTTAGAATTGGCTAGCCGATAACCAATCAATGCTTGATACTAAGTCATTTTGACGTAAGTACTAATGCACTAACTTAAGTCCTTGTGTACTTAAAGGTATTTTTCCAATACCTAAGAAGATATAGAAAATGATAGGATTTACTGATGTCATTTGATAATCCTTAATTTTAAATCGCTCCATAGCTTTTTTAGGGTTCCGTACCTCAAAAGGAAAAAACGGAACGGTATTAAATTGAAATTCATTCCAAATACTTAGCTTTATAATAACTTTAAGCTGTAAAAAAATCAAACATCTATGTCAACGCAATCAAAAGAAACAGTAATTTTAGCCCCATATTTTTAAACTCGCAAGTACTCGCAAGGGAATCAAAACCTACAGTATATAATATTATTATACCCACTTTTCCTTAGGGTTCCGTACAAACCCGTAGGTTTGTACGGAACCCTCGGTGCTCGAGTCCTACTCGTTCTTGACCGGTTTTATTATTACAATAATATTATTGCATACAAGCCCAAATTGATAAGCAATTATTCCATAATAATTCAGAACGAAATATTTCGATTTGTTAGAAATTTTATTTACTGTACAATAATTTATGGGAATAGGGAAATAGGTAGATACTTCCTATGCCTAGAAACTTCGATCAAAATGAAAATCGAACCAAAATAGAAATACTAAATACTTACCTACCTATAAATTTTCTGTCATAGTACTTTTAGGTCAGATACTAGGAATTCCTAATTAATTAAATAAATAAAGAGAGGAAAAATATTTATTTATACGTGCTTAAAAAAAACTGCAAAATTTAGTTCTGCGCCACCTACATACAACATTAAGAACTTACTAAGCCAAACAGTAACTAAATTTAAATTAACGCCATCTACGATTTTTACGTTGAACTAACAGCGAGTTTCGTTTTTTAAGAACCTTTTACTAAAAGAGTTCGTCGGTTTTGTCACAGATGGCGCTGACAATGGGGAATGATAATAATTATTATCATTATTTTAACGTTGATTAAAATTAGTTTGTATAATAGTATTAAATTTTAATAGTAGATTATAATTATCATAATCGGGTTAAACATATCTTTATTTCTCATAAAGAATTATTAAATAATAATACCTATTACCTCTATAATTTTTTCATACCAAACTATTGATCTCTAAGCCTTCTTCTAAGTCCTCTACTGCTGTGTTAAAAAAAACTAGCTTGACATACTTACCTACGTTAAAGGTTCCTAAAGTTTCTTATTTTTGGTTCTTTTATAGATTTAATGTTAAATTCTCCAACAAAACAAAGTGTGTCAAATCAGAGCTAAGCAATATTTTTTATTTTACTGGACAACGTTGTCAAAACAAGTGAAATTATTTTATTTTTTTATAAACAACCTTTTATTATTATTACCATCTAGCACAAAACCGTACCCGTCAAGAGGAATCAAATGAGCCCAAACTCGATGGGGTTGCGTCGTTTAAATACAAAGTTCTTATGGCCACCTTCCTGCTCCATCATCAGTCATTCGATTTAGGTATACATGTCAAATTTCAGCTCAATCAGAAATCGGGTAGTGAATCAAATTTAACTTCCAAGATTTCATTACAGACAGACAGACAACAGACAGATGAAAGTAAATAAAAGCTTGTAAAAAGACACCATAATACACAATGTGGGGTGTCTACCAGACATTTTATGAGATATTTATTAGAATAGAAACTCAGCACGTTAATCGTCGCAAGTGGCATTAACATTTCAATAACCCTCGGTAGGTGGCGCGCATTAATCTGCAGCGCCACGGGCGGTCCCTGGGATCCTCTAGTAGGTACTTTGTGATGATGCTGAAAGGTAATAATATTATCATATAGCATAGGATTGACTAGAATAGGAAATAAATACCATTTATTGTTATTTATTTATTTTATTATTCAGCACAACGCTAGGACTAACTTAATGCAGCTTTTTCTACCAGTTGCCCTGTAACTGGAGAAAAACGTACTGGTGAAAAAACGTAATGAAGCAATTCTAACCTTACCTATGCCTATATGTGCTGTACTGATTATGGGCAGCGTGCGCTTTGCTCGTCTTCTACTTCATCACATAAAAAAAAAGATTAGATTGCGCACCACCGTCTGTTAAAGTATGTTTTGTCCTTTTCCATTCCCAGGTTGTCTGTAAGAAATTGCCTAGTGCGATAAGACCGCCGATTGTTAACCTACTTCATAACATATTATAGTCATAAGTTCTTTTGTATATTTTTGGTTTGCAATAAAGCATTATTCTATTCTATTCTATTAGAAATAAGTACGTGTCGCCAATCGTTCATTATGACCGTGTTCCGGCATGATGTTCAGTGAAGCCAGGGAGGGATTTATCCTGCTTTCTAGGTTTAATCTGCTACCATCTACGGCCGCATCGTTGCTTATCGTCACGCGAGATCGTCGTCAAATGCTCACCTATAGGTAATTAATTAAAACAGTATCTAATTAATACTCCTTATTGTAACCTATAAGATATTGGCTCAATGGATGGTCTTATCACTCAAAGCGATCTCTTCTAAGCAACCGACTTTGGCTCTCGGCTTGAACTCTCCTTTATAACAAAATCTATTGAAATTTTGTTATAAAGGAGAGTTCAAGCTCGCAAAACTCCTTAGCCTAGAAATCACCCTAGCCACGCATTAAGTTGCTTAGTATGGGGTTAGGTGGCGCTGTGCGAAATGACCTAATATTTTTTTTTTATTTATTATCCTTTCAGCAATAATACCCACTGCTTATTTTCAACAGCAACAACAAACTATTTAAAACCACCACATCATTAATATTACAGAAACATAAAGCCCTCCCTCCATTTTGTAGTTACAATCAAAACGCAGTCTCATTTGAATACCATTTATCAAAACCAGTAGGATTCGGAGGCAGAATTATAATTTAGAAAAGTTCCAATTTGAAACCATAGGTTTTAATTAATGCGGATAGTGCGATACACAAAACAAAAGTGATGCCATTTTCAATTAATACCTGAATTACATTATGATACGACATTAGGCAGAAGGTGTCTACTATATCTTCCTCAAGCTTTCCATTTTTTTAGACACCTTAGTGTTGATATAAAGTCTGGAAGGCTCACAACGCACACAAGTCTAAGACTGACAGAAGGCAATTTTACACGTCATTCTCACGATTCACGGTATTCTGACACCGCGACTTGACGGTATACACCTGGCAGACGTCCATAGGCATATTGGTTAGCCACACAACCTATAAATTGTGATTTGACTCCGACAGTGTAAGTAGGGTAACCTGTTCTGTTGGTGTATTAACCCCAATTTTTTTTTATAGGTGACATAACATCTTACGAGTATGCAGTCTATGTGCTAATGTATGTCTCTTAAATAAACTTTGTTATTGTTCTTCCATATTTTACTTAGCATCAATATTATTATTACACGCACTATGAAGCGCGGTATCTGTTATAACTACAGTCTCGGTTTGATGTGTTTGAATCCCCATTCATTTTGTGGGTAATCAGTAAAAACGCTCGATCATTACATCTAATGCCCGCTTTTACATTATAATGCAATATCCCGGGTAATAAGTTCGATTCCCGCAGGGCTCTACCACAGGGGTCCTTGTATTACGCTCATAGAATAGGTAGCATACAGATAGGACGAATGATGTGGATGAAAAGTGCCTAGTCATGTAATAAGTACCTACATAGAATATTGACCCCTTGTTGTGTGTGGTGTGTGTGTGTGTGTGTATATGTGTACAACCGCAAACAGTAATGCTTGCACGTTACTGCTAGACGGATGAATAACTGGTAAATTTGTGGCACTCACCCAGGTGACCTCTGCAATAGAGGTCGCCTAGGGGGAGGTCTACCACTATAAAAGTTCCTGTTGTGCTTGAGACATACTTGAGACATAAATAAATAAATTTGTACAAAATACAGTGCAAAAATCACACTAATAGGTATTGTAAATGCGAAAGTTTGTGAGTGTGTGAGCGTGTGACTGTGCGAGTGTGTATGTTTGTTACTTCTACACGTCTAAACGGGTGGACCGATTGAGCTGAAATTTTGTATGGAGATAACTTAGACCCTAGAATACGCATAGGCTTCAGTACAGCTGTGCACAATAGAACATAATATAAATAGAAAACTCAGTAAAACGAACAATATTATTAATGTAGGTAAAAACATCAAAATACCCCTCTGTACTCAAACTAGATCACAAATCCTTACCTCCAGGGCACAGAACAAGGCCCTCTTACACGCCGGGGGGTCAAAAGTAATCCAGCAGAGTTGTGAAATTGATACAAAATTCGGTTTCGATCAATGGTCGTATTAAATTTTAGTTTCATTGTATTTCAATACAATACTACGAAGGGTGAATGGGTTTGATCAAAAGTGGTGCAGGTGTTTTGAAAGATTATATTTTTTTGTAATCAATTTAATGCTGAGTGTTTTACTATATTATTTATAGTTGTAAGTGAAGCTAATGTAACTAGTATCTCTAGTTGATTATGTGGTGTAAATCCTAAAATTCTTATAATATTGGACAGAAGAACTTCAAGAAGTAGGACAGAACAAGTCCAATAAATGAAAACATCAGTGTTCTTAAATTATTCAAAATACGAGAACTTCTTGAAGTAGGTCAAAACAAATGAATACATCAGTGTTACGCAAGACGTCGGACAATAAAGCCGAGTCGCCATTTACACCAGACATTAGGGAAAGAAAGGCAGGTTTTATAGTGCTATAAAGTACAATCCAGGCGCCCTATCGCTGCGCTATCGCAACAAATTGCAAGTGATGTATCGCGCTAAGGCTGTATTGTAAACATGTTGAAGGAAAATCTGGGATAAAGTTAAAGAAAAATGTATGTAAAAGGAAAGAGTGACTGACTGGTCTATTAACGCACATTTCATACCGCTGAACAGATTGCGTTGAAATTTGGAATATGGATAGAATAGATTAGATTTTAGGATAAGATTTTATGGTGGAGACCTCTGCTAATAAAAGGTAAAGCCCGCACACTTTCAAAAACCAGGTGATTTTTTTCCATGCAGTAGATTTGAAACAACGATGGCATCCGGATTAAAAGCTGGATATACGACCATTGGGCGGCGGGTGAGTTTCTTGCCCGTTCTTCTCCTATTATAGTTGTTTCCTAATGGGTGAAAGTCTTAAAATAGGTTTACATTGTAAAATTTACTGGTAAAATCTTTTGTAAATTTAACTAAATTAATTTTAAGTAAGATTTTGTGTAAACTTAACTAAATACAATAAAACTGAAGCACCCATCAGTAACAGTTTCAAAATAGCCTACTACACTATTTGAAATCAAATGCAACATTTTATTCAGCAAATCCCATTTCAGCATACAATAAATACTACTAAGACAGCCTCCAGCCTCTCAAATATATCGCAGATTCCCTAAAGTCTTCTTTACAACCCATAATGCTGCAGACTTATCCCAAATTACAAGCTCAATTCCTTAAATGGCGTATCGAGTATCCGCACCGTGGTGAACGGATGGGTACCTCAGGCCGGCCGGCGGTCCGGCCGCCAGCTAGATTTTATCGCTCCTTCGAACCATTAAACCGACCATAATGAAGTTTCCCGACGGATAATGCACTAGAGCATTACGCAATGATTTACAAGGGCGGCAATAAAAAGAATTTAAGGGATGACCCGAGTAAAAATAGCGGGCTTCGGGGCCGAATAGGTATCATAAAGAAGAAGAATGTGCTCGCAGCCGGATTCAACGGCCCCACCACTGCTCGAATGGTTTATGTATACGCCGTTTTATTTCATATTTCTGTGTTTTGACTTTTTGATGGGTTTTATGAGCGTGCTGGAGTCTTCTGATGGTTCCACCGATGACATGCGTTCTCATAAAACTTGATGGCGATGTCACGTTTATGTCGTAAATTCAGACAATAAAATTGTGAATCTTCGAGCTGAAGGCATTTACATCCCGATCTTCCAATAAAACGTGGGTTCCAGTAAATTATGAGGTCAGCGTGGAGCAAGTAATCAGCGTATAATCAACCAATTTTTACCCGTCGATAGGTAGACATTAAAGGGCCATAATGGCAAATTGAAACCGTCCGATTGTGGAACGTTCGTCGCAATTATGGCGCGGGACGATAAATCGACGCGAGGATCTGATGCGGGACATGGAATGGGCGTTTGGGCCCAACGGCGATGGATAAAGATTGTGGTATACTAGGAACCACTGAGATAACTTTGAATCTAATGATTCATAATCACACTTTCATGCGATTCAACTTATTATGAAGTTATAATATTTTTTTAAAATGTCCACATCCTAGCAAAAAAGGTACCTAAATAATGATGTCCTTTGTGATCATAGTCTTGTTGTCTTCAAACTCCCTCAAAAAACTTAGGTTCTTAGATACATTTTCATCTTATGTTAATCATCATGGTCCTTCATAACCGCTAATCTACCTTGTTCAATCTCACAGTTATTCTCCGCCAAGCTCCCGTTGTGTCTCCAAACAAGAAAATTATACAAACGCATTATGTCCGCACATGCAAACGTCTGGCTGACGCCGGCCGCGCCCCCTTAAGTGCCGGCTGACGTGCTAAAGAATATATTAGCTGAGATACCAACAGCCTGTTAAATATACTGTGCCGTGATTAATGCCAGTGAAGGGTGAAAATTGTGAGATAGCTGTGCTGAGATAAACAGTATAAACTCGCTTGCGCTGAGCTTTCGGATGGATATCGAATAAGTGATAGGATGATTATGTTAGGAGTCATTTTACAAGTTTTCTTCGTAGTCAAAACATTGCAATGTGAAATCCTGGATAGCACTGTAGGCAGGTACAAATTATAATAAGCAGCGTTATCTTTTATCATCAGGCAAGCGTCTTGCTCTTCTTCTTACTTCTTTGTGTAAAAAAAAGGTAACACTCCGGGAGTGCCGGCAGAAGTGAAAACTTCAATATTAACGTTGTGTTTAATCTAATATATAAAATTCTCGTGTCACAGTTTTCGTTGCCATACTCCTCCGAAACGGCTTGACCGATTTTGATGAAATTTTTTGTGCTTATTTGGTATCTATGAGAATCGACCAACATCTATTTTTCATCCCCCTAAATGTTAGGGGTAGTGCACCCCTAAATTTTTATTTTTATTTATTAGACCAAATTTTTAATTTCTATTTTTTTATGATACAACATACAAAAATACATACAATCCTCAATTATCACTATTCTACGATCAACCCTTATTTTTTAATAGCCATTTTAGTAATTTAATCATTTTTTCTCTCCGGTCGAAAACTGATCAATCGTCATTTAATTAGTTATCCCCGCCAGATGTCTACAGGTGTCACTTCTGACCCAGTAAACAGCACGGACTAGGGATGAGAACGAAGCCGGTCTCCTTTCTTTCTCACTCCCTACACAGTTGTCGGTCATCATTATTGTTTATGCATCAAGTGTAGTAGTAACGTTGACAATTATTATTTTGCTATCTCAGTGTAACTCTCATATTAACTTTTAATCATTCCTATTAATTATTTATATGGCAAAACAACGTTTGCCGGGTAAGCTAGTTATAAGTATAAAAATACTATCATTTATGAGGTAGAATACAATGTTTATTTATTGCGCCATCGTACACAAATATGACAATTTATATGTTGTTATTTATAATATTATATCGTTATTTATATATTACATTAAATTTTATCTCTCAGAAAAATCAACTTCCATCCATAATTTCGACGACTTTTACACCATCGTTATTATCAGAATCATCATCGCAAATTTTTACAACTGATACAATTGGTTTATGATAACTTAAGTAAGAAACAAACAGTTTTGATTCGAACCTATTTAATTGTCTAATAAAAAAAAATATAAATATAAAATATAAAAAAAAAATATCGGGCGCGCGCTTGTCTAAGCCCCCTGTGCCGCCTAAACAGAGCAGCACACTCAGGCACGGTAGAAAGAGTGGGAGATACTAGTTCCTCTCCCTTCCCCTCGATCTTACGCTTTTTCGATCAGCATCACGTGACCCTGACGCGAGTTTGAAAGTTTTTACCCATACAAAAAAGTGCTCAGCGCGCTAAAGAAGTTTTCACTTCAAAAAATCATCATGATTGAGGGAATTATAGAATGTATTCACCAGTTTTTTATGTACCTAGCTTTCTTGAGTCTTGTCTTATCAAGATTGAAACATCAGGCTCTAGAGACTGTCAAAATCTTACCTCAAATTTAGTCAAAGAACTTCAGCACTAACACGCACTATTCTTTTACATTCTGGAGTAAAATATCCAGAGATTTTTCTTTAATATTTTGATGACCATATAAAGTTCACAATAACAGAAAAAGGGTTCAACATTTATCGCAACAAGATAACTCCCAACTGCCAACAATGTCGACACAGTTCCCCCAAAGATTCCATTTGAAACATGAACCAGCCATAAATATGGTGCACAAAAAGGAAACAGAGACATAAATAATAGTTCGATATCAACATCGGTCGTAAATATTCCATCGTGAGAGACCGCAGTAGCTAGATAGCTGAATTACAGCGTATTGTTCGGACCTGGGTTGATAGCTGCCGGCAAATTGACTTGCCCGATTTAGCTTTGAATAATCGGTTTAGAAATCCTTTGGTTTAAGTGAATGCTTTACAATCGGATATCAGATGGAGAACATTTTCCTTGCTTGTTCTATCGTTGTTTGTAAAGGCTTTACATTAATCTGGGGTTTCTAACCTATGTTGGCGAAGTATATCGTTATACACTAAGCTCTGAAGAACTTTGCCTTGAATCTTCTTTCCAATTTTACCTTTTTTGGATGTATATGTAAATCTACGTCCTCCTTTTATCTGAGTAACTTTTGGAGTTATTGATTTATCACGTAAAGCTCTTACCGCTGAGCATATTGGGTTGACATTTGCCATAGAAATAGATTTTAACAGTAGGTATACATCACTAAAAGTAATATAACACACGTTATTATAAAAACAAAGTTACCTTTTATATAAAACTAGCTTACGCTCGCGGCTTGCCCGCGTGGCAAATCCTTTCTTAGAAGAGGTCTGCCTCATAAAACCTATCTGTGTTCCAAATTTCAAGCCGATCCGTTCAGCAGTTTGGGCTGTGCGTTGATAGATCAGTCAGTCAGTAAATCAGTCACTCTTTCCTTTTATATATTTGTAATAGATACTATTGGTGCTTTAAACTAGAATTAAAGAGAAATAGATTACAGAAATTGGGATGGTAGAAATTAGAATGATAGAAAATAAGATGAATTAGACTGTTTTAGTTGCTCATTTCATCTAAGACGGAACAAAGTTCGCTGGGTCGTAATTAAATAAATGATCTTTTATATAAAATACTATTTCTCAAAAGACAGTCACAGTCCCATAATTCTTGCAGATTTGCGTGGAATGTTGGGAAATACGACAGTTATCTGTAGTCACAGTGTTGGATAGATTAAAACAGTTTGCGTAGTCTCTGACACTCATACCTCATCAGATAAAGCCAATACTAGAAATGACTGTACTCTGTACGTTTGTACGTTAATGCAGACAGCTGCTGGACCGCCAGCCAGTACTTCAAGTTTTGGAAATATGATGACTACCTATTACTTTTAATAATAATATTAATGGATGATTCTGTCCTCATTTTTCTTTTGTTCGAAATATAATATAATATTATTTATTGAACCTAATTCTTCTAGATTTAAGTATCTTAAATCTTTAAGATTCATTCTCATCAGTGGTCAATTACTACAGAATGCCGAACTGCTAGGCAAAGTCTGTTTAATCTTTTACCACATCTCTTTAAAGCTTTCAGGAATTTCAGTGATATAATTTAACAAAAGTGATAGTGTAAAAGTATTATTTAACAAAAATTTGGTGTTTACTGCATTTATTTATTTATTAAATCATGCCAACATAATGTACACCTTTACTAACAATTACACACATTTTATATAATACATGCTAAGTGTCATTACATTTATAGGCACAGACTGCATTTAATGAGGTGTGCGAGTAACTTTACATTAAAATAATAACTCACTCTTTATTGAGACCAATGGAAAAATTACATGAAACTAATTACTAACTAGCACTACGATACATTTACCATCCAATCAACCATACCAACCTAACGTACTGCGAAGACAATCCAAAGTGATTCTATAGGCGGGTGCGCATGGGCCGCAGATAATCTCCCGTACGGTAAATCACTTGTACCATGACCTCGACTATCAGCCATCGGCTGTGGACAGTGGCGGATCTAGGATCGTTGGGGAAAGGGGAAACTCTCTGACTCAGTGCGGTTTAAATAAATAAATAAATCCATTTATTTGAGGCAATAGTACTGTTTGCGCCAAATAGTCGGAATTGATGTACTGCGGATACGGTCCCTGCGAAGCCGTACCACGGAGTCGAGTCGTACTCCGTCATCCCTTTGTGGCACGCCGACCCGCGCCCGCGCTACACCGCCACAAGCGTCTCTGCGCACCCGCGCCCGCATCGCCGCCGCGAACGTCAGTCGTCCGAACGTTACCGAGCGAGAAGCACGCTGCGTCTGATAATTTTAACGCGTCTCGTGGGTGTGCCCCTAAGAGTGTACTGTGTGCCGGCACCTCTGAGCCAGTGGTTTCTTGTACAATTATTGTGGAAGTGGTCCTGCTACCTGCCTCCCTGAGGTGGACACGAGCGGTCGGCGGCTCTCCGTCCGGTAAGTGGGTTCTGTTCCGTTGTGCATAGATTCCGATTGTTATTTTGTATAACGCAGACCTCCCGGCGGAAATATTTGGTCCATTCGAACCGTGATATTGGTTTGGCCATTTGAGACGGATATTCCGTTCTCTTTTTTATAATACAGTCCATATTCCCTTATATACCTATTATATACTTACTCGGTTAAACTTATTCATAATAAGTATTTATGTAAGTATTATATTTAGTGGTATTTATCCGTAATATATAATTTATATGTCTATATACCTATTTAGTTCTTACCGTAGGTATAATTGGCTAGGTCCATGTTATATGGGTACTCTATCTCAAAGTAAGTCCTATTTAGTATTCATTTTCTATGTAATTTATTGATAGTATGAATGTAGGCAGGAGTAGGTACATTCATTCGCGACCTAGTAACTCGGTATAGACGTAAGGTATTTTACATAAATTTATTAATTATTGTGTTTTTGTCGAATGCCCTAGTGCATATTAGCATAATAGGTACGTTATATTGTCTTAAGTCCTAAGTGCATCCTAAGTACCTATCCACGTGGTCGAGGCCACTCGACACGTGTAAGCAAACGTGTTTAAACTTGTTCGACATCGGGCCGGGCCCCTAGCGACACGAGCGTATCGCCACACTCTTCTCGCACTCGTGTTGTCTCGTTCTGTCCGTACGTGGCACTAGGAAACTCGTGTTGCTACCCGACCGCTCGGCGCGGCTTTCGGAAATCTTCGGCAGCGAGGCCTTGTCCACGTGTACTCGAGCGAGCTCCACGATTCTACGCGGCCTTTCGGCGAGGTGGCGGCGCCTTTGTGCTGCGGCGCGGTGTCCTTGTCGGCGCGTGCGGCACCTTTGTCGGCTCGCGCGGCGCACTGGTCGACTCGCGCGGCGCTGTTTGTTGGCTCGTCCGCCATTTTTGTTTTGTTTTTAAGTATTACAGTATACGCAAAACTTGTAGTACATTAACTTTATTTTGATATTGTATTACAGTAAACGAAATAAAATACAGTACATTAATTTTGTTTGTATTTAGGTTACAGTATATGCAAAATATTGCAGTACATTAACTTTAGCTTGGTATTATAGCACAGTATACGAACAATTTCAGTACATTAACTTAAGTTTGTTGTTTAATTACACAGTGTATTTAGTAAAGTCTTTAAAATGTCGAAAGCAGAAGATAATCGCAAAAATCTGAAAATTAAATTGTTAGAAGCTCGACTTAAGTCTTACTATTCAAGAATGCAACATTTGCACGAGATTGCTATAAATGTTAATTCAAATAATCCTATAGAAGTGCAAGCATTCTTAGAAAGTGCAAGTCCGCGTACTGTTGAAACTATTAGGCGAGAGTTTAACGATGAGTTCAACGAACTTGCACTTCTTAAAATGGAGTTAGTGTCAGAGTATGAGCCAGATATGACTGGCATAGAAAAATTCGAAATCATGTATATGGCCGTTCAGGGCAGGGTGGATGCCCTATTAATGCGTAATGCAAATAATGAACGTCATAATGATAGTCGTTCTAATAGTAATGGTTCAGTTCATAAGATAAAATTGCCGAAAATTGAATTGCCTAAATTTGGAGGCGATCCTAAAGCCTGGCGTCTTTTCATAGAATGCTACAACAGCCTCATTCACACCAATAACGAACTCACCAACTCGGAAAAGGTGTACTACCTCTGCGGTCAGCTGTCTGGTCGTGCGTTAGGGAGCGTTGCGGGGATTACCCCAACTGGCGATAACTATTCCCTAATATATGATACACTGGTGGGTAAATATGAAGATGTGAGGCTAATGGGTACATCCTATTTGGACGAAATCCTTAACATGAGAAAAATTCAACAACCGTCCGTTGATAATTTGAACACCTTTATAGACAAATTTTCAGTGTCGGTAGCGGCCTTTCAGAAACTGGAAATCCCAGAGAAACTAGATTTTATCTTTCTACATTTGGCCTTAAAGCGGGTAGACACAGAGACCGCGCGTCTATTCGAAAATTCCGTGCGGCATCAAAAATTGCCGAAGTATGAACATTTTGCACAATTTGTTAAGGAACAAGCAAAAATAAATCAGCGCACCGGGAGTAGTTCCGTACCTACTACTAAAGGAACAACAACACGCGCTTTACTAGCGTCTGAAAGGTGTTGTCCTTTATGTCAGGGTGACCACACTTCCTTTGTAAAGTGTCAGGAATTCTTGAAGCTTGCACCCAAACAACGATTTGAAGCCGTAAAACAGCATAAAGGTTGTGTCCGCTGTTTAAACCGCCAACATAATAGTAACAAATGCAACATCCAAGGAACGTGTGAGCGTTGCAATAGTGTAAAACACAATACTCTTCTTCACTTTGGACAGACCTCGTTGCACAACAAACCCAGCACCTCGTTACCAGTTGCGAGCGGCGATGATGAGGTTATAGAGACTGAGTCGGAGGAAGAAGAGGAAGAAGACCCCGAGGCTGATGTTACCTTGTGTTCCATTCAAGGCCAAGTGACTGAAGCACACTCAGCTTTAGATAAAGAAATTAAAGATACAGTGGTGCTGTTGGCCACGGCCCAGGTAAAGGTTACAGACTCTACTGGCAAGAAGCAAAGGGTACGATGTCTGATTGATAGCGGCTCTCAAAATCATTTTATAACGGAAAAATGTCGAAACCGATTGGGAATAAACTCAAACAGACTTGGAGCTCCTATGTCTGTAAATGGGTTTGGAGGAGGCTCTAATCCTATTCTGGGAGCAACGGAGATGGAGTTATCTTCGCTAAATGAGAAACACTCTTACAAGATTCGATCATTAGTTGTGAAATCAATCACGTCAAAATTACCTGCTGTCAGAATAGATACAGACCAATTACAGTATTTGAAAGGTATCCCGTTAGCTGATGACCTATTCGATCGACCTGGGAGAATTGACATGTTAATTGGTGCTCAACTATTCTCTAAGATCATTCGATCAGGACGCATTTTCGGAACTCCAGGTAAACCGGATGCTCTTGATACCACTCTCGGCTATGTAATCATGGGTGACGCTCCAGTGTTGGGACCAGTACAAAGGCATTCAGTGGCATTCTGTGCTTTTACTGGGGAAAAACTAGACGGAATCGTAAAGAGATTTTGGGAATTGGAAGAGGTACCATCTTGTAATGCTAGTATCCTGAGCCGTGAGGAGCAAGAATGTGAGCAAATTTATAAATCTACGACTACACGTGACGCAACAGGTAGATATACGGTTGAACTGCCCTTCAAGACCGACGCTTCCGACCTCGGTAATTCTACACTGGTCGCAGAAAAACGTTTGGCAGCATTGGAAAGGAAAATGAAACGCTCTCCTGAACTTAAGGAAGCCTACGATGGCGTTATGGAGGAGTATTTGCGTAACGATTATATATCACCCATACCAGACACTAGCGTGGATCCATCTGGTTACGTGATCCCACATCATGGAGTTATACGTAACGACAAGGTTACCAGCAAACTACGTGTAGTAATGGACGCTAGCGCACGAACGGATCGTGATATATCACTGAATCAGACGTTGCATACTGGGCCAAATTTGCAGAGGGATATTTTTAGTATTTTACTAAATTTTCGACTTTTCCCAGTGGCGTTTTGTGCAGATGTTAAACAGATGTATCTACAGATAAAAATCGCTGACAATCATAAAAAATACCTCCGAATCCTGTATCGCTTCAATCAACAGGAAGAAGTTCAGCAGTACGAATTTCAAAGACTTTGTTTTGGACTCTCCGTTAGTCCATTTTTGGCTTTACGTACTATACATCAGCTCACTGAGGACGAAAGCCATAATTTCCCACAAGCAGTGGAAGTGATACATAGGGATCTGTACATGGACGATATAGTGTCTAGTGAGAAATCAACTTCTAAAGCTGCGTCAGTGGCTTTACAGCTGATTGATCTCTTCAAGACAGGAGGATTTGATCTAGTTAAATGGACGAGCAATACTGAAGATCTGCTTGCACTGCTTCCAGCCTCTCACTTGCATCCGCAAGCGATTCAATTTGACTCTGACAGCGGACAGAAAATACTTGGCGTAAAATGGGATCCTAGATCAGACGTCTTTTCCTTTGAATTAACACCATGTAACCAGGTGTGCACCAAGCGAAGTATTTTGTCCGCTATTGCACGATTATGGGACATCTTGGGTTTCGCTGCCCCAGTTATTCTGTACGCGAAACTAATAATTCAAGAGTTATGGCAGTTAAAGATAGATTGGGACGCTGTTCCCCCGGAACCAACACAAGAAAAATGGAGTAAATTTCAAGAGGAATTGCCATTGTTGGCTAACATGACTATACCGAGGCACATTGGTGTTGATGATGGTGTGGAGGTCATGCTCGTAGGTTTCTCAGATGCAAGTGAAAGAGCGTACGGAGCCGTTGTCTATTTTCATATTCAAACACCCAATAAAGTTTTAGTAAATATGGTATGTGCTAAATCTAGAGTGGCTCCTTTAAAATCAGTAACGTTAGCGCGTTTGGAGCTTTGCGGTGCGCTCTTACTTGCAAAATTAATTAGGATCGTTTTGCGGACCTATGCAGCGCGCTGCAATATCCCACGAATCTTCGCCTTTACTGATTCAACAGTAACTTTACACTGGATTCATGGAAGTCCGCACAAGTGGAAAACCTTTGTGGCGAACAGAGTTGCTCAGATTCAGGAAATTGTAGACCCAAATTCCTTTTATCACATCTCTGGGAAAGAGAACCCTGCTGACTGCTTGTCGCGTGGACTTACTCCTGCTCAGTTAATCGAGCATCCTTTATGGCTTAAAGGTCCTTCGTGGATCTCACAGGACATTAAAACATGGCCCGTTGAGCCATTCAAGCCTTCTAATTGGGATATGCCTGAATCAAAATCCACGGTGGCTTTAACCACACAAATTCATAATACTGACGTCGATTCACCACTCATATATCAACTTGCTCAACGAATTTCATCTTGGCCTAAATTACTTCGGATTGTAGTTTACATTTTAAGATTTGCTAAAAAATTAAAGTCACACGGTAATATTGAAGCTGAAGATTTACGTAAATCCGAATTGGTTGTTATTCGGGCGCTACAGCAGGTTCATTTTTCTGATACAATTGACGCTCTTCGTTCTGGCCGTTCATATCTCAAGACCTTGCAGAAGTTGCGACCATTTTTGGTGGATGACATTTTGCGTGTAGGCGGTAGGTTAAGCGAGGCAGATCTTACATTTGACCACAAACATCCCATGCTTCTACCTCAGAAGGATCATATAGTGAACCTCATCGTTAGCCATACACATCGTACAAATTGTCATACAGGCCCTCATTTGCTACACTCTATTTTGAGGCAACGATTTTGGATCCTTTCTGGACGTAATTTAGTGCGGAAAATGGTGCACATGTGCAACCGTTGTTTCAGGACTCGTCCCAAACCATGTACACCCCCGGTCATGGCAGATTTGCCCCAATGTAGGCTGCAAATTTCAAAACCGTTTGCTAATACTGGGATAGATTATTGTGGACCTTTTAACGTTACCTTAACGAGAAAAAGAGGCGCGAGATCACAAAAGGCTTATATTTGCGTGTTTTTATGTTTAACGACCCGAGCAGTTCATATTGAACTCGCCAATGATTTGAGTACCGAAGCTTTCTTAAATGCCTTTAAAAGATTTCTTTCTAGACGTGGACCCATACAAAAACTTATGTCTGATCACGGCACCAATTTTATTGGTGCACGTTCATGCCTTAAAGACGTTCAATCATTTCTAAATTCGGATGAATATGTAAAAAAATGGGGACACGAAATGTCCAATCAAGGTATTAAATGGGAAATGATTCCACCAAATGCTCCTCATTTTGGAGGTGGGTGGGAATCCACGGTTAAGTGCTTAAAAACACATCTAATGCGGATTATTGGTTCTCAAATTCTAACTTCTGGAGAACTTACAACGGTCTTGTGTCAGATAGAAGCCGTTCTAAATTCACGACCTTTAGGTGTCGCTTTAAGTTCTGATCCAGCTGAACCGGTAGCATTAACTCCTGCTCACTTTTTAAACACAACGCCGTTGGGATATTTGCCAGCAGATCATAATGCTGAAGACAATAATAAACGTTTGCTATCGCGATATCAATTATTAGATCAGCTAGTAAAATCTTATTGGCAACGTTGGAATCAGGAATATTTACATACATTACAAGCTCGATCAAAATGGTTGACTGATACTGAACCGATCCGCAAGGGCACCGTAGTACTTATAATGCAGAATAATACACCTCCTTTGCGTTGGCCATTGGGAGTTGTGCAAGATACATATCCAGGTGGCCACCGCAAAACTCGGGTAGTGTTGGTAAAAACACAACTTGGAAATTTTGTGCGTCCTGTAGTGAGACTTTGTCCACTACCTACGCAATAATCTATGTCGCGATTGATCCTAACTCCTGCATTATTAATTATTATAATATGTCCATATTATAGTTTAACATATTATTATAAGCGTTATGTACAATATTCTTTCTCATTATATTTCATACATTTGTCATGATACTTATATGTAGTTTATATTATATATTTATAAGTATTTCATTGGTAGTTTATTTCTGTATCTTTTCTTCTTGAAAGGGAACCTTTCAAGCTGGGGGCTGTTGTTTGCGCCAAATAGTCGGAATTGATGTACTGCGGATACGGTCCCTGCGAAGCCGTACCACGGAGTCGAGTCGTACTCCGTCATCCCTTTGTGGCACGCCGACCCGCGCCCGCGCTACACCGCCACAAGCGTCTCTGCGCACCCGCGCCCGCATCGCCGCCGCGAACGTCAGTCGTCCGAACGTTACCGAGCGAGAAGCACGCTGCGTCTGATAATTTTAACGCGTCTCGTGGGTGTGCCCCTAAGAGTGTACTGTGTGCCGGCACCTCTGAGCCAGTGGTTTCTTGTACAATTATTGTGGAAGTGGTCCTGCTACCTGCCTCCCTGAGGTGGACACGAGCGGTCGGCGGCTCTCCGTCCGGTAAGTGGGTTCTGTTCCGTTGTGCATAGATTCCGATTGTTATTTTGTATAACGCAGACCTCCCGGCGGAAATAAGTACACTGCCAATAATGGCAATGTACCAGATACCTATATCAATACCTACCTGCCTTATAGACTAACATACATATTTTATAACTTAAAACTGGGCCTTTGGTGCGGTTTTAGGTTTAATGTTGAAGAGTTTGACAAAGTTTGTTGGGGGATTTAAACTTGCAGACTGGTGCTGTACTTGTTTACGATTTTGAAGAGAACAGCTCTATATAAGCCGTATGTGGTTTGAAAATATAACTGTACAGCTTATTTCGAGATAATGTTTTTTTTTAATTCATTATAGGTCATTATAGGCCTTTGACCACGATCTCGCAGATTAAAACATCAAGTCGAAACACGATCGTAATGACGGCTTGTCGATACAATTTTAACATAGAGTTTCTTGAGCCCCCTACCCCCTCTCCTGGTTCCGCCTCTGTCTGCAGGGCTGGCAGGGCTGGCTCTGGTCCTACAATGCTGGGAACAGAGGTCTGTAATTATAGGATACAAATCACTTGGATACAATGTTTGAGATGCAACTACAGATTACCTAGCGTTTATTTAGTACTTTAGGAAGAGATTGATCAACTGAATTAAGATAATATGTTTTTATTTTAGAGGCGCTTTTAATTGACAAACTTACCATTTTTTTGTTTATTTCAAGTATTGGTTTGAGCCCAT
This sequence comes from Hemithea aestivaria, assembly GCA_947507615.1. Lineage (NCBI taxonomy): Eukaryota > Metazoa > Arthropoda > Insecta > Lepidoptera > Geometridae > Hemithea > Hemithea aestivaria. The sequence goes on from OX382332.1 coordinate 767,410, forward strand.
CAGAAAAACAAGTGTAAAAACAATATTTTGACTTTTCACTTTGTGTATTAATCTTCGCTTTCTATAAGAGTAAACTCTAAACTACTTGATTCGGTAAAATTTTGATTTGCTTCTCCTCTAGGTTATTCGTATTTCTCCAGGACGATGTTAGGCTCTGTTTGTAAGCTAATCTGCCTCTGAGAAATTCGGGCATCTTCTTTACTGCTAATTTCTCTCTTTATACTTTATCCTTTATGTAGTATCATTTCTTCATTATCTGCCATCTGAAATGAAATAAAATTCTTAAGCTTTTATCTAAAAATGCACATAAATATGATACATAATAATCACGACTGGTTCCCGTTGGGTAGGCAGAGACTATTTCCCTCCACTTGGTACGATTCTGACACACCTCTTTCGCTTCCTCAACTTTCATAACCTTCTTCATACACGCTCGCCGGTTCTTGTGAAAAATGTATTTAGTAGTATTTTAATCGTTTGCTGGCAGATATGTTGAAAACCAGTGAGATCTGTCAACCCTACAAGTTCACGTTATTCAATTTAGCATGCAGTTCATATCTGCATCGGGTATTGTTCCAAACTGGCAGTATTTTATTAAATCGCATCCGCAATACGGCAGTGATTTAGCACCGGCGTCGAACTTCTCTTGTTTACCTGGGGGTCTGTGCCTGGGGGACATTTGGAAACACGGTTTAATTTGGAATTTAGACTGTAGAACAAGAAACTACCAAATGTTTATTTATTTATTGAATAGCTGCGCCCCGGTGTAGGTGGCTGGCCTATGTGTTATACCAGGATCTAAGCTATATCTATACCAAATTTCAGCTCAATCGGTTCACCCGTTTAGGCGTGAAGTAGTTACAAACATACACAATCACAAACTTTCGCCTTTATACCCCTAAAATATAAGTGTGGATAAAATGAGTAAAAAGCTTATGAGATACCTTAAAGAAGAGTATGGTAACAAACACTGTGATATAAGATGTTTATGTAAAGATATCCTGATTATTTATGACTACCGCCCATTCACAGCGAAAATAAAATGTGCATGTACCACATATATTTTGCAACAACATAATTTCTATTTGTCTTAATTCGTGGCGATTCTTGAAACTATCGCGAGTGATCTCCAAAGCGATAGCACAACGTTGTCCGAAACCGTGGTTGAGATATTCTCAACAATATTAGACGTGAGTTGTGTCGTTTTGTTAATTCATGCCGTCAAAAACAACGCTAAAAGAACGAGGACCTCAAACAATCAGATATCAGCAAACAAATGTAGCAATCAACGCCAAAATTAAACACCCTCAGACAAATCCAAGACAATTAGAACGCGAGAGAAGTCATTTCCTCTTATTAGGCGTACGTGATTAAGGACCGAGGGCGTTTCTAGAAGGTTCTTGACAAATGGGCGTTGGATTGTCACGTCGAGTGGCACTTCGTTACTCCGCCTATTTGACACTTCAGATGTTTTATGTTACACTTTGATGTTGAATTTATTATTTCAAGAGTGTCATTCTCTTTGGCACTTGATTTTATTGACTCGAAAGGTATTTTTGTGTGCAATTATGGACAGACACGTTGTTTTTTGTTTTATATTAATTACTAGCTGCGCCCAGCGGTTTTACGGCTACGTCGCAAAATGTCCCTTTCTCAAAATGTCCCTCGTTCGCAAATGGTCCCTTTCGCAAAATGTCCCTTTCGCAAATGGTCCCTTTCTCAAAATGTCCCTTTCGCAAATGGTCCCTTTCGCAAAATGTCCCTTTCGCAAATGGTCCCTTTCTCAAAATGTCCCTTTCGCAAATGGTCCCTTTCGCAAAATGTCCCTTTCGCAAATGGTCCCTTTCTCAAAATGTCTCTTTCGCAAATGGTCCCTTTCGCAAAATGTCCCTTTTGTCTGTAAGCTCGCTGGATGCAAAAATGACCCTTATGCAAATTTTCCATTTCAGATAAAAAAATGTTTTATAAAAATACCTATATAAATTAAAAGACAATAATAATAATATGAGCGAAATTGTGCTCTTAAATTATAATATAGTAAAACAATATACAAATTACCATTTTAATTACAATACAATACATTTAACTTATCGATATTTAATCAGTTTCTATTAACCAAGTTACTTGTATATTGTTTTACTATATTATAATTTTTTAGCACAATTTCGCTCATATTATTATTATTATTGGTTTTTAATTTATATATTTTTATAAAACATTTTTATCTGAAATGGAAAATTTGCATAAGAGTCATTTTTGCATCCAGCGAGCACAACAGACAAAAGGGACATTTTGCGAAAGGGACCATTTGCGAAAGAGACATTTTGCGAAAGAGACATTTTGCGAAAGGGACATTTTGCGAAAGAGACCATTTGCGAAAGGGACATTTTGAGAAAGGGACCATTTGCGAAAGGGACCGTTTGCGAAAGGGACATTTTGCGAAAGGGACCATTTGCGAAAGGGACATTTTGCGAAAGGGACCATTTGCGACCGAGGGACATTTTGAGAAAGGGACATTTTGCGACGTAGCCGGTTTTACTCGCTATACATTAGCCTATATGTTATTCCGGGGTCTAAGCTATCTCTATATCAAAATTCAACGCAATCGGTCAACCCGATAAAGCGTGAAAGAGTAACAAACATACATCCAGACATCTATACATTCAAACATATTTACAAACTTTCACGTTTATAACATAGTTTAGTAGTAGCTGGAGTATGTAGGTCAGTTAAGTGACAATGCCACCGTAGATGGTAGCAAACTAAACCTAGAAGGCGGGATAAATCCTTTTGATTAAATATCGGTTCAACAGCAGAAGTGGGATTGTTTTTCAACATAAAAGCGTATAAAATTCACCTTAACAAAAACAAAATACAATTTTAATATAAAGGGCATTTCTTTTCAACTTTTAGCGATAAAAACAAAAATGAAACGCCCCGAAAGCTGTTTACGAGGACGTCTCGACAAAGGAACGAAACAAAGCCGTCTCAGCGCGGTGCAATAAACATGAAAGGTGACAGAATGACAGGGTTTACAACCTGATTACTTACTTAATGAGATTAGATCTCAAATCTCGCAAAGTACAAACTTTTTTATACAAAGTAGTAAGAAACGAGAAGACGCTCGCCTGGTGGTAATAGATAACGCTGTTCATAATTACGAGTACAGTTGCTATCCAGTATTGATAGAAACAATGATAATATGATTTTTTAAATTTCAAATACTAGGGTGGGACCTCATTTTCTCATCTTGTCACTCAATGATATTAATACATGGGAGGTCATAGGATGGTCATAGGATTGCGATCAAAATTTAATAAGATTTAAATAAAAATCATAGTTTATCGGAAGGTTACTGGAAAGTTGACTGCTGGTTTTTTAGATTTAGAAAAAGTCTTGGTGCGTTTAAAAATTAGTCGTAGCTGTTCTTGTGACTTATTTATCCTGTGACACAACGTGTAGAGAGTTTTTATCCGTAGTTAATAACAGCTCGGACCGGATGGGCGTGGAGACACGCCCTTAGAACTCTTCGGGAGGTCTCGTTAGAAATCACGTCGTGTAGGGAAATGAATGGAGTATTGAAAACAACCTTGGGAGTATTTTGACTACGAATCAGTAAAAAAAAAAAAGGTAGCACTCCGGGAGTGCCGGCAGAAGTGAAAACTTCAATATTAACGTTGTGTATAAAAATACTATCATTTATGAGGTAGAATACAATGTTTATTTATTGCGCTATCGTACACAAATATGACAATTTATATGTTGTTATTTATAATATTATAACGTTATTTATATATTACATTAAATTTTATCTCTCAGAAAAATCAACTTCCATCCATAATTTCGACGACTTTTACACCATCGTTATTATCAGAATCATCATCGCAAATTTTTACAACTGATACAATTGGTTTATGATAACTGAAGTAAGAAACGAACAGTTTTGATTCGAACCTATTTAAGTGTCTAATAAAGACCGCATCAATAGTAGTTTTGTATTTCGTTTTGCTAAAATTGCGATCATTTGACATAGTTAAACCAAATTCACAGAGCAGCACACTCAAGCACGGTAGAAAGAGTGGGAGATACTAGTTCCTCTCCCTTCCCCTCGATCTTACGCTTTTTCGATCAGCATCACGTGACCCTGACGCGAGTTTGAAAGTTTTTACCCATACAAAAAAAAGTGCTCAGCGCCGCTAAAGAAGTTTTCACTTCAAAAAGTTCAACCGTTTTTAAATTGCACTCGTCAGCTAAACATACTACTCTTGACTTGTATGGAAATGACGTGTGTTTGAAAAGTGTAGTGTGTGGTCGAAATTTACGTAGCATCTTTATTAAGTCTACAAATTTTCTTTGTTTTTGTGACTTGGTTATGCGATGAGCAAGACGAGCCTGCCACTCGCCAAATCTTAAGTGATGTGGCAGAATTTAGTTAGTGCTATGCATTGCTGAACATTCACTACATACATAAATAATACTGACTACGTACATTGGTGCAAGTTAAAAGCATAAGGAGCATAACAACTCCTGCAGGGCTTAGTCTAATAAAAAATGTGTATGTTTTAAATGATGTTTGCTGGTCAGATCATGACCCAATAATATTTGAATGCGACCTTGACATTATTGTACCTAAGATTCAGCTAAACAATACTGTTTTTACCAACAAAATCCTATGGGGAACCCGAGACCTATGTCAAAAGAAAACTTACACAGAGCATTGTGAAGCTCTTATAGATTCTCATAACTGGCCTGATATTCAATGTAACTCTATAATGTGTAAATCCTCTGAACATCATAAATAAATAGACATTTATTACAAAAACTTGGTAAATTGTATGAAAAAAGCAGCCGTTAAATCTTTCAAAGGTAAGAATATTAAATGTAAACAACGAGTAATAGGCTGGAACTACCATGTAAGGAAATACCATCACATAGCTAGAGAATCATTTAATCTTTGGAATTGGTATGGCAAACCTAATGAAGGGAAACTGTATAATGACATGCTAGAAAGTAAAAAATTGTTTAAGAACAAATTAAAGTGGTGTCAACAAAATGAAAACAAGATTAACTTTTGGAAAGAAAGAAACAAATTATCATTCAAACCTAACCTACCTGAATCTGTGAATGGCTCTCAAGACCAGAAAACAATAGCTAATATGTTTGCAAACAAATTCAATTATGAACCAAAAGAGGAAACGAATGTGATCGACAGTGAGCCTCTGAGTGCTCTCAAAACAGAGATACCATTTGCTCAGCCATATAGTGATATAAGCTCACTTCATATTACGGTTAAAGAAATCTTTACCTGTGTAAAGAACATGAAAACTGGTAAATCACCGGGTCACGATGGGCTCTGTGTCGAGCATATTCTCTTTGCTGGCCCAAAATTATATAAGAAATTGGCTCTATTTTTTAACGGCTGCATTGATCATGCCTACCTACCTAAGTACTGTATGATGACAAATGTTGTACCTATAATCAAAAAGAGGACCAGTGACAGCTCCTGTCTTTCAAACTACCGCCCTATATCATTAGCCACTATTATATTCCAAAATATTTGAAAGACTTATCAACAGACATTTAAATGAGATAAACATCCCACTAAGTAATGCTCAATTCGGCTTCCGGAAGGACTCTCAACTGATCTAGCTATTTTACACTAAAAAATACTGTTTATAGATATCTGACAAGGAAAACCTCAGTTCTTTCATGCTACCTAGATTTGAGTAGAGCTTTTGATACAATCAACTATGAAATATTATGGAAGAAGCTCCGCAGTACAAATGTGCCACCTAATATTATAAATATCCTTGAATATTGGTACGGGAACCAGCTAAACCAAGTAAAGTGGGGAAATGCCTTGTCAGATAGCTATAAGCTGTGTTGTGGTGTACGGCAAGGAGGAGTCACCTCTAGTACCCTGTTCAACTTATATATTAACGATTTGATAGAGGAGCTAAGCAGCACCAGAACTGGCTGCCATATAGGTGATGTATGTCTTAATAATTTGAGCTTTGCCGATGATATGGTGCTGCTTAGCCCCTCTGCAAATGGACTAAGAAAACTTGTTAGTATCTGTGAACAATATGCAACTTCACATCAACTAACATACAATGTAAACAAAACTAAACTCATGATTTTTAAATATGGAAAAGGGCCAGACAATATTCTACCAATCACACTTTATAACTCCTCGCTGGAATATGTAAGAGAATTTAAATACCTAGGCCACATAATAACTGAAAATCTAAAAGATGACCTAGATCTTGAAAGACAGAGAAGAAGTATTTCTTGTAAAAGTAACATGTTAGCCAGGCGATTTAGCCACTGCTCCAACCAAGTCAAAATAACCCTTTTTCAAGCCTACTGCCGGGGGTTCTACACCAGCCAACTCTGGTACAACTACACGAAGAGAGTTGTAAGCTCTCAGTACAATAATGCACTCAGAGCCATGTTACACCTACCATGGAGGTGTAGTGCCTCCGGCATGTTTGCTGTAAACAGGATAGATGATTTCTATGCTGTTATTAGGAAAGCAAAAGCACCATTTCATGATAGACTAAGAAAATCGAAAAACCAGATTGTACTGGCTGTATACCACCTATCATACTTGACCAGAACTGACCTTATATGTAAAGATAAAATGAAAAACTAATTATGTACAATTAAATTTATTTTTAATTCTGATTTTTTTAATTAAGTTTAATAAACAATCATAACACAACATAATATAGATGAAGATAAATATTTTGCTGCTCCTGTATGTTTAATATTATGTCTTATATCTGAAATAAACGATTATTTAATTTAATTTATTTAATTTAATTTAAATTAAATTAAAATACCATTTAAGAAAAATCTTTATCACATGCAGCGATGGATGCGTAGGTATTCATAATATTAGTAGGCGTTATTGTACTAATATAATTAACGCATAAGTTAGTAAGAATTTATGTATGTGTATATTTGTTACTGTCACGCCTAAATGGGTGAAATTTGGTATAGACATAATATCTTAGACCCTTAAATGACATAATATAGGCTACTGTTACTAAAATCGCTGGGCGCATCTAGCAGTAATAATTAATCAATGATAATAATTTCAAATAGGTACTTATCATAAAGGAAAAACAACATCAAAATAGAATTGAAAAGCAGTTATAATTCGAATGGCCATTAATCCCGAGGGTCCCGCCCATCTCTAACGAGGCCCTCGATTCAATGACTCTTGGACTCAGGCTCCGGGCGCTAATGGTGTGATGGGCGTTTGCCTTTATTATGTAGAATATAGGGGTACATTCGTACCTATTGAATGTTTTTTTTATTGAAGAACTAGATAATTCATGGAATTAATCGTTACAAGTATTAATCATTAGTAACATTCTGGGCGCTAACGCTTCTTACTTGAGAGTCATAAGATGTTAAGACTTAAGACTTATCAGCCCCGTAATTTCACTAGCCATATTTAACAATTATTAGATATTAATATTTTTTTTATTTTGAAAGTGAACTTCAATGTCTGTCGTCAGAACGCTAAGCTAATTTACTATTTTGATGTATTCTCAAAATGTGGCTATTTAGCTTGATTATCATTGATAACTTTATGTTATTGTTTTAAGTACCTAATTAAAAATAATTAAATTTATTAAATATATCTTCTAAATTTCGTGTACAAACCTGACCAAATCATTTAAAGCAAGTATTCCATAAGGCGCAGTAAAAAGCTGCCAACTCCCAATAGCTGTGCTGTCTGGTATAAAGACAAACTGCGCATAATTTAAGGCAAATGGTCGTACTTGAATAAAGTGGGTGAATGTAAATAATAAGACGCTGGCTCGCCGCCTAGGACTAGTCTAGATCGCAACAACAGTGTTCTTGGTAACTGTTTGTTAAATTATATTACTAGGGGTTTTCGAAGTTAGATTTTTAGGAACCTCTCTTTCTTTCTTTCTCTCTCTCTCATCAGTCGGTCCCTCAATGTTGAGGATCACTATCATGCTACTTTTTCAAAACTATTTTCTTCTTTTTCTTTTCTTTTAGGAACTTAGGTATAGTATAATTATATCCGTTATCCTAACCACCATATTACAAGCATTAAGTTGCTTAGTTTAGGGTTAGGTGGCGCTGTGTTAAATATCCTGAAATATTTATTTATTTTATTTAGTAAAAAGCTAACATGTTTCGAAATATAGCTATAATTAGTTTAACAAGTAAGAAAAGTTAGTTTTTGCTGTAAGTACCGACTTTAATCACAAGCTGGCGAAGCAGGCTAGAATTAGGAGATTTCGAAAAGATGTGTGCTTAACGCCTGAGATTTTTTTCACGTTTCGTATCTTTAAATCAATTACCGCACTCGCTTGCTATAACATATATTCGCTTCGTTCACGATTCAATTCTTGACTACTTCGCCAATTCGTGATTTAAACTCACGCCACCAAAAACAAACTTTTCTTGCTTGTTGCATAAATAACTATAGTTTTTTTTTTATCTGCCACTGAGTAATTTCTAACGTAAAAGAAAATTTATTATGATGAGAATTTAAAACAAGTGAACTTAAAAAAAAAATATAACAGCAAGCTTTTATTATTATTATTACCATCTAGCACCATTATGTACTCGTCAAGACAAATCAAATAAACCCAAACTCGATGGGGTTGCGTCGTTTAATTACGGAGTTTCTATGGCCACCTTCCAGCTCCATCATCAGATCAGGTTGATGTCATAAAAATATTGCATTGTCATCCGATTTATACAGGCTTGCAAAATTTCAGCTTAATCGGACACCGGGAAGTGGGTCAAATTAAACTTGCAAGATTTGACAGACAGACCGACAGATGAAAGTAAATAAAAGCTTGTAAAAATTAAAATGTAAAAGATACTCGTACCAGACAATAAGTGTAAGAGTCCATGGTAGGAGCGATGTTTTTCATAAGTTGTGCTCTACCCCCGTTCCAAGCGTAATGGCGGAGTCACTGCCAAAATAAATGTTGCTTAATACGCCCAAACTTTTGAAATATGTTTCGCTTAAATGCGCTGCTGAAAGCGTAATAATTTTCCCCTTTATGTCCCAACTTCTTGGGGCTTTTTGTTTGTTTTGCTTGTCTTTTTATTGTTGAACGTCCTTGCTCGGGTTATGAGAATTGCCAGTTTTGCATTTTTAATAGTAGCTGGTGATTTGTTGCTTGGCTTCGAACTTGGAGTAAATTTGTCGAGTCACGTTAAACTGTTGGTTCTGGCATAGAATAGAATATGAAATAATCTTTATTGTCCAGTGATTAACATTTACGGGGCTCAAACTCTCAAAAAAAAAATCATTAAATTGTCTAGTGGTTAGGTCTCAATATACAATAGATGTGGTACACTTTATAAAAGGCTCGTAGTAATTCGTAATAAGATTAAAAAATAGGTCCTCTTCTCAAACTCATATTTTATTGATATGCGCTTATGCACACGCAACCAGAGCGCCTCTTAGTCCAGTCAATTTAGACCAAAAAATGAGAGTGAAGTTACATAAAGTCCCAACAAGCTGAATTTTTGTAAAGTTGTTCAAAACATAATTATAAACAATGTCTAGAAGTTCCCCATCATTCCCCTGTAAGGAAAAAAATTAATTCAAGGTCAAAGGTAAAAAAATGAGTTTTTCGCGATTTTCAGCAAAACGGTAAGTTTTATCATAAAAATATATTAAACAAAATTGTAGATCATAAAATTGTCTACAAAAAATTTTTTAATACTTTTTTTTCTACGAGCCACCGTTTTTGAGATATAACGATTCAAAAAGTTGTAATCTATTATATAAAATCGTTCGTACACTTTCGTGCTATCAACGCACAGCCCAAACGGCCGCACGGATTGAGCTGAAATTTGGACAGCGTATTTCTTGGAAGATTTCATCGTGCAATAAGAAGCGAGTTTTTGAAATTCCCTCAGGAAAAGGAATTATTCCCGAAAAACGTTTGTATGCAAATCCGTAACCGTTTACCCGATTGAGCTGAAATTTTGTAAAACGATTGTTGGGATTGTGTTGAGGAACATTGAATAGTTTTTATGACACAATTTAACTTTAAAGAGGGGGTAAGGGGGGGTCAAAGTTTGTATGGTAAATTTAGAACCGCTGGCCCTATTGAGCTGAAATTTGGTACAAAGGTAGACCAAGTCCTAAAAAATGATATGGGATACTTTTTATTCCAAAAATCAACCTCTAAGGCGGGATAAAGGAGGTCAATGTTTGAATACGAAATCAGTAACTAATGACCCCATTAAGCTACAATTTGGTTTAGATATAGTTTGAGCCTAATTTTTTGTAGACAATTTTATGATCTACAATTTTGTCTAAGATGTTTTTATGATAAAACTTACCGTTTTGCTGAAAATCGCGAAAAACTCATTGTTTTGACCTTTGACCTTGAATTATTTTTTTTCCTTACAGGGGAATGATGGGAAACTTCTAGACATTGTTTATAATTATGTTTTGAACAACTTCACAGAAACTCAGCTTGTTGGGACTTTATGTAACTTCGAATGTCTAAATTGACTGGACTATCTTGGCTATCACGCATTAATAACTGTTACTATTTACCCACAACACTTTTAAAATATAACGCAAAAATAGCACAATAGATGATAATAATATTATCTAGAGTACCTTAAAAACTTTTCAAAAAATAAATCCTACGAATATAAAATTCGAAATTTGTCGTATCATGCCATCAATTTTAGAACTCGCTCGGAGTTGCACGCAGTACGAAAGTCTTAAGGAAAAAAGTTAATAAATATTGATTGACAATCTAATTATTATGTTAACCTTTGTACTGCACACCTGTAGCCTCACCTAATTATCCCCCCACACCTAAATTAGGAGTATATTAGCAGTAATCAAGTGATATGTCATAATTAAGATTTATCTGATAATGAGACTGTACGAAATTAAGCACGCTTTTGATAACGTTTATCTGATGCAATAATTTAATATTTTATGTGAATTTGATTTTCATTACAAAATACGATAATGGTCACAAAATAATATGTCAACGACATTTTTTGAATTAAGATCAGGATATCCAATCAAGTTTTGTACAAATGTAGCGACAAACGTATACATACGAGTACAACTACAGTACAATATAAATGTACTATAATATAAGAAACGAAATCGTAAACGTTTCTTAAATTTAATTGTATTGAGATATTTATTAATATGTTTGGAAGCCTTAAAGGATTGTCTCATGTGATATTCTGGCTGTTCCAACAACATAACAAACAACTTATCTCTTACTAAATATGTATTATAAATGTGAAAGGTTGTAAGAATGTATGGATACTGGATGAATGTTTGTTACTCTTTCACACCTAAACGGGTGGACCGATTGAGCTGAAATTTGGTATAGATATAGCTTAGACCCTGGAATAACACATACATAGGCTACAGTACAGCGGGTAAAACCGCTGGGCGCAGCTAGTACCTATTTACAAACATACTCTCCTTTTTAGGGTTCCGTAGCCAAATGGCAAAAAACGGAACCCTTATGGATTCGTCGTTTGTCCGTCCGTCTGTATGTCCGTCACTTTTTTCCGAAACTATAAGAACTATACTGTTGAAACATTGTAAGTAGATGTATTCGGTGAACCGCATTAAGATTTTAACACATTCCCTATCATTTTAAATATAGAATCTGCCAATATTCATAAAACACCACAGTCATCGCGTCGTCGCACGGGAGGCCATTCAGCCTCGACACTCGATAGAGCCATAGAGATACGATATCTATGGCGGTCTTAATGCGGCCGTTACAGATAGAAACCGAGTATACATTGCATGTGCACTCTTGATGGCGCGTTACCATACCTATTGGAGCCCGAATGGGAAGCGATAACGATTTAGGGATGGGAAAATGTAAGTGTGAACTGGTTTCTTTTTATAAGCATTTATTTACTTTTATCGTCTGTTGTCTGTCTGTAATCAAATCTTGCTAGTTTAATTTGACCCACTTCCCGGTATCCGATTGAGCTGAAAACTTTTATGCATGTATAAATCGCATCGGAAGCAAAATTTTATAGAAAAAGAATTGTAGAGTACTTAAATATTTAATAAATGATAGAACTGCTAGAAGAAAGTGATAGTTTAATGCAAAATGTACCGTCTTTTTACAAGCTTTTAATTACTTTCACTTGTCTGCTGTCTGTCTGTCTGTCTGTCTGTAATCAAATCTTGCAAGTAAAATTTGACCCACTTCCCGGTGTCCGATTGAGCTGAAATTTTGCATGCATGCATAAATCGGATGACAATGCAATATTATAGGTATTATGACATGGAGCTGATCAGATGATGGAGCTGGGAGGTGGTCATAGGAACTCCGTAATTAAACGACGTAACCCCATCGAGTTTGGGCTCATTTGATTCGTTTTGACGAGTACTTTATAGTAATAATAATAATAAAAGCTTGTTTTTAAAAAGTTTTTTAAATTTCACTTGTTATAAACTGCAAATCCCTAAATCTATATTACTAGCTTACCCGGCAAACGTTGTTTTGCCATATAAATAATTTCCTAGTAATAATAAATTTCTAGTGTAGACAAAAAATAGCTTACTTATTGGAAGTATGTATAATGTATGTATTTTAGAATGTGTATATTGTATGTATGTAAGAATGTGGTATATGCGTGAAATAAGCATTATTTTATGAAAAAAAATTTCAAACAAAAGTAAAAAATTTAATTTTATAAAAACATTGTCTCTTATAATTTTTTCATACAACCAATATTTCCATTGACATTTCAAAATAAAGATTCATAATGATAGATTTTTTGGAAACTGTGAAAATCTTAATTGTTCAATTACATTTTTTAAATAAAATTACATTTTTATAAGATCAACAACATTTTCGATATAAATAAAAAAAAGTATACTTACAACACAAAATCCGTTGTTATTGGAAGCTCGTGTCACGTGTTGAGTACTTTTGAGGTTATAAAATCACTTGATTAACTAATCGTGCAAAATACACTCAAAATTGATAATTTAATTATTATTGATAAAATAGGAATGATTAAAAGTTAATATTATGAGAGTTACACTGATATAGAAAAATAATAATTGTCAACGTTACTACTACACTTGATGCATAAACAATAATGATGGCCGACAACTGTGTAGGGAGTGAGAAAGAAAGGAGACCGGCTTCGTTCTCATCCCTACTCCGTGCTGTTTACTGGGTCAGAAGTGACACCTGTAGACATCTGGCGGGGATAACTAATTAAATGACGATTGATCAGTTTTCGACCGGAGAGGAAAAATGATTAAATTACTAAAATGGCTATTAAAAAATAAGGGTTGATCGTAGAAGGGTGAAACTTGAGGATTGTATGTATTTTTGTATGTTGTATCATAAAAGAATAGAAATTAAAAATTATGTCTAAAAAATAAAAAAATAAATTTAGGGGTGGACTACCCCTAACATTTAGGGGGATGAAAAATAGATGTTGGTCGATTCTCATAGATACCGGATAAGCACAAAAAATTTCATCAAAATCGGTCAAGCCGTTTCGGAGGAGTATGGCAACGAAAACTGTGACACGAGAATTTTATATATTAGATTTTTATGCGCCTTATCATAATATTATTACATATCTCAATCATGCCTATAAAATGTTAATAGCAAATGACGTCTTTTATTAATAAAATAATGGCAATGTGCTCCAAATGCGACCAGTTCTTATTAAAATGTTGAAGCAAAGCACTAAATTACTATCTATCTTAGTAGATAGGTAGTGCGGTTTTATCCTCTGTACTTTATCTATATACTGCCCTCTGTACTGTCCTTTGTGCCTATGTAATATTCCAGGGTCTAAGTCAAAACCAAATACAAAACCACCAAATCAAACCAAATCTCCAAAATCCAATTAACACCGGGGGTAGACTTCCTTTGCAGGAGGTCGACTAGGTGGGTACCCAACAGTGCCAGTTATTCTACCGCCTGAGCAGTGATGTGCAAACATTGCTGTGCTTCGGTAGGAGGGCACTGTAGCTAGTAAAATTACTGGGCTGAAGAGTCTTAACATCTTATGACTCTCAAGTAAGAAGCGTTGGCGCAGTGCACTGGGTAGCACTGTGCTGATTATGGGCAGCGTTATCTCTTACCATCAGGAGAGCGTCTTGCTCGTCTTCTTACTTCGTTGTATAAAAAAAAAAACTAAATTCCAACTCAATCGTTTAGACATGAAGAAGTAACAAACATTCACACTCACTCTCTTTTGCAATTATAATATTTTTCTGATTACTATCTTATTCCCATCCCTATCTAAGATGGCGCGGCGTCTTGAGGCCGTTTTCCAATATCGTACACAATACTAAAGATAGCCCATACACGCTGTAATAATATTTTAGGATCACACACCTACGTAATGCTCTGAGGCTGAGGTAGGTTGTACGTTCAATCGCCTTAGCCTATAAAGGCCACTTATTGGGAATTGTTTGTAGCGTCTCTGGGCCAGTGGTCGTACGTACGGCTTAAGAACCTGAGGCCCTGGGTTTAAATCTCAGTGTGTGCCAAAAAGTTTTCGCCTAGACTCCTATGAAAAACCTTGAAAATTTTTTATTAAATCAAATTTGAAGTGATTTTTTAGGTATTTTGCATCTTTTAGTATCATCAAGACATTTTATTTTTATATAATATTAGATAGATAACACTTTATTATAATATATATTGCACACAAAAAATAAAATAATATACAGCATTTAATACATTTGATATTGAACAGTGTTACAATTGGCGATCTTATCGCTAATAGCGATCTCTTTCAGACAACCAAAACAATATTATATTTGTTATACATAAAAGTGTATAATTGTTATATAAGTTTTTCATATTGTAATTCATAAAATTAATCATCATCATCATCTCAGCCGTAGGACGTCCACTGCTGAACATAGGCCTCCCCTTTGGACTTCCATATGTACCGGCTGGAAGCGACCAGCATCCAGCGTCTTTCGGCTTCTTAAAATTGCGTTCAATGAAATTTCTGTCCTATGCTATTTAAGTCCCTATGCAAAGAAAATTCCCATTTTCTCTCAGAATCCTCATGCAATTTCATTTGAACACAGACCATACCCCCTATAGTCTAAAGGTGTACATTATTGGTCGTAAGTCGTATCAGACGTATAATTTATCGCATAAGGAAGGCATAAATCACAGCGCCGGCGCACGCCCTCGTAAATCCAGTAATATTATCCTGCGGTCCGGAGCGGCGATAATTTCGGTGGAACTCTTAGAATATTTAAACCACGGGAATAGCTGTTACTTCTATGCGAAAAAATCTGCAAGTTTCTGGGGGAGAAAGGTAACGCACATCAGTAATGATGACTAATGAATTTTCGTTTGCCACGTGTGCGTACACTACAAAATTTCAATACTCACATGAGTACATACACACACAAACGTTCGTCAAATAATGGTTGTTTCGCAATAAAGTGCATTAGAACAATTAATTATTATTGTTCAATTGATTTTCCACTCGCTATACTGGTGGTAGGCATCGGCCATGGCTAATTACCACCCACTGGATAAAACCGTGTCGCCAAGTGGTCATTGTGCCCGTGTTCGGGCATGATGTTCTGTGAAGCCAGGGAGGGATTATCCCGCCTTCTAAGTATAGTCTGCTGCCATCTACCGACGCATCGCCGCTTAATATCAAGCAAGATCGTGGTCAAAGGCTTATATAAACCTAATGAAATAAAAAAAAACATTCTTCGAACAATCATTCATTAATTTATGGAACTAGGCGTTACTTTGCGGAAATCCATCACAACAATTATTAGTTATTATCTAACAAATAGTTGTAACCCTTAATGCATGCATATGCGGGAGGGCAGGTGGACTATTTTGGTAACGTTTGAATTCCTCGCCATCTCTTAATAACTTAGTTAGACTCAGAAATTTAGAGCGGAATTAACACTAAATATTAAATAATAACTAATAATTGTAATCATTCATTAATTAATTATGTGCATCGAAGTAGCTAACGTTACGGACCCCATAGATAACATAATATTATGTATATGTGACAACTAGATAATTTATTCCCCGTGGTCATTTTTTTTTTTGAGCGGGGGTCGCCTGACTCTAGCGTATCCAGTAGGATAACTAACCAAAGGAATAAGTTCCTGTCCTCGCTTGGATGTGTTCCGGTGAGCTGGTTTGCCAATAACCGTTATTTTTAATAGGCTTTTGGGTTTTTGGCGGCGTTTTGGGTCAGCCCTTTGGTATTGACGTCCTTTGAAATACAACTAAGAGCATGCAAATATGATGTAAAGATATCAGCCTCTTTTCTGTAAAAGTAAAGTTCTTTTAAACGACGAAAAATTAGGAGGTTTCTAAATACGACCATATTTCATTTATTTTTATAGTTTATTTTAGTAAGTTAGATTTATGGTTACTTTTCCATAAGTGTTAAATCCGTTTTAACCACCATAACACAAGCATAAAATTGCTTAGTTTGGGATTAGGTGGCGCTGTGTGAAATGTCCTGAAATATTTATTTTTTTAATCATTAACGTCCATATTGGTATAACAACAATTGGTGAACCGATTTAGGTGCAATTTGGTACATAAGTTGCTTACTATACCAATGCGAAGCCTTAGTTAAATCCAAGTGAAAAATTAAATAAACCAAGGCATCATAAAGCAATAGGCGCTACATAAAACAAAGCCTCCAAACAAAGGCTGTATCAAGATTATCATTTTAAATGAGCGTTTGTTGTTTATCCACCAACAATAATAATGTATTGCACTCAGTCACGCCCTTAGATCTCAATGGACAATGTAGGTGTATGAGGTATTATTGGTAGGCTTGACCAGTTTTAAATCACACGCAGTTTTGTAATTGTTAGGAACATTTTGCTTGCTCGATAGATGCAGTTACAAATTAGTTAATTTTACTATTCAACAAACATTAAATTGTATAACATTTTAAATGCGAAAGGATGTATCTGTGTGTTTGTAACCGCTTCACGCTTAAATGACTGAACTGATTGGGCTGAAATTTGGTGTAAAAGTCCTTAGACCCTGAAATAACACGTAGGCTACTTTTTAGACAAAATCACTGCAATAATAGTAATAAAGGCATACAATACCTGCAAATTGTGGAATGAGCTTCCGCCCGCGGTATTTTGGCACACTATGTATTGCAAAATAAATAGTTTAGTAATATAGACACATAAATGCGTCTTTAAGATTAGACGCATTTATATAATGTTCCTGTGTTACAGTACTAAAAATAATATCTTTTCTACAGAAGGGTTAAGCACAACGCTCCATGCATCCTCTAGATAATTCTAGAATGAAAAATGCAAAGCTACAAGTGTACGTAGCCTGCGGCCATCCAATCCATCACTGCAGCCATCCCGCCTTCAGCGATACCATCGCTACGGAAACCTATCGCAGGCTATTATAAATTTATAACACAATTGTGGATGCCAAGCGCTAAAGGTGAAGCCAAGCCGATTAATACGAGAAATTTCTTATACGGCGAACCTATGGAACTCGCTACCGTCGTCAGTGTTTCTAGAATGCTATAACGTAGGGTGCTTACATGCTTACCGGGGGTAGACTTCCTTTGCAGGAGGTCGTCTAGGTAGGGTAGGAGTGCCAGTTATTCTACCGCCTGAGCAGTAATGTGTAAAGATTACTGTGCTTCGGCAGGAGGGCACTGTAGCTAGTGAAATTACTGGGCTAAAGAGTCTTAATATCTTTTGACTCTTGTTTAAGAAGCGTTGGTGCAGTGCTCCTAGAATTGCACATCATTATGAAATTCTAGGTAGCACTGTATTGATTATGGGCAGCGTTATCTCTTAACATCAGGAGAGCGTCTTGCTCGTCTTCTTACTTCTTCACATAAAAAAAAAGGTTTGTTCAAATCAAGAGTGAATAGGTTCTTACTGAAAGCATGCTACAACTTAGACTACGTCGTCAATCGTCACTTACCAACAGGTGAGATTGCGGCGAAACGCTTGTTTAGTCTGCTATAAAAAAAAAGTTTTCAAAAATAGTTAACAGGAGAATCGAACTGAGTGGCGTATAGGTATGTACTATTTTTTATAAACATTTTATAGTAAGAAAACTATCGATATACTTTACTCTTTATTTATTTATTTAATAAGTATTTCGACATCACATGTATTACAGAATTTTCAAGTAGCATATTAACATTGTGTATAGTATCTGATACATATGACAATTTAGAAATACATAACATTACCAAAAGATTTATAGGAAAATTAATTAAAACTAATTAAATCTAATTTTAGACAAAAATGAAATTCTATTATAATATTCTATTATTTAATACTCTTAAAGCTTATTGACTTTTTTGATTGGCATTAAAATGTCAGTTCTACCAGAGTAAATGCGATCACATGATTATACAGAACAAGACACATAAACCAATGGTAACATGGGAATAAACTTATTTTCACAAGCTTTTATTTACTTTCACCTGTTCGTTGTCTGTCGGTCTGTCTGTAATCAAATCTTGCAAGCTAAATTTGATCCACTTCCCGGTTTCCGATTGAACTGAAATTTTGTATGTATGTGTAAATCAGATGACAATGCAATATTATTATGCAATATTATTATTATGACATGGAACTGATCTGATGACGGAGCTGGAAGGATATAGGAACTCCATAATTAAACGACACAACCCCATCGAGTTCTGGCTCATTTGATTCGTCTTGACGATTACTTTGGTGCTATAATAATAAAAAGTTTTATATTTTTAATTTCACTTGCTGTATAATGCATAACGTCAGTTTTATTTAATTCACATTAAACATAATTAGAACGCGATGTCTGCCACTCCTATTCACATTCTGCACCACCTATTTAAGTATTCACGTCGACATTAATCTCCACGACCCGCCGTCGCTCTGTTAGCACGTCTCAATTCTCTCGCCACCTCATAAATACTCGGACATTCTGATACCCTATCGCACTCACCTTTGTGTGTCTACTGCGATATACTAATGAGACCAGTGAAATATTTATTGTGACAAGGTACGAGTAGTGCATTTTGCGTTGTAGGACCTTGTCGTGATATTCTCTATCATATTGCATTATCTTTATAAATTACCAGCTGACTTGTGCTTAGACTATGTGACTATGACTTGAAAAATACTTTGCGATCTATTCCAGACCTACCAAATATACATAAAAAGCTAAGTGATAACGTCTGCTCAAAACATTTAGTGTAAGCCGGGGAGCCCCACATAACCTGCCTTTTTTTTACCCGGGGAAATTACAGCTTAGCTCTCGTAGCACATTTCGACATTGACATAAAACCAGTATCTCCCGTTCCTCTGTCAAGAGTAATAATTGACGTTTGTAAGAAAACAATGACATTGGGAGTAGCAACAAATTGTACGCAATGACAGTGCGAGTAGCAAGAGTAGCGTCTTGATATAATATGTCAGTTTAGTCTTGACAGTGGGACGGGAGTTGCTAGTCTTATGTCAATGTCTTACTATGCTAAAAGGGCAGGGTGGTAAGCATTTCCTTGGAAAAAAAGGTATTCAAAAGGCACGAATACTATGCTAGTCATCAAGAGATATAAAATGTTTAGTCTCAGATGCTTAGTCCAAGGCCTATCCCTACCAATCAAAGCGAATCGCAGAAAAAAAATGAGTGAGGATGTGGTAACTAACCCAGACTAGATGGTAAAAATCTCACTTTGTTAGATAAAAAAAAAAACCACTCTATTCATGAAGTCATTTGAAAAATCCTTATTATAATATTTTCTTTCAAATGGTATATAACTACATGTTCTATTTAAATTTTTGCTGAAATTGGTCAAACATTTTTCATGTTGTGAATTCAAACGTGTGTCTCCAACATTTAAAGCTAGCTTCAAGTAGTTATTTTTTAAGCATCATTATTCAAAACAGCCTTTAACACAAAACCCTTAATACACAATTCAAACTATTTGTAACCCTTCTTTGTCTATTACTAAGACAAGGTACAAAAGCGAAGCATTTGATGTACGCCCAGGTCGCGGTCTGTCGGATGCAATTAATTTTGAATGGGCCGCCTCGGGGCAGGGCTTTGTACATTTATCAAGGGAAGGTATGATTTAGGGGATATTTGTTGAGGTATAATATTACTGGATATTTAAATTATGCTGTACTGCAAAATAATTCATAAACTTCAAGTGGACTGAAGGATAATTCATAAATATTTAGTAGGTACTTAATGATTTTTTTATTACTCTTGATTTTTTTATGTGTCGTAACATAGATTGACTATAGCGTGATGTTGAATGAATTACTTTCAATTGCTAGAAACGTTTACATAAATCTGGTATAGATGAATTTATCCCTCCTTTTAGGTTTACTCTACTAACATGTACGGCCGCATCGTAGTTTAAGATCACGCGTATGGTCTCAGCCTAACCTAAAATGAAAAAAAAAATCTATACGTTAGCTCAAAATAGTTGAAGTGTTTACTAGTTATTCGAAGTTCTATGTTAACAGCAAAATTCTGGGCATGACAAGTTTCAACAATTAATAATGCTATTTTTTAAAGCAAGTCGAAGGAAATACAAGTGAGTTTATGCCGTTTATTTATTGCAAAGATGGAACTAGTAATGCTTATCACATCATCATGCATCACCTGATTTTTTCGTCTTGTCCTTAACTCACTTATAATATTTTTTGAAAATTCAGCCCCTAAAGCAACTTAAAGACGCAGGTCTTAAATAAGTCTTGCTTTTCCCCTCTCTACTCAGTAGATATCTCCATAAAATTACCATGATTGATACGAGTTCAGAATGATTTATTCGCTATAATTACAGGCATCTATACCTATGTATATAACATATTATAACAGGTGTACTTAATGTTGATTTGCAAATTAAAATGTTTGTTATTAAATTGTCGCTTGTAATTATGTAAAAGGTCGCTATGATTTATAACTTAGAATAATTACTTTAGTTTACTTGATCAAATTAATAGATTAAGAATTCAGCCATTTTTAAATTACACTGGAAGACAAAATGTTCTTGTCAAATAGCAAGTTATGTTTTTTTTATTATTATAGCCGAAGAATGTTTTATCGTAGAGTTTAAGCAAAATACGTACAAAGTTTCATCCAAATCAGATCAGTAGTAACTGCGTAATGAAGTACACCTACCTATCTATAATTAATACACATCCATACTCTCGTATGTATTAATAACTGGTACCTTTAAATAGGTACGAGTACGATGCACCAAAATTGTAATATTGAATTAAATTTGAGTTTGACTTTTGGTCCTATTTTAGTGTTGCTCTTAGTTTATAACAAAAGTAGCACAAATCTTAATTCAAATCTTGTTAACTTTGGTACATCCTTAACAAGTAGAGTTAAAACTCAATATGAAAGATTTTAATCTTTTAAAAACATAAAAAAGTCAATAATTCATAACTACACCCGCATATTAACCCATAAAAAGCCAATTCAATTTGCGCTACAAGAGCTTCGTCCGACCGCAGTTTAACCGTGAATCGGTTATAGTTGAACAATTTTACCCTGGGTATTATTGACCATAATTGCTGGACGGTGCGCAATAAAACTCTCGATCACTTATTGATTATGGGTTAAATTGATTGACGATGATTTGTGTTTTTATAATCTGTATTAAAGGAAACCGTGTGTGATTGACTGACTGATCTATGGAATCACTAAATTGCGTTGAAATTGGGAACAGAGATAGATTTTTAGATACTAGCTTATGCTTGCGGCTTTTCCCGAGTGACAAAATCCTTTCTTAGTGTAGGTCTACGTCATAAAACCTATCTGTATTCCAAATTCCAACCGAATACGTTCAGTGCTTTTGGCTGTGCGTTGATAGATTAGTCAGTCAATCTCTTTCCTTTTATATTATAAGATTAGTTTCAATGTGAACGTTTTAAGAAAACCTTGATCTGGGCAACCTACATAATTGCGAACCCCCTACTTTTAAAGTAGGCTAAAAATAAATCAACTTTTGTAATAAATCCACTTTCGCACTACATTTAACGTCAAGCGAAAGCTATTTAAAGTGAAATACGAGTGTAATACCTAGGACATAGGTAAAGTCAAAGAACATAAATATACTAGATGAAGTTTAGTATGAAAAAATGAAGCATACGTATTATATAGGCAATTTAAATGGTTTTCAACAAAAGTAAAAAAATAGTCACAAACTCCTATATTATGGATTTTCGGTGGGAGACCTAGGCACCTCCTGGTCCATCTTCAGACCCTCGTTAGCAAGTGTTTTGAAAAGGTCTCATCAATTCGAATGTAATGTGCCCAAACTCGACGGGTTTACTAATAGCCATTGAAGAGTTTCAATAGACACCTCCTGGAACCATCATCAGATCAGCTCAGTGGTACCAGATTATTGAACTTTCATCAGATTTTATTTACAAATATTTGCAAAATTTTATTATGGTACGACATCCAGAAGAACAGACTTTTATTTGCAAGATTCTTTAACCGACTTTGTATGGAAAACTAATAGCGTTTTGAAAAAAAAAAACCATGTTTGGATGCTCATAGCTGAACAACGTTTGGAGGCAGATAAAAAGTGTAAAGTACCTTCTCCCCCTCCCCCCTCTCCTCGGGCTCACCTTGGAGGGTTGGAGGGGTCCTATCTCCTAACTAGTCCAAACAAAGTTCCTAAGTTAGTTTTTTTGCTTTCGACTTTTCAATCCGCAAAATTATTCTTCTTTTACTGGACATAAGTAAGTCTTTTGTCACTCATTCCAATACTTATAGCGTCCATGACCATAGGTAAAGCCTATAGGTAAGTGGCATTAGTAGTTGGGTCAGTGAGCCTATAAATCATATAAAGCTGCAATTTTCAGCCGTTGTTGTTCCACGTCCGATGTTAGTTACAATAACTGCGTTGTAAATCAAACTGGTGTTGCCACTTTTTAATCAGCATCAAAAAAATAATAACATGCCAAATACATAATTATATGTGTATTCAATGTATTAATAGTATTTATCGTCAAAGCCATAATCTATAATATCACATCAATCATATTGTATATGGGAAAGTTTTTATGTGTGTATGTTTGCTACTTGTTCACGCTTAAACCGTGTTTACCGTGTTTCGGAAGGCACGTAAAACTGTGGGTCCCGGCTGTTTCCTATAAGATATGTAGGAGGTAGTCGTTAGGTCATGTTGCAGGCCCTGTAGTAATCTCGGCGACCTGAAACTGCAACATATAGGTTCGCCACACAACCTATAAATTGTAATTTGACTCTGACAGTGTAAGTAGGGAAACCTGTTGGAGTATAAACCACAATTATTATTATTTTATAATTATTAAATGGGTTGAGGTGAAATTTGGTATAGAGATAGTTTAGTCCCGGGAATAATACATAGGCTACAGTAAAGCGGGTAAAACCGCTGGGCGCTGCCTAACATATATTATAATATGCTACTTTTTAGTTGTTAACCGCTGAATTCAGCTAGTACATGTATATGTTCCTAAAATATCGATCTTATTAAAATTTAACTTATAATACAGTTTTCCCAAAAAAAAAAAAAAACAATACGACATAATTTAATGATAATCCCATTCTTTTGTATTTAAAACTCCCATCTCAAAACTAGCAACACTAAAACGCAGCGAAAGTACCGCCGTAAAATAAATCACTGGCAACACAATGAGCAGTTAGCGCAAGATTACCGCTTCATTTGCATTATTGATGGAGATGGCAACCCAGTACCGTTGGCAAAACAAACGTGCGTTTGTTACTTACACCTGTTTTTAATTTATTAGTTGGACCCGCGCGCATTTCGTAGCGCTTAGAAAATCAACAGTGTGTCTCTATTATATGCATGTATTACACATATTATAAATATTTCTCTTAAATCACTGTAGCAAGTTGCTTAGTTTATTTGCTTGTATTTATAATATGAGTATTACTACGTAGTACAAGTATACCTATATAAAACAAAGTCGCTGCCCGTGTCTGTATGTCTCTATCTATGCTTAGATCTTTAAAACTACGCAACGGATTTTGATGTCGTTTTTTTTTAAGTAAAATAAATCAATGGCAACACAATGAGCAGTTAGCGCAAGATTACCACTTCATTTGCATTATTGATGGAGATGGCAACCCAGTACCGTCTGCAAAACAAGCGTGCGTTTGTTACCTACTTGATCAATAAACTACTTTCCAGTTATTGTTTTGTTTAATTTACTAGTTGGAGTTATGGAATTTATTGATGCTCAGCATATTTGCTTATATAAGACTAGCTTATGCTCGTGGCTTTGCCCGCATGGCAAAATCTTTTCTTAGCGGAGGTGTACGTCATAAAATCTGTGTTTCCAAATTTCAGTACAATCCGTCCAGCGGTTTAGGCTGTGCGTTGATAGATAAGTCAGTCAATAATTCACTCTTTCCTTTTATATATTTAGATAAATAATTATTATAAAACGAGTGCCTATTAGGTAATCTACAGAGCGGATTAGTTGAACTAATGCTAGGAGAATGTGCACTTTGTAATAAAAACACTAAGGATAGCTATAATTTAGTCTTAGTACACGTACTAAGACTAAATTATAGCTAATAATATGCCTATCATATTCTGACATATAGTCTATCATATTCTGACTACATGTAGGCCGAATTTGATGCATTTTGAAAACATATTTGGTACCTTAGCCTACTGTAATAACGCCACTTAAGATACATAATATCAGCAGCAAAGTACGCTGAACGAGGCATAGAAAGATAGTAAGCTAGTGGACTTACTATGGGTACCTCAAATATGACTATACACTACTATTAAAATATTCACGCAGTTTATAAACGTCATCGGACAAGCGCAACAACATTGTTTGTCCGTGCCAACCTGGCCGCCCACGTGACATTGTAACGGCGTACATTAATACAAATTTGATTTACAGTAGCGACACAATCATTACTATACCTGACATAATAATTACTGTTACTGATTAGTCTACTGAATTTATTAGATTGTAGATTTAAAAGGCAGCCATATTGCCATTTATCAGCAAACAACATGTCGGCAATCGGAAAAAAGAGCTCCGGCCAAGCACGGCCAATATTATAATGAAATAAGAATGAGAGTTGCATTTGATTTCGTAACGGAATAGTAGGCTTTTTCAAGATTTTGTTAAAATTTGGTAGTAGGCTACGGCAAAATGAGACTTGAATATGGTTGTGAATAGCGCCCCAAACTTCGATGCTAAATGTTTACGCAAAGTGACTCAATAAAAAATAAATAATAATACCGGAGGTAGACTGCCGTTGCAGGTCGACTAAGTGGGTACCCCAACAGTGCCAGTTATTATACCGCCTGAGCAGTGATGTGCTAACATTACTGTGCTTCGGTAGAAGGGCACTATAGCTAGTGAAATTACTGGGCTATAAGAGTCTTAACGTCTTACAACTCTTGAGTGAAAAGCGTTGGTGCAGTGGACCTAAAATTTCACTTTATTGTAAATTCCTAAGTAGCACAGTAGGTACTCTGTACTAATTATAGGCAGCGTTAGCTCTATATTATATTATGAAATTCTGGGTAGCACTGTACTGATTATGGGCAGCGTTATCTCTTAACATCAGGAGAGCGTCTTGCTTTCTTCACCACATAAAAAAGTGCTCCTAGAATTTCACAATGATGTGCAATTCTAGGAGCACTGCACCAACGCTTCTTATACAAGAGTCTTAAGATATTAAGACTCTTTAGCCCAGTAATTTTACTAGCTACAGTGCCCTCCTACTGAAGGACAGTAATGTTTGGACATTACTGCTCAGGCGGTAGAATAACTGGCACTGTTGAGGTACCCACCTAGACGACCTCCTGCAGAGGAAGTCTACCCCCGCTGAAATCGTCTTCTTACTTCTTTACATAAAAAAAATAGTAGTATCATTTTTTTTTATGTAATAGGTGACAAACAAGCAGACGGCCCACCTGATGGTGAGTGGCTACCGTCGCCTATGGATACCTGCAATACCAGGGGTACCGCTGGTACGTTGCCTACCTTTCAAGACTCAACAAAACAAACAAACAACAAACAAAATGACAAATTTAACAAAATGACAAAAGGTTTTTTGTTTCAGAGTTCAACACTGTGCGAACCACAGAAGTATGTAATTTGCACTCAGTAGAGCGGTTTTAAAAGTGTTGACATTTCAGACATTAATAAATAACGATAAAATTAAGTCCGTTTTAATACGTCCAATATCAATTTAAAGCTGATTCAGACGTTAAACCATACATCATGTTTAATCGTGGGTTTTCCCAATAGATATAAAGATAAACGTATTTTTATAAGCCCTGTAGTCTGTAATTATTTACAAGGGATAATGTCTTATAGCGATATAAATTATTCATATGGATCTGGAAAACTACTAAATAGAACTTGTTGAAAAAAGAAATGATGCATCTCTAGCACGCCCCAGTATACTCGGGTATACATGACTGCACACTGTGCATCCAACGATGAAAGAGAAATTACACAGAAATTTAATTTAAATCAAAACTGAATATTTACTCGTATACGGAGAATAAACATCGTCACTCGAAACTTAGCTCCATGGCAGAAAAAAATATTTAATCATTTCGTATCAAATATAAGTATTAGAATAAAATATAATCGTGGAGGGCAAAACTGGCATCATTTATTGTGGAAAAGGTACATTTCCTAAACTTGACAACTTTTCAAGCACACGTAATATACATACAAGTACCTATATTAAAGCGTTCACCATCTTTGTGCCTCATTGTTTAGTTAATAAATATCCCTTGACGTTCTGACATTATAATGTTGCGCGGGCAATAATTTATGATATTGTGATAGGATTGTCTTGTTTCGAGAAATATTTTGCAGGTGTGCCGGCGATATTTCAATATCTAACGTTTTGTGAATTATCTTCTAGTACTGTTTAGTTATTGTGGGAATTGAATTGTATTTTCTGTGTATTTATAGAAGGCAAAAATGCCTGGAAACTTTTGCATAATAAACCAGCTGATGTAATTTTAACGAAAAATATGTCCTATATTTTCTATATCCAAAGAAATAAGAAGACGGGCAAGAAGCTCCTGATGGTAAGACATAACGCTGCCCATAATTAATACAGTGCTACCCAGAATTTTACAATGATATAAAATTAGAAGGGCACTGCGCCAACGTTTCTTTAAAAAAATCTCTTTATTTTCTCTTCTTGAAAAATAACAAATGTGTTAATCAAGATAAACATTGTAAACACTTTTATAAAACAGAAAATAATCCCTTTGAGTTTCTTGCCTTGTTCTTCACATTAAAGTAAAACCTTAAAAAAAAATTAAAATTTTTTTTTTTTTGAGATTTTGCTTACACAATAATGATGGTAAATTTTAAAATGACCAATTTCCATTTATACCTGTAACACAAATAAATTATGGCAGTTATTTAGTTATCATTTGATAAACCTTCATAAATTTTGCATTTAGGTTTTGCCCAAGTTGTAAATAATTCATTAATGCCTATGTTATATAATTACTTTACTTAAATAGGCTTAGATTTATCTTAGTACTTGTATTTTAAAGAAGGATGTCAGATAGCACTACTTTGTCCATTTCCCGTGTAAAATATAGATATTATCTTCAAAGAGATTATAATATTTATAACAAATACTTTTAAGATTATTACGTAAATTTAAAAAAAATACTTTTTTCCCTTATTTTTTAGTAGGTACATTTAATTTTTATTCAAACTCATACAAACATGAAAGATTGTGAAATACACATTATACATATTATATTATAGAGAATTTTACACCAAGTTGCAATGTGTAGAGTACTCATGTGTTTTACGAAAATTTAATGAGATATAATCAGAAAATGATTATTACGGAAGTACTTAGATCTTGCACCTTCTTCATATATATTTTTTTTAGTTTTTAGACATAAATTTTTAGACTTTAGAGATTTTTCACACATTACACAGACATAAGTACCACCGCGGACCGCCGATTGTATACCTTTAGCTTTATGTGTATTGTCTACGTATGAAACAATTTCTTGTAACCAGGTTTGCAATAAAGTATTATTGTATTGTAAGTTATTAGACTTTAGAGAGCTTTCAGAGCAACAAAACACAAAAGTCAAATAAGGGTATTTTTTTTGTTTTCTAAATTTTACACAATTATTATTTAACAAAGTCGAGATGGCCTAAACACAAACATAAAAATAATCAAACAAAATTAAGCACTTCCTACACGCTAACTCAAAAGTAATGACTCCAACATTAATTCTGACAATAAAATTATTGACACGAGTTGTCATTAATTGTCAGAGTTGAACACTGACAGATGACATTAGCATAATAAAACAGTAATGAACGAGACGCAATAAGGACCGTGGATGCTGCCATCATTATTATGTCTTCTGTCGGACAGAGAAATGAATGGAGACTGCTGTATTATATTGGTGTTAAAAATATTTAATAAATGCTATAGGCCCTATAGTATAGGGACTGTGATATTATATTATTTGTGATATTATAATATAAAAATAATATCAATGGCTAGGTGCATTCCTTATTTCAATCTCAATATCAAAATATAAAATTTCGGTGCTTAAAATAATTTTGTAATTCGAAAACTGTACGATATCGAAGCGACCGGTGACTTTTTAATTAAATTGATTTCTTAGTTATAGCTAGTGTGACAGTTAGATAGAAAGATAGATAGATAATGCTTTATTGTACACCACACAACAAGAAATACATTCCAAGTAAAACATTATTGACAATATATAAATGTACAATCTCATCGCTAAAAAGCGATTTCTTCCAGAAAACTAATGTATGGAGAGAATTTACAGAAATATAAAAACGGTCGCGCATTACTACACGTATGTATAAGTGATAAAATAAAAGTTTTAGTAAAATTATGTTTGTAAAACATTTTAATTAAAATATATTTATTTTATGCTATCGCAAATAAATGAAAACAATATAACATAGGTTATAAAGTGGACGTACTAAGCTCGTTACGACGTCTAACAGACTAATAGATCGATCTCATTAATTTCAAAAAATATTTTTATTTGTAAGTCGTCTCCACCGAACGTCCTGTCCCGCCTTCACACGGCAGCTAAACAGTGATTTATCACGAATATTCATTTCAACAGGGCCGATGTCGGATCGCGCGATTACGCCGCGATTTATGTCGCCCAGCGCGTGTGTGGGACGCTTTATGTCACAGTGGAATGTTACATGCAGTTACATAAGTTAACACACTATTCAGTACACTAAAAGATAAAATATTATGTACATAGAGAGATAGATAAATAACACTTTAGTGAAACACTACAAATATACAGAAAACTTACAACTAAATCACAATTTCATGATTCAAGTGTAACAATTTGCGGTTGAAGTGATCTCTTCCAGACAATCCTGAAATAATTATTGATATTTACATGAGTTGGTTGGTTTTGTTGGTGGAATGATACTTATTTAGATAGACCGATGATCTGGTTTAAATGAAAGGATTTTGATGATGATGAAGTGGCAGTTAATAAAAAGGCCTCCAGATTACACTAGGCAACGAACGTTTCAAACAAAGTTCGTCACTTTCATCATCTATGAAAGTTACTTTCATAATTTTATGTAAATTTTTAAAGTAGAGTTGTTTTTTTGTAGTCAACATAATCTTCGTAAAAAACAAAACTTGTCCAACTATTTATCTACACTGTGTCAGTTAAGGCGTGCGACAGAAGCGACGACGCTGCGAGTGGATGCCGACAGTCGTCTGTTTTAGCCTTATTTTGTTACGTGTGGTATTTATGTTACCTGTACCTTGAGATATGGCTCCCCGTTGCTTTTAAATTAATTCAGATTTATTGTTATGTCTCACTGAATTACTACGCATGTTCAAAATAAACAAATAAAACGTTACTTATTATGTATTAAAAATCATACATTATATACAAGGCTATAATGCTTATGCCACGAAATATAGCCAAAAATGCTGGATTGTATTATATATTTTAATTTACAATTCTTTTCTTTGAAGGTAAGATCCGAGTTGGCAACATTTATTATGTCTCGTCCGATGTTGGAAGATAGATAAACGGACCTAGCTCTAAGTAATTAATAGGTATATGTACATATTTAATCTGATTTTACAGGACGATATTATTGCTAAGCGATAAAGTCCAAAATAAACAAAAAAAAACATTTATTATGTCCACTGATTTGAAACTTCTTATTTGCAGGTTTAAATTTAAAACACAGTGTTGCACATGTGTGTGTGCATGTTTATTTATAAAAAACTTAGTATGAACTTTAACTTTATTATTATTGGTAGCCATGATCGTCCCTCTGCAGGGCAAAGGCCTCCCTACCTTCCTTCCACTTTTTACGGTTTTGGGCTATTTCTGACTAGTTTTTTTGCAAAAACAGTCTAACTCATCCCGCCATCTCCTCCTGGGCCTACCGCGGCGTCGTCTAATGGCAATTTTAACTTTATGCCATAAATTTATATACCTACTCAACTATATTAATACTATTCAACTCAGCGGGTCTTGAATGATGACTCCCCAGATTGCCTTCAAGAAATTTGATTAAAAAATAACTCATAACACATTGAAATAGAAATATCCCGGAATTATAATAAAACCCTCATAATTGAATATCTCTAACGAGCGTTTAATATTTATAGTTTTCAATATTAATATGTCTTCTGTCACATTAATAAAATTAAATTACGTTTGAAGCTCAATTATTGTTACTTATGACTTTAGAGAATGAATTGAATTGATCTCAACTGTTGAAAACACCACTGAAATTTGAACTTTAACAGTTAATATATAAGGTTTAAATTGATATGTTTTTGGTTAAATAATAGATTTTTATGTGCCTCATCGAGGAAGAAATTAATTCTAATAAATACGTGACAGTCGTAATGTTGTCAGCGTAACGATGTTTGTCTCCATCTTGATCTATTTTATACAAACAGTTTTGTATAATACAAGAAGTCATTATGATTATAATGTGAATTTGAAAATCAAAACAAGAGGATATCAGAAAAATAAAAAAAAACTAATAATTTCTTTTATCCTTTCAATCCTGCTACTTATGGTGTATTAGATATTTCCGTTGCCTCCTTTGGCGAAAATAATGCGAAAGTATGGATGTATGTTTGTTACCTGTTTACGTTCACAGAGCTGAACTGATTAATGTTAAATTTGATGTATAGGTAGCTTAGACCCTAAAACAAAAGTTTTTTTAAGTCCATATCTTGAAAACTTCGGAACCAATTTAGATGAAAATTACTATTTTGAGCAGTTAAGAGCTAAATGCAAGCTAGTAAAATATTATCCCACCAAAAACATTCTGTAAAAAACTAGCCAAGTCTCGATGGAGCTGCTTGTTTATCTCTAAAAAGTAATGAAATCTAGACAAAGTCGTGCCAAGTATAAGGTTCCTTACTGCGATTTCTTTATTATTATAGTTAATGTTGTGTGACTTGGCCGTTGAAAGTTGAAGGGTACACAAGGGTATTATACCAGGTGCTCCATGACACTATTGCACCAATCTGTCCGCTACCCATTCACGATAGAAAATTTCCACTTGGAAAACGTTGATTGGATAACCAGTCAATTGTAGGCTTGATAAAGCTGCGTATTTCAATAATACTTATATTTAGGCGATCTAAGTGTCATGGAGCATCTGGTTTTGTACCCTTGTGTACCCTTCAACGGCCAAGTCACACAACATTAACTATAATAATAAAGAAATCGCAGTAAGGAACCTTATACTTGGCACGACTTTGTCTAGATTTCATTACTTTTTAGAGATAAACAAGCAGCTCCATCGAGACTTGGCTAGTTTTTTACAGAATGTTTTTGGTGGGATAATTTTATCAGTAACTAGTATTGTTTAAAAATCAATTGATTAGGTACAATATTCAAATCAATAGTGCACATAAATGTTATATATAAATAAGTACTAAATTAATTATAGGTATAGGTATACGAAGCACGGCGAGGCTCACGGGCCGCGGTGCGCGGTGCGACGGCCGTGTCGTGGAGCAGTGGGGTGGGGGGAGGTGCAATAAAATAATCATTTGGTATTAATCTTATTATGACTGAGTGTCTTAAACCAATTACATGCTAAAAAGTACTGTACAAAAAGCAATGATATCCCATCAAAAACATAAATGTGAAAAGAGAGCCAAGTTCAATATTACGATTTATGTACTCATAGTTACCTATGATTTGGTAGTTGACTTCAACGACAAAAGAAGTGAGATCTAAATGGGTGCCAAGTTCAATGGTCAGTCCTGAAAATATTTACAACAACATAAAATATATTATTACAACTTAAAAGATTATTTCTTCTTATCACTTAGAATTAATATTATTTTGAAGCCCAAAGTTTGACTTGGCTAGTTCTCATGGGTACCATACGACGAAGTATCATTAAGATAAGACAATCCCACCAAAAACATTCTGTAAAAAACTAGCCAAGTCTCGATGGAGCTGCTTGTTTATCTCTAAAAAGTAATGAAATCTAGACAAAGTCGTGCCAAGTATAAGGTTCCTTACTGCGATTTCTTTATTATTATAGTTAATGTTGTGTGACTTGGCCGTTGAAGGGTACACAAGGGTACAAAACCAGATGCTCCATGACACTTAGATCGCCTAAATATAAGTATTATTGAAATACGCAGCTTTATCAAGCCTACAATTGACTGGTTATCCAATCAACGTTTTCCAAGTGGAAATTTTCTATCGTGAATGGGTAGCGGACAGATTGGTGCAATAGTGTCATGGAGCACCTGGTATAATACCCTTGTGTACCCTTCAACTTTCAACGGCCAAGTCACACAACATTAACTATAATAATAAAGAAATCGCAGTAAGGAACCTTATACTTGGCACGACTTTGTCTAGATTTCATTACTTTTTAGAGATAAACAAGCAGCTCCATCGAGACTTGGCTAGTTTTTTACAGAATGTTTTTGGTGGGATTTCACTTATTTTTGTAGAAACGCTATATTATAAGGTTATCAGAAATACAAACCGTAAGCGCGTTTTAAAATACAGTCAGCGCCATCTAGATTCTAGATACGTGTGCGTTCACTCTTAGTCCAATGCATCATAATATTATACGGGAAGTGGGCCTAATTAAACTTGCAAGATTTAATTACAGACAGACAGACCGACAGGTGAAAGTAAATAAAAGCTTGTAGTAAAGGCGGTATGTCGATCTCTTCTAATAGTTTGGTTGGGCTCTTATTTTAGTTGGCCACGCTAGATATCGCCTGATCATAACTGACGATTTACGACACATATACACACTCACATATACATATACTATGCCTTAAATATATTTTGAATTAATAAGTTGTATATTACACAATTTTAACCATTGACTGCAAATGTAACTTTGTAATCCTATACATTTATATGAGATTACAAAGTTATTTATGCAGATGAATTATATCTCGAAAACGAGACCGAAATTGCATGTTTTTTTAGTTTTCCTATGGCTTATACAATAAATTCTAAGTATGTACCAAATTTCAGCTCTCTGAGTTTATGGGAAGTACTAGTTCTATTTTGATGATCATGAGTGAGTGAGTGTCGAAAATGCGAAACTTTGCTTTCGCTTAACTTCGGAACTTAATGACCTACAGACTTGAAATTTTGGATTTTAAGTATGTAATTATAGCTTACTGGATGACGAAAATTTCTGTGTTCTGGTCTTATCCAGAGGTTCTCAAATAGGGGCCTGAAAATGCGACGAAATGCTTCCTGTAAAGATGGTACGGCAGTGCTTGCTTCGCGCTCGACTTGGCGGGGGCACTACCGTGCCCCAGATGTACCTTATACACAAAAATATTATATCTTTTGCGTTTGGAACAATATTTTACCTACATAAATAATTATATGAAATTAATAATACACTTTTCCCGGTTAACAAACAATACCTCTTAACAAATATCAATTTCGCAAGATTCATCGTAACATAAAGGCTGGTGCACATACGTTGAAACTCAGCGCTCGCCTCTATTGGACAAATAATTTATGTGTTAGATCGGACGTGGAGCGTCGATTATTCATATTTATGCGCTGCTGCTAGTGTGGCCGCCGCTTGATATATGGAGTGGAGGAAATTACTTCGCTCGCCTGAGGTGCTTCGTGTGGAAATCCGACAGATATGTAGCGGATAGTAACCACGTATTTTACTTCTCTAAAATCTCTTATCTCTATATCCTGGACGGAACATCGCACAAATGAGTCAATCCGCAGAGAACTGAATAGTAAAACCAGGCTTTTAACAGTCAGCCGTCGGGGCCGCGGATGAGTGCTTCGGCGTACCCGTTGCCCCGGCATTATGGCGACCCGCAGGAACACCCACAGGTTTT
Source organism: Hemithea aestivaria (assembly GCA_947507615.1). Lineage (NCBI taxonomy): Eukaryota > Metazoa > Arthropoda > Insecta > Lepidoptera > Geometridae > Hemithea > Hemithea aestivaria. The sequence continues at coordinate 801,831 of OX382332.1, forward strand.
TTAGTGGGTATCCCCGCCGCTCCCATCTTTTGGCGGGGGAGTCCGCACATACCCCCCCGCGCCCCCCGGCGTGGGGTGATGATGCGTAGCGCATTTTTCCTGGGTAAAAAAAAGGCTTTCAACAATCTGCATGCCAGTCATCAAATCCTCACAGTCATCAAATTCTTCGGACACATCGTCATACGCGACCCAGACAGTCTGGAGAGACTTATCATTACTGGCAGTGTCGAAGGGTAGAGGACGCTCACCCACGCGATGGACGCATGTAACCCAGGATGCTACGGGAGCCACCCTAAAAGCGTCAATCCAAATGGCGCAGGACACTGGCATAGATGGAAGGTAGTGGTGTCAAAGCTGATAAGACACCATGATCACGTCCCTTAGTCATGAAGCTACGACCAAGAAGAAGAAGAAGAAAATCTCTAAAATGAAAAGAAAGCAATGTGTGTGTGAAAACTTGCAGTAAAATTATTTTTGCCGCGAGCTTGAGCAAATTTGCTAAACGTAGTGCAACACAGCCTACTTTGCTAGTTAGTGACTTAAAGTCAGCAATGACGGCAAATTTCACTCACTTGTGTAAGAAATTTCCTTCAAGTGACCTTTTATCTGATCTATAAAGGGAACATTGTTATTTTACTTATTTTTCAATGTCTATTATTTTCATCAGAATTTTAGCTTTTCACCATCTATCTACCATACATATCTACCATCTGTCATGCCGTACAAATATTTTAAAAGATACAGCAACAAGCTTTCCTCAATGGGCATTTACACCTACGAATAAATTATAATTTAGCCTACTTTGCTTGTCCGTGACTTAAAGTCAGCAATAAAATATACATAGTACATATTACACAACAGGAACCTACAATTAAAAATAAACAATCCGCCAACAGACCGACCAAACCCAACCCCTAAGGCGACAGAATGAATTGTTTCGTAACGTTAGTACTTAACTGAAAACTTTATGTTAATCGACAACTCAGTTATACCATCCTCACAGGCTATTTAAAACTGTCATTGTATTTCACACTTTATTACTGACCATTACAATTCAAATTCCTTTGCTAAATTCAGCTGTAAATGACTGCTTGGTTGAAGACTTAAGTGCTGTCTGCAAAATGTACCAACAGCTTGTAAAATGTAAAAATATGAGGTTGACATGTAAAATGCGTTTAATTTTCGTGATCTGTCAGTTAATATTACAAATTTAGTGAAAACGTGTATTCATGAATGTGTGTTTGTTACTTCTATACTTCTTCACGATCTTTCGGCTTAACAGATTAAATTAAAATTTGGTCCATGAGTAGCTTAAATCCTGAAATAGCCTGATTTGACAATCGTATCTAGTAGGTAAAGAGATAATATTAAAAACTAGTGATAATAATTATTATTGATTGTTCCTAATGGCACACATACATTTTGTTAAACTTATAAAAAAAGTGAAATTAAAAAAAAAAATTAAAAAAGCTTTTATCATTATTACCATTTAACATCATAAAGTACTCGTCAAGACGAATCAAATGAACCCAAACTCGATGGGGTTGCGTCTTTTGATTACGGAGTTCCTATAGCCACCTTCCAGCTCCATCAGATCAGCTCGATGTTACAATAATATTCCATTGCCATTCGATTTATACAAGCATGGAAAATTTTAGCTTAATCAGAAACCGGGAAGTGGGTCAAATTAAACATGCAAGATTTGATTACAAACAGACAGATAGACCGACAGACAGTCAACAGACAGGGGAAAGTAAAAATAAAAGCTAGCAATGTATAGAATTGCTCTTACATTAGTAAGTTTTTTTGGTCATTAGACCAAAACTTACATTTGCCTCTGGTTTAAAAGTGGCGCCACAGAGTGCAGTAATGGATGAGCTCCGAAGATTAATGTCCCGACTACAGCCTCGTGCGGCCTGAGACAACACAACCTGTGATTGATTTGTTCATTAAGGCTTCGTTACGTTTTAATTAGGTTTTATCTACTGAAGAGATTATGTTCTTCTTGTCTTGTTGTATAGCTATTATGTTGATTACAAGTTGTGCAACAAAATAAAATATGTGCTATTCCAAGTTCTAAGCTACCTTTTATACCAAATTTCTGCTAAATCGGTCAGAACGTAAAGAGGTAATAATCAGAAACACACACCATATTTAAAAAAAAACATTATAGGTCAGCCCTTGACCATGTTCTCGTGTGATGTTAAGCAAGGATGCGGCAGAATAAACATAGAAGGTGGGATAAATCCCTTCTACGCTTCACTAACCATCATGAAGGAACACAGTCATATTCAGTTTACAATGATACAATGATTTATTGATCTGTTTAGTTTAGTGGGTGGTAACTAGCCACGGCAGGAGCCTACCACCAGTAAAAAAACCAGTCTAAAACAGTAATCTACAGCTAGCGTTGCATACGCTTTCAGAAGTTATAAATTGACGTTTAAATATAACGTTAATTTTCACACCACCTCTCAAGTCTCAAGTCAGCCAGGTCGACATCCAAAGCATTCGTTTCTCTTTAACAACTGACATTATCGCGCTGCAACCGTTAATCAGGCACGTCAAAATGGACGCGTAATTCCACAACACGCATCCAACCACGACATAAATATGTAGAGGAATGGCCTTATTACAAGCTTTTATATACTTTCACCGTCTGTCTGTCTGTAACAAATCTTGCGAGTTTAATTGGACCAACTTAACCTTTACCTTTATTACCTAACTTCCCATTTTCCGATGCTAGCAGATGGTAATAATAATAAAAGCTTGTTTTCAAAAGGTATTTTTTAAAATATCACTTGTTTTAACTTGACAATGGACAGGTAATCTAACGTACTAGAACTGCGAAAACATTTGAATGCCTTCCAAGTAAAAGCACTTTTTTAACTTTTCCAACCGCTCCCAGTGACCAAGCGTTAAGTATGGTAGTGTTTGATTTTGATACAAAATCAAATCATGATGTCCAATCTAATAAAATAAATAATCTATACTGCCAACGTAAAGTATGGCTTGGGCTTTTTTGGCGCCACTGAGCTCACACAAATTAACGCAAAAAACGTAGTCCTCATTAACTTTTACCGCATTTAGCATTATTGATATACAAAAAGAAATCTTGAATCTTGTCATCATAAAGTGATTAAGTGCTCTCAAAGCTGTAAAACTTGACTTAAAATTTTAGTTCCATAAACAGTCACACGCCAAGACGATTGTTGCACTGTAATCATAAAGCTATGTAGCCTTAGCATTATAATGTCATTACTCTACTATTAACACGACAACTTATTACATATTACATACCCACCTGCATACGACTTTGTCGCATCTAGACACGCGGCAGCGAGTCAAGCCAAGTTCAAGCAAAGGAACTGGCGACCGCGCCGTGTGTTATATTACACGAACCGTCCAAAGCGCGTTTTGACGACTTTTTACACCCTCGTTATACAAAAACTATTACACATAGACAAGTCAAATTTGGCACATATACTTAAATATACGAACTATATCTCTGTTCCAAATTCCAATAACACAGCTCAAACGGTTATTTAGATATAAACATCCAGTAATCGGTGAAGTTAATACATACTGAGGGATAGATCAAAAGTAATATCCCAGTTCCAGATGACCTAGAAAGCTGAAATTTGGCATCCCGATAGGTAATGTCGTAGTAACAAAGGGAAAAATCAGAAACTAGTATTTTTTTATCATTTTAAATTATTATTAATTTTTAAAAAATGTATGATATTAAAGTTTGGGACGCCTAGGAACGCATAAAGCAATACATGTGGCATGTTGCTATAACTTTTGTGTAGGCGGCTACTTTCTGTTAGATACTACGAAGTGCGCGCGAGTCCACTATTCCTACTAATATAATTATAAATATAAATACATACTTTATACCTACTGTACGTATGGATATATGTTTTTTTTACTTTTACACGCCTAAACGGGTGGGCCGATTGACTTTAAATTTGGTATGATAAATATAGCTTAGACCCCTGGAATAACATAATATACACTACTGTACCAAACTGTATAGCGGATAAAATAGCTAGGCACAGCTAGTCACTAATAAAAATAGGTTCCTGCCTGGTACCTACGTAACAAGTGTATATCCTATGTAAATACCTATCAATATATCAACTCACCAGCACAAGGCGGCTCAGTAACATAGAGGTAATAATATTAACATTGTTTACAATAAAAATAATGTATGTATATCGCCTTAGGTGCTAGTTGGTGTAAACATTTTAGATACCTACGTACCTGTAACGTATAGTCATAATATTATAGGTATGTGGCGGTATCTGGGGGCACGGCAGTGCCCCCGCCAAGTCGTCGTAATTATAAGTCTTGTCGGCTTACGTTTCTTTTGATCGAAATTCTAATCCAGTTCCAGATGATCTAAAAAGTTAAATTTCCATCCAAGTAGGCGGTAGGTATAAGATAGCTGGGTGAATATAGATCTGGGGGCACGGTAGTGCCCCCGCCAAGTCGAGCGCGAAGCAAGCACTGCCGTACCATCTTTACAGGAAGCATTTCGTCGCATTTTCAGGCCCCTATTTGAGAACCTCTGGATAAGACCAGAACACAGAAATTTTCGTCATCCAGTAAGCTATAATTACATACTTAAAATCCAAAATTTCAAGTCTGTAGGTCATTAAGTTCCGAAGTTAAGCGAAAGCAAAGTTTCGCATTTTCGACACTCACTCACTCATGATCATCAAAATAGAACTAGTACTTCCCATAAACTCAGAGAGCTGAAATTTGGTACATACTTAGAATTTATTGTATAAGCCATAGGAAAACTAAAAAAACATGCAATTTCGGTCTCGTTTTCGAGATATAATTCATCTGCATAAATAACTTTGTAATCTCATATAAATGTATAGGATTACAAAGTTACATTTGCAGTCAATGGTTAAAATTGTGTAATATACAACTTATTAATTCAAAATATATTTAAGGCATAGTATATGTATATGTGAGTGTGTATATGTGTCGTAAATCGTCAGTTATGATCAGGCGATATCTAGCGTGGCCAACTAAAATAAGAGCCCAACCAAACTATTAGAAGAGATCGACATACCGCCTTTACTACAAGCTTTTATTTACTTTCACCTGTCGGTCTGTCTGTCTGTAATTAAATCTTGCAAGTTTAATTAGGCCCACTTCCCGTATAATATTATGATGCATTGGACTAAGAGTGAACGCACACGTATCTAGAATCTAGATGGCGCTGACTGTATTTTAAAACGCGCTTACGGTTTGTATTTCTGATAACCTTATAATATAGCGTTTCTACAAAAATAAGTGAAATCCCACCAAAAACATTCTGTAAAAAACTAGCCAAGTCTCGATGGAGCTGCTTGTTTATCTCTAAAAAGTAATGAAATCTAGACAAAGTCGTGCCAAGTATAAGGTTCCTTACTGCGATTTCTTTATTATTATAGTTAATGTTGTGTGACTTGGCCGTTGAAAGTTGAAGGGTACACAAGGGTATTATACCAGGTGCTCCATGACACTATTGCACCAATCTGTCCGCTACCCATTCACGATAGAAAATTTCCACTTGGAAAACGTTGATTGGATAACCAGTCAATTGTAGGCTTGATATTTATTTATTTATTTATTTATTTATATAATTAGTACGGCCTTAGCCAATTACACCAATTATCAATGTGATCAAATAACAATTATTATACAATTACTACAAAAGATTAATTATTCATGTCAAGAATTAAAATTAAATAAAAATAACAACATGTCAAAAGAATAAAGATAAAAATTACAAACAATATTTAAAAAGAAATAATTATAAAATATCATTACCAAAACCAAGAAAAATATATGCAATAGTCACGATACAATAGATGAAACCACATATCCGTCTTTCTCGCAAAACTTCAAACATTCAGACAAAATAACCTTCCACACATCATTAAATAAATCACACCTTGGGCTTTCACACAGAAGAGTGTTAAACGCAGTGAGAACTCTTGGAATGGGTGACTTTGAGCGTGACACAGTCCGGCACAAAGGTACAGCAAACAGTCTATGTTTTCTGAGCGACAAGTAGTTGCCAGGAACATAGAACCTACACAGCTCTCTATTAAGTTCAGGAGCGTCAATATCACCCCTCAAGATCTTACACATAGTCAGTAGTTGATCATATAACCTTCTCACCTGTAGAGAGTTATATCCAAGGGCTCCTAGCAAAAAGTTGGTCGGGTACATATAAGGATAGTACCCGTATGCCCGTTTGTACAAGAATCTAAGATAGCGTTTCTGCACTTTTTCAAGGAGAAGCTCACGACTGCCTTCGTGGGGGTTCCATACGCACGCACTAGCTTCCAATTTGCTACGTACTAGGGTGCTGAAGAGAAGTTTCAACACATCAATTTTATCAAAATCCCGGGCATTGCGTAGGACAAAACCCAATCGTCGAAAAGATTCCTTTGCAAGTGCCGCCACGTGATCATTGAAAGATAACTTATGATCGAAAACGACACCCAGATCCTTCATAGTGGTTGATCTAGATATCGGTTGACAGTTAAGTTTATACAGAAATTCAACTGGGTGTCGCTTCCGACCATAAGTCATTAGAGAACACTTCGATGTGTTGAACTCCATCTTATTTGAAACGCTCCATTGGTACACGGAGTCGATATCCCGTTGAAGCAATAAGCAATCCTCAAATGAGTTTACTTCCATGTACAGTTTCAAATCATCTGCGTATAAGAGGCACTTCGCATGTTTGACGACTGAGGGAAGATCGTTGAGCATTAGGTTGAAGAAGAGAGGTCCTAATATTGATCCTTGACTAACACCGGAACGCGTGTGATAGGGCTGAGACTCATAAAATCCGAGTCGTACATACTGTTGACGGTTCCGAAGATAATCTGCGATAAAACAGAGCAATCCCGGAGCGAAACCCAGAGCACTTAGCTTCTCCAGTAGTATATCATTATTAACCCTATCAAACGCCTTCCGGAAGTCAAAATACAGGACGTCAACCTGAGCTCTACGATCAAGGCAGCTCGAGATGAAGTCAGTTATTATGAGAAGATTAGTATTAACCGATCTTTTTTTCCTAAACCCGTGCTGTTCATCGGACAAAAAAGGCTCTACTTGTCTATAAATCTTTGTGTGCAGAATACGTTCAAAAACCTTAGCAAGGGTTGAGAGTATAGCAATTGGACGGTACTCCTCAACACGTTCTCTACCTGAGCTTTTAGGAATCGGCGTTACTCTGCTAAGTTTCCACTGCGTCGGATATTTTCCTGTGCTTAAGGCAATGTTGAAAAGATGGCATATGGGGTCGATTAGACATTCTTGACCCTCCTTCAGAAACCATGGCGGGATACCGTCCGGCCCGATAGAGCTTTCAGACTTCAAAGATCTAATTCCCGAAACGACATCATCAGCCGTAATCTTTGGCAACAATATACTATTAGCAGTCAGGTGATTCTCAGTTGTAATAGCATTTGCATCCAGGGTAGGCAAATCCGATAGAAACACACTCGAAAAAAAGTCAGCAAAGGCCTCGGAAGCAACTACGCCGCTACAGTTCTTACCGTTATAAACTACATTTGACTCAAACCCGCCCTTCGACTTCAAGCTCGAAATGTGCCGCCAGAACTGGCGCGGGTCACATTTTAGATTGGATTGAATACCAGTCAAGTGTGCATCATATGCCAAAGATATACGTGACTTTAATTCTGATCTCAGATCAGAGAACAACGTATATGCCTCTTGTGTCCCTGTATGCTTCCACTCATTGTGCAACCTGCGCTTTTGTTTGATATCATTGATGATGTCGCGCGTAAACCAAACTGGATAACGAAAGGCTTTCAGTCCATTGCGCCGTTTCTTCGGGATACAGGTATCGAACAAATCATACAAAGTGTTGTAAAAATGTGATGTAGCTAGCTCAATATCATCATAACTGTAAAGAGTATCCCATGATGTCACTGAGAGCATGTGAGAAAGCATTATATAATTACCGCTCCTGAAATTCCAGTCTGTTTTAGGATCTATGTTACTAGGCTCAATGCAATCAGATTGACGCGCTACATGAATTTTAACGCTAACATCCAAAGGTGGGTGATACCGGTCAATATTTACGATCCCATCAGTAGCCTGCACATGAGTCTCACTTACATTAACACACTTTTGAACTAGCACAATATCAAGCACGCCCCCATTCATATAGTTTTTTACATAATTGCATTCACATAAATTACAATAAGTTAAAAAATAACAATAATAATTTTTTATATTTTGTGACGCGCTATTTAAGTTTATGTCACCAAAGATTAGTACAATTGCATTCAAGTCATTAATAAAACTTTCCACTTTGTAAAACCATCGAAAATAGTCCGCGTCAGTTCCGTTAGTTATATATACTACACACACATATATGGTACGACCTTGCCATTTGAAACTCGCCCACAAATCCTCTCCACGATCCGTTTCTAACTCTGCATGTCGACACAGTACGATAGATAGTCGCGTAGCTAGTAGAACACCTCCGCAGGGAGTGCTCCTGTCACGACGAAGCACGTTCCATCCATCACCAAAAACCTCAGAGTCCTCCACAGAGCCGTCTAGAAACGTTTCGGTGATTGCAACCAAATCGTGCTCTAGTGATAATGCCTTTTTCCGACAATCCAATAGCTTGGTTTTAAGCCCTCTAACATTTTGATAGATTACGTCCAAACGAGAGGTTTTATTGCTTCTGCCCGTGAGCGGGCCGCGATCGAAAGGGCCGGGAATTGCTTGCCAAGGTATCCGCCGTATTATTATTTGATCTGGGATTCGATCTATTATAATTTAACCACGGCCTGATTTTGGCATTAACAGGCCAGACATCTACAGAGTAACATTTATCATACAGTACTGCAGGAATTCCTAATTTGTATGACTTGTAGTCACCTTTAGCCGTGAGCTCCTCAACCGTGCAGTTTCCTGTAGGACATAATTCTTTTAGATATTTTCGAATTTCATCTGCACTTGACGCCATGTTCCATAAATGTAAATACTTCCTAGCCTCAACAGCTTTTAAAGATGTTATGCTTGGGCCGGCCGTGCCACACATTGACTCTTGCCGGCGCGATTTCTTTTTCCTCACGACCTCAACCCATGACTGATTGCAACTCAAATCAAGCACTTCAGCCGATTCTTTGCCCTCGGGCGGAATGTCATTTCTCTTAGGCGTTGTTGATAGTAGTTTGGGAATAAGCTCAGGAATATCCACAGACTGACGAAGGACATGAGTTGAAGTGCTAGATCGCTGCGACTCCGTTGGTTGAGCGCTAGGTTTTGCCGTTGGTTGGGCGCTAGGTTTTGCTCTTGGTGCCGACGTCTTTGGAGATCTCTGATAGTCTGAGGTGACTGGCTGTCTCTGTGGTAGCGAAGGTACTTGCGCGAGCTCATGCCGTGCCTGATCTGCTAACAGATTATGCTGTGATGAGCACTTTGAACAGAGCGAGAGACTCTTGATAGTGGGATTCTCTTCGTATTGTTTCAAAATCCCTAGGAGGTTGTCAATTTTAGCTTTATAAAGCTTTATGTTACAATCGTAGTCAGCGATGACCTTAACAGCGTGACTTAGGTTTGTTTCATAGCTCATAATGACCGAGGCAGATTGTTTGAGCTTATTTTCATATTGTTCTATAATTGTATCGAACTTTTCATTCATAGCTTCAAACTTTTTCAAGTAAGCTTTCTTCTGCACTACGTCCAGTAAGTCGTTATCACACTCTAAGTTTGCAGGCATAGATGTTATCTTTTTATATATAAAGCTGCGTATTTCAATAATACTTATATTTAGGCGATCTAAGTGTCATGGAGCATCTGGTTTTGTACCCTTGTGTACCCTTCAACGGCCAAGTCACACAACATTAACTATAATAATAAAGAAATCGCAGTAAGGAACCTTATACTTGGCACGACTTTGTCTAGATTTCATTACTTTTTAGAGATAAACAAGCAGCTCCATCGAGACTTGGCTAGTTTTTTACAGAATGTTTTTGGTGGGATAATTTTATCAGTAACTAGTATTGTTTAAAAATCAATTGATTAGGTACAATATTCAAATCAATAGTGCACATAAATGTTATATATAAATAAATACTAAATTAATTATAGGTATAGGTATACGAAGCACGGCGAGGCTCACGGGCCGCGGTGCGCGGTGCGACGGCCGTGTCGTGGAGCAGTGGGGTGGGGGGAGGTGCAATAAAATAATCATTTGGTATTAATCTTATTATGACTGAGTGTCTTAAACCAATTACATGCTAAAAAGTACTGTACAAAAAGCAATGATATCCCATCAAAAACATAAATGTGAAAAGAGAGCCAAGTTCAATATTACGATTTATGTACTCATAGTTACCTATGATTTGGTAGTTGACTTCAACGACAAAAGAAGTGAGATCTAAATGGGTGCCAAGTTCAATGGTCAGTCCTGAAAATATTTACAACAACATAAAATATATTATTACAACTTAAAAGATTATTTCTTCTTATCACTTAGAATTAATATTATTTTGAAGCCCAAAGTTTGACTTGGCTAGTTCTCATGGGTACCATACGACGAAGTATCATTAAGATAAGACAATCCCACCAAAAACATTCTGTAAAAAACTAGCCAAGTCTCGATGGAGCTGCTTGTTTATCTCTAAAAAGTAATGAAATCTAGACAAAGTCGTGCCAAGTATAAGGTTCCTTACTGCGATTTCTTTATTATTATAGTTAATGTTGTGTGACTTGGCCGTTGAAGGGTACACAAGGGTACAAAACCAGATGCTCCATGACACTTAGATCGCCTAAATATAAGTATTATTGAAATACGCAGCTTTATCAAGCCTACAATTGACTGGTTATCCAATCAACGTTTTCCAAGTGGAAATTTTCTATCGTGAATGGGTAGCGGACAGATTGGTGCAATAGTGTCATGGAGCACCTGGTATAATACCCTTGTGTACCCTTCAACTTTCAACGGCCAAGTCACACAACATTAACTATAATAATAAAGAAATCGCAGTAAGGAACCTTATACTTGGCACGACTTTGTCTAGATTTCATTACTTTTTAGAGATAAACAAGCAGCTCCATCGAGACTTGGCTAGTTTTTTACAGAATGTTTTTGGTGGGATTTCACTTATTTTTGTAGAAACGCTATATTATAAGGTTATCAGAAATACAAACCGTAAGCGCGTTTTAAAATACAGTCAGCGCCATCTAGATTCTAGATACGTGTGCGTTCACTCTTAGTCCAATGCATCATAATATTATACGGGAAGTGGGCCTAATTAAACTTGCAAGATTTAATTACAGACAGACAGACCGACAGGTGAAAGTAAATAAAAGCTTGTAGTAAAGGCGGTATGTCGATCTCTTCTAATAGTTTGGTTGGGCTCTTATTTTAGTTGGCCACGCTAGATATCGCCTGATCATAACTGACGATTTACGACACATATACACACTCACATATACATATACTATGCCTTAAATATATTTTGAATTAATAAGTTGTATATTACACAATTTTAACCATTGACTGCAAATGTAACTTTGTAATCCTATACATTTATATGAGATTACAAAGTTATTTATGCAGATGAATTATATCTCGAAAACGAGACCGAAATTGCATGTTTTTTTAGTTTTCCTATGGCTTATACAATAAATTCTAAGTATGTACCAAATTTCAGCTCTCTGAGTTTATGGGAAGTACTAGTTCTATTTTGATGATCATGAGTGAGTGAGTGTCGAAAATGCGAAACTTTGCTTTCGCTTAACTTCGGAACTTAATGACCTACAGACTTGAAATTTTGGATTTTAAGTATGTAATTATAGCTTACTGGATGACGAAAATTTCTGTGTTCTGGTCTTATCCAGAGGTTCTCAAATAGGGGCCTGAAAATGCGACGAAATGCTTCCTGTAAAGATGGTACGGCAGTGCTTGCTTCGCGCTCGACTTGGCGGGGGCACTACCGTGCCCCCAGATAGATACTTTATTGTACACCAAATAATATAACTGAAAATACATAATTACAATGTACAAGTGGCGGTCTTATCGTTAAAGAGCGATTTCTTCCAGACAACCAATGGATGGAGGGGATTAATTTACACGATAAAAGACGGTGGCGCACTAATTAGCATTAAGTGCGTTTAATAGTGATCAAGCTAAAGTTAAGAGAGTACCTACCTAGTATATTATGAGAACTGGCCAAGTCAGTCTTTAGGCTTCAAAATAATATTAATTCTAAGTGATAAGAAGAAATAATCTTTTAAGTTGTAATAATATATTTTATGTTGTTGTAAATATTTTCAGGACTGACCATTGAACTTGGCACCCATTTAGATCTCACTTCTTTTGTCGTTGAAGTCAACTACCAAATCATAGGTAACTATGAGTACATAAATCGTAATATTGAACTTGGCTCTCTTTTCACATTTATGTTTTTGATGGGATTACAATTTAACAGCATCACAAACTTATCTGTACCGATGATCAATGTCGCTAGTATCGCTGTGTTATTGAAATCAATATGGCGTTAACATTTTTAATTTTACTAGTTCAAATTTCAGCCGCTAGTTTGCTTTTAACAGTAACACCGGGTGGCGCTAGTTTCGCTGTGTAAATTAAAAATTCATAATATTGATGCCTGAAAATTTGTAGTTTTGTTTTCAGCCGCTGTTTTAAATAATTGGTAATGTAGAAATAACTTTAGGAGTAAGAAAATGAGAATTTAAAAGATTGAAAGTGACAAAGTTGCAAGATAGTCACCGTTTTGCAGGCGAAGTATATATTTATTTAAAGTAGACATGGCCGCAATTCTGACAAATAACAGTCTTGGTATTGTTGACTGTTCTTTACTTTTGTCGACGTGGATACTACAGGTTTATTAGAGACCTTAGAAAATGTAAACGATTTTGAATTACCTGAGGATCAATTTAGTCTGCACACCCCTTCAGACAAATATAATATAATTTTTTTTTTTTCTTATTATGTTTATTTGATATTAACTTTAAAATAATGCGCAGTTTTGGTTTGTTTTACTCACTGAAAAGTAGTTTATGTATTATTAATTTCTACTTACGTACCAAATATTAGCTTAATCAATTTAGTCAGAGGACACAAAACACACAAATTTTCGCTATTACCTCTACCTCTTATAATTATGTGTGTGTGATTGACCCATGTAGGTAGGTAGGAGTTAATTCCGGACACCAAAATAATTAAACTTTTTTATATTTTTTCTTCGGCTAAAATACTTTAGTAGCTTGTAAAGCGGTAATTGCTTTGCCAAGACAAGTTTACTTTTAAAACGAAAAACAAAGTCAAGTAATGGCCTCACATTATAATAATACGGACAGATACTGCGCTGTATTTAAAGAATACGACAAGTACATATTATGTATTACAAGTATTTTACCGGGGCGGAGGTAGACTTCCTTTGCAATGAAATGCACCTAGAATTACACATCACTGTGAAATCTTGGGTAGCACAGTAGCACTGTACTAATATAAGCAGCGTTATCTCTTACCATCAGGAGAACGTCTTTCTCGTCTAATCAATTCTAATGGAGGTCGATTAGGTGGGACTCCAACCGATATGTGCAATTATTTTGTTGCATACCATCAAGTAGGTATCTGATTTGCTCGTCCTGTCACTCATTGTCATTTTTTTTTATCAACAGAAGTAAGAAGAAGACCAAGACGCTTTCGTGATTGTAACGGATAAGTCTGCCCAAAATTAGTACAGTGCTTGCTACCCAGAACACAATGATGTTTAATTCTAGATGCACTGCATCAACGCTTCTTACTCAAGAGTGATAAGATGTTAAGACATTTTAGCCCAGTAATTTCACTAGCTACAGTGCCCTCCTACTGAAGCATAGTAATATTTGCATGACATCACGTTTCATCATTATTTCTGTTCATGGCTTCACTTTTGCTGTATAGAGTGTCATCTGTCTTTTCTCATATTCTATGGTAATTACATTTCACTCACCTACTTATACAAGGTGATTTCTTAAATTAACGAGTTTATGATTATATACCTTACTTTGTATGCGATATTTCCTCGTGAAAGCATTGATTATTACGTACTTAAGCATGTCCGGTTACCGGTTATTATAGTGTCGTTTAAAATTAAGACATTTTTGAGTGTGTGTAATTTGTTTTTGGTAATTTTATGAGGTGTCAAAATATTTTTGTGAAGACATGGATTGTACTTCACATCCTGTATTTTAATTAATATTATAATATATTTTAAGAAAAGGAGTATTACACTATTATCTCCTTTTCTTAAAATTTATTACTAGAGGATGTCAAAAGCGATTTAAGGAATACATTTTTCAATGAATTTAAGGTTCTATTCGTTCTAATGGGTCCAAAAATTTTGTGATTTATATAAAATTAAATATTATTATTAATATTATATAAAGTTGGTGGAGCTGTTTTGAAGATACAATAAATTACCTACCTAGAGAATATAGGTACCTACCTATTAACTTTAAAAAAAAATTAAATCTAGACATCTTCGAGTAATTATTAAACAAAATAATTAAAACGAATTGTGAACAATTCTATTCATTTATTCAAAAACAATATTACACATTACACAATATTAGACATTGTACATATGAAATCACAAAACAAAACCACCAACCAACTATACAATCCCTTGCAATTAACCTTTCCTTCCCATTTGAAATCGGTTAAAATGCATTTAAGAGTTTAACGTTGACATTCTTCTAATGACCACTTCGCCTCATTGAGAAGTTAAAAATAAACTTACATTTAGTTTCTAATATTAACACTAAATGTGAAAGTTGGATTGTTTATTAACTTTTTGCAACAATAACTTTGTATACTTAGCGACTCAATACGCGGGACAAAGTAAGTCTATCTATAATTAAAAATACTTGAAATTTCTTTGATAAAAGCATCACACCATTCATGAATTTTTCGATGCCAGCAATCGTTAGGCAGTTTTCCAAGGGCTATTTGCACCAAAGTTTAATTATTTTTTAAGTAAAATACTCTTAACACGTTAACTGTCCAAGGCGTCACAGTACATCCATTCTTATTTTGCATAAATTTGACTAAAACTGTGTAAGTAGTAGTATTTTGATTTATTAGGATTTACTCGATTTCTTAACTGATACGTTCCTTTAAAATTCGACAGTTGAAGAAAATTGGCGTAATAGTAAAAATCTGACGCTAATACCAATCTGATGGGCCACCTTCAGCGAATTTCGCGAGGTGGGTCAGCGAGGACATCGATGTTTTAGATACATTGCAACCTTATTTTGAATTAATACTGGCAACCTAGAGGCCAATGGTACTCCTTGGATCAGGAGGTGAATGGATGGCAGACACCATTTTGTCAAGACGGACATCGATTTGCCATTTTAATAATGATTTTAAATAATGTGAAGGGATTTGAAGGATCCACCTTCAATGTATAACCTGAACCAGAACAACAATAATACCACCATCCCAACTTATTTTCCGTATAAAATACTTACCCTTATTACTTACCTATTTGATTTAATTTTAAAAACTACCACGAGGGTTTTCCATAATTAAAATAACAAAACAGCAAAACCCACGTCTAATATTGTTGAGAATATTTCAACCACGGTTTCGGATAATTACGACGTGAGTGGTGCCGTTTTAGCGATGTCCGATTTAATTTAACTGTCAGTTAATATTATTGTGCAAATGGGCCCAAGAATGTTATTAACATCGAGCTGTTGGTAATGGCGGTGGACAGATTGATTTAGGAATTACACACATTACTGTCAGAGATGCTATCTGTTTGGATGGGAAACAAACAAGAACTCATTTGGCTGTTGGTTATGTGGGTTGGTGGTGTTTGGCCAAAGATTTGGCAAATGTTACTGAGTAATTTATTCGAAAGTTGGGAGCGAATGCATAACATAAGATTAAAGAGAGAAATAATTATGACTAACAGTAACGATTAGAAGGCTGATAATATTTATTTAATCATAATGTGTTAATTTCAGTTTATTTTATTAATTTATTTGTTTCAATATCCATTTGATCCAATATTTTTTACGTTTTATTCTTTTTGCAGAAGAACGATATAAATTAACATTTGTCATTTATTGACTTCTGTTATATTAATACCAATTAATAAATGGCTTTTATTTACACCCTAGTATAGAATAGAATAATACTTTATTGCAAACCAAACAATTACAAAGAAGCTTAATGCGCTAGATATCTTAATGCTAGGTAAACAATCGGCGGTCTTATCGCACTAGGCTATGCCAACCTACACTGCTTGAGTCAAAATGACAATGATTATAGATTCAATGGCCAGCCTATCTGAAACCTGGTGTTGTATGTAATCAATTAGTTTTAATATAAATCGAATGTGATCCATAATAATATTATTTAGACCATAATTATACGTATATTTAGGCTTACAGCCAATGTTCGAAAACTTGTCCCAATATTGGTTCAAACATTGGCGAATGGTTTGGTCGGCTCAACGGCGAGAATCGTCAATCATCTGCACGCATTAATCTTGCGCAGACAACTTGATAGATCATCGCACAGCGCGCCAAGCAATGAGCGGGATCCACTAAATCTGGATGCGGCATAATATTAAGAAATACACGATAATATTATATTTGTAATTAAAAATACTTGAAATTTCTTAGGGAAATTCTTGAAATTTCTTATAATTCATAGGGGTATCTAAATTACTATTTTCATTCCAGTGGACTTAAGATATTCAGAGTGAAAACAGTTTTGTAGGAAGAGAATAACAGCTAACTTATTCAACGAAATAAGAAGACGAGCAAGACGCTCTCCTGATGGTAAGAGATAACGTTGCCCATAATAATCAGTACAGTGCTACCCAGTGCACTGCGCCAACGCTTCTTACTTGAGAGTAATAAGATGTGAAGACTCTTCAGCCCAGTAATTTCACTAACTAACACACAACACATGCAACAAAACTTAACATTTAGCTAACTTGCGATAAACTCTTATTTATAGTCACTAATTCTTAGAGAGCAATAAATGAAATAAATAAGCTACCTTTTGAAAGACAATTTGTGACAAATTGTCATTCTTACTTCATGCGCTTACATCTTATGACTCTTGAGTAAGAAGCGTTGGTGGAGTGCTCCTAGAATTTCACATAATTGTGAAATCATAGGTAACACTGTACTGATTATGGGCAGCCGTTATCTCTTAACATCAGGAGAGCGTCTTGCTCGTCTTCTACTTCATCACATAATAAATAAAAAAATTGCACGATGTAGAGTTAATAAATATAATTTGTTATTTTGGAGAATAATTAATTACTTGCCATATTAATGATAATTTATATTAATATTGAAAATTTACTTATAAATAAAAAACAGAATCCGTTTTCCCGGGGCACCATAGTTTCAAGCAATCAAGCATAACTTAAATTACTAGATTACTTGGCTCAGTAGTCAGTAGCGCCTCCAAATTTGGTAGCTCCCCTCAGCGGACGTACGAGCTCTCGCGGCTCGCAGGTAATAAATCGCGCTAAACAAGTAGGTTGGGCCGTTTTATCAAAGTCAATCGGTATCACGCTGACGGTTGAGTAATCGCGGACTTTACTTCTCTGTCTGCTCTGCTTGTGCTATGTGTTGCTTGTCCGATGGTACAACTCTTGGTTAAATGGGCCCGATTGTACAGTTTCCAAATTCAAATATTTCTATTTTCATTTGTTTTTATTGAAGCAATATTATTGAAGTCATTCCTCTGACAGTTGAGTAATCGCGTTCTTAACTTTTCTGTCTGCTCTGCTTGTGCTATAATGTGTTGGTTGTCCGATGGTACAACACTTGGTAAAAAATATTTCTATTTTCAATTGATTTTCGTTGAATTATAATATTATATTGGAGCAATATTATTAAAGTAATTCCTCTAACGGTTGAGTAGTCCAAACAAAGTTCCTAAGTTAGTTTTCCTGCTTTCGACTTTTTGATCCACATGCCCCTTTTGAGCACTCATTGACTAGACTAATAGCCTCTAGTACGGCTGGTCCGAGGTCTTTCTTGCTATAAAAAAATAACTGTCAACCCATAGAGGTATTATTACATTCTTATTTTGATAATGATTTTCATGACAGCTTGATTTGACAGAAATAATCGTTGTTCTTAAGCACTTTTACTACTTATTACTATAGGTCTACTTTCTAGGTGATTTTATATCAATTCACTCAATCTTGAATATTTTTTGCTTTTATTCTATACCTAAAGTAAGAACTAGGACATTCCAACTATAATATTTTATTATAGGACAGATAATATTTATATCGGCTATAAACTGGAGTGGTTATTTAAACTGGATATCATAAACTGTTATCAAACTGTCCGTATAACATGATTCAACGAATTAGTACATGCCATGCCTATACTTATACACTTTACAAGCTTGTGCTCGCTGCTTTGCCCGCGTGCAGAAATCCTTTCTTAGCAAAGGTCTACATCATGAAACTTATTTGTGTTCCAAATTACAACTCAATGCGTTCAGCGGTTTGGGCTGTGCGTTGATAGATCAGTCAGTCAGTCACTCTTTCCTTTCATATATTTAGAAGATACCTAATGCCTAGGTTATCGAGTTTACAACTTAAATGTGGTATTTTACCTCCATTTCTATATTTTAAGCTGATGTCATTTATTGGTAACATTGGTTTGGGGAATTACTTGTTTGCAAAAAATATGCTTCATTGTAGCCTATTTTAATAAACGAATTTTTAGTATGAGTTTGAGTTCAATTAAAATTTTATCTACTTATTATGCATACTTAATGAAATACTGGCATAACTCAAAAATGAACTTTTTATAAGTGCAATCGTGAGTAGGGTTGTCCTTTTTAGGGTTCCGTAGTCAACAAGGAACCCTTATAGTTTGCTAACTTAGTTATACTATAAGTCCTAGAAAAGTGTAATTTTGTATACAGGTAAGTAATAATAAGGGTAAGAGATCGGTGACAAAAAATAATTTTTAATTAATTAATTTAGGCTACCTCCCGTACACGTAAGATGGGGATGATTTTTTTTTTCTGGCTGATACCATCGTGTGGGGTATCGTTGAATAGGTATTTTAAAATGAAGGACGGTTTGCTAAGAAATTTTTTCGATTTCATGTTCTGTTTGAAAGATTTTCAAGTTTTTAAAAAAAAATGAGCGTCCCCCCCCCCCTCTAAAATCTGAACTACTAGCTTTAAAATTCTGAAAAAAATCAGAGGTATGCTTTCAACCATGAACTTTCCAGGAAAACTATAGCGGTTAAGATAAAATTATTAGTTTCGGTAAAATCAGCAAAATAAGAATACCTAAAGCTAACCTAGCCTATAGTTTATTAATGCATAACTAGATGGCGCTAGTAGTAAAATTAGATCGCGCAAGCGAATTTTCATGGTTGTATTGTTTACGAGTTATAGCTATCACAAATAAATCACCATATTACAGTGTTACTTAGCTCATAATTTCTATCTTAAGTTTTTTTATTATAATTTGATATAGCATGGTCAAGGCTACTTGTGTGAATGATCCGGATATATTTTTTTTAATTTGCGGAGAATATTATGCTCAAAGAATTCCGTTTGAATGTGACAACGTTCATAATTTAGGCTTACAAAAATTACTTTGGATACTCCCTGGAAATTAACGACAAGCCTTGGATTCCCCAAAAGTTATGCAAAACGTGTGTTGAGTATCTACGTTTGTGGACAAATTAGAAAATAAATAGATTTTGGTACGAAACCGCTATAATGTGGAAAGGACTCGAGAACCATCACGATGACTGTTATTTTTGCTTAGTGTAAACATAAAACTATTGTTTTGATTTTATTAAAAATTAAGTATGCGGAACATAACTGGCTCATAATGTGTTCATTTAAAAATGGTTTACTTTGTTTTAGGCCAATGGTGGTTATATTTTTTTTTTTGTAAAGTAAGAATTATTTGGACTTTTCTCAACACGTCCAAAAACTAATGCGTCACTTTCAAAGGCTCGAATGTGACATAACCATCAAGTTACACTCTCTCCACGACCACCTAGACTATATTCATGACAATCTTGGGGTACTAAGTGAAGAATTGGGCAAGCAATTCCACCCGAACTTTTGTTCGATGAAGTAACGCTATCAAGGCTTCTGGAACGCACATATGATGGCTGAATATTGTTAGAGCATTTAGAATAGCCCTTAGAATAAGAATAGCATTTAGAATAGCTCTGCCTTCAGTTTCAGCAAGAAAATCAAATAACATAAAGAGTTTTTCAACTTAAACTTAAATTAATTAGGATCATCTCTACATTGACCACCCACAAGGTGGACAGACGACCTTATAAAGGTCGCCGGAAGACGCTGGATGCAGGTCGCTTCCAACCGGTACATATTTTTTTTTTTTTTTTTTTTTATTTATTTATTTAGTGATAAAAACGACTATACATCACTTACATTTATCACAGTCAACAATATCCACATTATAAATTATATCTAATTATAGAGCAAACAATAATAAAACAATCAAATTAATATCTTTACATTATACACAAACTAAAAACTAATCACAATCGCTGTCACTGGAGTCTGAGCCACCAGTGCCGCTCCATTGATCCCTCAAACTTTCACTATATTTTAAGACAGCCGGTACCAGTGTCGACCATTTGTCAAAATCAATATCAAAGGAGGTGTTGGTGTCGCGCAGTGCATTGAGGTGGCGCAGAGATCTGAGTAATGGAGACCTCGCTCTAGCTACCGTACGACTCGCATCCACGTGGAACAGCTTGTGCTGCTTAACTGGCCCACGTCTTGAGACTGGTGGTTCCAAATCACTGGGAGTAACAAGGATGCATATAAGGTTATGCAAAGAAATACAGTCGATCGAACCTTTAAGCACCTTAAGGCAGACAATAATCTGATCGACTGTCCTTCTGACTTCCAGGGAATTAAAACCTAGTTGCCCTAGCAGAAACTTGGTCGGGAAACGATATGGATAGTAACCGTATACTTTCTTGTACAGGGCTCTCAAGAATGCCTTTTGGATCTTTTCAAGCGCCCGCGTATACGTTACATGATACGGGTTCCATACACATGCCGCTGATTCTAGTTTACTTCTGACCAATGCATTATATAATGCCTTGAGAACCTTTGGGTTTTGAAAGTCTTTAGCATTTCGCAGGACAAAACCCAGACGACGGTATGACTCTTTGGCCAGATTATCTACATGATCATGGAATGTTAGGGCCCGATCAAACATTACACCCAGGTCCCTGATTTGGGTCACTCTATTAATGTGTTCCGTATTTAGATGGTAATCAAAGATAAAAGGACATTTTTTACGGTCAAAAGTCATCACATTACATTTCTTAGAATTAAATTGCATCTTGTTCGTCAAACTCCAGTTGTAAACTAAGTCAATATCATGTTGCAGACTGATGCAGTCGTTAGGAGATTTGACTTCGCAGTAGATTTTTAAATCGTCGGCGTACAAAAGACAATTTGCAGTGGTCAATACTTTGGCCAGGTCATGTATCATGATCATGAAGAGAAGAGGACCAAGAACAGAGCCCTGACTGACACCTGATCTGGTGGGATAAGTTTCGGATTTGTAAATCCCATGCCTGACATATTGACGCCGGTCTCTCATATAATCAGCGAAAAAACTAAGGAGCTTCGGAGTGAAACCAATAGCTGAAAGTTTATATAACAGCACGTCGTTGTCTATTCTGTCGAATGCTTTCTGAAAATCAAAATACACGACGTCGACCTGGAGTCCTCGGTCCATGGCACTGGATATATAGTCAACCAGGCATAGTAGATTAGTGTTTACGGAGCGCCCCGGTCTGAAACCGTGCTGCTCGTCACCTATCAGCTGCTTGATCTGTCTGTATATATAACTATGCAAGATATATTCGAAGATTTTAGCAGGCGCGCACAAAATAGCGATTGGGCGGTACTCTTCAACTAAGCCCTTGTTATTGCCCTTAGGAATTGGCGTCACTCTAGACAACTTCCACTGGTCTGGGTATTTACCGGCTTTCAGAGAAAGATTGAAAATATGGCAAAGAGGAAGAGAAAATTCCTTTTTGCAAGCCTTCAAGACAAAACTGGGGACGTTATCAGGACCTAAGGAACAACTTGGCTTCAATTTATTGATGCTTCGTTCAGTGTCCTGGGATGATATTGAAGGTATGTTGACGTAACCCCCGTCTACACCATACTCACAACAAGAATTCGCGTTGAGAAGAGGTAGTTCTTCTAAAAAGACACTAGAAAAATAGCACGCAAAAGCCTCAGCAGCTTCAACACCAGTAACAGATTTGCCGCCGTAAGATACACAGGGCTCGAAACCGCCCTTGGACCTGAGCCTATGCACATGACTCCAAAAGCTACGAGGTTCTAGATGCAGATTTTCCTCAACACGAGCCAGGTGCGATTTGTACGCAACCGATATACGGGCCTTTAAGCTAGCACGCACGATTGAAAATTCTATATACGCAGAATCACAGAATGACGATAACCAGGCCCGATGAAGCCGTTCCTTACGCTTAATATCTTTTATGATTGAAGCATCAAACCATACTGGATACCTACTACTAATAGCCCCTCTTTTCTTTTTCGGAATGGACATATCAAAAATTGCGTAAATAGTACTATAAAAAGCATCAGTGGCTACAGACACATCACTGCTGTCCAGTATGGGCTCCCACGAAACATTTTCAAGAAGTGTTTTAAAAAGATTGAAATCTATTTTCCTAAAATTCCAGTCATTTAGCGAATCAATATTGCTCGGATCTAAATGATTACCATTTTTGTTGTGTCTGTGAAAATGGAGATTTAGTACTATCTCGAGAGGTGGATGGTAGAGCCTGTCGGGAGGAACAAAACCAGTCCCAGCCTCACTTACACGCACCTGCTGCTGCGACGACTCATTACACTCGCGCACCAACACAACATCAAGGATGCCCCCATGTGAGTTAACTATTTCATTATGTTCTACAAAATTACAAAAGCTCATAAAATAACAATAATAATTCTTAATATTAGCTGATGCACTGTTTAAGTTTAAATCACCAAAAATTAAAAATTTACAGTTAGAATTGTTGCTCAAAAAGGATTCGATCTTGCAAAAAATGTCCATGTAAATGTCGTCAGACGCTTTTGGTTTTACATAAATAACGCACACTATAAAAGTGGTTCCACAGAATGAAATGGAGGCCCAAAGATCTTCTCCTAGCTCCGATTCAAGCTCCCTTCGGCGCCGGATAGTCACATCATGTCTCGCGGCGAGTAGAACACCACCGCAGGGGGTAGCGCGGTCCCGCCTCAGTAACGTCCAGCTAACGGGAACTACCTCGGCGTCTTCGACAGATTCATCCAGAAACGTCTCCGTGGCAGCGACCAGGATGTGGTCGGAGACTAACATGCTGGCATACCAACGCGATAGCTTAGTTTTTAAGCCTCTAACGTTTTGGTAGAAGATATTAATAGGCACCGTTGCAACTAAATTATTTCGCTTTCGTTGTGGCACGGCTCTCACGAAAGGGCCGAGGGCTAGTGGCAGGCCCGTGTACTGAAGTAGCGTTCAAGTGTTCCCGTCTTCTGTGATTAATCCAGGCTTTGATTTTGGCGTTAACTGGCCACACATCAATTGAGTAGCATATTTCGTAATAAGCTGAAGGCACTCCAAGCTTGTACGATTTATAATTGCCCCTAGCAGCTAGCTCCTCCACCGTACAAGTTCCATTTGGGCATAGTTGCTTCAGATATTGACGAACTTCATCGACTCCCGACGCCATATTCCATAGATGAATAAATTTTAGCTCATCTACGGCTTTCAGGGAAGTAACTGTTGGTCCTGCTATACCCCGCAGAGGGGGAAGACGCCTGTGAGACTTTCTCTTCACCTCAATCCAGTCGTTACTCTCTTCTACTCGGTTCTGGTTCGGTGCAGGCTCCAACGCATTCTTTGCAGCATCACTTACGCTAGTTTGCGTCAGTTGCTGTTCGCTCAGTGCGGGATAGAGCGCCTCATAGCTTATATTATCGGGCTTTTGAACGGGTATAGACAAACTTTTGTTGCGCTTGCCAGAGCGAGCCGGTTGCGCTACTGCCGGTTTCAGAGGTGGCTGTTGCGGTAGCGCTTCAGGATGCATGGGGGCCGCGGGCAAGGTGTGGGCCTCGAGGCTTGATGGGAGCGATTTTTGAGACTGAGATTGGAGAGGATTTTTCCAAGCGTTGACTCCAGATGATGATGTGCTGCGACTGGACCCACATGTATTATTAACGTTATCCAGGAGCTTTTTTATTTGCAACGTATTTTCCTCTATTTTCTTTTCGTAGCTTAACACCGTAGATATAGTTTGACTTAGCTTTCTATCATATTCAGCTATAATAGTTACCGACTCACTGAGTTTAATTTCGTATGCCGTTATTAAGTTATTGGAATCCTTAAGTTGCTCTCTTATTAAGATTATTTCATTGCGTAGATCCTGGACTTCGTGTAGGCCTACTAAGTCTTGCGTATCTCTCCCCACGAATGACTCATCTTGTACGCGCACTCGCGAAACCTTCTGTCGCAAAGTCACATTAGAGTCACGATGTTTTTTGGATTGACCAACGGGAGTTGAGCTGTTATCCCCTCCCTTTTTAAAAGCACAACGACACTCAGGACAAATCCAGTTTTCAAACATAGCATTTTTCTCTCCAATGCACAAAAGATGATATTTTTTGTTGCAGTCCAGAAATGTACAGTGAAGATATTCTTCATTGTCTGCAATATTATTACAACACGCAGAACAATAATAATTACTCATCTTTGCATTCATGATGTTGTAGAATGTAGAAAAATAGTGTGTGAAATTCGATGGCACAAAACAGGTAGCGACACCTAGCGATCGGTGTTGAAAGCGGAGACGTCGGCAAGCACTTATGATCCAACGGATCGATAGCGATGCAGTTGTTAGCAGATAGATGGCGCTATTACCAATAAATGTTGAGATATGAATGATAATGCGAATATGAATGCAATAGCTATTATGAAAAAGTCACTCAACACTAATGCGGTTAGCATTAAACATCCACACGCTGTCCAATATTTATCACTGCATGAGTAAATTATTCCAAATTGGTGTATAAGTACTGTTTCTGAATATTTATTCACGATCACTTTTCTGGTCAGTATTCTACACTTATTTTGATTTGTTTAAGTTGAAAACACTTTCACTTCTGTTTGGTTATATAAATAACTATGAGGTTCAACTTTAACGAAGAAATTAGCACTTTAACTATTTTTAAAATTATAAATATGCGGAGCTAGAGCTAACGTTAAGAAGGTGGCGCCCTCTGAGAAGGTGGCGCCCTCTGGATATGGAAGTCCAAAGGGGAGGCCTATGTTCAGCAGTGGACGTCTTACGGCTGAGATGATGATGATAATGATCTCTACATTTATAGCGTTTTATTACGAAAACAACATAATATGTGTCATATCTTTTTAACTAGAGCTGGTACAGAAATTTCAGTCACAAATTTGAAATCGTCGTCAAAAATCATCCAAAATGCTGTTGTGCAGTGTATTCAATCTACTAGAACTACGGAACCCTACATTGTGCGTGGCCCGACTCGCGCTTGGCCTATTTATTTAATTAAGTTTTTATTAGTGGTGCTACTTTACGATACGTAAAACAAAATACTTTCCAATTGGGTGATAGTCTTAAATAAAATATTGGTAAAATTACGCTAACGCTCCATTGTAGCGAATTTGAACAAAAGCATTTTGAATTGGAATAATACCTACCAGTATAACATCAAAACTGCTCAGAAGATTATAAAGTATTTATTTCTCTTTAGGCTGATAAGTTCAGTCTCTAAATAGAAGAAACTAAATAAATATTAATAATTCCATTATAGAACAAGCAAATGATTTGCTAGCTC
This sequence comes from Hemithea aestivaria, assembly GCA_947507615.1. Taxonomy (NCBI): domain Eukaryota; kingdom Metazoa; phylum Arthropoda; class Insecta; order Lepidoptera; family Geometridae; genus Hemithea; species Hemithea aestivaria. The sequence continues at coordinate 827,809 of OX382332.1, forward strand.
ATCCCACAAAATCTCCACATTAACGCCCACTCATCACCAGCGGAAGTCAAACAAACAGCAATCCGTGCACTCATTAAAGCTCACATTTCTCGCATGCCATCAATCACGCTATTAATCAACAAAAATAAATCATGAGCCACAAAAAGGCACAATCTTCAAACACATTACGCAACAGAGCATTCTTACCTACCTATTTGATTGATGGGCTACGCGATCACGAATACCACAGAACCAAATACCAGGACCCCTCTCTCTGAACCGTCTTGGTGGGTACTCTTTAGATGTTCCAAGTTTGTGGGGTCTTGGTTAGTTGGTCACGCAAAATGCTGATAAATGAGGCAGCGGATAAACACGGCTACTTTATTACAGGGGAACGGTATGATTTATTCACGGTGTTGTCAGATTTGAGAGGTTGTTCCGGTAGGCCCTTTGATTTGATCGCGGCGAATCGGTCGGTCGGTTTCGGGAAATTTATTCCGCTGAAACGGTTTAGTTTCCTTCCTCGTAATGATAATAAAGATTAGTTTTATTTTCGTTGAACAGGATGTTCGTATGCCGATGGATAAGTGGGTTCTTTGAATTGAACATCTGAGATGAAATTTGTTCAGATTTTAACGTTGTGAGTTACCTAATGCTTACACTTTTCCGCTATTAGCGATAAGACCGCCAATTGTAACATTTAGTTTTTTATATTGTTTTAGTTCTTAAGATCTTTTTCATATTTTTTGTGTTCCAATGAAGTGTTATCTATCTATGTCCATGTATTACTTTTACTTGGTCGCTGTAGGGGCTGTGTCTTGCGGTCTCCGACATAAGAAAAAGACGCTTTTGATTTTGGACGATTTCTTTTTAAAATTTTGCCGATCCAGCGACCCAAACTGAGAGGCTAATGCTTCTGACATAAGAAAACGACACTTCCGATTTTGGGCAACGGGCAATGATTTCTTCTTAAATTTTTGGACGGCCCAGAGTTCCAACCTGAGTCTTCGATCGATTACCAAGACTTAGCTTTGGTAACTTGGGCTCAGAACCATGCTGATCTTTTTGTTATTAAGTAATTTTGTTATCACTACCATGTCAACTTATCAGGAGATCTACCAATTTTACCCATTCAACATGATATTACATTAAAAATAGTTATACTTCTTAAATATATAAAAGGAAAGAGTGACTGACTGACTGACCTATCAACACACAGCCCAAACCACTGGACGGATTGAGTTGAAGTTTGGCATACAGGTAGGTTTTAGGGCGTAGACATCCGCTAAGAAAGGATGTCTCCGCGCGGGCAAAGCCGTGAGCTTAAGGTAGTATATTAATAATATTTAATACCTATTTCTCTATCACAATAATAATTAATATCCTAACAATAACTCACGAGTCTAATAGCTAATCCGGCGTTACTTTATAACCTTCATGATAATTTATTGCAATAATTTATCATATTTTTATTGTCAATAAGTAATTACAGTCGTCATATAAAATGTGTTTTCCACACCTTATTATATTAATCCTGATAATTTCTTTACTTATTTAATATTATAAATGCTAGTGTGTGTCAGTTACTTCTCTACTCCTAAATCGCTGAGGTGAAATTTATGATAGACATAGTTTAAGTACCGGGAAATTCATAGAAATTTTATACAATCTTTTATCCGAAGAAATAAAACTTTTTACAAGCTTTCATTTACTTTCAGCTGTCTGTCTGTCTGTCTGTAATCAAATCTTGCAAGTTGAATTTGACCCACTTTCCGGTTTCCGATTGAGCTGAAATTTTATGTGCATGTGTAAATCGGATGACAATGCAATATTATTATGACATGGAGCTGATCTGATGATGGAGCTGGAAGGTGGCTGTAGGAACTCCGTAATTAAACGACGTAACCCCATCGAGTTTGGGCTCATTTGATGCATCTTGACGAGTACTTTATGATGCAAGATGGTAATAATAATAAAAGCTTGTTAATATAAAGTTTTTTTTTAAATTTTACTTGTTTTATATTATTATATGTATATCCTGTCCTATATAATATTAACAATAATTATAAATGCAAAGGTTTGTAAAAATGTTTGTTACATTTTTACGCATAAACAGCTGAACCGATTGAGCTGAAATTTGTATACATTCTCTCTTAGACTCCGGAATAACATAATAGCTAATTTTAACGGGTAAAACAGCTAGGTTCAGCTAGTACTTATATATCATATCTACACAATCTAAAGTGCGCGTACGCTTAGTCATTTGTAGACACATCGATAAATATCATAAATAATTACGATAAATTGTTATGAATTGCTTTCTTATTGAGGCCAAGTAATAAGTAATGGTTGTACAGTCAACTACAAAGAGATGTATCCATGTTAGTCTTACAAAATGAAGGAACTTTTAGTATGCAAAAATTATTTACCCTTACTTCGTGACATTTTCAGTATCCACCAAATCTTATACCATATTCGATTCATTTTATATGCTATTATTATGTATCACCTAAGGAAAACTAGTGGGATACATCATTTTGCATATTAAACGAGTCGATGATAATATAAAGTTTGATTGCTACTAGAAATGTCACGAACCAAGGGTAGTTCATTGTGGAAAATGAAAATTTATTACTTCATTTTGTAAGCCTAACATGGAAACATCTCTTTGTAGTTGACTGTACAATGTACCTATACTAACCACCTTCAACCTTATGTACCTTTAATATTATTAATTAATGCTAGGCACAAATTTAATATCTATCTGTAACATAGATCGATTATCGCTGATGAACTAAAATTCCAAAAACGTGTGACCAATTTTGATAGCCAAAAATATCTACTAATTCTAAAGCGCAAAATATTGAAAAAATATAAAATATAATATTGAAAATGCTATTATAGCATTAAGTTAGTCCTAGCTCTAAATCAAATCAAATCAAATCATTTATTCGCTCACATGGGTGAATACAAGTTTACAGATGTTATTGTTACTAAAATTATAAGTGCTCCATGTGTCACCTTCAGGCATGCAAATTTTATAAAAAGTTAATTATTGTTAAACATATTACTTTAAAAGGAACAATAAAGTCTCACATTTTAAATTGTCGGATTTACAAATTTTGTCAAATATTAGCATATTATATAGCATATAACAGTTCCAAATAACAATATTTTAATTATAATTTTATATTTCTAACATTCAAAAACTTATTAATAGTATAGTCTTAACTTCGATCAAAATTATAATTTGTCCTCCAAAAACTCCTTAACGTCATAATATCCCTTTTCCAACAGTAATTTTCTCAGATTATACTTGAATAAATTTATTTCATCACAGTTAATAATTTTTTTTGGCAAGTGGTTAAATATACGGGGAGCCATACAAAACACACTGTTATTAAATTGACTTGTATTATTAGTTGGAAAAGATATTTTATTTTTATGACGATTGCTCTGTAGGTGTTTGAATAAAAATACTCCGTGCTGAATAATATATAAATAAATATTATAGTGCAAGTAATTCATACAAATTTTTGTATGAGTTGTCTTACGATCACAGTAAAAAATAGATTCGTTCTCCTTTTCTTTGTTAATATAATATACCCGTAAGGCATTTTTTTTTTTTTTTTTTTTTTTTTTTTTATGTTATGAAGTAGAAGACGAGCAAGACGCTCTCCTGATGTTAAGAGATAACGGCTGCCCATAATCAGTACAGTGTTACCTAGGATTTCACAATGATGTGAAATTCTAGGAGCACTGCACCAACGCTTCTTACTCAAGAGTCATAAGATGTTAAGACTCTTTAGCCCAGTAATTTCACTAGCTACAGTGCCCTCCTACCGGAGCACAGTAATGTTTGCACATCACTGCTCAGGCGGTAGAATAACTGGCACTGTTGGGGTACCCACCTAGACGACCTCCTGCAAAGGAAGTCTACCCCAAGTAATCTTCTCTTCTTTCTTCTTCTTGTGCCTAAATGCTGTCTACTTTTGGCTAGAAATATTTAAAAAGTTATTAATAGAAAGACATTTTTAAAAAGTAAATCCTATGATGTTTCATAATAATTCCTCACTTTGAGCTAGAGAGTCGTACGTAAGAAAGAAATTCTTGAGATTTGTAAAAATACTAATCAAGGTTGCTCCAGTAAAATAAAATATGACTTACAGTAGTGTAATTAAAGTATGATTACCTTCACGATCACTTTGACATTATAGACCAAGAGCCGGCGATCGACAGACCTTCGTCATTTTATAATAGCTGAACGTTTGTGTGAAGATATCCCCAATAGAGGTAAGAATTATACCAAAATATAAAACTAGGGTGGCGGTGGCTTAACAATACAACATTACTGTGCTTCGGTAGGAGGGCACTGTAGCTAGTGAAATTACTGGGCTAAAGAGTCTCAACATCTTATGACTCTTGAGTAAGAAGCGTTGGTGCAGTGCACCTAGAAATGCACATCATTGTGAAATTCTGGGTAGCACTGTACTGATTATGGGCAGCGTTATCTCTTAACATCACGGGTGCGTCTTGCTCGTCTTCTTACTTCTCCACATAAAAAAAATAAAATAAAAAAAACTCTTTATTGCAACCAAAAAAAATAGCTACCGGTTTTAGCGGACATCAGGAAATAAAGTTGTATAAAATTCGTTATGGTATAAAAGCTAGTTTTTATATTATAATATTTTCTTTGTTTCATTAGAAAGCACACCTAGATCGGCAGAAACTTGGTACGGTTCTAACTCCCCGGAAGACACCATTGCATTGAACCCATAGTTAAACCATGGAACTTGGAACACCCTTACAAACTTTCAGCTTTTATAAAATGACTAGCTTATGATTGTGGGTTAGCCCGCGTAGCGAAATCCTTTTTTAGCGGGGGGCGGAAGTCTACGTCATAAAATCTATCTGTATTTAAAATTTCAAGCCAATCCTTTCACCGGTTTGAGCTGTGTGTTGATATATCAGTCAGTCAGTCAATCACTCTTTCCTTTTATATAATTTACCTCTAGATGAGGAAGGTCTACCAATTGCTGGCTCTTACGCTATTAACAAGCACAGTCACAAACCTGCAATTTGTCATCGTCCAAACTCATTTTTATCGTAAGCAAGTTGTCAACTTTGTCGGTCCCCTTATATCTTTTTAATGACAGCTTGTTACAATGTACAGGACTAACCTTTTTACCAGGGATGGTGGCGCTACCATCGCATTTTAATATGGAATTACTTGTTGTAACTTTGTAGTTCCATTTTGAGCCGCTATTCAGATAAGTTGGTTGGTTGTAGGGAGGCATAATGTCAGTTGTTTTGTGAGTAGATACTGAGTATATTAAAGGTTACATTTGCAAGATAATTGTTAGATATTATGTAGAATACAAATCGTATAGTTTCAACCGAGGAAAAGGAAGTAATAAATTCGATTAGATACAACTACACAATGTTTATACATTGTGTAGTTGTATTTTAATATTATATTAAAATAAGTAAATAAAATCAATAAATATTTCTTTATTCAAAAACTAAATTCTGCTCCCAGCTTTTACCCGCTTTGCTGTATGAGTATAGCCTATGTGTTTTTCCAGAGTCTAAGCTCTATACCATCTCCATCTCTATACCAAATTACAGCTCACTCAGTCCACCCGTAAAGATTAACAAACATTAGTAAGATTGGTCTTTGTCTGACCATATCCCACCTTGTAGTTATGATAAGGTGGAAAACGGTCATCATAACCGTATTTATCATATACATTTTGACTTAATAAATATATTTTCTTTCTTACTTTCAGAGCTCAATTATTTTGTGTCCGCCTGCGGTATTTCCGTTGAGCTTCAACATGGGACTCTTCAAAAGGCAAGTGAATAGAGTCTTGAAAGGTAGGCAACGTACCAGCGGTACCCCTGGTATTGCAGGTATCCATAGGCGACGGTAGCCACTCACCATCAGGTGGGCCGTCTGCTTGTTTGTCACCTATTAAAAAAACAAAGACTTCGCAAATCAATCTTCAGAAAAAAGAACATTATAATACGGCTAATTAAAGATACCACGTAAATGAAGACGCTAACGAGCCACGAGTCACCAACCGGCAGCGGCCGGGTTCGACTGACAGGATGATGGATTCGCCACTTCATCTAATGAGGCTATGTTAGCAATCTGCAGAGAATGGCCTTAATTTGTTTAAGGCAGGTGGGCTTATTCCAATATTTGGTACGAAACAGGTGTACATTAAAATATTAATTGTAAAGTGAAAAAGTGTTTTTTATTAATGGAATTTGGCGTTAATTTGCATTAATAGTCCATGATAATTATTATTAATTAAATTATATCAATATTTAGTGAAGAATCTGCACTTATTTGCGAGTCCAACTAAGCTTAAAGAGGTAAGGCAAGGAATTCCAACGATACCTATCATTTTTTTTAATGCAAAGAAGTAAGAAGACGAGCAAGACGCTCTACTAATGGTAACAGATAACGCTGACCACAATTATGTAGTACAGTGTTACCCAGGATTTCAAAATGATGAAAATTCGAGGTGCAGTGCACCAACGCTTTTACTCAAGTAATAAAATGTTAACTCTTTGAGACTAATCACTAAATTAAATAGTCGTGTAAATTTGATGGTTTTCTACAATTTAATGTCGTTTTAATTTATAAATTTCTTGTTTGTTTTGTGTTTTTGTTTGTGAAATTGACTTTCGCGCGTACCTACATTTATAACTGGTCGTATAATCTTACTAATATTATATACGTGAAAGTTTGTAAGGATGTATGGATGTCTGGATGTACGTTTGTCTTGCCTAAAAGGGTGGACCGATTGAGCTGAAATAAGGTAAGGTAAAGCTTAGACAAAGCTGAAGCTGAAAGCTGAGCTTAATTAATTATGTAACTTCAATATTTGTACGTCGCATGGAGGACTAAAATGTAATCAATTATAACATCTTATATGTTTACTCATGTTTCATAAATAAATATCATTTCATTTAAACCCTGGAATAACACATAGGCTATACAGTACAGCGGGTGAAACCGCTGGGTGCAGCTAGTATAATAATATATTTTTCATCAGTTTTTAAAGCAAGTGTTGTTAATTTTAGTACGAAAACTTTAATAAAACGATGACTTTCTAAATCCAAATATTGTTTGAGCGAATCGGGGATAATGTGATTTATCGCGGGCGGTGGCCATTTATCATCCGCCGCCCCTAAGTGAAAGTTCAATATTAGCTGCATTATTTATGGCCTTTTTACAAGTGATCATTACTGGGTGGTGGCCGGTTTGTTTTTATTTTTGTGTCTTTTGTTATATTAATTTTGAGAAGAGTTATTAATTTGAAAAAGGGAAATAAAATATATAAATAAAATATAAAAAATATATATAAAAAATAAAATATATATACCTATATAAATTAGACTAATATTATAAACGTGAAAGTTTGTATGAATGGATGTCTGGATGTTTGTTACACTGAAATATGGGATAGATATAGCTTAGACCATAGAATAATTCATAGATTACACACACAGCGGGTAAAACCGCTGGACGCAGCTAGTTGTTTATAATATCAGCCGATGATTTAAAATAACACAAATTATAATACCTACTCTAATTTTAATATAAAAATCTCACGTCACTTCCAAAAGACGCAGATGATGTCGCGCGTTTGCTTATATTAGAGGTATTACACAAAATTGTGAGATAAGCGACTTGTTGTTAATTTTAATCTAAATATTGACTGATCTATCAACACACAGCCTAAACCGCTGGGGCTTGGGTTGAAATTTGGATCATAGATAGGTTTTATGACCTAAGCCGCTAAGACGTATTATGCTATGCGGGCAAAAAAAAATAGTTCCATTGTCTTTGGTCACCCATTCTAAAATTAAAAGGTACAATTAAAAAATATATATATATTATACCAATCTAAATAACAGCTTTAAATAACATTCTAGAGCTTCCAAGTCTACCATTATGTACGAAATAACCCGCAACAGATGTCACGAAGGCAGTTTACAACTATAATTTGTTGTCGCAAGCTCTACCTAGAGTTACTAGATACCATAAGCCAGGAAACCTTCAGAAAGGAACAATTTAAATAAAGAGGAGGCACACTTAGTACGCCAGAATTGTGTGTACGTACATTGTACATTCATGATTGGAGCTTAAAAACTACAGAACGGAAGCATCTGAATAAATAAGGGGTATCCTTAGTACACCAAAATCGCAGAAATATACCTAAAGTAGGTAGATTTTACATTCATGCTCGTAAATTTACATAGTAGTATTTTTCAAAATCAATGTGGCACCTTCCCTAATAATTTAAAGGAATATAAATTAGAAGAGAAAAACACTTTATTGCAAACCAAGATACATAGGCAATAATTAAATTAGATTTTTTAGAGATTAGATTTTTTTTTCTACCTTCGCATTTAAATTGTAAAAGATAAGAGTTTGTTGAAGATAGGTTGACTCTTTAGCGTGACAACTCCAAAAAGCCAGCAGTAAGCCGCAGTCTGTATTAAGTATGCCAATAAAACTTATTCATTTCAACTTTTCGCGCATACACTTATCATTTACTAAGTCACCATTATGATGTCTTTTTATGCCTTGAAAGTAAAAATTCTAAGTAAAATTTAATAGTGAAACAAGTGAAATTTAAAAAAAAAATTAAAAACAAGCTTTTATTATTATTACCATGCATCATAAAGTACTTGTCAAGACGAATCAAATGAGCCCAAACTCGGTGGGGTTGCGTTATTTTATGACGGAGTTCCTATGGCCACCTTCCAGCTCCATCATCAGATCAGCTCGATGTCATAAAAATATTGCATTGTCATCCGATTTACACACGCATGCAAATTTTCAGCTCAATTGGAAACCGAGAAGTGGGTCAAATTAAACTTGCAAGATTTGATTACAGACAGATAGACAGACAGACAACAGACAGGTGAAAGTAATTAAAAGCTTGTAAAAATTGGACGTGCTTAGGTCTAAGTAGGTAGGATTTAGCGTGTACTGTGTACAGAAGTTGGGCGTACTACGTGTGCATCACTATTTTATTCAAGAGGTTCCTTCCTGCAGTTAGCGACTTCAATGTAGAGACTTGGTAGAGTCTATAATTAGCGCTTGTAACAAACGAACTCTACACTTAGATTATGTCTCTATAATTTGGTGTCATTATACCGTACACTGACACTTTTCCTTTGTAATCATCGAATTGTAGAGCCCCCGGTTTAGGTGTACAATAATAGAGTTGTCGGTTTTATTGTCTGTTGATCGTTAAAGAAATAACTGTAGAGTAGGTAATGTAGAGTGGAAAAAAATGTTTGTAAATACATATTTAAAATTTGCTGAAATTGCGTTATATAATAAATGTTGAAATGCTTTGCTTTTAAATTTTTCAAAAGGTCACTTTGCAACGTTGCCTACATAAAATATTATTCCAGTGTCTAAGCTACTCGTACATATGGGTAGATACCAAATTTCAGCTCAATCGGTTAAGCTTTTTGGGCGTGAAGAGGTTACAAACACACATATTTCCATTTGCAATATTATATAGGTACCAACATACTTTTGAATTTACAATACTAGTAGAAAAACGCCATAGGAATTCCCCATAATTGACAATATCAAATACCAACATGCTATTAAACTAGATACATTAAACCAGCTGCCAGTCAACAGAACAAAAGAATAAAGAACAACCGAGGAGATGATCACTCACAAACTCGGTAATTAAATGTAATGCTACCCCAAACACAGATATCACTGGAAGTAGTTTGATTATAACAAAATTGAAGCACTCACAGACTGATCTACCTACTCCTCAAAAATGAGACACCCACAGACTCTTATTTATTGTACTCTCTTGTATACAAAATTAACACTGTGGTTTTCATTTCACAATTTCGAGCAAAAATAAGAATAAAAAGTTGTATCACTTTTAGCAGGCCTTTGATTCAGCTATTTCTTTTTGTATCCATTTTTCGTCACTATCATACTCATATGTTTGTGATACCTAAATTGTTTATAAAAAACTCAAAAGTTAACACAAAAAAAAATTTTTTTTCTAAATAATATAATTTAATAAACAAAATATTTAAAACTATACGAATATAGTGTAATGCTTAAAAAAAAATGTTTCAACATTTAAAACAAGTTAAAAAAAAATGTTTCAACATTTTGTTATTTGCTGACATTTAATTTTTGTTGAATATTTGATTACATTGAATTTTTGGTGAACAGAATGTAAGTATTTTCCAGTTTGCATCTTCAAGCAAGTGGGCTTACTATTGATGTAGTATTTTATTTTTCATCTTAATTTTTATTGTTTCATCTCAATGTAGTAATTAATTAATCCATGTACGTTGTAATAAATCTGGTAGGCATCGCGTGACCACTAATGATGGCTGTCAATCAAATTAACTGGAGATGGGAGAATATCGCCGACGTTGGGGTAAAAATAGATGCTTTGAAGGCTTCTGCGCTATTTCTGGAGATGATTTTTCATCTTTATTGGTGTATTTTATTTCCTAATCGCTGCCATAAAATTTGTCGTAATTTTCTTATAATTGTTTATCTCTCGTCTATGAAAAAGGAAAGAGCTGACTCATCTATCAACGCACAGCCCAAGCCGCTGAACAGATCTGGTGGAAATTTGGAACATAAATAGTTTTTATGACGTACACTTCTGCGAAGAAAGGCTTTTGCCTCGCAGTTAAATCCGCAAGCATAAGATAATTTTCAAAAAAAAAAAAACTATTTAGACAGATAGATAACATTTTATTGAACATAGAAGAATATACAAAAATAAACTTAAAAATAAAAACACAATATTATAATCTATGTGTTACAATTGGCGGTCTTATCGCTAAAAGCGATCTCTTCCAACCGTATTTAACCTAGTTAAAAACAGTAAATTACATCATCAGCCAATAAAGCAATCATGTTCACCATCAGCAGTCGTTGAATCGAATAGCTTTCAGCACGACATACTCGTCTCTTTGATGTGCATGACACACATTGTTATGTCGCTCTTTGATTTATAATGTACAAGTCATTCCCGGCGGTTTTGCCTACTGAAAATAGCCACTGTGCTATTTTAATTCCAAGGTACCTTTACACCAAATTTCGGGTGTATGGGTTTAGCCGTTTAGGAAGGAGTACTAAACAAGAACAAATCCCAACACACATGACATGAAAAAAAATAATCCGCCATTTTGTAGCGGCGGCCATTTTGAATCGAATTCCACTAAACATGGTTAAGAACACTCTTGACTAACTCTACTTTTAAACAAAAAAACTAGATCAAAATCCGTTTATCTGTCCGGACAAACGGACAGACAGACACGTCAAAACTTATAACACCCCGTCGTTTTTGCGTCGGATAATAATTATAGGTAATTAATATTTCAGTGCAGTCATAAATCCATTGATATATTAAACTCGTGTAAATCAAATTAAGAGTGGTCGGCGTGACACACTGGCACAATAAATCAGCATCGCGCGTGACACGAAGCGACGCGGCGTGACACTCGCCCGCGAACGTTGAAAACTTGACACCAAAAGATACTATGGCGCTGGACGTTGATATTTAGCATAAAAACATAAATAAAAAACCATTACTTCTGTAGTGAACAAGGAAGCCTAAAAAGGAATATTGCAACTTAATAGTTCTTTCAATTATGAACTGATAAAGTTTTCTTTTAATTTATTATTGGTTAAACTTTGACCACGATCTCGCGTGATGTAAAGCGATGGTGCGGTCGTAGATGATAGTAGAAAAAGCCTAGAAGGTGCGATAAACTGGCAAGGGCGGATTGGGGGCAGGGGACCAAGACCCCCTAGAAGCATAGGAAAGTTAGTATTAGTATTTCGCGCACTAATTATTTTAATATCAAGTTTAATAAGTCAGTAGTTGGCACTGCTACTCGCGGTATTAATAAGTCACGTCCAATTTGTAACAATACACTGTTACACGTCAAATGCAGTTTAAACTAACTAGAAGAGTGAAATAAATCACTTTACCCTCCTTTATATTCAGACATTTCTTCGAGCGCTGACACATCTCAACTTTACTAAGTCGGTACTTGGCACTGCTACTCGCGGTATTAAGATGAAATCGCACTAAGCGGTAACTGCACTGCATACATTTTCATAAAAATAATAATAATTGGGGTTTATACTCCAAAAGAACAGGTTACTCTACTTACACTGTCAGAGTCAAATCGCAATTTATAGGTTGTGTTGCTAACCTATATATGTTGCAGTTTCAGGTCGCCGAGATTACTACAGGGCCTGCAACATGACCTAACGACTGCCTCTTACATAATATCTTATAGGAATCAGCCGGGACTTGATTCTGCACAAAAAAGAGACGAAGGCGCAGCAAAACGTATTTATAACCTTTACACTTAACAATACATATTTATTTTCACAAACGCTACTTTGAAGCGACCAAAAGATGCCAAATTAAAAAAAAATTAAGTTGCATTTCATTTTTTACTGGCATCGTAAGAATTTTCAAGATCTTTTCAAAATTTTGTTAAAATTTGACAGTGGACGTTAGCAAAAAGAGAGGCGAATTTGGTCCGGCAGGGTTATTCACTTATTCGTCTGGAAACCGAACCAAAGACCGAATTGTCAAAAATGAATGAAATGACAAATTAAATCGATAGGACGTAGTATTTCATTTCATATATTTTTGACAATTCGGTCTTCGGTTCGGTTTCCTGACGAATAAGTGAATAGCCTGCGGAATAACCTCACAGTTGCCGCTAAGTGCGATTGCCCCTTTATTGTGAGTCGCGTCTAATTTGTACCAATGTTATGTTACACGTCAAATGCAGTTTAAACCAGCGGACACTGATTTTATCGACGTTTGGTATCCGTTCACTAATCGCATTGACGGCGACACGACGCGGCATGGTAATTACTTGGTGACTAATAAATTTACTGGAGGCATTAAGTATGCAATAGTGAATTTTAACGTATAATATAGAACATACTAGGCTGTGTTAGCTAATAATCACTCTAATATATTACTAGTAGTTCGCCGCGAACTGGGACCTCGCAGACCCAATTTCCCTCAAAATAGGTATACATGGGTAAAAAGTTATAAGTATCTACGAAATATAATTGTATGGAAACTTTAACCTATTATATTCGTAAAAGGAAAGGAAAATGCCAAAATTGAAAGTAATGTTAAAACTCAAAATACGTAACGGATATACATTAAAAAAATCTTTATCTTTATGAAAGGTTATGTGTGTATTCACTTGCAGAAAATAATAGAATAAAATAATAAATATTACTATAGTCTTTAAAAAAAATCTCAAAAAATCTTCATAGTTTGTAGCACTTGTTTACGAAGAAGTTGCCAATGCAGTGGACATTAGAATAATTGAAATTGGGAAAAAATATCTAGCTTTACTTGTGTTATACAGCAAATTTACAACAGTTATTATATTGATATTGTAGCTAATTCTATAACATTTTTGTCGTAGCAGCCGATGATGACTTAGACTTGGAGCGAGAACGCAGAGCTATGACAGTCACGCGTAACATCTAGGCTCGCAGGTTTTCAAGATGTATCTACAGCTACTGAGCAAGACAAAGTGTCCTTGTTCAAGGCATTATCAGACTTTTTATACGTGCAGCTCGTCGATCACATTTGCACTTTCCATCAGGTGGGATAATGTGATCAAACGTAGGCCTAATTATTAATTATTTTTTTAAACAAAAGACTTGTGGATGAACTTTACAAACTACAACTTTACAAAAAACGGATCTTTGGCGCTGTCTCGAAAGTCGAAAGTAGAAAAACTAACTTAGGAACTTTGTTTGGACTATTCAGAACATAAACATACTAAAAGTCCCCACTCATCCTTGGTGAGCCCGAGGGGAGGGGGGGGGGGAGGCCGAAGAAGGTTCCATTTTTAGGTTTTTTGCTTCTTTTCGAGTGTAATGTGCCCAAACTCGACGGGTTTACTAATAGCCATTGAAGAGGTTCAGTAAACACCTCCTGGCTCCATCATCAGATCAGCTCAGTGGTACCAAATTATTGAACTGTCATCATATTTCTAGACATTTACAAAGTTTCATTATGGTACGACAACCAGAAGTTGGTCAAATATTACTTACTTATATAAGATTTTTTTACCGACTTTGTATGGAAAACTAATTTCAGCATCTTAAAAATAGACCATGTTTGGAAGCTCATAGCTGGACGATGGATATAGATAAAAAGTGTTAAAGCCAAAGTTGTAGGAAATTTCAAAGCTTTTATAATGTAGTACAACAAAATATCGTACTACGCCCAGTTTTTGACATTTAGGCAAAAAACCTAAAAATGGGACCTTCTTCGGCCCCCCCACCCCTCGGGATCACCTCGGAGGGGTGGGAACTTTTAGTATGTTAATCTCCTGAATAGTCCAAACAAAGTTCCTAAGTTAGATTTTTCTGCTTTCGACTTTTCGATCCACATGCCTCTTTTGGGCACTCATTGACTGGACTACTATTTGAATAAAAAATGGGTTTAAGTTTCACCCGCACGATCATTTAAATTCATAATATTTTGAGTAAGTCAACATAGCTATTTACTTATCCGTTAGGGAACCGAACCTAGGACCGAATTATCAAAAATGTATGAAATGACGTATTACGTCGTATCGATTTTTGACAATTTGGTCTTTGGTTCGGTTCCCTGACGGAAAACTGAATATCCCTGTAGTTCTCATAATATTATAATCGATAAACATTGTAATTTTGTATTCTCTATAACTCTACAACCCTTGCACCGATTTGGCTCATTTTTGGACGTGAGAATTCTTTTAGTTTGTACTACCTGTTTAAAAAGTTTTATCAAGACTGGATCATCGGTTTCATTGTAATAAAGCAATCTCTTTAACTCTTGAACCCTTCGACCGATTTGGCTCATGTTCGAACTTAAAAATTCTATGGATTTATATTACGCGTTTGCAAAGTTTCATGCAGATTGGACCATTGGTTTTCCAGTTATCGCGTAACAAACATACATACAAACATAAACTTTGGCTAATATATTTGTGTCGCTTATAAAAAATGTGTATATGTTAGAAAAAAAAATATCAGCGGTCCAGTTTTGAAATAATCGTCAGACCTATCGTAAAGACTTTAAGTCACCTATATCTCTGCAACCCTGTAACCTATTTAGCTAATTTTTTCACTTAAATTATCCAATTAACCTTCTTAACTTGTGTGTAAAATTTCATTTAATTTGGATTAATCGTTTTCAAGTAAACATCGACCAAACTTGAGCATCAGAGGTCAAGCGTTAAACTGGTCCAAACGCAGGCATTTCGCGGCTTTCGACTCTAAGACCTCGCTTCGCTCGGTCGATAAATGCGAACGTTTTTGAGTGAGTGTTTATGTGTGTTAGTTCTTTACGCCTAAACGGGTGGACCAATTTAGCTAAAATTTTATATAGATAGCTTAGGCCCTATCCTTGAGTCGATCCTACGTTTGATCTCACAAAATAAAGTCGTATGCATGCAGTGGATTCCGTCGCATTGTCTAATTAAAGAAAATGAAACTGTAGATATGCTTGCCAAACAAGCTTCTGTAGATGGAACACCCTTAGAAATTATACCTTTGTTCTCTGATTATGTTAAAATTGTTAAAGAACAGTGTAGACAGATATGGCAGGAGTACTTTGACGAAAGATCAAGAGAAAAAGGAATTTGGTTCCGTACCATACAGCCGCTGATAACAAAATACCCTTGGATTGACAACAACATGAATCGCAGAATGTTAGTGACAGCTTTAAGACTGCGTTCCGCTCACATCCCATCAAAAAAGTTTGGATATTTAATGAAAAAAGATCAGTCTCCAAATTGTAACGCGTGTGGGGTCGTAGAAGACGTATATCATGTTTTGATGGAATGTGTGCGGAATGAAGCTTATAGACGAACTTGTTTTGGACAGAATAACTTTGATGTAGGATCTTGTAATAGCGCATTGTCTCGTCCGATGTCGGAACAGGCGTTTCATCTGTATAAATTATCGGACCTAGCTCTAAGTAATTAATAAGTACATGTATTTGATCTGATTTTACAGGACGATATTATCGCTAAGCGATAAAGTCCAAAATAAATTAAAAAAAAAAAAGCTTAGGCCCTGGCATCACAACACATAGGCTTACAATACAGCGGGTAAAACTGCTGATCGCAGTAATTCATACGACATGTGACTTTGTGAATGTAATAATTGTAAGAAAAAAAACCGGTCAAGTACGAGTAGGACTCGAGCACCGAGGGTTCCGTACAAACCTACGGGTTTCAACGGAACCCTAAGGAAAAGTGGGTATAATATTATATACTGTGGGTTTTGATTCCCCTTGCGAGTACTTGCGAGTTTGAAAATATACGACTAAAATTGCTGTTTCTTTTGACTGCGTTGACATAGATGTTTGATTTTTTTACAGCTTAAAGTTATTATAAAGCTGAGTATTTGGTATGAATTTCAATTTAATACCTGTACGCGTTCTTGAGGAAAGGGATAGTAAATACAAAATTATTAAAAATATTTTTTTTATGATGTAACTAAAAATTTACAGTTTTCGCAATTTTTCCTGTGACTATGATCTAAGACGTTGCTGTGCACCAAATTTCAAGATTCTGAGTTAACGGCAAGTACCCTGTAGGTTTTGATTCCCTTGATAGTAGTCGCGAGTTAAAAAATACGGCTAAAATTGCTGTTTCTTTTGAATGCGTTGAGATAGAGGTTTGATTTTATTACAGTTTAACGGTATAATAGACTTTAGTATTTGATATGAATTTCAGTTTAATACCTGCATGCGTTCATGAGAAATAAGGTAGTAAGTATGAAATTTTTAAAAATATTTTTTTATATGATGTTACTAAAAATGTACAATTTTCGCAATTTTTCCTTTATCTGTGCTCTAAGGAGTTACTTCGTGCCAAATTTCAAGATTCTGAGTTCACGGGAAGTGCCCCGTAGGTTTTGATTTATTTGGTAATGTTGAAAATTTGCTGAAATTTGCGACATATTTGACTATATCTTTTGATTGCGTTGGCCTAGAAGTTTGAAATTTTCACAGCTCTAAGAAGCAATGAACTTTTGTATTTCCTATAAATTTCAGCTTGTTACCTCCACGCGTTCCTGAGAAAAAGGGTCTTGACAGACAGACAGACAGACAGACAGACGGACGGACGGACGGACAACAAAGTGATCCTATAAGGGTTCCGTTTTTTCCTTTTGAGGTACGGAACCCTAAAAAATATAGACCCATGGAACTGCAGAGTTTAAATAATCTTACAACGTTTTAAAAAGGATTTTTACTGATGAAACTTCAAGGTTAAAGAATTGATTTGAATATTTTCATTATTTTTCTTTTGGTTATATATTAATAAATTATGTGAGTCGATGTTTCGGCCAGCTAAGACTATCATTAGTTACGAGTATGCCTACGAATATTTAAACTCCTATAATGTCGTATTTATCTTTGACTAGCTGCGCCCAGCGGTTATACCCGCTGTACTGTAATATCAAATTAGGGTCTTAGCTATCTCTATACCAAATTTCAGCTCAATCGGTCAACCTGTTTAGGCGTGAAGATGCAACAAACATACACCCTCAAACACTAATTGACTTTCACATTTATAATATTAGTGTAAAGTGTGATAAATATTTAATAATCTGAATACTTAAAAGGAATGAATATATAAAAGTGTTTGATTATGGCTAAATTATTAGCAAAGTTAAAAAAAAGGAAAGAGTGACTGATTGACTGACTGATCTATCAAGGCACAGCTCAAACCACTGAAGCGTTCAAATTTGGAACACAAATAATTTTAAGACGTAGGCCTCCGCAAAAAGTATTTCGCCACGCGAATAAGCCAGTTAATAATATCCTATCAAAAACATAAATGTGAAAAGAGAGCCAAGTTCAATATTACGATGTATGTACTCATAGTTACCTATGATTTGGTAGTTGACTTCAACGACAAAAGAACTGAGATCTAAATGGGTGCCAAGTTCAATGGTCAGTCTTGAAAAATATTTACAACAACATAAAATATTTTATTACAACTTAAAAGATTATTTCTTCTTATCACTTAGAATTAATATTATTTTGAAGCCTAAAGACTGACTTGGCCAGTTCTCATATTATACTAGGTAGGTACTCTCTTAACTTTAGCTTGATCACTATTAAACGCACTTAATGTTAATTAGTGCGCCACCAGTCTTTTATCGTGTAAATTAGTCCCCTCCATCCATTGGTTGTCTGGAAGAAATCGCTCTTTAACGATAAGACCGCCACTTGTACATTGTAATTTTTAATTTTAATTATGTACTTATGTATTTTCTGTAACATTATGTGGTGTACAATAAAGTATCTATTGTCTTATCTTAATGATATTTCGTCGTATGGTACCCATGAGAACTAGCCAAGTAAAACTTTGGGCTTCAAAATAATATTAATTCTAAGTGATAAGAAGAAATAATCTTAAGTTGTAATAAAATATTTTATGTTGTTGTAAATATTTTTCAAGACTGACCATTGAACTTGGCACCCATTTTGATCTCAGTTCTTTTGTCGTTGAAGTCAACTACCAAATCATAGGTAACTATGAGTACATACATCGTAATATTGAACTTGGCTCTCTTTTCACATTTATGTTTTTGATAGGATATCATTGCTTTTTGTACAGTACTTTTTAGTATGTAATAGGTTTAAGACACCCAGTCATAATAAGATTAATACCAAATGATTATTTTATTGCACCTCCCCCCACCCCACTGCTCCATGGCACGGCCGTCGCACCGCGCACCGCGGCCCGTGAGCCTCGCCGTGCTTCGATATACCTATAATTAATTTAGTACTTATTTATATATAGCATTTATGTGCACTATTGATTTGAATATTGTACCTAATCAATTGATTTTTAAACAATACTAGTTACTAACAAATTTATCTATATTCACCCAGCTACGAGTATCTTATACCTACCGCCTACCTGGATGGAAATTTAACTTTTTAGATAATCTGGAACTGGATTAGTATTTCGATCAAAAGAAACCTAAGCCGACAAGACTTGTAATGACGACGACTTGGCGGGGGCACTGCCGTGCCCCCAGATACCGCCACATACCTATAATATTATGACTATACGTTACAGCTACGTAGGTATCTAAAATGTTTACACCAACTAGCACCTAAGGCGATATAGGTACATATAATACACATAGATTATTTTTATTGTAAACAATGTTAATATTATTACCTCTATGTTACTGAGCCGCCTTGTGCTGGTGAGTCGATATATTGATAGGTATTTACATAGGATATACAATTGTTACGTAGGTACCAGGAACCTATTTTTATTAGTGACTAGCTGTGCCTAGTTGTTTTACCCGCTATACAGTTTGGTACAGTAGTGTATATTAGGTTATCCCAGGGGTCTAAGCTATATTTTTTATTATACCAAATTTAAAGTCAATCGGCCCACCCGTTTAGGCGTGAAAAAGTAAAAAACATATGTACCTATATCCATACGTACAGTAGGTGTAAAGTTTGTATTTATATTTATAATTATATTAGTAGGAATAGTGGACTCGCGCGCACTTCGTAATATTTAACAGAAAATAGCCGCCTACACAAAAATTATAGCAACATGCAACATGTATTGCTTTATGCGTTCCTAGGCGTCCCAAACTTTAATATCATACATTTTTTAAAAATAATAATAATTTAAAATGATAAAAAAATACTTGTTTCTGATTTTTCCCTTTGTTACTACGACATTACCTATCGGGATGCCAAATTTCAGCTTTCTAGGTCATCTGGAACTGGTATATTACTTTTGATCTATCCCTCAGTATGTATTAACTTCACCGATTACTGGATGTTTATATCTAAATAACCGTTTGAGCTGTGTTATTGGAATTTGGAACAGAGATGTAGTTCGTATATTTAAGTATATGTGCCAAATTTGACTTGTCTATGTGTAATAGTTTTTGTATAACGAGGGTGTAAAAAGTCGTCAAAACGCGCTTTGGACGGTTCGTGTAATATAACATACGGCGCAGTCGCCAGTTCCTTTGCTTGAACTTGGCTTGACTCGCTGCCGCGTGTCTAGATTTTTCAAAATCACAAAAGTTCCAAAAGCAAAACTCTCAGCAATAAATTCGCAATCCGCCCAGATAAAGCGTCGAAAACTTCGCGTGTCCATCGCGTCACTTTTCACTGTCAACGTCGCAACCGCGTGACACGTGTCACTGTCATCCTGTCACTTGTCACGACGACGGGACCACCACTGTAATCAGCTAATTGTTCCTACACACAGAGGAAAATGAACTTTATCACTATAGAGTTAAGCTTCAAAATCCTTTGCTGAAAATGTTTGTACGACTACCTTCAGATTTCAAACAATTTTAAACTTTATGTTCTGTGTGTAAGATTGAAATTTGTATAGTTTGTACTTAAGTGTTAATACGTAGCTCATTAAAACCTTAAACATCGTGACAGAACATGAATAATGATCTATATGACAGAGGGTCAGAGTTCAAATTCGCGATGATTGATTGAGCGCTGAAGGAAGGTGAAACAGTAGTTGGTTTTGGAATGGTTTGTGTCGTGTGGTTGTGAAATAGTTTTACTTTGAGGACTAGCTGAAGTGTCTAGTATGACCTAGAAATGGATAATTATGGATATTCATTTTTTTTTAATTTGGATTTCTTTATTGATTTTTTTTAAATATATTTGGAGTAGTGGTAACCCAGTTTTGATCTTGGCTATGTAATTAGCAATGACCATAATTTGTAGCGCGTGAGCTTGCGTGCGATTGTGCGTACATGCGTGCGTGCGTGCGTCTATGCGTGCGTGCGTGTGTGTGCTCCTGCATACGTGTGTGTGGGTGTGTATGTATATTTGTGTCATTTTATTAGGTACCTCTTTACGGCTAAACTGATTGAGCTGAAATTTGTCAAACAGGTGGTAAGGAGATACTAGAATAACATAAAACTATTTCCATCCAGTAAAATCGCTAGACGCAGCTAATGAACATAAAAGAAGCTGTATTTATATCTACAGTTATTGTACTTAAAGTTATATTACTTATTATTAACTATAGTTTAGGTATAGTTAAAGTTATATTACTGTTCCACGACAATGGAACCGGACGTCATTATGCAAACGAGCGTAAATCCTATAATGAGTTAATCTGACGGTCCGACTGATTGACGAGCGATAACACAGTACTTGGGCCACTCATAAATATTGTACAGCTTTATATTCTAATTTATATGTTAGCTATGAATAACAGCCACTTCAAGTGGTAAAGGTAGTCACTTACGCGAGTGCTTCGGTGTGGAAAATCCGCTTGCTCCAAACCATTGTCAGATGGCAGAGTGCCCAGAATGCTGGCAGCATTGCCACGTTGAATGGTAATTATACGTTGGGCCAAATATACCCCAGCATTTCGGTCACAAGTCGTTATTATAGGTTGTGTGAATAACCAATCACATTTCTAAACAAATCGAAACACAAAGCGAATAAAAATATCATGTCGTAATTTAAACATTCAAGAAACAAACTTTAAATGCCACGCTCTTCACAACACTATTGTTAACAATTAATTATGCCCATTAATTATGACTTTCATTTAAATAGCATTTCATTAAACTGTTGAATGTACGTAATTGATCAATCTGATTGACCGACGACAGCGCAATGGACGACAATGAATGTCAATTAATTGCTCGTCACAAATGAACCAGCATTTTATTTAACCACCAATATAATACCTATAGCTGAGTTAATAAGTTTTGAAATCGTTCGGCAGATTTCGTTGAATAGAATATTTTATTTGGCAGTTAAGGTGATTTAGGTGAATAATGCATAAATAAATAATAGTCATAAATAATGGTATGATTATCTGCTAGCATCCTATTTAATTTGAAATGTAAAAGTTTGTATAGATATTATTAGATATGGTTTTATGTCTAAATAGTTGAAAAAATTGTTCTAAAATACATAATAATATGTACCAATAAATAAATTACCAATCTTAGACCCTAGATTTACGAAAATGGAGTATATCATCGACTACCTGTCTCATTCGATCAAACTGTTTAGGTCTAAAAATTGACAAACGAAATACTAATCTTTAATAATTATATTTTATTATTGTGAATTTTGTGACATAAGTTTTGTATCTACGATTTATGAAAGTACCAGACAGCTATGCCCAATGTCCAGTACTTTTACCCACTAAAAAATAAGCCTATGTCCAAGGTTTTGCTACCTAGGTATATACCAAATTTAGGACCAATAATTGATCCAATTTTTTAGGATTAAAGAGGTTAATAGACACACACAGCACACATCCATTTATACTACTACTTTTACTAGCTTGTGCTCGCGGCTTTGCCCGCGTGGGCAAAGGATTTTCCTTTCTTAGTTGAGGTCTACATCATAAAACCTCTACATTCCAAATTTCAAGCGAATCCATTCAGCGGTTTCGGCTGTCCATTGATAGATCAGTCAGTCAATCAGTCACTCTTTCCTTTTATATATTTAGATGGTATATTTTTTGCGAGTGTTGAATAATTTGGCAGCGGTGACATAATAGGTAGAACATAATTTATGTTTATTGTTATTTTATGGCCGTTTCTAATTTGTTTTATTGTGGCACATTGAGGCCGATGTTTCATTTAGATTAATTAAAATGACAGTGTCGCTATAATTCATAGGGTCACGAGTTTTATAGCCTTATATGACTCGACTGAAGGTGTAAAACAACACATCTAATTACCTAAATCACTAGAACTATGATAGTTATTTATTATTATTAGTAGATAGCGATAATATTATACATAGTTAGCTGATCTTTAAATTTTCATTTTCTAAATTTTACTACGTACTTAGTACTTAACTAGCGGACCCGCGCGTACTTCGTTGCCCCTAAAACAAAATTATGTCTGATTCTCTACATGTATTATATAACCTTCCTCTTGAATCAATCTATTAAAACACCGTATTAAAATCCGTTGCGTAATTTTAAAGATTTAAGCATATATAGGGACAGACAGACGGGGAGGCGACTTTGTTTAAATTATTATGCTCTTATTTGTCTTCAAATTACACACTAATTACGTAAAAGAGCAAACTAACATTTCTTTACAACGTACCCTAACATAATATATATCTAACTTTCAGCACAGTTATTATTGACAGCAGGAAAAATATTCTTATTTTTATACGTATTGCATACTTATCCAATTTAACAAAAGCTTAAACTCATTTAAAAATAAATCTCTTAAAAAAATGTTAATATTATATTAAAACAATTACTAAACTATTTTCAAATTCCAGCGATGTATTTCTCATCATCGTCGTACTCCGTCTGATTGCAATCAGCGCCGCGTCGCGAGTTTCACATTCAAACTTGGAAGCGCAAGTTGCACATTCAACTCGTAAGTTGTGTGTGGAACCATTATTATAACGACATAATACGCGTTCGGATGCGCCGTGACAGGTATCACGCTGCACGTCGCCGACTAATGACACGTCCTGCACTGCAACACTAGTGACGTCACACACGGAGCTTTTGTAGAAACTTTGACAAGTTTTCTTTTTTGTCTGATCTACTTGTAAGCTTTGTTTAGTGATATAGATACACTTGACTATAAGACGCACACACACTATCACGCATATATTATTACGCATTCTAAAAAAATAATACATTATGAAACAATATTTTTATAGAGTTCAAACAGATGTCTTAAAATTTTTGGTTATGTTCTATTAGATATCATAATACTTCGAAGATATATAGAAATTTTAGAATTACGTCTCGTACTCGCTCTCGTTTTCTATCGTAATACATTTCTTAGGAAATGTAGTACGAAATTAAAAGCACAGATAATAATAAATCATCGACCATTTCCCACCACTAGCATTAGTCAGGGTGTAGACAGGCGGAAGGCAGAGGCGGAAGTGATGGCGCGCGCTGTCACAGTTGTCGCTGCGGACGGTAGCTCGGTTGTTAGCATCTTACTGCTCTGTACTAGGTGCCAAGGTATTGTGGTAATAGGATTACTTAAAGATAAAGGGTAACAAATATATTAAAGTAAAATAAATAAATAAAAACAGTTAATTTTCACGACTTTTTAGTACCAATGCTTTACGAAACATTGCTATTTTTAATAGAATAAGTATAAATGTTAAACATCAGTCAACTGTACAGATTTGCGAATTAGTAAAATTAGTTTTTTATTGGTCCTTCAAAAAAAACGGAAAATTCTTATGAATTTAAAATACAGGAAAGACTTAAAATAATATTATTTAGAACTTTACAGAAAGACATCTTTGAAAAGTAAATTCTACGAATATATTACGATTTATCAAAGTGTGAGCGAGAAAGTCGCACATAAGGACTCTCGAAACTCGCACTAAAATTCCATCATTTCAACATTCTAAAGATTGTATCAAATATGTCAATAAAACAATTACCTTCGTTGTCAACGTAGGAATTCATCGAAATTTCGTGCGAAACAGTCCAGTGCCAAATAGCGGCTGTCAACTAAATATAAATCGCTATTTACAAGTAAACACTAAGTTGGCATTTGAGAGACAATGTACATTTTCAACAGCATTGGCATTTTACTACAATTGAGACAGCACATAAACTCTATCACACGTGACATTTTATGCCTATCTATAATAATAATACATACATGTATGTATGCTAATCACGCCTGGTTCCCATTGTGGTAGGAAAAGACTATTTCCCTCCATTTGGTACGATACTGACACACCTCTTTAGCTGAAATAATAATAATAATTGCACACATTTTAAAAGTATTAATAATATAATACAAAATTTTAAAAAATACCCCTTTCAAACTGGAAATACTTTGAAAATTTGTGGAATTAAATTGTGCATGGCTTCTATTGAGGAATGTTCAGTTAGTATAATAAAAAATAATAAATTGACTCGCTGACTATAATCTACCAACATAGGAAAAGCCACGGTGGGGTAGAGTGGGGCGCTTGCCCCACCCTGGTTCTGACCTGGAAGGTACTTAGAATTTTCTTGGTGCTCGAAATAAGTCGATCATACGTACATGACACGTACATTTACTAACCATCCGTTCGTCTATGTCATAGAAGTTGACCTTTTTGTATAAAAAAACCGGGGTACTTTGGTCATTAATTGGAACGAAATTCCTTATCGCGCGTTGTGAAAGGGGGCTAGACGGAAAAAATTCTTATGAAAAGTTGTCACGACACTTTGTGCTATATATGGTTAAATGACATGAATTTTTATGACATGAATGAATTTTTTAATTATAAAGGAACTATGTAACATTTAGATATTTATTATTATTATGACATGTTTTATTATTGAGCTAATTTGTTAATGAATTAATTATTTTATCTAATTGTATCACTTTATGGCGGGAAATGAATTTGCATGCTATAATATTATAATGGCTTAACATGTTGTTCGCATACTATTTTACTTGTACATCTTTTATACCATGTTAAAGGCAAATAAATGATTATGATTATGATTATAGAAAGCTATTGTAAGCTGTGCGGCGTGCGCATGTTTCTCTGTCTGTCTGTCTCTCTCTCTCTTATAGAAAGCAAGCCAGATATTTTCATTAATCGAAAGGAACTTCGTTCCATCCGGGTGTCCCTTGACACCTCTCAAGTTTTTTTTTATTTTAGACAGTTGCCCCACCCTGATCCCACGGCTGGTTACGCCTATGTCCACTAACAAAGTAAAATCATCCAAACTAAGGTACTGTAAATGCTCTATATATAGTCCTGAATCAGTCATTCGCATTGAAATAACTTGCATACGGCGCTGGCATCTCAATATGTTTCGATATGTGACTTGTGAGGTAAGCTGACTTCAAACAATGGGACCATTCACCATACATTGTATGTTCATGCATTTTTAACTGATTTCTACAGGAAAGGTTTTCAATTCATCGATATCCTTTCGTGCGAGCGTGCATGAAGAATGTGATAAAAGTTGAGGAAGCGAAAGAGGGGTGTCAGGATCGTAAACCAATGATCTCTGCCTACCACAACGGGAACCTGGCATGATTATAGTATGTATGATATCTTTTTGTTGTCGTTTATTGATGTATGTTTACCAATTACTCGAAGTCACCTGATTTCAACTTTTTTTTCAGCTTTAAAGATCTATTTAAATAAATTTTATTGAATTCTGTTCTTCTGATTATTTCTTGTTTGATTAATTTCACTTTAATAGCTTTCTTCTCCCATGTCAAAAACATAAAAATTACTAAAAAACCATCTACAAATACTCATATTATAAATGCAAAGGTATGGATGTGTGTGTACAGGACATACATAACGCATAAACCGATTGAGCTGAAATTTAGTATAAGGGTAGCTCACCTTAACACATAGCCTTTCCAACAGGTAAAACAAGTATAATCTATAAATTAATCAATCACTTTGCAGGCGTCCACGTATTAACTATAAATTAGAGTAATAAGTAATAACTAAACTGATATCCATCTTAATTAGTCTACGATAACATCTTAAGGGATTATTAAATACTTTTCCGATCGATTTGCGATTGTTTTTTGATAAGGCAGGTGCATGAGTACGCAAAAAGGTAGGGTTCTGTAGGAAATTATCTAAATATATAAAAAGAAAGAGTGACTGATTGACTGATCTATCAACGCACGATTGGGTTGAAATTTGGAACGTAGATAGGTTTTATGACGTATACCTCCAGGATTTTGCCATGCAAGCAAAGCCGTGAGCATAAGCTAGTGAATACTTAAATATTTAAGAATAAACATTTTCTAGAATATACTTAATTTGTTTATCGAACCATAATCGGAGGTTCCCAGTTAGAATTGTTTTGATAAAATTTTTATTAAAGGAATTGCTTCCTAATAACATGTTTTTTTATCAAAATCGGTCGAGCAATATTCAAGTCGCTGATTGAAAGCGAACTTAAATCGTTTTATTTATAACTAAAAAGTTATAATTATAAAAGGCAATATAAAGCAACTAGCAACAAATCAATATATAATATTTAATGCATCATAAAATATTTCAATAAATTGTGAAACTTCCTTTTCTTTTTAAGTCAGTTTAAAATAGGTAAAAGCCTTGTTGAACGCGATTTTTATAACGATATCTTTATCACACCTATTAATAAAATTTACGACATAATAATCCAGGTAGATAAAATAATTAAGGTCAACAAAATAAGCAATAATTTCTAAAAACCGTCGGCTCCGTCGGTCTGTACGTCACATTTTGATGAATGTGCTCGCTCGTTAATCATAGTCTAACCGTTAACAAATAAACTGGTGGATTGAGCTTGCTGAACAAAGATGTGAAGCACCTCTACATAATAAATAAATTACATAAAAAGCAATTTATTGACAGTAAAAAAACAGAAAAGATACACAAGAAAAAAAGTATACAATTTGATCAATTCTATTGACAAATGGGATAGACTCAGCTTTGTGTGTGCTTTGTGTGTGCTTTGTGTTTTTATGTTGTACGTAAAGTTTCCATTGAAATAGTGCAAATCCTGTGATTGTAAATCGAGTTCAAATTCCAGCCTTGCAACAATGATTTTTAATTAGTAATGTGGGGTCTTTCTACTCGGTTTCTGTTGGTAAGCTTTGGCCGTGGCTATAGTTACTACTTCCTGGACAAAACAGTGTCCCCGTGTGGTCTTATAGCTGTATTCAGCATGATGTTCAGTGAAGCCAGAGAGTGTACCTGGTCAAACCTTATTGTCCAACTACACCAGGTGTGGCAGACGTCTATAGACATCGAAAACCGCTTACTATCAGGCGGGTCGTCCATTTGTGTATGTTACTGAATGAAATTTAAAAAATACTTTTTAAAAACAAGCTTTTATTATTATTACTATCTAGCATCATAAAGTACTCGTCAAGACGAATCAAATGAGCTCAAACTCGAGGGGGTTCCACCTTCCAGCTCCATCATCAGACCACCTCGATGTTATAATAATAATACTGCATTGTCATCTGATTTAAAGTAAATAAAAGCTTGTAAAAAATGCACGCACACAATCATAATACACTGCCCTTACATTACAAAGTTGCTATAATAAAAGCTTCATTTTTACGTCAGAAACTATTTCTAATAATATTTATTGTATTCTCTAGTCTATATATGGAAATAATATTCAAAGTCGGGGGCGGACGGTTGTTGTGTATTAACTGGAGATTATACCTACATAGTTTGATTTATTGAGAACGTTAGTTTGAAAACGTTAAAAATATGATACATCGGATAGGTATTATATACATACTAAAATGTCACTATTATCTCCAATGTACTACATACATTATGTAATTATTATTTATTACTAGCTGCGCTCAGAGGTTTTACCCGCTGTGCTACAGCCTATGTGTTATTCCCTCTGATGACACACACAATACCTATGCCTAGTTTGATAGCAAGTAGCTGACCTTTGATTAGACAACCAACTGGATACGTCAGTCGAACTCCGCTGACAAAAATAATAGACCGTCGGGCATAAAACTAGTAGTAACATCAATTCTCGTGGTAAACTGTTCTAAGGTACCCGTCGATGTATTTAATTGTCGGGCGGGAGTGCTGACGCGGCGTGACGTCAGCCGTCAGCTGTCACCGCCATGATGGATGACAGCTCGTTAATCACCGCGCCACAGATTATGTAGCTGTGGAGAGTGGGCCATAGATTATGGTAGAGTCCTTTTCACGAAAGAGGCCCCGTGGAATTTAGCGAAATAAATTTAATTTTATCGATTATTACTGGACTTCATAGGTATCCTAAATATTTTTTATTTGTTAGATAAGATAAATACCTGTTTAATTAAGAAATTAAAGTTTATGATAAATTATGAGGAGTTAAAATGTTATAGATTTTTTACTTTTAAAATTTGCGATAATGGTGCGTTGGGGCCACAGATTGTGTAGCAGTGTCTAGTAACAAAATAGAAATTCTATTTTTTTTTTTTTTATGTGGAGAAGTAAGAAGACGAGCAAGACGCTCTCCTGATGTTAAGAGACAACGCTACCCATAATCAGTACAGTGCTACCCAGAAATTCACAATTATGTGCAATTCTAGGTGCACTGCACCAACGCTTCTTACTCAAGAGTCATAAGATGTTAAGACTCTTTAGCCCAGTAATTTCACTAGCTACAGTGCCCTCCTACCGAAGCACAGTAATGTTTGCACATCACTGCTCAGGCGGTAGAATAACTGGCACTGTTGGGGTACCCACCTAGACGACCTCCTGCAAAGGAAGTCTACCCCCGGTAAAAACACCATCACCATAAAATTACAACACCATCTAGAGTATGAATGTTTTTATCCTTAACCTATCTATCCATCTTAAACTAATTTTTAAAGTTGGCAGCTCAGGTACCAATAACTCACATAACAACATCAACAAATTAATCATCAGTCATGTAACAATAACTGGAATTCTTTTAACGGGTAAAGCCGCTGGATATATCTAGTATTTTCAATGTTGCTCCCTTATAACTTTCAAAATGGCTAACATCATCATTCATAAATATTTCGAGCAAAGTTGATAATGCCATCAACATTATCAACACTATCAATATTAGCATCATTATACAACAGGCTATCTGCTATCTAGCTCAAATAATAAACTGTTATCATTTGTATAATATTTAGTGAAACGTCCTAATATAAAGCTAGTGGTGTGTCTTTGGATATGTGTGAAGCGTTTTTTATTACGCGTAAAACTGAGTTAAGATTCTCTATTAGTACCTCTACGAGTATATTAATACTTACTCGTATTATAATTGTACGGGCAAGCACCGCACATCGTTCCCGCGGGTCAGTCAACACTTCACCAATACATCTTTACCTCATTCTATTCCTCTTTCATCCCCGGCAGCATGTACGAGCATTACTCGCACATCGTTTCCCGCGGGTCAGCATTTTACGTCTCACAACATTTTCATTCACCAGTGCTCATACGGCTACCAACAGAGCCGCACTCATTATATATTAGTGATTACTTGCTACTAACAAAGCCGTACTCACTGTGCTAGCTCGGCCACCATACGAGCTGCACTTAACCATTAACATTCACCAAACATCTTATTATAATTTTACCAAACAATTAACAAGTATTAAATCAAGAAAGTTATCAACATCAACAAGTTTCTCTCTTTCTTCTCTTCCAACAATCGCCAGTTCCTCCAACATCTTTTTTTGGTCCTTCGAGCCGGCCTTCCACAAGCGGGTCTCACCGACTGGATTGAGAAGGCACAGATGTTACAGTAAGTACACATTTGCACCGAGCGAGTGAACCAACGCCTACCAGATACAGTCGACTGAGAAGGATATCAAGCATGTCTACTCCAGTGGATCAGCATGATACCCAAGACTCAAGCCGCTCCAGACCATTCAAGTTTTATTACACGCCTCCATCGCCGTCCAACAAAGGTCAGTCAACCCGTTACATAAATCTGGGTCGCTGTGAAGATCACGGACTGATTTTTTGCAACAAACACATCATTACGCCGTGCGATGCTGAATCAACTAATAATTTTAGTAACCTAACGTCGTATGCGCCACGATATGGTAATATGGACTGGAGCCCCTCTCTTCAAGAATCATCATCATTATCACTCAAAATTGAAGAGAGGATAAAACCAACAGAAACTCTAACAGTGCTAAAGGAGTTCCTGCACACCATTGAGTTAGAGGAGGAGGACTCGGCCGAAAGCCTGGGTCCAGTCTTGACCGAATATAGCCAATCGGCGAGACCCTCCGCATCAACAAAACCATTGGAGGAAGCTGGTCAACCAATTAGGCTCACGGAAGAAATTAAATTTGTGAAGAAAGAAGATGAAGACAAAGAAGTTGCTTCATCAACACGTGCCGCGCGTAGATTAGTATGGATACACCGCGTCGTACAGAACAAGCAAGTGCGACATGTTCCACAGTTCCAGCTATGAACCGGCACGAAAAACCCAAGAAGAATGTTCAGAAGAAACAAATATCTTCTAAAAACACAAATTTGAGGTTCGATTCGACCCTGAACCAGAAAGAGCGATCGAGAGATGATCATAGAACCATCAGAACAAATAAATTTATTATGAATTATAAACGCATAAAACGTCGCAAAGGTACGACAAAATCAAGTCGACGAACTCAGTTGCACCAAAACTGGGTCAAGAATAGTGAAGGCACACAATTAGCTAAGTCAGCGATCACCAATCATATTGTTGTCGTTAAACATGTAACAAAACTACATATGAATAAATGGGTCACATATCACCGCGACTTACGCCTTCACAAAAAAGAACACCAATCAAGAAGAAAAACTGGAAGAGGAACCCATTCCAAGGAACGCATCAACTTTCCACCACAGGACGAGCCGATGGAAAAAGCCATACGTAACCAGCCGAACCAGGATGGCTATGTCAGAGTTGTGACGATAAGTGACGCACTCCAACTACGTCATCGTCACAGCTGTAACAAGATGCAACCTGATCCCCTGTGACCATCGCAAGCGGCGGCGGCGGCGTGTTCGAGTCAACGCAGCAAAACACGGCGCGGCGCGGCGGTCTCCGATATCAATGTTTTATAATAATATCATGTTTTATTTGTAAACATTTTATATGAACATATTTAATTAAGTTATGGTTGTATATCGTCCTTTGTAAGCAGCATTGTTAGATCACCTTGAAATATCATTCACCAACACAGCATCTAACATCTACACCACATTTTATTCCTCTTTCTTCCCCGGGAGCATGTACGGGCAAGCACCGCACATCGTTCCCGCGGGTCAGTCAACACTTCACCAATACATCTTTACCTCATTCTATTCCTCTTTCATCCCCGGCAGCATGTACGAGCATTACTCGCACATCGTTTCCCGCGGGTCAGCATTTTACGTCTCACAACATTTTCATTCACCAGTGCTCATACGGCTACCAACAGAGCCGCACTCATTATATATTAGTGATTACTTGCTACCAACAAAGCCATACTCACTGTGCTAGCTCGGCCACCATACGAGCTGCACTTAACCATTAACATTCACCAAACATCTTATTATAATTTAAAAAACTAAACTTGTACGACACTGGAATCAAATATAATTACCCCATAAAACTGTAGTTAATTACTTTTGCGACCACACTATTTACTAGTTTTCCATGTCAATAACATCATAAATACACTTACGTCAATCTTGTACGAACATTTTTACAAATATCTTTACATAACTACAGATAACTCCTTTTTAGAGAAATTTTTGTAAACATATCGTCGTGCAATTACAGTTACCACATTCTTCTACAAAACATTTATCAGCCTTTATCACTTTAACTACTAGTTACTCACTTCTTTCACGAAACTTTAGTCAGAATTAAAATAAATAAGTCTAATTGCTTACATTTTTCAAAAATGTAAGCAATTAGACTTATTTTTACTTTAAGTGAAAACTTCTTTAGCGGCGCTGAGCACTTTTTTGTATGGGTAAAAACTTTAAAACTCGCGTCAGGGTCACGTGATGCTGATCGAAAAAGCGTAAGATCGAGGGGAAGGGAGAGGAACTAGTATCTCCCACTCTTTCTACCGTGCCTGAGTGTGCTGCTCTGTTGATGGTGTAAAAGTCGTCGAAATTATGGATGGAAGTTGATTTTTCTGAGAGATAAAATTTAATGTAATATATAAATAACGATATAATATTATAAATAACAACATATAAATTGTCATGTTTGTGTACGATAGCGCAATAAATAAACATTGTATTCTACCTCATAAATGATAGTACTTTTATACTTATAATTAAACACAACGTTAATATTGAAGTTTTCACTTCTGCCGGCACTCCCGGAGTGCTACCTTTTTTATTAAGAAATAGTTGTATAGAGATTGGTTTTTATGTTTTTGGAGTCCAGCAGCACACGTATCCGTGTAGCCAGTTATGTAAACTGGGTATCGTTACGCTAAACGCAGATCATAGTTACTCATTCTGCCTTGCTTCAGCTTGAAATCTGGAGAGTAGCGGTATTCAAGGCAAATGATGAGCTAACCAGTCATGAAAGAAAGTCTCGGCATGCAAGATCGTACCCGTTAGCGACTGGATGGGTAAGAGGACCCAACGGACATCCCCGGAGGGTTCGAGCGACCTCGCAATTCTCTAGTTTTTCTCGGTTGACGGAGTATAAGTTTTGATTTCTAATGACCTGTAGCTGAAGATCTCGTTCCACTTCAGTTTCTGTGTACCGTGTCACTCTATAAATCAATGACTAAGAGAACGGTTTCACAGCTTCAGAAATCCCTTTCTCTAAAAGTGCGCCTCTCCAACATTCAACGTCAGCACTCAAATTTTTCACTACCACCACTACTTTGAATCTGAAAACCCCGCTCTCTTGTTCTTCATGGAGACGTAAATAGGTCTGCCGTCAGATGTGTATTTGTCAGATTAAGCGGAGGCTCACTTGAAAACCAATTCAAGCTACATGTGTGGGGTGCATTTACGCCCGTGATGAACTCGACAGTTTATATGGCTCTCTTTCTACGGAATCATAGCGTCTGAATACTTCTGGCCTCCTTCAATGTTTGTTATACCTATATATTTGATTATAATTAATCAGAGGTTCATAGAACGCAGTGGAATCATGTGAATATGCTGGCGTCCAGCCGGAATACCTGCGATAGTGTTAAAGACATGTGCATCAGGGCTCACTCCGATTTTGACTAGCCTTCAGGCTTATACGCCAACGTGCAGCCTGTTTTCAAAAAAAGGCAGTTGTGCTGGCACTTCCAACCGGCATATCTCAGTCACGTTCATGAAATGGAGCATCAATCTCGACGAATGATCTCCTGTGTGCTCAACTATTCGGGTTTTGTGCTGGTAAATCTACTGTTTTGTATATCACTCACTTCTTGGGTAAGCAGATATCATCTAGCGGTAGAGCCAATAGAGACAGAAAGAAAAAATTACGACGGGGGTGCAATGAAGAGAAGTTATTTTATTTTTTATTTTTTTTTAAGTTATGAATTAGAAGACGAGCAAGACGCTCTCCTGATGTTAAGAGATAACGGCTGCCCATAATCAGTACAGTGTAACCTAGGATTTCACAATTATGTGAAATTCTAGGAGCAGTGCACCAACGCTTCTTACTCAAGAGTCATAAGATGTTAAGACTCTTTAGCCCAGTAATTTCACTAGCTACAGTGCCCTCCTACCGGAGCACAGTAATGTTTTCACATCACTGCTCAGGCGGTAGAATAACTGGCACTGTTGGGGTACCCACCTAGACGACCTCCTGCAAAGGAAGTCTACCCCAGTTTAACTTTTTACATTTACTGTTAAAAGAATTTTATTCAATGAAACTTCTTCTTTCCGAAATGTATGTTTGTCGATAGCTAATCACTTTCAGATACTGGGAATTCCTATCATTTTTGCCTTTTACTTCTGTGATTACATCAAGTCTAAGACTCAATTGACTGTCAGGAAGTTGGGTATTTTGGCAAAGGTGCAACATTACTTCACCCGGGGCATTTGCTTATCTCTATCATAAAGCCGATCGTATATGTACAGAATATTGTTTTCGTCTTTGGGATGATACTGCCAAATACCAGCTTCAGACTCTGGAGTCGATTCAGGGGAGCGCCAAAAGGCTCGTGAGTGACCAAACGCTAGTGAATTCTAAGAGTTTTGAACACTGTAGAAGAGTCACCTCTTCTAACCGTTTTATTAAGATTCGTTTCGGAGAGTGGCGCAGGAATTACACAAACTAATCCTATCCCACTCGTTCCCGCCGTTCATTAAGCCCGTTTCAACTTCGGAAGTCACGGCTTCCAGCAATACGGCATCCATACCTAGTGGCCCAATAACTGATCGTATTTGAAATACTTTGCAGTCATGCATATTTTCTTGTATCATAGACTTTGTTTTTACTCAAGCAATGTTTGAAATTGGTTTAATCATCATTAGTCATACTTCATAAATGAAAAACAATGTTATAATTTAATAAAAAGACATAATTATAACACTTCTCCTGTCATAATACTATACTTAATCATTGAATACAAATGTATGAGTGGATGAATATTTCTGATTTATTTGCGCCAAAACGGCTAAGTGGATCTAGATGAAATTTTGCACAGATATACAATATATCCTGAAATATTACTTAGTTTACTTTTAAAGCTGTAAAACTACTCAACATAGCTGGTATTAAATTTATTACGAAACCTTTATGATTTTTAGTATAGTACAACAAAAGCTACCTTAAAATGCACAATCAGTAATATTTACAAGATCTTTCTACAAAATTTAAATAAGTTAAAAGTTTTACACATAAATCCCTTATACTAGAGTCATTTAAAGGCTGTTTTTTATTTTGTAATTTCTTTTGTACTTGTTAATTTACTGCTATAAATTAAACGAATTGTTGTGCGAACAAACTTTCTGTATTCGGGGTTCACGTTACCGGAGAGAAGAGAGAGGTTATAATTTTCACAGACAATATCTAAGATTACAGAACATGTCATAGACAATAGATATGAGTGCGTTTTATGTTATCTTAATTATTAAGGGATGCGTTCACACAATCTAACACTCCCTTCTGAACGCATACCCATTTTACTTAGACAGAACATATGTTTCTCACGAGTTACACCTTTAGTTAAGTTATCAGCTACCATGAAACATCCATTCAAAAATACAAATTTTACTTTACAAGCAGCTATGTTCTCTCTAAGAAAATGCAATCTTATATCTATATGTTTAGTCTTTGATTTATAACAATCATTTGAAGCTAACTTTATAGCACTTTGGTTGTCACTGTAAATCACTATTGCACTGTCCAGTCCTTGACGATGATGAAGTTCTCGTTGCAGTTGAAGCAACCACAGTGCCTCCTGCGTGGCTGATGACATGGCCATGTACTCGGCCTCCGCAGTCGAGAGAGCCACAGTCTGCTGTTTGCAGGAACTCCAGCTGATGGCGGCATTCTGGAATACAAAAGCATAACCAGTGCATGATCTCCGATCTATAGTATCGCTAGCCCAATCTGCATCGCAATAACCGGTTATTTCTGATGAATCTTCCTTCGTGTAACATATCTTTAGCTTCTTGGCTCCCTGAAGATATCTCATAACCCTTTTCACTCCTTGCCAGTGTTGAATTCCAGGATCATTACAGTACTGACTCAATTTACTAACCGCATAGTAGATATCTGGTCGTGTGACTTGTGCAAGATAAATAAGACAGCCTACCGCTGCTCTGTATGGAAAGTTGCTGTCTTCATTCTCAGGTTTCTTTTCAAATTTTATATTTACCTCAATTGGTGTGTGTACAGGTTTACACTCTGACATTCCAAACTGTTCCAACATTAGGTTAATATATTTCTCCTGATCTATTGTGACTACACCGGACTCTCTATTCCTCTTTATATTGATACCAACACATTGCTGAATCTCACCTAAATCTCTCATACAAAATTCTGATTGTAGTTTACCTTTAAGTTCTGCTGCTGTTTCCTTATCCTTTGTAAAAACCAGAAAATCATCTACCCATACTGCAATATATATCATTTTTGATTCATCTCTTGAGTAATATATGCATGGGTCTACTCTAGACCTTTCTAGCCCTATTTTCAATAAAGTATCATTTAACTTTATGTTCCACTGTCGCGCAGCTTGCTTAAGTCCATATATTGCTTTATGCAAGTGACATACCTGATCGTTCTCTTCGTAACATGTAGGTTGTGTCATGTAAATCTCTGTGTCTATATCACCTTGAAGAAATGCACTAATAGCATCCATCTGAGTCATCTCCAGGTCATGTTTAGCAGCTAGAGCAAGTAAATAACGAATGGAAGTATATCTTACCACAGGAGCATAAACTTCATCATACTCACTTCCTTTTCTTTGAGCGTAGCCTTTTATGACCAATCTAGCCTTAAACCGGATAACTTCTCCTTTCTCATTAGTTTTACCTTTAAATACCCATTTACATGGTAATGCCCGTTTGCCTGATGGAAGATCTACCAATGACCATGTTTTATTTTTAACTAATGAGTCATATTCTTCTTGCATGGCCTTTTTCCATTGATCTGCATGCGGTGATGCAAGAGCTTCATCAAGGGACTTTGGATCGGTCAAGTCAAATACTGGACAAAAATAACTCACGTCCTGTGCAGTATCCTCTTCCTTTGTATTTTCATTCTGTTTACCTCTACGTGGCCGCAGCTTAATTAGCGGCGTCGTCGAAATATTTACTTCCTTTTCTGGTACGTAGGTTGAGTCATTGTCGCCGGACTGGTACTCTTCACTTGATGAATAATTTGGGCTCTCGCTCTCAGGTTCTTCGGCTTTCTGTAAATCAGTTACACTAGTGTTCAATAAACTAGGTAAGTACACAGAGTTATCAATCTTTGGTACACTTTCCAAAAATACAACATCTCTACTCTTAATAATCTTATTTGTATTCGGATCAAGTAGTCTATAGCCTTTGCTAGATTCACAATAGCCTACAAATATGTATCTTTTAGATTTAGAGTCCCATTTTTGGCGTTTCTCCTTTGGTACTTGAGCCATCACCTCAGAGCCAAAAATCTTTATATTGGACAAATCAGGTTTCTTACCAGACCACATTTCCATTGGAGTTTTACCATCAATAGATTTAGTAGGTGATCTATTAACTATGTAAGCCGCTGTGGCTACTGCCTCTCCCCACAACTCCTTTGTCAAATGTGCATCAAACAGCATACACTTTGCTCTTTCTACCAGAGTCCTGTTCATGCGTTCGGCAAGACCGTTCTGCTGTGGTGAGTAAGGAATACTTGTCTGGTGCTCAATTCCATTTCTTTTCAAGAAACCATCAAACTCTTTGTTGCAAAATTCTTTGCCGTTGTCTGAGCGAACAATCTTAATTTTACTGCAAAGTTCATTCTCAACTCTGGATTTAAAATCTTTAAAAACTTCTAGTATATTCATTTTATCTTTCAAAAATAGACATGAACTTTTCTAGTAAAATCATCAACAAAGGTAATAAAATATCTCATACCTCCCAGTGATGTTTGTTCCATCGGTCCACATAAATCGGTGTGGATTAGCTGAAGTGGCTGTGTTGCTCTTGAACCAACTTTGTTGAATGGTAGTCTACTGTGTTTACCTTCAAGACACGTAGTACATGCAATCGGACCTTTAACTTGTTCGGGAAACTTGCTGACTCCTTCTGCACACTCCGGTAACTTGTTGACATCTGTAAAATTCAAGTGTCCCATGCGCCTGTGCCACAGGACGGCATCATTTAATTTTTCTGCACAAGTTAGGTTTGAAACTACTTCTCTGTTAGTGTTCAGTTGGTATAAATTGTTTACTAGTGTAGCGGAACAGAGGAATCTTTTGTCCGGGGCATAAATGTCACATCGTTTGTCTGTGAAATTTACTTTACAACCATTCTTTACTAGAGCACTTACTGATAAGAGATTGGCGGCCAGCTTAGGTATGTATAAAACATCTCTTACCTGAATTTTCATCTGTTCATTCTCATTAAGTGACAAATTAACCTTTCCAATACTTTCCACGGGTAGCGGTGACTTACTGGCTACAGTAATGGTTGGTATCGGTGGACTTGTAACATCATACATCCAGTCACTTCTATTAGTCATGTGCATTGATGCACCGGAGTCCACATACCATAGGTCCGGATTCGTCTGAGCGGATGAAGCTGAAAATGCTGCAACATAAACTTTATTACTGTCTTCTCTCTTGTCCTTATTTGTTTTCTTCGGAGCATGACAATTCCTAGCATAATGTCCACGCTTGTTACAATTAAAACAACGGAGTTTGTTAGTGTTCTGAGTCTGAGCCTTAGCTGAACTTTGATTTCTGTTGATGACCTCCCTCCTAGTGAAGAACGCTGAGCTTTCTGAGCATTGAACTTCCTGCAGGAGTTTAGTTTTAATTGAGTCAGCACTGATCGTGATTCCGGAACTCTCTAAACCCATTATCATAGGCTTATATGTCTCGGGTAATCCAGCCAACATCAGAGTGCCGAGCCATTCGTCATCAATATCAAATTTAATGCTTCTCAGTTTGTGAGCGGTCGTCATTATTTTGTTAACGTAGTCTTCTACGCTGCGTGAAGTTTCCAGTGTGGAGGTGATAAGATCTCGGAGTAAAGCGACGCGTCTGTATAGACCGGTGTCGTCGAAGGCTTTCTGCAATGAATCCCATACTTCTTTAGACGTGACTGCTTTCTGCACATGCACGTAATTGATTGGGTCTAGTAACAGTATTAGCTTGGATCTGGCCTTTGTGTCCTTTTTCGCGTCGTTTATTGTTCCTTCTACACAGCCCCATAGATCTTCCAACCTGAAATATGCTTCCACGGCGAACTTCCATGTGGCATAATTTTCCCTACCGATGAGTCGTTCGATATGGAACGGATTATGCGTTTGGTTGTTGGACATCGTATTCTTCACGCACAACAATAATATTATTATATTCGTTTTTCGCAACTACGCTCTGCTACCATGTTAATTTACTGCTATAAATTAAACGAATTGTTGTGCGAACAAACTTTCTGTATTCGGGGTTCACGTTACCGGAGAGAAGAGAGAGGTTATAATTTTCACAGACAATATCTAAGATTACAGAACATGTCATAGACAATAGATATGAGTGCGTTTTATGTTATCTTAATTATTAAGGGATGCGTTCACACAATCTAACAGTACTGAGAAACGACAAATATTTTACAAAATAAATGATTGGAATAACGTAATATGTCAACATACGCGAAAACGGTCTGTAATTTTTTTCGATTAAAAAAGCGGTTAATTGAAATACATTATTTATCTGAATATATTTTTCGAAGAAAAAGGATGCAATTTATTATACGCAAAAAAACCGAAACGAAGTTTTCGTGGAAAAACGTCGTAAATCATACTTACGCGTGGAGTTTGTAACGCCACCACACGCTCAGAAAGTCGTATCTTCAGTTATGTCAGCATTATAGTTTCCGTTCCATGTTAATAAAGTAGTATTTCTGTTAACTACATAAATAAATGAATATGTGTCGCTGAAAATTAGCGTAAAGCTGTTTTTTAAAATTTACTCCATGACGATTAATTAAATTGCAAATTGAAATACATAGGCCAATCGAGGTTAATTTTTACTATTTTTTGCTATATACTAAATTTTTCTCAGATTGCCGATGATTTTTTAAATCAGTTTTTTGTTGCTCCTGTAAAGTTGGTGTTTTTCAGTTACGACTTTCTTCCTCGGGGGGTGCGATATATTTGTAGTCTGTGGTCATTGTCTATGGAGCGAGAGAATTTGATTTGTATAATGGCGGGTTGTCGTTTTGTTAAATATTTTTTTTAAATAAAATTATAAATGTCTGCATGGCTTTTAATACTATAATATTGGGATCGTTTGACCACCGCTAAAATTTTGTTAGACTAACAAGTGAAATTTTAAAAAAATACTTTATAAACACAAGCTTTTATTACCATCTAGCACCAAAATACTCGTCAAGACGAATCAAATGAGCCCAAACTCGATGGGGTTGTGTCGTTTAATAACGAAGTTCTTATTGCCACCTTCCTGCTCCATCGTCAGATCAGCTCCATGTTACAATAATATTGCATTGTCATCCGATTTATACATGCATACAAAATTTCAGCTCAATCGGAAACCGGGAAGTGGGTCAAATTTTACTTGCAAGATTTGATTACAGACAGACAGACAGACAACAGACAGGTGAAAGTAAATAAAAGCTTGTAAAAACGCTCCGCTTATAACAGTCCAGACCCTTATCCAAATGAAGGAGTGGTGAGCCACGTATTTACAAAGTGCGCTCCTATATTTGCCCAAACTGCTGACAGGTGCGACGATTAGCCTCACTGCTCACTCGCGTTTGCTTTACTCGACATTGAAATATGATTGCTGATAAATGTAACGTATTAATCTAATAATTTATGGATTTCCTGGTATTTCGGTGCTGAAGAATTGTAGGAACACCTTAAATAATATTTCATGTTAGGTAGATATATTATTTAAAAGGAGTTTGTCGATTTTTGAAGTAAAACTTCTTTAGGCGCGACTAGGGAGTAACTCAAATTTTTTTTCTGACGGAAGTAACGCTTACTTTTTTTTTTCTGACGGAAGTAACGCTTACTATAGTTTGTGTAGTTTCCGCCATTTAAAAATAATAATTCTGATTGGTTGTAAGTATATGTCATATACTATGGTCTGTCTAATTTCTTTATTTTTTTTTAATAATATGGCAACATGTGCATTTTGCCAGTGTCGAGTAAAATTCGTGAATGTTCACGGGATATTAAATTGAAGTTTTACTTCAATCGCGCGTAAAGGTTACACGCACACACTTTTTTTTTCTCGTATGTTCTCATAAAGATGCCACCTGAACCAATTTAAAAATTCAGTTTTTGAAAATGTTTTGTACAATCATACCTAATAATATTATCAGCAGTATGGTGGTTTTCAAGTTATGAATTAATTAAACGTGCATGATACTCGACATCGCTTAATATAAGCGAGTTTAAAGTCAGCTAAATATTAAAAACAATCACTTTTACAGTTTATTGTGTGTGCGACAGTTTGTCTAAAAGAAAAAAAGTAAAATTATTGTTAAAACAAATAACCGAATTGAGTGAACTAATAATAACAATAAATTGTTGAAAATAAAATAACACTCAAAAAGCAAACGACATCAAAACGACAAAGCTCAAAAATTTTACGTGTTATTTATTTTATTTCAACGCTAAACCAATAATAGCCCAGTCATATTAGGTAAAAAAAGGGGTCAACCTCGGAATGAAAGATAATAAGCTGCAAATTGGTATGAACCTTTGTTTTGTCATTCTAAATGTTGTCTCAAAAGTCACAATCGTTATCGTGTCCGCGTCTCAAGATATTCAAGGTCAAAGGTCACAAAAATCGGTTTTTCGCGAATATCTGGCTTCCTATCGGTTAAATGAGATTTGCATTTATTATAAAAGTTGTAGGCTATTTAATTCCCTACAACTTTTGTTTAAACTTTTTTTTCATACAACCAACCGTTTTGAAGGTAGAGCGCGAGAAGTGCACATCGTACAGTCATATACGGCCTAATGCAAGGTCAAGCGTGAGTTATGGTTATCAGTACGTTATAAAGTCAATTATTTACTTGGAAATTATAATTATTAAACAATGCCTATTATTTATGTACTAACTATTAATTATTTATATTTAATTAAAGTAAGTAACTTGATTATTTATATATAATTATTCATATTTAACTATTTAAGTATAAAATATTATTAATTCTGGATTATATATTTTAGTTTTATTTTAAGTTAACACATTATATATCTTTTCTTTAAAACGCGTAAATTTCTCAATACTTATATACCTGGAAATACTTGTCCCTACCCTATGCCCTTTTCTATTCATTGCCGGGACAGATGTTCTATATAGTATTCAAGGCCACTCTCAAAGAGCATATAAGAGAAGAGACGGCACTTAGAACAAAAAAAATGGTTCAATGTAAATGTATGAAACGGGCAAGAAGATCCAATACCAACATTACGGGCATGATTATCGATTATGACAGTGACAATTAACAACGCCAATGCTGCCAACATTGCTTACGTGGTAGGGTCGTTCCTGCACCGGCTACATATTTTATCGATAATTTGTTCGTATTATAATTTCTCACATTTAGGTTATTACATATTACAGAGTTAAATAATTTAGTCTACGTTTATTAAGTGGGTAAAGTCTATTATATATTAATACTAGACATTTACCCTATTAATAAACGTAGACTAAATTATTTAACTCTGTAATATGTAATAACCTAAATGTGAGAAATTATAATACGAACAAATTATCGATAAAATATGTAGCCGGTGCAGGAACGACCGCGACCCTACCACGTAAGCAATATTGGCGGCATTGGCGTTGTTAATTGTCACTGTCATAATCGATAATCATGCCCGTAATGTTGGTATTGGATCTTCTTGCCCGTTTCATACATTTACATTGAACCATTTTTTTTGTTCTAAGTGCCGTCTCTTCTCTTATATGCTCTTTGAGAGTGGCCTTGAATACTATATAGAACATCTGTCCCGGCAATGAATAGAAAAGGGCATAGGGTAGGGACAAGTATTTCCAGGTATATAAGTATTGAGAAATTTACGCGTTTTAAAGAAAAGATATATAATGTGTTAACTTAAAATAAAACTAAAATATATAATCCAGAATTAATAATATTTTATACTTAAATAGTTAAATATGAATAATTATATATAAATAATCAAGTTACTT
Source organism: Hemithea aestivaria (assembly GCA_947507615.1). Classification (NCBI taxonomy): domain Eukaryota; kingdom Metazoa; phylum Arthropoda; class Insecta; order Lepidoptera; family Geometridae; genus Hemithea; species Hemithea aestivaria. The sequence continues at coordinate 871,169 of OX382332.1, forward strand.
ACTTTAATTAAATATAAATAATTAATAGTTAGTACATAAATAATAGGCATTGTTTAATAATTATAATTTCCAAGTAAATAATTGACTTTATAACGTACTGATAACCATAACTCACGCTTGACCTTGCATTAGGCCGTATATGACTGTACGATGTGCACTCTTCGCGCTCTACCTTCAAAACGGTTGGTTGTATGAAAAAAAAGTTTAAACAAAAGTTGTAGGGAATTTTATAGCCTACAACTTTTATAATAAATGCAAATCTCATTTAACCGATAGGAAGCCAGATATTCGCGAAAAACCGATTTTTGTGACCTTTGACCTTGAATATCTTGAGACGCGGACACGATAACGATTGTGACTTTTGAGACAACATTTAGAATGACAAAACAAAGGTTCATACCAATTTGCAGCTTATTATCTTTCATTCCGAGGTGAAAGCCCTAATATGACTGGGCTATAAAAGGTTATCTCTCGCGATCTGGGGCAACTGTCACTTAAAAATACATCGCAATAATAATAACAAAATCATTTTATCGTTCGGTGGCAAGTGAGTCGCTTCGCTCCCGATATCAAAATAATTCAAATATTTGGACTTCCTTCATCGATCACTTATTATGATGGATCGTACTTCACTCGTCGAAATGACGAAACGACTTAACTTGCTTTATGACGACATGCAAATTTGAGCTTTGTGTAGACTTTGTAAAGTCGCATTTATAAAAATGATTTATATTAAATGAAGCTATAGGAGAATAAATAGGTCTTTATAGCATTGCAAATAAGTACTAGGTATACTTAGGACATAATGTTATAATATTATTTATTTCCTTATTCTAAATGTTAAATTATTTATAACTAAGCTTACGCTGCGCCCAGCGGTTTACCCGCTGTACTGTAGCCTATGTTTTTTTTTATGTGGAGAAGTAAGAAGACGAGCAAAACGCTCTCCTGATGTTAAGAGAAAAAGCTGCCCATAATCAGTACAGTGCTACCCAGAATTTCACAATGAAGTGCAATTCGAGGTGCACTGCACCAATGCTTCTTACTTAAGAGTCATAAGATGTTAAGACTCTTGTGTTATGTGTAGTTTAATGTCAATATATTTCTTTCCCTATATAACTTTAAACCACCGTCGTCCGAAATTTATTTTCCTTTCCCTGCTTGGTTGTCTGGAAGAGATCGCAATTAGCGATAAGACCGCCAATTGTCTCACTGTTTATATTGTAAACTGTCATTTTAGATTTAAGATATTAATTGTGGTGAAACAATAAAGAGTTTTCTTATTTTATCTTATTCCAATGTCTAAGCTATTTCTATACCAAAATTCAGCTAAATCGACAACGAACATACATACTCACGAACTTTCGCATTTTTAATATTATTAGTGTGATAAGGCAAACGGAATATATTTAGCTAAACTACTACAATCTATTCTATAACATTTAAGGTTGAAGAGGTGTAGTTGAAAAAATAAAAAAATAAACCTTAAAAATTTAAACACTCGTCATTTTGCTAGTGTCATATTAAATACCTTTTTCGTCTAACGGCTAAACCGATAGAGCTGAAATAGCTAGATAGATAGAATACTCTTTATTGTTACACCACAAATATACAGAGAATATATATAATATACAATTTCGTAACTTAAGTAAGTGTTACAATTGGCGGTCTTATCGCTAAAAGCTATCTCTTCCAGACAACCGTGCATTAGGTACAATATAGCTTACATTCTGGAATAACACTTATAAGTCTGAAAAACAGGCACAACTGCAGAGTTATACCAAAGATAAAGTCGGGCAACTTTGTTCTGGACCAAATACATAAAAACTAAAAACTAGTTGAAATACAACCATGATATTGGACTGACAAACACAACTACAGAGCTATAAAATAATACCTAATATCTAGATGCTCTCATTATTTTGGCCAAAGGCTTAACTTCGCCTTATTACTGAGCCGTTTATGATTGATTTAACACTAATACATATTGATAGCTCACTGATAAGATACTTATTTAATTGATCACTAAAATGGGGTTTTCCAATTCGAAAATTTTACTTCGTTTAATACTTTTATCTTTATAATCTTTCTATTTGATAAAATAAAATGTTACTGATTAGAATTGACCACTTGCTATTACGTGCTTTTAGCCGCAAAAATATCACAGATTTCGTTGGGTTAGCCACGTAAAGAGAACGGGATAAAATATTTAAAGCCTACATGAGATGCACTACAATAAGCGGTCGGTTTTACCATAATATACAGGTTTTTAGATTTTAGATATACAATCTTTTTGCCAGAATGTTGGTATAATAATTATAAATCCTTAGCTAGTCTTTATTCTTAGTACCTAGTAGTATACCTGAACATTCAACCTCATATAGGGGAGCATCAGGAGCAATGAATAAATATTTGTGTGATGTTCTATTAATAGTCAAATGCAGCCACTAATTACATTATAAAGACCGCGGCTTTGATATTTTTCCACAACTCAAAAAAACTCAAAATATTATAAATAAATAATTTAACGCTCATCTACAATATTCTACATCATCAGAAGCAAAAAACACGTCAAAAAGTCCAAAAGATCCATTTTAATAAAAAAAAAAAACCGCAGCGGTTAACACCTTAATCACCTTAAAAGATAAAGTCGGTCAACTTTGTTCGGGACCAAAAACATAAAAACTAGTTGAATTACAACCATGATAATGGACTGACAGACAGAACTAGCAGCTATTTATATAAACTTTTTATAAATTCGTCGACGATCGTTAACTAATTGGCTTGTAAGTTTTTAACCTTTTGAGTGATTTAAATTAGTTCTAATGTATTTAAGAGATTTGGTAGATAGGGGATTGAGTTCAGTGGCGTGCTATAGGGATGAATGTCTAGCAGTGGACAAAAGTTGATGATTTATAAAAATTATATTGGGGTTTATACTCCAAAAGTATAAGGTTGTAACCCTACTTACTGTTAGAGTCAGATCACAATTATGGTTTTGTGTGGCCAACCTATATGTGGCAGTTTCAGGTCACCAAGATTCTACAAGGCCTGCAACATGACCTGACGACTGCCTTGTATCTTATAGAAAACAGGGGAAACCCACAGTTTAATTCCTTTTAAAAAAGTTTTCCTACATACTGAGATTTGAACCCAGGGCCTCCGAATTAACGTATGACCACGCTACAATGTTTTTATGTAATTTGAAAAAATTAAAATGAAAAATATTTATTTAACAAAAGGAAACATTTTAAGACTATAAAATTACTAGGATCATTTATGTAAGAACCTGTGACCCCCTCACTAGGCTGGGCCTGTGCCGAGGGACCCTAAATTAATTTTGCCGCGTAAATGGATGTATCTTGTAGGTACCTTTTATTCTTATTAGAATTTATTTTGATTAATATCTAGAAAGGAATAGGTGCATAGTGCACATGGGTGTCTGTTTTCTAACTTTTATTGTCATATTTTTAACGTCTTCCGTAGCTCAGATTTAAAAAGGCCTTCAAGAATATTGGTAAAACGTAATATAATATTTGATAATAAAAATATACTTGTCACGTCAGCAACTTGTTGAAATAAACCGATATACTATGGTATATGGTATGTGTATGGTATACCATACACACATAATATTGTAGACGAATAAAATCTACATCCTCAAAGAGAATCTACTCACATAACCCCACTTATCTCCAATCTCCTCGTTCATTAGGCGGTTATAGTCGGACTGAGTGAGTTAAGGCTGTGTGTTATGGCCTATAAGATAAGCATATTTTATTTTTATTGACGCTGCGCCCGGTGGCAACGATGACTTTTGTGACTTCCCCTTGAGTTGATTTAACGTGACTAGCATAATATGTGTGTTATTACTTACGAGTGCCATTCAAACGAACAATAAATTAAAACCAAAATAAATATTAAACCACATAATTTTAAATAATCTATATGATTCTTGCTCGTCTTATCATAGAGGTGTTTTCCGAGGCAGCACTCTAGATTCTTGAATTGGTGCTAAATAATTGTAAAATTTAATTGATAGAGTGTTTTGTATGTTCTGTGTTTTGTTTGCAATTATTATTTTTTTTGTAAAACTAACATTAAAATATGTATAACGTAAGTCCCGATTAATAAAACAAACATGAGTTCAAATCGCGAGAGTTTATAGTAAAAGAGAGCAAAAGTACTTTTTACAGAGCGACGTACGTAAATCACATTAACTTTACATACGAGTATATCCCAACATTTTCATTTTATTTTCACTAAAGTACCATAAAAAGAAAATCCCGTCATTAAACATTAACAGCCTCTTTAATATAATAGAGTCTACAAGGCGCACCCGCGGGCCGTCGCTAGTAAATAATACGGTAATGTTGACACTTTAATGTTTATTTTAATGTTCATTTTAATGCGTTTTATGCGAGGTTCACGTGAGCACTTCCAGTTAATGTGATGTGTATGGTTCTTCATTTAAACTGCCGCTTTGGGATTGAACGGGGGTGACATGACGTCATAAATCTTAGCAAATGAGCTAGTTATGTACTGACATCATAAAAGGTAAAAAATATAGGGGTCCATTCCTTTCCATTGCCAATCTTTATTATATTATGTTGCTGTTTCAGGTTGCCAAGATTACTACCACGACCTGGCTGTCCTAAATTTTTGAAGTGAAAACTTCTTTAGCGGCGCTGAGCACTTTTTTGTATGGGTAAAAACTTTAAAACTCGCGTCAGGGTCACGTGATGCTGATCGAAAAAGCGTAAGATCGAGGGGAAGGGAGAGGAACTAGTATCTCCCACTCTTTCTACCGTGCGTGAGTGTGCTGCTCTGTTTAGGCGGCACAGGGGGCTTAGACAAGCGCGCGCCCGATATTTTTTTTTTATATTTTATATTTTTATATTTTTTTTATTAGACACTTAAATAGGTTCGAATCAAAACTGTTTGTTTCTTACTTAAGTTATCATAAACCAATTGTATCAGTTGTAAAAATTTGCGATGATGATTCTGATAATAATGATGGTGTAAAAGTCGTCGAAATTATGGATGGAAGTTGATTTTTCTGAGAGATAAAATTTAATGTTATATATAAATAACGATATAATATTATAAATAACAACATATAAATTGTCATATTTGTGTACGATAGCGCAATAAATAAACATTGTATTCTACCTCATAAATGATAGTATTTTTATACTTATAATTAAACACAACGTTAATATTGAAGTTTTCACTTCTGCCGGCACTCCCGGAGTGCTATTTTTTTTTTTAGAAAACAGTAAGTGAGATGTGCCAGGTATATAATACATATGTAAGTGCTTTTCGAAACACGATTTATTTTCCACTCCATTAGATTTACGAGCGTCAAGATGGCGGGACCAAGTCTTGGATTTGCATGAAACATATACCAATATTTAGTACCTATTTAGTACTATTTAGTACCTCCGATCAAAAAATTAGTACCTCAACAGAAAAGCTGCGGCACAGCAAAAGATGGTCCCGCCATCTTGACGCTCGTTTAGATTTGACACAAAGGCTCGAGGAATTTTATGCCAAACATCTTTTTGAGTATAATTAATATTTATAGAAGTTTTAGACAATATAACTTTTAATAATAAAGGTTAGCAAAATTTCATAATAAAGATCCAAACGAGGCGAGAATTTTCTATAGAGCGTGAATTAAATTCTGCATAAATAATGCATTTTTGTAATACTATAACGTTTGGACAAATCTATTAATATTACAGACACGTCAAAGACAGCTAAAAGCTCTATTCAAGACTGAAATACACAGAAAAACTACTAGATATCTCCGAGGTATCAATATTCCATGCACTTTCCTTCATAAAGGCACCGACACGAAAAGGCCACCCACGGCCTCTCATCGACAATCGACCAATCCATTACTAGCCACACTTCCACTACACAATGTGAAATGACTTATCTATGCACACGAATTAGACAGAATTCAACTAGAGTTAATAATAACATAAGGTTGGTTTTGGATTAGGGGTGAATTGTACTTCATTTGTTAGAAATTTTCGCAAGTACGAGTGTTTTCAATTCAGCTTTGAAAGCGCAGGAAGCTCGGACATTTTGTTTGTCACAATAGGACAGCGACGTGAATAAGCAATAATAAAAAAGTTAAATAATACCTCTGTGTGCGGTGTCCGGACATTTTATTATAATTTATGACTGTTTGACGCGGGATCATTAAAGGTTTTTTTTTAAATAGTTTATTCAAAGATGTTCTAAGTAATGTTGTGGACGTAATATAATTTGAAATATAGTGTTTATTTAACAGACGGATTATATAAATAAGTTGTGTGACATAAATGATAGGACATCTACATTTATTAAGTTTGATATGTCATTTAGGTTTTTTACTGTGTTACAATTTTAATATTTTGAGATGGTAGAGTTGACGTTAATATATCAGGATTTTTTATGATGTTTATGCTCCAATTAAACAGGTTACCTTACTTACACTGTCAGAGTCAAATCACAATAATGGGTTTTGTAGCTACTGGGGATTAAATTAGATATAGAGGTATTATTATATTTTTGTCTTTGTTATCGCTATCTACGTAGTGACTAGGCAAGATAGCGTCTGTGGCCCAGTGGTCGTAGGTCCAGCTTGTAATAAAGAGGTCCTGAGTTCAAATCTCAGAGTAGCAAATATGTAATGATATCTCCTGGATGCTACCATCTAGTTTTTCGGAAGGGTCGTAAAACTGTCTGGCTGTTTCCTATAAGATATAATCTAAGAGGCAGTTTTTAGGTCGTGTTGTAGGCTCTGTAGTAATGTCGGCGATCTGAAATTGTAACTAATAGGTCACACAACCTATAATTGTGTTTTTACTCTGACATTGTAATTAAGGTAACCTGTTATGTTGGAGTGTAAACACCAATAAAAATATTATTTTAAATTTTATCTAAAAACATAATTTCGTTTATCCTTTTTAAGGTATTTTAATTTATGTTTTTCTTCTAAATAAATTATATAACTTAAAAAAGTAGGTAATAAACATCCAGACTTTCGTATTTATAAATATAAGTGTAAAATGATAACAAAGTCCTCTATTCAGTCTAAATAAGTCAATGTCACCACAAAATTACACCATACAGTGCAAAAGTATTCCAAATTCTCCACACCTATCAATTGCGAACAAAACCCTATTGATTTTATACACCCATGTCAAATCTGCCACAACTGACCTTAGCAAATCCTCCAGCGTGAAATGGATGTTTGTTATTACAGTCTTCACGGCTTTTACCCTATTTATCTTCTTTTTAAATCACTTCCATTGTCGATTCGACGCGCCTGTCTCTACCCTATATTGCCACTGTCGCCGCCACATGCTAGAGAAAACTCGAACAAATCAGGCCAATATATTGCAGAATATAAAAGTGCGAAGTGTTTCAAGTTTAGTCTGTGACGCCGAGGGATGTCATTGTCCCGTTGATGAATCGATGTAGGACGCATTGTACGCACAGCTGTCGTCTGTCACAGAGATGACACTTGGACCCGTTTTTTTGACACGTCCTTTTGTGTGAAGCCAGTGTGGTGCCGGGAAAATGAGCCGATATCGATCGCCCGATATCACGCTCTGAGAGGGGCTTTAACTTTGAATTGAACTCATAAATAAATAAGCGGTGTCGTGGCGTGTTTTGATGATGTACGCGTTTCTTTTGTTACATTTAGGGTGCAAGGATTTATTATTGGCTGCAACAATAAGTATCGTTGGATGAGACTCCAACGTTTTGAAAGTTCGCCGATTAGTGAGATTACCCTTGATTTATTGCGCACATATTTTTTTATTGCCGACCATTTGTTAAAGCTTATGACAAACGATTTGGTTTTAAATAATAATTTATCGCGAGTTCACCTTTCACATTACTTTTGAAGGTTAGGTGTTGCGTCAAAGGTTGTGACGTAATGCGTGTTTTGTCATTCAAATTATCACATACTTAGGTTAAACATGAAAATGTGTTATTATCGTATGTTAAATCTGTTATATCGTTGTTTTTGTTCATGGATAATAATATTTTTCATGTGAAAAACTAAGAGTACAAAGAATTTGAACATTCGTCTTCATCACTTGCGTTACAATGGTACCTATAATATTGTTTTCTACAAGATTTTTTTTAGAATGGTCCACGATTTACAAGTCCAAGACTCGAGGGTCTGAAATTGCAACTACATTGGCCACATATTATGAGTAATATAGATGAAACTTTAAATGAAACTAAATAATATTCTAAACTCTAAACACATTTATGTTGGACATTTAAATATATCAGGGCACACATTTGGGAATCTGTTGAAATCGTGGTCAAGGACTAAACTATGAACAAAAATTACTTCAAAAAAATACATAATATGATGTACCTATAACCTTAATTCAGATAAGAAAATTCGTCCAAAGTAAAACCTCGTTCAAGCCCCGAGCACTCGTGAGCCATAATTTTGAGTAATGCCTGCGTTACGACGCGTGTGTAATGAAACACGCTGTATATCACAATTTCAACGTGCTCACGGCTAAATGGCGGCGGTAAATTAGCCCACCCTGTATATGGCTTAGAGTAATGAGTTGTGATATGGTGAATAATTGAGTTTTTAGGGCCATGCGGGGTTTGAAATGCTGATTTGTATAAATTATGGGTTAATTGCATACTCAATGTTTAACTTTTCTATTTGTTTTGTGATTCAGAAGGCACGAATAACTGTGGGTCTCGGCTATTTCCTATAACATATGTAGGGGGTAGTCTTTAGGTCATGTTGCAGGCCCTGTAGTAATAACGGCGACCTGCAACTGCAACATATAGGTTGGTCAAACAACCAAAAAATTGTGAGTTGATTCTGATTATTTCTGAGTAGAGTAATCTGTACTGTTGAAGTATAAACCCCAAAATAAAATTCAAAAAAATTCAAGGTGCTCACAGCTAAATGGCTGCGGTAAACTAGCCCACCCTGTATATGGTTTAGAGTAATAAGATGTGATTTGGTGAATATTGAGTTTTAAGGCTTTAGTTGCTTTATGGAATGGGACTTGAAATGCTGATTTGTAGGAATTATGGGTTAATTGTATACTCAATGTTTAGCTTTTCTATGCTAGAGATATATATCAATCATTTTATTTATATAATGTGTAGGTGTAATAATAACAATCCAATGGCCCTTTATAAGGACTATTTGAACAAATAAATCTCAAAATAATATCTCAAATAGTGAAATTATTGGACTTAAGAGTCTTAACATCTTACGACTCTTGTTGGTTCGGTGTACTTAGAATTTTACATTATTGTGAAATCCTAGGTAGCAATGCAGGTACTGATTATTGATTATAAACAGCGTTATGTCTTACCAGCAGGATAACGTCTTGGTCGTCTACTTACTGTTTTTGTATAGAACCGTTACCGGTAGGTACTGGTAAACCGTTTTCGTAACTTTAGTACATATTTAAAATACCAGATAAAATTCACGAATCACTTAAAAAGGGCGATTCAACCAAATAAATCTACAATGGAATTAGGCGTTACTAAACGGAAATCTCATAATATCGCTCAATGTCAACTAAACCTTATCACACTAAAATATTACAAATGCGAAAGTTGGTGAGTGAGTATGTTTGTTATTACTTCACGCCTAAGCGGATGGACCGATTGAACTGAAATTTGGTAAAGAGATAACTTAGACCCTGGAATAACACATAGACTACAGTATAGCGGATAAAACTGCTGGGCGCTGCAACAACAGCTAGTTCTACTTATTTAAGCATAAAGTGTAAATACTGCTACATTAGTATCTGTGGTAGTGCTCTGAGTGCTCTTAAAACTCGTAAAGGCGGCCATAAGTTTGAGTTATAGTCGCGCGAGACTCCAGTAATGAATATAGCCGACTGTATATTTCAATTTGGCTGGAGTACGTTGTTTTTACGGCAGATGTCGGCGTTTTAGGGTTACGGCGGTAAAGCACATTTGTGTGACGGCTGGAATGGATGACAATTTTTTTTTGGTATTTTTTTGTGTAATTGCTGTGAGTTATGAGTAGGTTTTTTATTTGAAGTTTAATTTAATATTTTTAAGGTTTTTTTTTTCAATTGTTGTAAATAGATTTTTTGGAAAGTGAGACGCTGTTCATTAATCAGTACAGTGCCACCCACGATTTATATTACAATGATGTAGAATGTTGAGTATTAAAATAGAAGAAATTCTAAATTTGACTAGCAAAAGTGCTACATTGTAGCCTATTTGAATAAAATGATTTTTGAGTTTGAGAAGTAAAATATTACAACATATACATAACTAATTTATTGTAATCCTTTATCATACAAAATTAAAAACGTTAAACTTGAACTTTAACCCTATCTCTATCCGTTCAATAATTTATTTTAAATGTATGTGTATATTGTATATTATAGGTAGATACAAAATAATAATAAATATTTATGACTGCCATTTTTCAAAACGCTCACAAAATAAATTAATATAAACTTTTACAAATTTATCATCATAAAAACTGCGATAAAATCATTGATATATCACCAACAAGGAAATAGTGAATAACTTAACTAAATCTAAATTAATATAAAAAATGAAAAGTGACTGATTGACTGATCTTTCAATGCACAGTCTAAACTGCTGAACGAAAATTGTTGGAATTTCGAACACAACCACTTCATAACGTCAGTTCAGAACTCTGCTAAGAAATGCTTTAATGCCGTGAATATATTCTAGTAAGTAGAGAATATAGCCCAAAAGATGTGAAATTATGTAATACTAGCTGCGCCCAGCGGTTTTACCCACTGTGCTGTAATCTTTATGTTATTCCAGGATCTTAACTATCTCTATACCTAATTTCAGCTAAATCGGTCTATCCGTTTAAGCGTGAAAGAGTAACAAACATTCTTACAAAATTTTACGTTTATAATATTATTAGTAAGATAAATTTAATAGGTTTTGTTCACAAAAAAATCTCTACTAATGTGACAATAATACAAGGATACGCTTGTCTGGTATTCCTATAATATGATGTTCAGAAAACCCAGATAGGGGTAGAATGTTTTGATTCCGACGAATTTAACAATTTTTCTCAATTTTGAAATCTGTTGATAAAATTATTATGCCATACCATGAAACATAATAATAAACTAATCACTTTTAAAAACCATTCTGTTAACAATATCGAGAACACAATTTATGAACACAATCCCGTCACACTGTCACATACGACCAACGTCACATTTGTTCACACAACCAAAAGTAGCACTTACAGGGTTAAGAATAAACCTTTTGTCGATAGACAAGTAAAGTTGTGTGACAAAAACATGACAAACGACCGAGCGACTCGTCTATTGTCACTAATGTGCCAATATATTACAGTTCTTAAAAGGCGAGTGTCAAGTGATAAATTGGCGGCCATTTCGTCTTTTGTCTGAGGCCATGTGTGGGCAAAAAGTGGCAGGTGACGGCTACGCGTGTTATTTGGATAATGGGGGATTGATGGCTTCTTGGTGTGTGTTACAAGTTCAATGTACAATATATAAAGGCATATTTTTTTTTACTTGAAATCAATACTGCCGTCCAATCTTTAAAAGACTGCTAAGCCACATTTTTCCAAAATCGACTATTTTATACCACTGTATAGAGTATTTTTTTCTCTATCTTCTGGGCTAGGTCCTAAATTTCTATCTCTTCAATTGGCTGAGATACAGACAAAATATCCAAAGCTTAGTAGACACAAATTACTGTTTTTTATAAATCAGTTATATCGATCCGAAACTCTAGAATACTACTCTGTGATTACTATATGTTTATAATAATATAAACATATCTATGGTACAGAAAAGTATTTTGATATTTTCTAGAATCGTAAATTTCACGTTTTTGCTCATATCTCAAAATCTCCATTTATCACTTAGCGGCCTTTTAAACAACGGACGGCAGTATAGTTATCCTATATACTTCTTACTGATGCTTATTATAAAAGTATGCATATCTGGATCTTTGCATGTTTGCATTAGTCGATAACAGGCCCTATAATACTCATAGGTTACTTATTATTAGCTGGGTCTATCTAGTTTTTTAGGGTTCCGTAGTCAACAAGGAACCCTTATAGTTTCGCTTTGTCCGTCCGTCCGTCCGTCCGTCCGTCTGTCTGTCCGCGGCATTGCAGAGAAACTATAAGTCCTAGAAAAGTGTAATTTTGTATACAGGTAAGTAATAATAAGGGTAAGAGAACGGTGACAAAAAATAATTTTTAATTAATTAATTTAGGCTACCTCCCGTACACGTAAGATGGGGATGATTTTTTTTTTCTGGCTGATACCATCGTGTGGGGTATCGTTGAATAGGTATTTTAAAATGAAGGACGGTTTCCTAAGAAACTTTTTCGATTTCATGTTCTGTTTGAAAGATATTCAAGTTTAAAAAAAAAAATTGAGCGTCCCCCCCCCCTCTAAAATCTGAACTACTAGCTTTAAAATTCTGCAAAAAATCAGAGATATGCTTTCAACCATGAACTTTCCAGGAAAACTATAGCGGTTAAGATAAAATTATTAGTTTCGGTAAAATCAGCGCTAAAAAATCGTCTAATATCCGTGGTTTCATTGATAATAATTAATATTATTGTCTCATTATTAAGAATTCAAAGGTTTAATTACATAATAAATATTGCTTTATAATTAATAATATAACAATTGACAATTATAGATAAGTAGTCTGAATATTGTTAGAGCATTTAGAATAGCCCTCTGCCTTCAGTTTCAGCAAGAAAATCAAATAACACAAAGAGTTTTTCAACTTAAATTAATTAGGATCATCTCTACATTTATAGCGTTTGTGTATAGCGTTTTATTACGAAAACAACATAATATGTGTCATATCTTTTTAACTAGAGCTGATACAGAAATTTCAGTCACAAATTTGAAATCGTCGTCAAAAATTGGACTAATATCATGTATCATAACCCAATCATCCAAAATGCTGTTGTGCAGTGTATTCAATCTACTAGAACTACGGAACCCTACATTGTGCGTGGCCCGACTCGCGCTTGGCCTATTTATTTTTATATAACGTAAATAGGTGGCTGGTTTTTCGTTAGATAACAATTTTCGACGTTAGAGCCATAGGGTCAGACTTTTTCTTTCATGTATTCATGTCTGACTTTTTCGGTTATCGATTTCGGACCTTATAGGTCAAATATAAGGCCTGTTGTCGATTATTGAAGGAATCGGATATCCAACCCTATGGCTCTAATGAGAATTGTATACAATATACACGTAAGCATTTTCTCCACATTTCACAATAATATGAAGTCGTATACGAAATGAACAATAAGCAGCAAGCGACAAACAAACAGTCGGAGGCAATAACAGGAGTTAATTCGCGGCGAAGTGTCGCTCCAATTACTTGCGGTTAATAACTAGCAGCTGACGCAGGGAAAAACCGATACCAAGATAATGTTTGCTAATGGATGTGGCATATATTACATGTCGACACTTTTTTTGTTATTGCCATGAACAGATGCATTACGCATGCCCTCCCACCGGGGGTATGGGACGGTCATGTGGGACTCCCTGTGCAGAGCGACTGCACGGGTATACCCACTAAAACAACCCGGCGGCACTCCCGCATCGTCTTTGTGACGGAGGACTGGGAACCGGCAGAGCCTTGGCATCCAGTTATGTCGGCTCTTATTTTCTATACCTTAGTAGTTCTTTGTACGAACAATATTTTATTCTCTCGCTATATCCACGCCGTAAACTATGTTTGATAAAAAGAGACTCTAAGATGCGGCAAATAAATATCTTTGAACGGTTTTATTTAACTTGACGTTTTGGGTGTTTGGTTTAAATCTAGTGTAACTGAATTTTTACCCTCTTGCTGTTAAAAGATTGATCTTATATTTTATACATTAACAGCCCATGCAATGTTTGAATGATTATTTATTTATTCTCGAATTTTTCGAAAGTACAAGTTAGATTTAACCTAAATTTAGTCCAACATAGGCCACAGTTAATCAAAATCGGTTCACTAGTTTTTAAATTGTAATAAGGCAAAACATACGTCTCAGCCTCGGTGACTGAAATTAACCATAAAATAGGAAGTATGTACAAATGCCACATAATTTACCACATCCACACAAGCGTACACAGGCAGCGTACACGGTGGTACTAAGCATGCTATTAAGTATAAGACAGCTTGAATAGCTCACACGTTGTACGAAAGATGCGCTCTCACGACACCCATTATAACTGCTATTATAAACTTATTAACTATCGCATATTATTGTTATTTTCGACCGAGCGAAGCGAGGTCTTAGAGTCGAGAGCCGCGAAAAGCCTGCGTTTTGACCAGTTTAACGGTTGACCTCTGGTGCCTAACTTTGATCGACATTTACTCAAAAACGGTAAATCCAAATTAAATGAAATTTTGCACACCAGTTAAATAGGTTAATAGAATACTTATAGTAAAAAAAAAAGCAAAATAGGCTTCAGTATTGCAGAGATATAAGTGACTTAAAGTCTTTAAGATAGGTCTGACGATAATTTCAAAACTGGTACGCCGATAATTTTTTTTCTGAGCTATTAACATTTTTTATAACCTACCTAAATATTTTATCAAAAGTGTATGTTTGTATGTATGTTTGTTACGCGATAACTTGAAAACCGATGGTCCAATCTTGATGAAACTTTGCAAACGCGTAGTACATATCCATAGAATTTTTAAGTTCGAACATGAGTCAAATCGGTCGAAGGGTTCTAGAGTTCAAGAGATTCCTTGATTACCACGTTACCGAAGTTCCAATCTTGACGGAACTTTGCGAACGGGTAGTACAAACGCAAAGAATTCTCATGTTCAGAAATGAGCCAAATCGGCCCAAGAGTTGCAGTTAAATCTTTTATTAATAATGTAACCGGGATATAATTGCGATTCACTGTCTTAGGAGATGGGAACATTTTGGTAGGTAGATAAACGCAGTTTGAAATTAGTTCGAATAGTACGGACCGTTATGTAATTGCGATTCACTGTCGTTGAAGATGGGGCATTTCGGTAGTTTGATAAACGCAATTTCAAATTAGTACAGATATTAGAGTTGACCATTATAGATTTGCGATTCATTTTCTTAGAAGATAAAAACATTATTTACCGGGGGTAGACTTCCTTTGCAGGAGGTCGACTAGGTGGGTACCCCAACAGTGCCAGTTATTCTACCGCCTGAGCAGTGATGTGCAAACATTACTGTGCTTCGGTAGGAGGGCACTGTAGCTAGTGAAATTACTGGGCTGAGGAGTCTTAACATCTTATGACTCTCAAGTAAGAAGCGTTGGCGCAGTGCACCCAGAATTGAACATTTGTAAAATACTGAGTAGCACTGTACTAATAATGGGCAGCGTTATCTCTTACCATCAGGAGAGCGTCTTGCTCGTCTTCTTACTTCGTTGTATAAAAAAAAATAGCACTCCGGGAGTGCCGGCAGAAGTGAAAACTTCAATATTAACGTTGTGTTTAATTATAAGTATAAAAATACTATCATTTATGAGGTAGAATACAATGTTTATTTATTGCGCTATCGTACACAAATATGACAATTTATATGTTGTTATTTATAATAATATCGTTATTTATATATAACATTAAATTTTATCTCTCAGAAAAATCAACTTCCATCCATAATTTCGACGACTTTTACACCATCGTTATTATCATAATCATCATCGCAAATTTTTACAACTGATACAATTGGTTTATGATAACTGAAGTAAGAAACAAACAGTTTTGATTCGAACCTATTTAAGTGTCTAATAAAAAAAAAATAAAATATAAATATAAAATATAAAAAAAAAATATCGGGCGCGCGCTTGTCTAAGCCCCCTGTGCCGCCTAAACAGAGCAGCACACTCAGGCACAGTAGAAAGAGTGGGAGATACTAGTTCCTCTCCCTTCCCCTCGATCTTACGCTTTTTCGATCAGCATCACGTGACCCTGACGCGAGTTTTAAAGTTTTTACCCATACAAAAAAGTGCTCAGCGCCGCTAAAGAAGTTTTCACTTCAAAAAAAAAATTATGTAAGGTTGATAATCGCAATTTCAAATTGGTACAGAAATTAGGGTTGACCATTATAGTTTTGCGATTCATTTCTATAAAAACACTCAAATTTTGTTAGGTTGATAGACACAATTTCAAAATGGTTCATAATTTAGAAATAATCATTATAGATTTGCGATTCACTCCCATAAAAGACAGTAACATTTTGTTAGGTTGATAGTCGCAATTTTAAAATGGTTCAGTATTTTGAAAAGACCATTATAAGACCATTTAATAAGGCTGCAGCCTTTTTAATTATTAAATACACAATTTCATCTTGGGCATATTAGCTTTTTCGCTGGCAGTAAGATATATTATTATTTGTGTAGCCTATCTGCAAAACTTTTTAAAACTTAGAATAGTTTGTGCCGGCACATTCAACAATAAAGGTGCTCGAGCACACCGTAGTGCAGCGCAGACCACTGGTGGCTCTCTCCAAAAAAGTCAGCAAAAAGTTGAGATCACTACGTACGCGCCCATCCAAATACGTACACGCATAACATTGCTTAACTTCGATGATTACGTTCTTTAAATAGCGCTATTTTTAGATGAATTAATTTTATTAAAAACTAGCAATCCCGGCGAACTCCGTTTCGCCACCAGATGGCTTCGTTTTAAATTTCTGTTGAAATTTTTCCTGAATTTTCTTTGCTATAAACCTCACGGAGCCCGAGACCTTTCCAACGAATGCAAAACCGTGGAAATCGGTTCGTGCGTTCTGGAGTTATAGCGTCAGGAAGGAAAACCCGACTTATTTTTATATAGTAGATTAAAAGTTTTCAGATTTTCTCCTGTATTTAAAATATATGTTAAGGTATGCCAAATTTCATAAACATAGGGTAACGGCAAGTTCTCTATGAATATTGATTTATTCAGATGGTCAAAACATTTTTTGAAGGATAAACGGGTGTATTTTTTCGACTTAAAGTTAAAGTTCTTGTATTAGGATATTTTAAAAAAAGTCTAAGGTCTAAAGTCTAAGGTTTAACGGAAATTGGGCCGCGAGGTCCCAGTTTGAGGCGAACTACTAGTTGTTAGTGAAATTACTGGGCTGAAGAGCCTTATTATCTTACGACTCTTAATTAAGAAGGGTTGTTGGGGCAGGCCCCAAGTGCGTTCGGTTACTTCCCCGTAGTCTGTCCTGGACCCCGTCTGACCACCGTAACGGAGTGGCAGACGGGTGACCAAATACCGAGCGCTATACTTGCGGGCAACAATTCACGATTGCATCTACTGATAATATGTCGGAGGCCATGCCTGCATTGCCTGAACGTGACGCCTCCGGGCGTTCCGTGAAAGGCCCTTCTCAGGGCCAAACAAAAAGCCCTTCTCAGGGCTGTTGCGTCCTTCGCAGCTCGGTGGCTGTAGATTCGAGGGAGTCTTCTCTCGACTCGGTCGCGGAGCGGAAAGACTTGGTGGTGTTGAACCGCATGCAGACGGAGACTGCTCCCGCTCGCGCAGTGGCTGCTTCAGTTTCCGGAGTGGCCGGTGGTATGCGGCGGAAGCGTCCGTTAGCTCCTGTCTTCGTGTCGGGTGTTACCGACTCGGACGATACGGAGACAGACGGATCGACGGCTGCAAAAGTACCTACGCCTCGTAGGGGGTAGACCCGCAAATGCGGGACATACCCGCGGGGAGTAACTCAAGCCCCAATCTGCCGGATCAGATGAGGAGCTGGCGGAGATCCTGCGTAGCAGGAAGCAAGGAAGAAGAAGGGGGCGAATACCGCTGATGTCGCTGGCACCCTGGACCCGGGCAGTGAGTCCGATGTCCAGTTGGTGTTCGGCGACATGAGCGCAATGAACGCCGAAGAGTTGCGGGCGCAGGCGGGCGGCATGCTTGCCTGCATACTGGAGGTTGCCAGAAAATCTGGTAACCTCAAAGGCGAGTACATCGGTCGCCTTAAAAGGTCTGCGTCGACTTTACGAGAGGTGGTTGACACCCTCGCCAGTCGCAATGAGGCGGAAGAGACGCGGTGTCTCCGGGCGGCCAACAGTCGCCTAAAGATGGAGGTGGAGGCTCTTCAGGTTGAACTGAAAGGCCTCCGCAAGGCGTTTAGTGATGCCCAGGCGGAGCTCGCCGCGGCTAATACCGCCGCCGCCACCGGCGGAGGAACACGACCGCTGCAAGCGCCGGGTATAACTATTGAGGAACTGCGGGGGTCACTGACCGCCACACTCGGGCAGATGATTACTGCCCGAATAGAGGCTTTGGAGGATCGGCTTCTACCCGCTCCGAAAGTGCGTCCACCCTTACGTGCGGACGAGAGGAGGGTGGCAATGGCCACCGCTCTACCCAAGACGTCGCCTGCCATGGCTCGTCCGCTCGCCTCAAAAGCGGGGACTAAAAAGCCTTCTGCCGCCTCCGAGGTGGTTACGGTTGCGGGTCCTTCGGGTACCCAAAAACCAAGCAGGGCTGCCCCTCCCGCCGTTTCTCAAGATGAGTCTTGGATAACGGTGGTGAGAAAGGGCAAAGGAAAAGGCAAAGGAAAAGGGAAGTCCTCCCTTCCCCAGACTATCCCAGCCCCTGCGTCCCGTGCTCCGGCACCGGCCGCTAAGCTAAAGGCGGCGCCAAAAACGGCGCCGAAAAAGAAAACGGTGCTAAAGACCCCTTCCTCCGCGGCTGTGGTGCTCGCGCTACAGCCCGAGGCTGCGCAAAGAGGAGTCACATACAGCGCCGTACTGATGAAGGCTCAAGCAGCGGTGGACCTTAAGGAGCTGGGCATAGACCAGCTCTGATATCGTCAGACGGCAACGGGAGCCAGAATGTTGGAAATTCCTGGCTCCCAAAATAGTGAGAAAGCGGACAGGCTGGCAGAAAAACTCCGCGCAGTCCTGTCCGACGAGGCCAGCGTGGTCAGGCCCGTCAAAAGCACTGATTTAAGTGTGACGGGCCTGGACGACGCTACCACGGAGGAAGGGTTGGCCAAGATCGTCGCGGAAACGGGCTGCTGCGACGTACGGCTCGTTAAGGTCGGGCGCATCCGCCGTGGCATCGGTAACGGTGGAGCAGGCTCCACCATTGTGTCCTGCCCAATTTCGGCAGCCAAAGTGCTGTTGGACGGAGGCAGGATCCTGGTTGGATGGAGTTCGGTGCGGGTAACGGCCATGGGGGATAGGCCCATGCGTTGTTTCAGGTGCATGGGGCTGGGCCTCACCCGCCCCCAGTGCACGGCGACGGCTGACAGGGGAGACCTGTGCTTCAGATGTGGAGGCACAGGTCACAAGGCGGCAACCTGTGGCAGAGCTGAACCTCGCTGCGCAATTTGCGCTGAATCGGGCAGGCCCTGTGGGCACAAGATGGGGGGATGGAGTTGTGTCCCCCCTAAGACGAAAGGACATGGGCCCCGCTCTCTGGGTGTCGTCACCGCTGCCGTTCCAAGAGTCGTTTGCCGGGATAGTCCGGCGAGCGAGATAATGATGTCCGACTAGGTTTGGTCAGACATCGGAGCGGATCAGGGATACCGATGCTTTCACTGATCCGCTCCAGCGCAGACGACGAGGCGGATAGAGAAGGCAGAACCTCTTCTCTCCCTCGCCATAGTTGGGCTCACTGGTCGGGAGCCGGGGGGCTTCTGGCCAGCTTGCACGAGCCCAACAAGTCTGAGGGGTGGTCTTGGTAGATTAGATCACCCCTCCATTGGCGCAGGGGTCCGGTGAGTGACCGGGCCACCGCTGGGGTGGGATGGTGAATGCAATAGCGACCCCATCCTGCCCCGTGAAGGCGGAACGACGGCCTACCAAGGGGTTTTAGTGAGTATTCTTGCCGGTCTTGCACTTCCGCCGGCAAGCTGAGTCCCACATAACCCATGCCTCTCCCCCGGGAGGTACGGGTATGCATAAACGCATTTCCCCTTGTTAAAAAAAAAAAAAAAAAAAGTGCACCTAGAATTTTACTTCATTGTAAAATCTTGGTTAGCTGTACTAATTTTGGGCACCGTTATCTGTTATCATCAGGAGAGCGTCTTGCTCGTCTTCTCACTTCTTTGTATAAAAAAGTAGACTTTTCAAAGCGGTAGTAACCACGGAGTCATATTATGATGCAGATTACGAAGTTTGAATCCTAGCGCGCCAATAACTGGTATCATTAACTAGGATCGGATTTTTTCTTTTAATAAAATAAATATAATAGATAAATGCAACATTCTATAAAACTTAATTAAATACTTTATACCTACGCAAATAATTCATAAACTGCATTTATTAAGAATGCTTATATTATGTACATTGTAGACAGCCGCCTGATTAGCGGTGTATGACAAATAAATACATTTTAATTAATACCTAGCTTCGATATAAAAAAAACCTGTTCTAGTATTAAAAAAGCCTTTAAAAAGTCCTAAAAATAACATTGAAACAAGTAACAAGCAATATCTGTAGACCGCTACGCCGTAGGCGCGTAGCTCGGCTCGTAGCGCCGTAGCACTTGAAATATGGCCCATGTATTATTCAAAGAAATTGCCACATATTTCATCCGAGGGAAATAACTCTGAGATATGGGTGGCGCGGTACAGAATTGAGGAGGCAAGTGAATTTTGAAAAAATACTAAAAAACTTCGTCTAGTCTTTTAATGGTAACAAATTAGGTGAAATTTTTTTTTAATTAATGACTTTGTCAAAAATGTATTTCAACAACATCTAGTTGTAAGTGCATCTCTCTACCAAAAAAATAGGGATGTGATCAAAATATTTCTACCTATTACTTACTTTTATAGAGGTAGTATTTACAATATTTTTATTATTATTTATTTTGAAACTTAAATAAAACCGATGGCTGAGATACACTACTACAAAGTTCGTTTGGTTTCGAGTTGGATTGTGTCAATGGTTGGTTCAAATATTTTATAGCAAGAAGTAAGGCAGCGTGTCATTTTTTAAGTGGCATAGAAAATAGAAATAATTCAACTAGTAGAGGCTACTTTAGAATTAATTCAGTCCTAGCGTTGTGCTGAATGCAATGAAATGAAATTCGTATTCAATTCAATTCAATTCATTTATTTCAGTTATTCACCATAGTACAACATATTAAAATCACATAATTAATAATAAAAAACATAACTAATAATAAAATACATAATTAATAATAATAATATAAAATTACATTAAAATTAAAATATAAAAATTACAATGTCAAAAATTAAATTAAATAATTTATCACGAACCCCTCATGCAGGCGCATCCAGTGACCCAAAATATGGCAGTCCCACCTGGTAGACAATGCTCTCACGATGTTGTTTTGACTTCCTAGCACTCGGCTCCTCAGGGATGCACACCGCTTGCGCATGATGGCATGAAAGCCATCTACTGTGCAGTCGGCGAACATCCCAGATGCGCTACAGAACCGCGGAAGTCCCAACAGCACCCTGAAGGCATTGTTATATTGGACTCGTAGCGCATTGTATGCCCTCTGCGTGTAGCAAGTCCAAAGGCTGCAAGTGTAAAAGGACTGGCAATATGCTTTGAAGAGCGTTACCTTCACCTGTTGTGTACACTTCGCAAACCTCCGGGCCAGCATATTCGCACGGACACACAAAGCCCTACGCTCCCTTTCCAGATCCAGGTCATCCTTCAAGCTTTCGGTGAGCCAGTGACCCAGATACTTGAAATGTGTGGTGATGTTTAGGGTATTTCCATTGATAGTGACCGGTGGTATGTCATAATATTTCTTATTCCCCGCTTTGAATAGCATCAATTCACACTTTTTATCATTGTATCTGAGCCCATGGGCCGTCGCATATGTTTCCCAGACACGTATCATTTTCCTAAGACCATTGATAGTGGGACTAAGCAACACCATATCATCAGCGTAACTGAAATTATTCATGCTGATCCCATCAATTCGACATCCGACATTGGTATTGTCCAGCTCCACCATCAGGCCATTAATATACAGGTTAAAGAGCCCAGTAGAGGTAATGCCGCCCTGTCTGACGCCGCAATCCGCCCTGTAAGCCTCCGACATCTCGCCCGCCCATCGAACCTGATTCATCTGATTATTATACCAGTACTGAAATAAGTTTACTAGCTCTGTTGGTAGGTCAGTATTGTCTCGAAGCTAAAAAAATGAAGCGAAGCTATTAAAATGTTTTTTTTTCTTAGGAAAAAATATGCTTTTCATGTACCGTATAATAGTCTATGTAAGGCCGCGTGCAGACTGGCTTAACCTTATCTCCGCAAGTGATTCCGCGTTCGCCATCCTTTGCCTGAATTTATGGGATACCCATTGATCTTATTTCATGAATATCATTCTTTTTTTATGTAATGGGTGACAAACAAGCAGATGGCCCATCTGATGGTAAGTGGCTACCGTCGCCTATGGTTAACAGCACAGTTGGCACAGTTAACAGTTACAGTTAATTATAATATTATTATAAACCAAAATCCGCAAAGTTAAACTGCTGCATAAATGGCTGAGTTTTACCTCCGGCAACATTAATCCAATGCACAAATAAACGAATCAACGGCGACATGTTAAAGTTATGGCCACAACACATTGTAGTGACTTACGTTGGAAGTTGTGTCGCGGGGTGTAAAGCGACATTTATATCGCGCGTGTGTATTAGATAAAGTAATTTAATAATGACTTATTCAAATAAACATACTAGTAAAAATAACAATATTTTACAGTATCAAACATTCAAATCATAAACCTAAACTTAATTATTTTAAACATAAAATTAACGAGTAACGAATTGAGTAGTTTATGATTTTGACTTGATTATAAACTTACAGTGAAGTTAAAGCACCAAAACCAGCAAAAATAAACGGCTGCTTAAATGGCTGAGTATTAAGTCCGACACAATCCCTTCCAGTAAAGCTACTTACCAGAGCTAAAATATCAACGATGACATGTTAAAGTTATGGCCACAACTCATTGTAGTGACGCGTTGGAAGTTGTCCTTAAATCATAACAAGTGAATTAAATTAAAAATTTAAAAAAACCCCCAACGCAATACGTAATTCACCATTTTTTGATGGCGGCCATCTTGGATTTTAAATTTTATATAGTGGGCTGTAATCTACTCGTTAAGCCCTTTCATTTGATACCCATATTGAGGGGGTCGTGGAAGAAAAAAGTAATCCGCCATTTTGTAGCGGCGGCCATCTTGGACCGATTTTCACCAAACATGGCTAAGAACACTCTCGACTAACTCTACTTTCAAACAAAAAAAACTAAATCAAAATCCGTTCATCCGTTTGGGCGCTACGATGTCACAGACAGACACATACACACACACACACACACACACACACACACACACAGACAGACAGACAGACACGTCAAACTTATAACACCCCGTCGTTTTTGCGTCGGGGGTTAAAAATCCAAACTGATGCTTCAATGACTGAGTTTTACCTAAGACTCTTTTCATGTAAAAGTGCTACGTAGAAACAATAAATATATCAACGGCGACATGTTAAAGTTATGGCCCCAACACATAGTAGTGACTTGCGTTGGAAGTTGTCTCGCGGCGTGTAGAGCGACATTTATATCGCGCGTGTGTACGCCCTTTTATTTTTATTGTAATGGAACCAGGTGGTGTGCACGTGAAATTGGATTTTTTTCCTTTGTAGCTTGAGATAAATTATTTGAATAAAGCAGTTAATCTTGAGGATATACGTTTTCTAAAGACAAAATGTTAATTCGCTATAAAAAGTATGAATAACTAATCTATCAACGTACAGCTCCAATTGCTTGATAGATTGAGTTGATTTAGCACACAGATAGATACATTATTGTAATCATAAAACTTATTGTTTAGTTGAATAATACAAAAAATATTACTTGTTCACGACATTGAACACAAAAATCTTTTTTAAAAAATGCAGAAAGTGTATTTTGTATATTATGGGGACTTTTCACATTTCGTAATAATATTATATAATGGTGTTCTGGACATTCTGAACAAAACTTGCTATTTACCTTAGCTGCTACTTTTTAAAGTAAATTTGAGCAAACTATCAACAGAAAGTGAAAAAAACAAATTCTTATACAAAAAAGTCAGTCATTTCGTAAATTTCACTAAACAAATAGCTTCCACATAATTTATTAGATTTATCAGGCTCACTGAATAAACTGGCAACATTGGGGGTCTCAAAAAATACATTTCCTGGCAACACGCGTAATATTTTAAACCATCCCCCTTGCTTTATACAAAATGGCTGTCGGCACTCGCTACTATTTTTCGTGTGAGAGACGTTGGTAGAAGGCATGAGAAGTAGCGGTTGTGTATTAAAAATCATATCCTTTTAACTGTCTTCAATAAAAAGAGGAGTGGTTGGATTTTTTAGGCTAATAATGCCTATAGTAGTTACTATCTCTTAATACCTGGCCAGTAGAGCTCGTTTAATTCAGTTAGCATAAGAAAAATACGACTTAAGTAAAGAGGACTAAATAGGACTTAAGTTTTATCATATTTCTTATTTTAATTACGAGTTCAACAGATATTGTATTGAATATGTATTCAGAAATCAATTCTTGAATGCAATAAATTTTCCTGTCTTGCCCATCTTTGGAGGGAAAGTCCTGTCAGTAAAAACCAATCCACCATTGCAGTCGTAAACTTTCACTTGCCCTCAAAGAGTTTACTCATTGCTTGCCCTGCCCTTATGGTGCTCCGCTGGAACACTCCAGGATTTTAGTAAGGAGTTCCACATCCTGTACCCTCGGATAATTTTTGAAGCATATTTCCCGTGACCAAAAAGAAAAATATACCCATAGACATGCCCTAAATATTGATCCCCAGGATGTTTTTTATTCATATATTTGTATAATAATACCGTTCAAACCGCCATCTCCTACACCTTACATCACTGACACGCGTGATAAATTTCCTAGAAGTTCCTTACACTTCGCGCGGCAGACGAAATAATTTATGTACCTAGTTTAGTGGGTGCTTCCGCGAATGGATGGCCGCCGGGTGAACGACATCTTTGTTACTTAGATGGATGGGACTAAAGACTAAAAGCGACTGGACACTAAATAATGGGACTAAACACTAATGTATGGAAGATTTAATAAAGAGTAATCGGTTTTGTACGTAATTTTTAACCCCCGACGCTAAAACGACGGGGTGATATTAAGATCTATTTAAATTTTTTATATATAAAATGCAATTTTCGAAGCATTTTTCGCGCCATTAGCATTTGTTGGTCGCGGAATACGATCGCAATCATTAGCTATCAGTTTACACTTGCTTTATTAGTTTTAATATTTTAGTGATGACTATGGTATGATATTTACCACCCGCTAGACCAATCCGTGTCGCGAAGCGGGAATTATGACCGTATTCCGACGCGAAGTTTAGTGAAGCCAGAAAGGGATTTATCCCGTCTTCTAGGTTTACAGTGCTACCATTTACGGTCGGAATATTGCCTTACATCACGTGATATTTTGGTCAAAGGCTAAGTGAATTAATATATCCTTTTTCAAAATAATAAAGAACGAACACAAACATTTCCTTTCAAGTAAGTCCGCGTCGCCATCCGCAGTCGAGTCGATAAGATCGCGAGTGTGGCCGCGCCATTAGCTACCATTTGTTGGTCGCAGGATACGATCGCACTAATTAGCTGTCGGTTTACACTGGCGTTTATTTGCGCAGATTATGAAGAATTTAGTTAAATGTTATTTTTGTAATGTTCGGTGTTTGACTGACCAAATTATCATCATCATCATTGTCAGGCCATATCGTCCCACTGCTGGGCAAAGGCCTTCTCCCTTTCGTGCCATGCAACTCTGTTCTGAGCAGTTCGCATCCAAGTCTTTCCTGCGATTGCTGCGACGTCATCGACCAAATTATGTCAAATCAAAATTCTTTAGTGAATTAAAATTCATTAGTAATATTCAAAAAAATGTGATTATATTGGACTTTAACTGAGACCGGGGGTAGAATTCCTTTGCACTTGATGTCAAGCAGGTGGGTGTCCAATAGTGCCAGTTATTTTACCGCCTGAGCAGTTAACAAACATTATTGTGCTTTGGTGGGAGGGCACTGTAGCTAATTAAATTACTGGGTTGAATAGTCGTACCATGTTACGTAACAAGCGTTGGTGCTTTGCGTCTAAAATTTAAATCATTGTGAAATACTGGGTAGCACTGTACTAATTATAGGCAGCGTTTATCATCAGTGGCCGTAGCATAACACATGGATTCCCGCACAAATGTCAAGAGTAGAACTGTCACACATTGTACTTTTGTGAATGTATGGGGTGACAGTTGACTTGACAGCAAGACAAGTCTACGCAAAGTCTGTGTTTGGCCGGCAGGAGAGCTTCTGGCTCGTCTTCTTACTCCTTTGCATGGGTACCTTAAAAAAACTACGTCAGACCTGAGGTTTGACAAGGTGCTTGAGCTTCAGTGTTTCACTATAGCATGTAACAGACTACATTCTAACCAACGAAGATAACCCGCCAAACCACAATTACCTGCTGCAGTAGTCACGTCCCCAGAAATCTCAGTCCCACTGCAGGAATCAGCATGCAAATGTATTGAATATGCAAGCTTGTTCTCGCTCCGTACATTGTAAATGCTAAGTTATGTTAATAGAACCTTTGTTAGACCTTGTGCGACGCTAATAGTGTAGTTTTGATTTATACAACTTTATACGGGGCAATTAGGGGAATGGAAAGGAAAATACGTGTAGCTCTATATTTTTATATACAAAAAAAATGTTTTTTTGGAGATAGCTCTGAGACGACGGTAACCATTAGGGCGGATCTATTTATGTTTTTTTTTTAACAACGTAGTCAAAAGACGAACAAGATGCTCTCCTGGTGGTAAGAGATAACGTCGGCCATGTTAGTACAGTGCTACCAAGGATTTTACAAAGGAAAAATTCTGGGTGCAACGCTTCTTACTTGAGAGTCATAAGATGTTAAGACTTAAGACTTTAGCCCAGTAATTTCTGCAGTGCCCTTCTACTGAAGCACAGTAGATAATGTTTGCACATCACTGCTCAGGCGGTAGAATAGCTGGCACTGTTTGGGTACCCATCTAGTCGACCTCCAGGAAGTCTGCCCCCGGTGTATAAAACAAACACACACAACATTCAACTACTAAGCCCTAACCCTACAAATAACAAATCTATCCCAACAACCAAATCAAACCGCGAACGCTACAGCAATTACGGGCACGGACACGTCACAGCACGGCCCGAGATTTAGTGTTATTGCCCGACATTTCCTTCGGGTAACGTTTTAATTACACAGATCGACGATAAAACATCCGAGGGGCGCACTTTTCTTCATTACAAGATGGATGGCGGCGCAGGATTTATAACCGCAAGGCTTAATGGTGATGCCACTATAGTTGAGGCTTGATAGTTTTACTTTATGCTAAGGTATTTGTTTTATTGTAGCTATTAGCGGCGATCTTAAACGGCAAAGTAGCCTATCTAGTATGGTGTATAATATCTTTTAGATTATACCTAAACGATATCATCATAGATAGATAGATAATCCTTTATTGAAACACAAAATGTACAATAACAACTTAAAACTATAATATAAAACTATGTGTTACAATTGGCGGTCTTATCGCTAAGAGCGATCTCTTCCAGACAACCGTGCAAGGAGAGGAGAGCAGTTGTAATTCACATGGGTTAGGTGGTGTGTTTAAATTTACAAGTAATTCACATGGGTTTGGTGGTGTGTTTAAAATCATACCTATAGTATAGTTGTTTCAGGGTCTAAGCCACTTAAGAAAATTTCAGCTGGATCGAATCAGTCGTTTGGGCCAAAAGATGTTACAAAAATACACACTCTTTTATTCAAAGATCATCAAAGGTCGCATTAGATAGATAGATAACTCTTTATTGCAACAAAGAAAACAATTAACACTAAATAAGTACATTACAGTTAAGCAATGTTACAATTGGCAGTCTTATCGCTAATAGCGATCTCTTCCAGACAACCAAGCAGGTAGGGAAAAAAACAAGTTAGCATACGCATTTAGACAATCGAAATTATAATCGAAGGCGCGATAAATTCCTCCTGTAGATGTTGGTAAGTGACGATGCAGTCTAAGTTGTAGCACGTTTCTTCAGTAAAACCTATTTACTCATAGAACAACATGATATACTTGTAGAATAATAAATAGTAATATTAATAATCTAGGCAGTCATTAAACAGCCATCAGGGTGGTCACATGGCCGTCACACCCTCGCAAAGTCAATAATACCCACGAGGCAATAATATGGGTTGTCATCCGCACGTCGTCCATCAAACCAAGTAATATTGTACCGGATTGTTGTAATACTGGGAGATACCGCGCGCAGAACATTAAAGAGAATACGATTGTGTATAGAAAATAGAACAGTGTTCTTAAACGAAAGGAGTCGTTGGAGCTACACACATAAACGATATTATTATCAAATGCCAATGAGTTTTTACAAAAATACATTATTTAGTGAGGTATCTATTTTAGCTAACTCATAATTTATTGTTTGATTTATCGCTCATAAATTGACATCTGTAGAAGAGCTCAATTAATATAAATATAGGTTTTATTCTTAAATTTATTATCATCTGGTGGACTTTTACTTTTGTATTATTATTATTATTGGGGGACCTCAAAAGGACTTTAAGCCGCTTCGACCATTTCTGATCTTTTGTGGCAGTCCAGTTGAGTTACAATTCACTGCTTAGACCCGTGGCCTCTAGAAATTTCCAGATGTTTCGGGGAGTGACTCGTTGTATCTCTTCCGGGGGCATGATAATGTGTCGCCCCAGGTGGATACTTCTGTTGAACATGAGTGGGCCGCAGTCGCATAGTATGTGCAGAGCTGTTTCCTCTGATTCGTGGCAAAACCTACATACCGTTTCGTTTCCCAATCCCATGTTCTTTAAGTGTTTGTTTAGTTTGCAGTGTCCAGTGAGTATTCTGGTTACTGCACATGTTTTGTATCTTTTGAGCTGTAAGAGTTCATTAGATAGTTTGGGGTTGTAGCCTTTTATGAGGGCTTTAGATTGTGTATGTCCCGGTAAAGACTTCCACAGGTCTTTTGCCCCATGGTTACTCCTTTGGTTTAGCAGGTTGTATACTTGCCCTTTTGTGATTCCACAAAATGGTTCGGGTCCAATCTGAGGGTTATCGGCACCCTTTCTTGCAAGTCCATCCGCTAATTCGTTCCCATCTATATTGCTGTGGCCAGGAACTCATTGCAGGGTCACTTTATTATTTTTGCCTAGAGCATTAAGATTGGTTTTACATTGTTGTACTAGTTTCGAGTTACACTCAAAAGATTCTAGTGCCATAAGTTACTTTTGTATTATTAGCTTCGTTTAATTTAATAACTAGCCACAAAAAGCTACATTACATTTTACCACGTAAAAACTTGACAGTAATATTATAATTAGGTTTACACTTATCGGATTAATTAATTATTTTAGTATTAACTGCAGCGTCAGTTTAGTCTTTAGAGCGTGATGTCTGTCTTTATTACTACAGTATGTTTATTGTATTATGTAGCCCTGCCACGGCCACGCAATACTATGGACAATGGATGTTGAAGACAGTGACTTATATCGACCACACACAGTGGGGAAAAATAGCACAAACTTCCTGGAAAAGGTGAAATAATGGCTACAATTATTCGTGTCAAATACATCGAGTCGAGTTATTATGTGACCCCAGTCTCGGCCATCAACACAAGAAGACAATAATTCTTCTAATTTCTAATCCTTTGCTATTCTCTGCCAAGGCTCATTTTAGAACGTAATTCTTCCTATATATTATTAAATTTCATCATAATCAGTCTACTCGTTTAGGCTTGAAATAGCAACCAAAATTCATGCACATATTCATACAAACTCACACAAAAATAGAAAATTATCTAGTCAAACTAAAATGTTGGCAAAATTATTTTCTTTCTACTTTTTGAGGATCTAAAATTTAGAGGCTTCTATTTATTTAAGTCTCCCTTTCCTATTATTAATTAAAATTAATAGCGTTAAAATGCAAAATCATAGCTACTGTATTCAGTATCGTTCTCCTAAGGTCCATTAATCACGGGCTCATAACTCAAGCCATGGATCTGACGCATGAACTTGCAAAATGACTGAAGAGATTCCTTTAAATGTGTACTAAGAGCTGTTTTCGAAAATCACAGAGACCTTTGATCGGTATCAGAGGGTAAACTGAGAAACCGATCCACACTTTCCACCGATACTCATCATTTGTCCACACCACACCAACAAATACAAGCAAATTTCAACCTTATCGATGAAATACACACATTGTCATCCGTGTTTCCGAACGATATAACTTGGGTATCTTCAAGGCACAAGTGAGATACCTTTTTTGGCATATTACGTGATTTATCGTCAACCGCAATTGCACTTTTCATCAAGTCTATTCTGTATGAAAAGAAAAGATACGATATTAAAAAAAAATACAAAACATCCTGTTAAGATTATCAAAATCAATATGTAGTATTTATAATAATCAGAATTTATAATTAAACTCATCAATAAGAATTAAACACGATAAATCATTTATCCAATCATTTACCTTAACATTATCTTTAAACTTTAAATACATTATCAGATTGTTACGAAGTAAAGTCATTAAGGTCCACATTCGCTCGGCGATCATGTGAACTTACGGCGTCGGACCCGAAACGAGGTCTTCCGCAGGCCATTTGTCACGGAGGCCATTTGTACTTGTCGAATCACGGCCATTAGACGAGAGTGTGCGACCGCGAGGGGTTAAACCGTGTTCCTACTTGATCACTACGATATTGGGAACAGAATAGCCGAACCTCGTACAGAAACGACCAGAACGAAAGTTGACTGTGAGATGAAAGTTTTAGATGTGGTCACGTTCTGTAGTGATCCAAGTAAAGCGCTTGTCAATATGAGTTCTGTCCCGTCGATTTATCTTACTTTGCGGCTATTGTTAAAGGTTTCACTTGATTTATCAGTAGCCTAGTTAATTACGTCGGCGCATCATCAATTCTCACGTCACTCGACCTGCGGCTTCACACGAATAAAGGCAAAACTTCGATTTACACATTCGCATAAACTCCGGTTTATCTCGTTCTTTGAAGTGGAGAAAACAAACAAAGCAATAAAGAAGGCCTTTATCGGGCGCATGAGTCGACACGCGAGCTAATTTACAACACAGCCGCGGGTTTTATCTTCATTAACCCATCGATTCACAATTAAGACGGGGAATAAATCTCCAGTAATGCGCTCCCCGTCCGCGCCGGTAGATTCGACTTCAAACAGATGTTATGTATAAATAAAGCCGAACGGAGGCAGCCTCTCGATATATTCCTGTCCGCGGCAAACTTTACAGATCTATCGATGCACAGTTGTGTGACACAACTGAGGAGTTACGTTACACGAAAATATGCTCTAACTGCACACTTAATACTCTCTACAACTATCTTCATCTTTGAAACCCTGACATCAAATCCCAATCAACGTCAACTCTAATATTAACACCAATACAGTCTATAATCCAAGACTGTTTAACAATCAGATATGTCGTTCGAATGCGAGGTAAGTCGCAAACCTCATCTTATTTCCAGCGTAACGAGTCGATGCTCACATTCGATTATCTCCCGGCGGTATCCGAGGCATTACACTTGATGTATCGGCGGAGGATTCTCGGCCGTAGTTTGATTTACACCACCACTCCTTCCTGACACTCCATACGGGATAGACTTGACTGATTGCTGCGATCGGACGCTTCGAGAGGTAATCAGTGGGATGATAAACCGATCGTACGTTTTTGTTATTGAGCTAGGTGTTCGCTTAGCTTTGGTTACTCTCTCAACTTTTTACAACTAAGCG
This sequence comes from Hemithea aestivaria, assembly GCA_947507615.1. Classification (NCBI taxonomy): domain Eukaryota; kingdom Metazoa; phylum Arthropoda; class Insecta; order Lepidoptera; family Geometridae; genus Hemithea; species Hemithea aestivaria. The sequence goes on from OX382332.1 coordinate 903,058, forward strand.
TATATTTTGTACTTTATCTTGTAATGGTTTCGTGGCCACAAAACTGAACAAAATCAACTTGTTTTTCTCCCTATTGTTGTCTTTAAGAGGTCGCTCAGATTGTTTAGACAGTATATCGGCCCAACGAGAATAGACTAACTATAAAAAAGAAAACTATAAAAAGAGCGCCATATTAGCTCGACTCGCTGGACAGAGTATAGAGCTGCACTTTGCGGTTTTACCCCAAAAAAAATTGCGTAGGTTTATGCTATTATTACTTATCGGTCTAATTTACGTTCATACCAAATTTCAGTTAATCAGACGTTTATATGCGTGAGAGTAAACAAACCTTGGTAGTTATTTTAATGATAGTAGAAAGTAGGATATTCCATAGTTTTAAGACTTTTTGTGTGGAATCAATAAAACGCCATGTCAATCTTGTCACGTCTTTCAAACTATAAATCTATGAAGGTAATGAATTGTCCCAAATAATTGGGACAGTATTTTATATTGGCGTCATTTGTTCCCCGATGGGAACATTTGTCGAGCTGTTGATTTGTGCGGTGCTTCAGCTTTCACTGTGCGCGTATTTATCTATGTTGTGCGATTAAACACAATGTGCGTCCGTTTGTCAATGTTAGCCTCGGCTCTAACTGATTTAGCTGTAATTATTCACGTTTCGTTCGATTAATTTGAAATTTATTTATTTGTATCCTTAATTTATTTGATGACCGCCGATAAAACATCTTAAACACTAATAGCAACATACAATGTATCAACATGAGCTGTATTTATACACAATAGAATTTCAAAAGCTACCTTTCTTTCAAAGCATTAATTTTAACATATTTTGTTAAGTTTTACAATAGTTTTTGATGACATATTCACATTATTCCAGTCCAGAACTTGAATCCAGTGCTGGGATAACTGGATTGCTGATCTACTTATGAATCCAATGCCAGCACTCCACTGCAACTGCTGAGATACTAGGATCATGTTGTTGGTCTTGTAAGAATCTCGGCCAACATATAGGTTGGTCACACAACATAATATAAGCTGTGATTTGACTCTGAAAGTGTAAGTAGAGTAACATGTCCTGTTAGTATAAATCTTAATTATTGAAACTATTATCACACAAAATACATATAAGGCATTCAATCTTAGAAATAAGAGAACCAGTAGGTCTATTTCAGTCCACTGGAATGAATCAAACGGGTCTTGATTCCCTGAATGTGCGACAGTCGAGATGTATCAAAGTACACATCAACAAACGGGTGCAACGTCAAGTCAATCTGATGCAAGCGGCATGCGTCAAAGTCAGAGCCCTTATCTGTGATGTGTCTGCCTTCTGGCTGAGTTTACACCGAAATGAACAAACGTCTGGGGAACGGGATAACAATGTTACAGTTACAGATGAATTTCTTGTGTTTTGTTTGGAGTTGAACATGTTAAATTATTTCGATACAGCTGCATAATGTCGTACGTTTAGAAATTGTTTCAAAAGCGATATTTTATTACTTTAAAATACATCATGCGAAATTAATAAGTATACTAAAGTCCGCGACTGATTGATTATAATTATCAGTGGCTTATGTTGAAATCTTTGTCCAATCAAGTGAGTCGATCTGACATATATCGGGGAATTTACAGAGCACGACAATTAATATATCACAATAATAAATTTTATGTATACTGTTGAATAAACCTACATATTTTTTCGTCGGTTAAAAAATAGTTTAAATAACAACACACACGATATGATATTTTAAAAAACCAATAAGAAATAAAAAGAGCTATAGAAAAAGATATTATTATCTCCTATATCATGAATGTTACTCACATTAAAGTTTACTTGCATTGGCTATATAGAAAAGTAAATTTTATCCCTACTTAGTTTTTGTCGGTTTTGAATGAAGTTGCATTTTTAAAAAGCCAATGTGGCCGTAGAACTCAATAACAAAATTTGCAACATAAAAAACCTATCAAATTTTGAATACTATACTATTGAATACTTAACTAGTATAACAAGTGAATTAAATTAAAAATTTAAAAAACCCCCAACGCAATACGTATTTCACCATTTTTTGTATGGCGGCCATCTTGGATTTTAAATTTTATATAGGGGACTGTAATCTACTCGTTAAGCCCTTTCATTTGATACCCATATTGAGGGGGTCGTGGAAGAAAAAAGTAATCCGCCATTTTGTAGCGGCGGCCATCTTAGACCGATTTCCACCAAACATAGCTAAGAACACTCTCGACTAACTCTACTTTCAAACAAAAAAAACAAAATCAAAATCCGTTCATCCGTTTGGGAGCTACGATGCCACAGACAGACACATACACACACACACAGACAGACAGACAGACAGACAGACAGACAGACAGACACGTCAAACTTATAACACCCCGTCGTTTTTGCGTCGGGGGTTAAAAATAAGCTTAAATCGTTTAAATAAATAGCCCAAGAGTCGTGACGGTGGCAACTCGGCCCAACGGGAGCGGAGATGAGGTATGCGATACTAGTTGCATTGTATGCTGCCGATCTGGAACGTTCCATCAACGTCGCCGCAAAAAGACCGACCACTTTATGCTTGATGTACAGATATTGTTGAGGGGATATTGGCTAACTTGAAGACTAACCTTTACCATAATCCGACTAAATAATTTTTTAATATTGTTGAGGGGATATTGCCTCACTCTCGAAATGTTACATTTATCATGATTTTTCTCGAAATGTTACATGTATTGTTGTTTTAATGTTTTATTTTTTATTATTTTTTTTTTTTAATCTGACTAAATTAAATTGTTAGGTATAAATTCTACAGTACAGCATTTCACGCTATGTCTTACAAGTCACCCTATCTGCAAAAGAGGTGCGTTTTTGTATCTGAGGGCAAAACCTAGTTAAAGCCAAGTTTTTTCTACATAATATTATGACTGATAGGTTGGCTGATCTATCAACGCATTGCTAAACACGTAGCAATGAATTAAATACATTTGAAATTTGTCGTCAAAAGATAGTTTGACTTAAAATTTCCAGACTTCTTTAATTTGCCGCATAATACTATGCGACAAAGGTATGTTACACCTTTTAACTTCAGATAGACATTCGGTCTCTTAAGAACAGTTTACTTTGGTCGGCGTATAGTGATATTATGTGACAAAGATGAGAAATAAATTATGACCTTTTACTATCAGGTTACATTTTATTTTTGTCGACTAATACTGCATAATTTTTTTAAGTTGGCCAATAACCCCGCATTAAAGTCGCGGCAAAAAGATCAAGCACTTTAAGCTCGCTAGATGTAGAGATACGTGCATTGTTCAGATAAGACTTAAGACGAGAGACTCGAGATCCATGACGCCGTGTTAGTTATGGCTCGTATGAATAGACTGATGCGTTCGCTGATTACCTGAATGACGTACCGATGTGGAATTACGATGAGGCTTGGGACTATAAATGTCGTTAAAAAATTAACTACTGTAGGATTGTCCAGTTTCAAAATGCACGTAGCTAGTCATATTTTATATCATAGATAGGTATTTTAAAACACGAATTAAACTGTAACAATGTGAAACTTTAACTTTAAGTAAGCATCATGTTGGCTCCTGAGATATTATTTGTTGAATTTCGTTATGCCCAGTAATTTTGCTTTTAACAATGCCTTTCAATCCGGAACACAGTACCTATCTAATACCTGCACATTACTGCTTGGCGGATGAATAACTTGAATTTAATACCTAACTTTGATAAATCAACAAACTAAAAATCGTTACTAACGCAACAGTTGTGAACAACACATGTGGAACCAAATTTCTAATTTATCAAAAACAAATAATTTCTATTAGTCGGTCTGTCAAATTGATCGCGCTAACATATTGACATAATTAACATTTAATTCAACAAATAAGTAATCATTTCAATAATATATCTCCAATGTTCAACAATTTTCGAAATTGATAGCTTCGCATTAGATAGAGGGAATATTGATGGCATAGCAAACAGAATAAATGATGGTCTATATTTACATTCAGCGTGTATGAGTCCCATTTATCATGGCGGCCCGTTACTGCTATAAATCATTTTCATTCTACAATACTTAGGAGTGAATATACGATAGACTTCCGCGACTCAACTTTCGCTATTGAATATTAGATTATACTAGATGCGCTCAGCGGTTTTACCCGCTGTATGGCCTGCCTATTTGTTATTCCAGGGTCTAAGCTATCTCTATACGAAATTTCAGCTGAAACGGTCCACCCGTTTAGGCGTGAAAGAGAAACAAACATAAATATATTCTTACAAACTTTCACGTTTATATTATTAGTAAGATATTATGCACTTGGACTTGCCCGCGGTTGTTATCGCAGATTATGATGAAAAATCGCCGAATAAGTCTATAATATTACTTAATATTTATGGTGGAATAATTTTGAATAATATTTTTTTACATGTTTTATAAATTAATTTGTATATTCAGAGATTATAATTGAAGTTTATCTATTTATTAGATACCCTAGAGTCAATTTATTTTGACTGGCTGATATGACCCACAACTCAAACCACTTAATATGTAGAACTACAATTGGGCACTGGTATAGGTGTGAGAGAGCTCGTCTTGTTCATCTGCTAGTATAATAAAAAAAAGAGAAAAAAAAACTTATTACTAAGAAAGAGCTTCAAAACAAGCGAACATTCTCATGTAGATACGATAAACTCGGTGTACGTAATTATACTGCTAAAATCAAATCATAGCTTGTATGACCAATTCATGTACCTACCTAATTTACTGTAAAATTTACTTAGTAAAGTGTACCGTTGTAGCCCATACGAATGTGAATATGTTGAAGTTTTTGACCGCCAAGATTTCTACAAGGTATCTCACCTACATAATATCTAACGACAAGCAACAGCTTAACATGCCTTCCAAAACACGGAAACTAAACAAGTAAAGCCTCAATATAAGGCCATAATTACGTAAACAGACACTTTGACGTATGTCTGAAAGGTAATCATAAGCTCGAATTTATCACGGAGTGAATCATTCATGCGTTAAGACAGCTGACAGCCAGCACATATATTATAATGATCGACAGCCTGACGTTACTTGTCACAGAGGGATAATGTTGTTGCCACACTCTCTAAACCAACCACAACCAAATATAAACCCTATCTCGAACACACAAGGTACATTTTCAGTTTGTCTAACAACAGCGTCTAATGACTTTCCAGTTTCAGTCGATTACAAATCTAACGAAAAGAACAAAGTTGTGTTTTACTTAGATCGTTGCAAATTCAACTTTGTTGCTTAGTGTTTTGGTTCAATATTCATTGAAGTTCCATCGCACTGTGAGGTTGTATGTGTTGGGTAATGTGACTAAGTTCCAGATTAGGGTGATAAATTGAAAAGGGACTTTAATACCATTGCTGAAGGTTGAATATTGGATGATGTAGGTGATGTTGCTTGTGTTGTTTTTGATGTGGACGAGAGTGGTAGTGCGGTAGCAAAGAGACGTGTCGCGGCATGTCATCGGGACGCAATGAAGATTTATGAACAGGCCGGTACTAGAAGCACGGTCGAGTCAAACGACTCGTATATTCCATTTTATACCGTGTTGATAATTGTACTGAATACGTTGGATTTACCAAGCTTATCTCCCATCTTGAGCTTAACTTGTTTGAGAACATCAATTTTGATTCCTTATCTCGAACTGAGTGATCAATTTTATCTTTTATTAAGACACTAGTTATTTAATGCTACTTTATTAAATCTTGTTGATAACTATTTCTTAAAGAACCTTGAACTCTTTGTTTCTTTTTGAGTCATTGTTCATACTCATAATTGAGTTATAGTGTTGGGGTTTTTCCTTTTTACTTTTTATCCAAAGTTTTACCTTTGTCAGGTCAGTCACTTAGTCGTGAAGAATTATTAACATACATTCACACAAAGTTCTTTATAATAATTTTAACTTGTACTCGCAGCTTTGCTCACGTGGCAAAATCCTATCTTAGCGGAGGTCCACATTATAAAACCTAATATATATATTCCAAATTTCAAGTGAATCCGTTCAGCGGTTTGGGCTGCGCGTTGATAGATCAGTCAGTCACTCTTTCCTTTTATATATTTAGATTTGTATTAGTGATATACCTTTATCTACTGTAGGTATCTTTAAAATCATCTTACTTCATAATACAGTCCCTTTTACATGTAAAGTTTTCCACTGTCTCTTAAATTTCATCAAAACAGAGAATTTCCAGTGGTAGAGGTTCACCTTATTGCTTATTTACAAGTCGGGATAGCTCCGGCTTTGTGTCACGATCTCACAGCTTTGAACACCCTGTAGCTGTACTGTGAGGGCTCTTGTTTTATTTACCAACACCCTGTAGGATAAACGCTCATGCATTTTTATTTCAATCTCTATACAGAATTCAATATACGCTTCGAAATTTTGGGGATGTTTTGCGTTGAACATTTTTGTTGGCCTATCATCACATTTTTATAATATTATGTTGGTTATTTACTTTTTTACCTAAAAAGGAGACCCGATTGAGCTAAAATTTGCTGTAATCGTAGTTAACGATTATTATAAACCATTAAAAGGTAAATCGGTGTTTATTTTTCTCTTTGTTATCTAGGTATTATTCAAGAGATAGAAAGTCCTATAGAATACTGCGATGTGACGTGATATATTTAGGCCAGTTATTTATTTACACACGAAAAAGAAAACTTTTTAAACAAACGATGTGTTCATGAATAAATAAAGAAAATGTTGAAAAAGAAAATAAACGTTCATAATTCAAATCAAAATATCAAAAGACTTAAGTGAATCATCACAAATCTAATAAAATACCAGAAAAAAATAGTTGAGATGCTCGGAACTCGGAATAGATACACTAATTGCCGTCGCCATATCTCATACGATCACAAACGACGCGACATCCTCCAACAAACTAAATCTGACAACCAACTAATGCTCCCATCCAGATAATAATCCAATGAAAAGAAAAAATATACAACACTAATTCAAAACTACCGACGCTCATTATAAACGTCATCGTTCAAAAGGAAAATTGATTTACAACACTGCATTACGCCATTATTTTATGACGCGAGAACGCCCCGAAATAAAATACTAACAAACATTCAACTGGCATCCACGACTATTACACTCGTGACAAATTTATAAATAACACTGACGAAATTTCCACACACTCTATCAGTCAAGAAATAGAGTTGAAATTGGAGTTGTTTTTTGTCATTTGTCAGTGTTTGAGTGGGTTGTAGCAACCGTCATAAAGCGAATAAAATACGGAGCACAAAGAATAAGCGCTGGTATAAGCGCTGTTATGTCTGTCAACATAAAATATTGTATCCTGCATGGACGGGAGCCGAGCTCAAATTGTGTCGGTTCTATGGCGTCATTAATCTTTGTAATGCAGCGTGTGAAATGGCAGATGAAGAAATTGCATCGCTCTGTCCTTGTCTGGAGTTTGGAGCGTTTGATGTCAGGTGATGTGTGATTGAATTTTGATTTGAGGATGAACTGAAGATTGATAGGGACAAAGTAAGTGTTTTACCGGGGGTAGACTTCTTTTGCAGGAGGTCGTCTAGGTGGGTACCCCAACAGTGCCAGTTCTAACGCCTGAGCAGTGATGTGCAAACATAACTGTACACACGAAGGAGGACACTATAGCAAGTGAAATTACTGGGCTAAAGAGTCTTAGCATCTTATTAATGACTCTTGAGTAAGAAGCTTTGGTGCAGTGCACCTAGAATTTGACATCATTGTGAAATTCTAGGTAGCACTGTAAATTGATTATGAGCAGAGTTATCTCTTAACTCTTAACTCTTAACACTAGGAGAACTCTTAACTCTTAGCACTTCTTCACATAAAAAAAAAATTCAGTGCTTACGAATTACGAGTATACTGGTTATAATTATAATGCGGATTGGCTTCAAAATAGAAATAGATGGTTCACAATTCATTTAAAAAGGCAATAGATTGCAGTAGCACAACAGTAATAAGTAATAAACATTTAAATAATGGTGATTTGGAATTAGTGCACTAATTTGTACAATTTGCTATCAAAACCTGTCTTTGGGGCACAGAAACTAAACTGCTCCGGGCCATTGCCACCATTGCATAATTAGCTTGAAGAAGCGACAATCTTTGCTCTGAAGGGATAGACTCAGGACTCTTCATAAGGCTTTAATAAGTAGAGTTATTCGACAAATTTGAATAATGTCTTTTTATGTCTTTATTAAAATTGAAGTCTTTTGCTTTATAGAGATTGCCACCATCCATGTTACAAACAAAACGGTACCTTACCAGTTTTAAGGCAGCAAAACTTCGTAGCCGTACAAAAAGGAAAAAAAAATTCTAGAAACTTCTGCCGAATATTTTCAATTCACACTATTTATGAATAAAAAACTACGAGCGTCAAGATGGCGGGACCAAGTCTTGGATTTGCATGAAACATATACCAATATTTAGTACCTATTTAGTACTATTTAGTACCTCCGATCAAAAAATTAGTACCTCAACAGAAAAGCTGCGGCACAGCAAAAACGTTGGTCCCGCCATCTTGACGTCAAGATGGCGGGACCAAATTGATCCGCTGCTTTCTGGAAGTTCTGATGAATTAAAATATTTAGTACCTATTTAGTACCTCTCAAATATCTTTTTAGAATTTTTATAACTTTTACGGTTTTAAAGATATTTAGCAAAAACCTTGGTCCCGCCATCTTGACGTTTTTATAAAAACGTTTCACATCTAAACGCAAAGTTTTTCTTAAATTATTTTCTGGTCAATATTTAGTACCTTTTTGGTACTAAATATTCGCCTTTCACAAGTTTGTGCCTGTGACTCCGTCTGCTTGGAATAAGCATTTTTATATTTCCCATACAAACTTTTATGCTTTTCTGGAAGTTCTGATGAATTAAAATATTTAGTACATATTTAGTACCTCTCAAATATCTTTTTAGATTTTTCGTAACTTTTACGGTTTTAAAGATATTTAGCAAAAAGCTCCAAGCTTCTTTGCGCCCTGTTAAAGTATGAAATCCGGAATAATAACTATCCTATGTTTTTTTCAGGGCCTCAAACTATCTTCTTACCTAATTAAATTTATCGGATTAAAAAAAAAATGTTTTTTCTAAGTAGGTATGTTAAATGTGTGCATTTTGTTTGTTAAAATATATTTACTTAGTGATTATATTAACAAAGATAATTTTTCAGTATACATAATATTTGTAGGTATTTCAGTCCGGTCAAAATGGACATCAGTATTATTGTTGGTATAATTATTAATAATAAACTGCCAAAAGTCACTAGCAATTCTATGTGTGCTAGAAAAGTAATAAAATTATTCCAAGTCATATTTTCAATTACTAGTGTGTACGATTTTTTTATATTATTATTTTTTTATGTGGAGAAGTAAGAAGACGAGCAAGACGCTGTCCTGTTGGTAAGAGATAACGCTGCCCATAATCAGTACAGTGCTACCCAGAATTTCACAATGATGTGCAATTCTAGGTGTACTGCACCAACGCTTCTTACTCAAGAGTCATAAGATGCTAAGACTCTTTAGCCCAGTAATTTCACTAGCTAAAGTGCCCTCCCATCGAAGCACAGTAATGTTTGGACATTACTACTCAGGCGGTAGAATAACTGGCACTGTTGGGGTACCCACTACCCACCTAAACGACCTCCTGCAAAGGTAGTCTATCCCCGGTACATCCGGTTTTGATCGGTTAAAAAGAAATATACAGTAATTTGACTCCATAGAAAAATGGCAGAAACATCTACAAGTCTAAAGACATAAGCTTTTTTGGTTATCTTGGGTAACTTGATTATATCTGCCTACTAATAGAAGTACTATATTTTTTGGGGTCGGTATATTTTAAGTTTATTTAGTTTTATTTCTACAACTTCAGGGCAATTTTAATCATAAATCTGATTATTTTTTTTTTACAAAAAAGGGAAGGGTAAAAACACTCAATAAATCATATAAAAAAAATATAAAAAAAATAAATATTTCAGGACGTTTCACACAGCGCCACCTAACCCCAAACTAAGCAACTTAATGCTTGTAATATGGTGGTTAGGATAACGGATATAATACTTATATACTTTTCTTTTGTAAATACATACTTATAATAGATATTGAAAAACCACCCAGACCAGAAACAAATACCTGTGGATCATACAAACATTTGTCCCATGCGGGAATCTAACCCGCAACTTTCTGCGTTGCAGGCGGGTATTAGCCCACCGCACCACAGAGGTCGTCAAAGAGTAGAGTTATATAAGACAGAATTAGCTAAAATGTTATCACATGTTGGTATTATTTAAGTTCGGTGACAATTCGAAATTCTGGTGTTATGAGCTGAACTGATTATGGAGCTCTGACAGACCTACTGGATGACTGCTGATAGAATATTTGAATTTTAGCTTGCATAATATTATCATTTCTTTCTATAAAGGTTCATTTAATTCCACATGATTATGAGGGTCTGATTACGATATTCGGCTTGATCGGTTTGTCATTTGAGAACCTATCATTCCACATGATGATTTTTATGCCATTTTTCTATGGAGCCAAATTACTGTATATTTCTTTTTAACCGACCAAAATAATATAAAAAAAATCTAGTATCGTACACATTAGTAATATGACTGGAATAACTTTTCTAGCACACATAGAATTGCTAGTGACTTTTGGCAGTTTATTATTAATAATTATACCAACAATAATACTGATGTCCATTTTGACCGGACTGAAATACCTATAAATATTATGTACTTATACTGAAAAATTATCTTTGTTAATATAATCACTAAGTAAATATATTTTAACAAACAAAATGCACACATTTAACATACCTACTTAGAAAAAACATTTTTTTTTAATCCGATAAATTTAATTAGGTAAGAAGATAGTTTGAGGCCCTGAAAAAAACATAGGATAGTTATTATTCCGGATTTCATACTTTAACAGGGCGCAAAGAAGCTTGGAGCTTTTTGCTAAATATCTTTAAAACCGTAAAAGTTACGAAAAATCTAAAAAGATATTTGAGAGGTACTAAATATGTACTAAATATTTTAATTCATCAGAACTTCCAGAAAAGCATAAAAGTTTGTATGGGAAATATAAAAATGCTTATTCCAAGCAGACGGAGTCACAGGCACAAACTTGTGAAAGGCGAATATTTAGTACCAAAAAGGTACTAAATATTGACCAGAAAATAATTTAAGAAAAACTTTGCGTTTAGATGTGAAACGTTTTTATAAAAACGTCAAGATGGCGGGACCAAGGTTTTTGCTAAATATCTTTAAAACCGTAAAAGTTATAAAAATTCTAAAAAGATATTTGAGAGGTACTAAATAGGTACTAAATATTTTAATTCATCAGAACTTCCAGAAAGCAGCGGATCAATTTGGTCCCGCCATCTTGACGTCAAGATGGCGGGACCAACGTTTTTGCTGTGCCGCAGCTTTTCTGTTGAGGTACTAATTTTTTGATCGGAGGTACTAAATAGTACTAAATAGGTACTAAATATTGGTATATGTTTCATGCAAATCCAAGACTTGGTCCCGCCATCTTGACGCTCGTAAAAAACTAATTAGAAAATCAAAACAATGTAAGTAATAAAATAAACGAGTATTTAGTATTCATAAATCTCAATACATATTTTGCAATTTTAATTATATTTTTCAAAACAATAGCTGCTATTTTAAATGAAGATAAATTAGTCTGTCTGTTTGTAATAAGACTAAGCATTAAATTGTCAGGGTTAATTATAATCTAGTTAGTCATTAAAATTTGTGTGACCTTGCATGGATTAAAAAGTTAAGAAGTGAATTGTGTTGTAAAGTTGTAAAAGGTTTCACAGAAATGCCACAACTTTGTAGCAGAAATTATCAATTATATAAAAAGTATAAATAAGGAAAACGATGATGTTCAGTGGAGCCAGGGAGGGATTTATAAAAATAATAAAAATAATAATTGGGGTTTATACTCCAACAGATCAGGTTTCCCTAATTACACTGTCACAGTCAAATCACAATTTATAGGTTGTGTGGCTAACCTATATGTTTCAGGTCGCCGAGATTACTACAGGGCCTGCAACATGACCTAACGACTGCCTCCTACATATCTTATAGGAAACAGCCGGGACCCACAGTTTTACGTGCCGCGCCGAAACACGGTAGCGTCCAGGCGAAAATCTTTGCCACACTGAGATTTGAACCCAGGACCTCCGGCTTACAAGCCGGACGTATGACCACTGGGCCACGGACGCTACAATTAAATACAAAAAAATAATATGAATTTATCCCGCCTTCTAGGTTTAGTCTGATTCCATCTAAGGCCGCATCGTCGTTCAACATCACGCAAGATGAAATGAAATGAAATGAAATGAAGATGATTTATTGGCTCTATCTTACAGCTTAAGCTTACATAGTGTGTTAAAGTTTTAATGAACAGGCTCAGCGTTTTGTCAGATTAACCCTAGGGCTGACCTGACTACTGATTCTGAAGATCGTGGTCAAACGCTGAACTAAAAAGTATAAAATATAAATAAATACAACCATGGCAATGTGCCCCATGTTTGTCCAAACTGTAATCTAATAGACCACCCCTTGGCAAAAATCATCGCGTATTAAATTCTCAAACAAAACAAAACGTCAGCTTTCTTTTGAGAATTTGATACTTCGTGCGAACATATGCACCAAGTGGGGTACCGGCTCAAGTGGTATTTTTATGAGCAGTCTAGCTTTATAGCTGTTTGTTGCTCTTTAACGCAAAAACTACTGAACCAATCGTGGTGAAATTCAGAAAGTTGAATCCTGAAAACCTAGAAGAGCACATAGGCTACTTTTCAATCCATTTTTTCCTCGACTTACGGAAAGAGCAGCGGCAGCTATTCATTTCATAAAATAAAGAAAACATTTCTAGAAATATTATTATACTAATTACTCATAATTAATGTCGCGACGAAACTAATTGAGTTTTATTATTATAGCATCAAAGAACTAAAATTTATGGCGCATTGTGAATTGTGACAGACAATTATTATTTTATATGACAATAGCTCTTAATAACTAGTGAAACATATGTGTTGGTTTAATTTATGTTTATTGTTGCATTTTATTTTTGTTTTCGTAATTAAATTGCTGTAATTAATAAAATTGCACACAGAAAATAATATGTTTCATCATAGACATAAATAATAATAATAATAATAATAATAATAGTTCTTTATTTCAGACTCGAGATCCATATTATACAAAAATGTAAAAATAATAATTTAAGGCTAAACAAATACAAAAAATTGTATGAATTGTCTAAAACACATCCATTATTAGGCAGCAATAGCCAGCCATCGTCGGTACGTTGCAGACTGAAGCAGACGATCTGCCAGACTTTTAATAATACTGTTTTTACACATATCAACCCTGGACATGAATGCGGCAATTCGCTTGCGTTGAATGGCGTTGAAGGTGTCAACTCCCGCGTCTAGAAACATGCCGGATGCACTGCATCTCCGCGGTAACCCCATCAGCTGACGAAAGATGTTATTATACGCCACCCTGATGGAGTTGTGTGCCTTCTGTGTGTATTCTGTCCAGAGCTGACATGTGTAAAAAGTTTGGCAGAATGATTTAAAAAGCGTTATTTTCACGTCAGGCGCTGCATTATAAAACCGTCGTGCAATCATGTTGCCCACTACACATAAAGCACGCCTCTGGCGTTCTATGTCATCGTTATCCGCTAGCTGAGACGTTACGATGTGACCAAGGTACTTGAAACTTTCCACAATCTTGATGACTTGACCATTCAGATACAATTCTGGCACAAATTGGGGGCCCCCACCTGCTTTGAAAACTACCATCTCTGTTTTTTTACTGTTGTACGTTAAATAATGCTCATTCGCATATCTCTCACAAATTCCGAGGAGTTTTCTTAGCCCCTTGATCGTGGGACTGAGAAGCACCATATCGTCGGCGTAGCTCAGGTTGTTGACGTATCTGTCATCCAACTGTAGCCCGACGGGAGTGCTGCTCAGCTCCACGATCAAGTCATTAACGTAATAGTTGAAGAGGTCAGGTGAGGTCACCCCGCCTTGACGTACACCGCAGGACAGCCTGTAACTATCCGAGACCTCAGTATCCCACCTGACGCTGTTAGTCTGATGACTGTACCAGTACGCCAACAGACCAACAACCTCAGAAGGGACCCCTGAGCCGTGCATTTTCGTCCACAGAATGTCATGGTTAATCGTATCAAATGCACGACTAAGGTCCAAGAAACAGGCATAAACTGTGGTCGCATTCTTATTGTAAAATCTGACAACTTCTTTAAGTGAAAAGACAGCCATGTCCGTCGAGAGTTGCGGACGAAAACCGAATTGACCATCGTCCATGTCTAACGTAAGATGGGAATGAATAACTCGTTCAAGTACCTTGGCCACAATCGTCGCCAGAGAGATGGGTCTATAATTGGACACACTCGAAATATTGCCCGTTTTATTCTTAGGTATAGGTACAACTGTAGTGCGCATCAGTTCCTCGGGCAGGTATGAATGCCTCACGCATAGATTAAAAAGCCGCGCCAAGACATGACAAATATACCGGCCTGAATATAAAAGATGCTCTATACTTAGACCGTCGTGGCCCGGAGATTTCCCGCGCTTCATACTCCTCAAAATGTCTTCAATATTTTTCGGTGTTATGTTGACGCGGACAGTCTCCGCGCCACAACTTGTTCTATGTATGTGCATTTTATTAGCGTTAACATTATTGACGTTAAAATGGTTTCTAAATAAGTTGGCTATATTTTTTTTGTTATTTTCCCCTTCCACATTCACTGGTATACTACTTTTATGATCTAATTTCTTCGTCTCCTTCCAGAATTCTACAAAATTACAATTTGATCTATGTCTAGCTAGAACGTCCATTTTTATCTTATCCTGATTTTTAAGTACATACTTATGCGCGGCTTTAAACTCTCTGCGGGAGGCAGTCATGTTGTCATAATGGTATCCCGAGCGTGGCCTACCGTGTAAAACCCAGAGACAAAACATTTCTCTCGCCTTCACATGATGACGCCTGACGTGGAAATTCCAGCCGATAACTTTATTTGATTTACGATGGCTACAAGTGTCATTGCAAGTTTGCTCTGCTGCCGTCTGCAACGTATTAACTAAATTCGTGTAAATAATATCTATACATTTATGGTGTGAGTCATTACTACATAATGATTCAGTCGTACAACATTCCGTTTCGTTAAAAATATTATCATAATTACAATTATACATAAGGTCATAAAACTTTTTATCACATAGTTCTGAGTACAATAAAATTTGATTCCGATCTCTATTATTACCCCATACGTGTTTTCTACTATTTGCAATATTATCACAGTTATATATCTTACGACTAATTGAGTTAAAGTTACAATGAATGACTAGAGGAAAATGATCGGAGGCGGTGACATCGTGTCGGACTCGCAGCGAAGTGACGAGGCGGGCCGCGGCGTCCGACGCGAGGCAGTGGTCGAGCCAGCGGCACGAGCCGTGCGCGCCGCTCACAAACGTGAACGTATCCGCATCGAGTCGCTCCTTGTCTACGCACACTAGTGATTGCTCGCGACAATAATCCGTTAACTCTTTACCAAAAAGTGTGTTCGGATGCGCGTTAAAATCACCGAGAACGAGTACACATTCGACATCCGCACACTCGATCACCGCACTCACTTGCGCCAGGCAGTCCGTAAACTCCGGCAAATTGTCCGCGTCTTCTACCGGCATATACACGCAGAACACCAAAAGGCTACGATCGCCCTGAGATAGCTTAATGGCAATAACGCGATCACTATCACACGGGATGACTTCAGCTCGTGAAAACAGACTAGTACGCCATAGTATCGCCGTCCCGCCGTAGGGCCGTCCTCGTAGTAGCACCGTCGGGTCCACTGAGGATTTACTGCAGCAGCTGAACTCGCTATCAATTTTATTAATCAGCCCAAGGTCATGTGGCATCAGCCAATGCTCCTGTACACAAATCACGTCCGCATATGTACACATATCGCGCACAGTAGGAATGCAGCTTTTAATTCCATGACAGTTAAAAGAAAGTAATGTAAGGTTGCTTAATTGTTGTGTTCTTAAATCCATATTTATTTGTTAGGAACTGCGGTATTATTCTTGAGTGAATGTTGCTGTCTGTATTTTCTAAATACTAATCCTTCAGGCCAAAAATCATTTTTTAAGAAGATGTTCAATTTCCTTGTTAATATTTTTATCTTAAAAGAATTAAAATTTACTTCTTTCGCTTGAGTTAATTTTTCTACTTCTACACATTCCTCCTTCATTTCTTTTATATATTCTCTAATATCATTCTCAGTAGTGCTCTTCTGCTAATAAAGAAAGACTTGAGAACCACTTAAACTGAATAGAGTCGGAAATCAAAATATTTAAAAAAATTAAGCAGCTTGACAACTTTTTAACCCCCGACGCAAAAACGACGGGGTGTTATAAGTTTGACGTGTCTGTCTGTCGGTCTGTCTATCTCTGTGTGTGTGTGTCTGTCTGTCTGTGTGTATGTGTGTGTGTCTGTCTGTGGCATCATAGCTCCCAAACGGATGAACGGATTTTGATTTAGTTTTTTTTGTTTGAAAGTAGAGTTAGTCGAGAGTGTTCTTAGCCATGTTTGGTGGAAATCGATCCAAGATGGCCGCCGCTACAAAATGGCGGATTACTTTTTTCTTCCACGACCCCATCGATATGGGTATCAAATGAAAGGGCTTAACGAGTAAAATACAGTCCACTGTATAAAATATAAAATCCAAGATGGCCGCCATCAAAAAAATTTGAACTACGTATTGCGTTGGGGGTTTTTTAAATTTTTAATTTAATTCACTTGTTGGCTATTATCTTAGGTTTGTTGTTGTTTACCACTTTAACGTTGAAACTGAGTCAATTAGACTATGTACTCGTATTTGTTTTGTAGGCTTTTTAAAATCTAAAACACTGCTCAATAGGACAGTATTTATTGTCAGTCTCATCTACTAAATATATTAATGTAACCTATCAGTTCTGATCATTTTATATCACTTTTCATATTCCCTTCTTTTTTCTTTTCATATAATAAAATGTAATTTTATTTGTTTCTGTTCTGCTAGGACAGAGTAGTTATCAGTTATCAGAGCAGAGTAGAATCTTCGAGAGTGAGCGGTTCACTTCTTTAAATTCGCTTATTACTGCTATCCCTACTGACTTTCTACTGATAGGGATATTTCTACCTTTAACTTAGGTGAAAAAAGACTCATTGAACTTGAGCTTGAATTTCTGAATTATTTTCTCAAGTCTTTTCCAGTAATATTTCATCATACAATTTCGAAAGCTAAACGTCATCCGACATGTACCAAACGTCAGTTACACTATAATTACAAGTTACAAGTGCAATTAAAGAGATAAGTTTTCAATTAACGTTGGGCAAGACGCGGTGGCTTCAGATTTTACTGATACTGTCTATTCTAATATGTAGTAACACCAACTTAACTAACTCTTTGAATGGTGGCGCTGATGTTGCTTAAAAATAACACTTTTACGTTGTTAAGAAGGTTTTAATGGACCGACAACGCGTCTCTAGTACCACTGGTGTTGCAGACGTCCATTGGCGACGGTAACTGCTCACCATCAGGCGGGCCGTCTGCTTGTTCGTCTGTCTCTAAACACTTTATTGAAACAAAGAAAAAATTTCATTTCATTCATTCATTTTACCTTTATAAATTAAATACTAATTACGAGCAGCGTTATATTTTACCATCAGGAGAGCGTCTTGCTCGTCTTCTTACTTCGTTGTATAAAATAGTGTTACAATTAGCGGTCTTATCTCTAATAGCGATCTCTGATGATTTTTGGTGATATCCTATTTTTTAGTTCCACTTTTACTCAACGAACTAGATAAGTTGGTAGATATACATGTCTAGTTTAATATAGAGTAACACTCATTTATACAGCTCTTTTTAAGGTGGCGCTGATGTCGCTTTAAATAAGTGATTTCAAAGCATTTTAGGTGGTACAATTTTGTAGTTCTTCTTTCTGCCACCGGACTAGTTATGTTGGTGGTGCATTAATGTTGGTTCTTTAGGGTTCCGTAGTCAACAAGGAACCCTTATAGTTTCGCTTTGTCCGTCCGTCCGTCCGTCCGTCCGTCTGTCTGTCCGCGGCATTGCGGAGAAACTATAAGTCCTAGAAAAGTGTAATTTTGTATACAGGTAAGTAATAATAAGGGTAAGAGAACGGTGACATAAAATAATTTTTAATTAATTAATTTAGGCTACCTCCCGTACACGTAAGATGGGGATGATTTTTTTTTTCTGGCTGATACCATCGTGTGGGGTATCGTTGAATAGGTATTTTAAAATGAAGGACGGTTTGCTAAGAAACTTTTTCGATTTCATGTTCTGTTTGAAAGATATTCAAGTTTTAAAAAAAAATTGAGCGTCCCCCCCCCCCTCTAAAATCTGAACTACTAGCTTTAAAATTCTGAAAAAAATCAGAGGTATGCTTTCAACCATGAACTTTCCAGGAAAACTATAGCGGTTAAGATAAAATTATTAGTTTCGGTAAAATCAGCAAAATAAGAATACCTAAAGCTAACCTAGCCTATAGTTTATTAATGCATAACTAGATGGCGCTAGTAGTAAAATTAGATCGCGCAAGCGAATTGTTCATGGTTGTATTGTTTACGAGTTATAGCTACTCGTATCACAAATAAATCACCATATTACAGTGTTACTTAGCTCATAATTACTAACTTAAGTTTTTTTATTATAATTTGATATAGCATGGTCAAGGCTACTTGTGTGAATGATCCAGATATATTTTTTTTAATTTGCGGAGAATATAATGCTCAAAGAATTCCGTTTGAATGTGACAACGTTCATAATTTAGGCTTACAAAAATTACTTTGGATACTCCCTGGAAATTAACGACAAGCCTTGGATTCCCCAAAAGTTATGCAAAACGTGTGTTGAGTATCTACGTTTGTGGACAAATTAGAAAATAAATAGATTTTGGTACGAAACCGCTATAATGTGGAAAGGACTCGAGAACCATCACGATGACTTATTTTTGCTTAGTGTAAACATAAAACTATTGTTTTGATTTTATTAAAAATTAAGTATGCGGAACATAACTGGCTCATAATGTGTTCATTTAAAAATGGTTTACTTTGTTTTAGGCCAATGGTGGTTATATTTTTTTTTTGTAAAGTAAGAATTATTTGGACTTTTCTCAACACGTCCAAAAACTAATGCGTCACTTTCAAAGGCTCGAATGTGACATAACCATCAAGTTACACTCTCTCCACGACCACCTAGACTATATTCATGACAATCTTGGGGTACTAAGTGAAGAATTGGGCAAGCAATTCCACCCGAACTTTTGTTCGATGAAGTAACGCTATCAAGGCTTCTGGAACGCACATATTATGATGGCTGAATATTGTTAGAGCATTTAGAATAGCCCTTAGAATAAGAATAGCATTTAGAATAGCTCTGCCTTCAGTTTCAGCAAGAAAATCAAATAACATGAAGAGTTTTTCAACTTAAACTTAAATTAATTAGGATCATCTCTACATTGACCACCCACAAGGTGGACAGACGACCTTATAAAGGTCGCCGGAAGACGCTGGATGCAGGTCGCTTCCAACCGGTACATATGGAAGTCCAAAGGGGAGGCCTATGTTGCGTATATGGAAACCCTTCCTCCATTCAGCGCCAGTATGGATCTGGGATGCGGGAGCTTTTAAACGACAAAACATGCAGTTTGAGAGTTTAAATGCTACCCTACTTTTAGTTCTGACATGCGGGAGGGTTTACGTACGCAATATTACCATTATAGATTGGAAATCCTTCCAGTATTCAGCACTCAAGTATTTTCGATCTGCGGAAACTTTTGATATTGAATGTTTAGTGTTTGTTTGCTACTATTCTTGTAGTTCTGAATACTGAATGAGACGGCATTGTTAAGGAAATGTAATAAAAAAATACGACAATAATATAATTATTCCATAAACTTTTATTTGTTTTTATTATTGATACTAAATATGGAATATGGTATAATCGTATTATCTAGTACAGATCTTGCAATACAATTTTTAACTAGTTTTGACTCAGTTTGAGTTTCACACTCATATTTGGGGTATAGGTTATTATGGTACCATAGAGTTGATCAGATGATGACGGTAGTTATTGGTGAGTGGATATTAGGTGGGTAGTTGGTTTGGACCCGCGCGCACATCGTGGCGCGTAAAACAGTCTACAAATACTACCTACATTTAGTCATTCATTTATTTCTAAAATTAAATGAAATTGAAATGAATTGAATAAAATAAAATAAAAAAGCAGCAGCTAGGTATAACTAGCGAAATAAATGAATGACTAAAGGTAGGTAGTATTTGTTGACTGTTTTACGCGCCACGAAGTGCGCGCGGGTCCACTAGTTACACACACACAAAAAAAGTTACAAAAAACCGCATCAAATTCCGTTGCGTAGTTTTAAAGATCTAAGCAAATATACGTCAGACAAGAGTTTTAGTCAAACAGATTTAAATATTACTCTGGAAACAATCCCCGAGTTCAGATCGATAAATTTGAAAGAGGTGTGAGTTGTGTATACGTTATTATGGTACCACCGAGTTGATCTGATGATGACGGTAGTTGGTGGGTAATAGGAGTAGGAGTAAGAGTCAGAGTTAGAGTTGAAGTAAGAATCAGAGTAAGAATCCAGAGTCAAGAGTAAGAGTCAGAGTAAGAATCCAGAGTCAAGAGTAAGAGTCAAGAATAAGAGGTAAGAGTCAAGAGTAAGAGTCAAAGTCGAGAGTAAGAGTCGAGAGTAAGAGTCGAGAGTAAAAGTCGAGAGTAAGAGTCGAGAGTAAGAGTAACAGTAAGAGTAGTAAGAATAAGAGTAAAGTAAATCGTTTTTATTTTAGAAATAAATGAATGACTAAAGGTAGGTAGACTGTTTTATGCGCTACGAAGTGCGCGCGGGTCCACTAGTTATACGTAAACTTTCCTCTTGAATCACTGTCTACAGTCTACAGTACTATACAGACATGCGTTTTCATCAAACAGATTTAAATATTACTCTGAAAACAATCCCCGAGTTCAGATCGATCGATCTGAATAGCGGAAGGAATTAAAGTCGCAATCAGAGAATGAATGCACGTAAAGGCTCCCGTAGCTCAGATCGGTCGCGGTGCTGAATAGCGGAAGGGATTAAAGTCGCATTTTGAGAATTCACGTATGGAAAGGCTCCCGCATCTCAGTTCGGTCGCGGTGCTGAATAGAGGTAGGGTTTCAATATACGCGCCTATGTTCAGCAGTGGACGTCTTACGGCTGAGATGATGATGATGATGATCTCTACATTTATAGCGTTTTATTACGAAAACAACATAATATGTGTCATATCTTTTTAACTAGAGCTGGTACAGAAATTTCAGTCACAAATTTGAAATCGTCGTCAAAAATCATCCAAAATGCTGTTGTGCAGTGTATTCAATCTACTAGAACTACGGAACCCTACATTGTGCGTGGCCCGACTCGCGCTTGGCCTATTTATTGTAACTATGATTATATACATAGGCTTATTCGTATCAGTTTAAAGCATGGAAGCAAATTGTTTTTGGCTTGCATTATGTAGGACGTGGTAATTGCATTTTTTTACTTAGCCATTAATATTGTGATTGGTTTTTATAGGTTTTCCAATATAGTTTTACCTGTCTATCTATCTTTAAATTTAAAATATGTATATTATGAATGGCGCCTAACCTTAAAAAAATTTTGAGTAAAACCCCGTTCAAAAATTTTGTTTTTTTTTTTAAATCGTGGCAAATGCTTTTACTGAGAAAAACAAACTAACAACTACTACAGCTACTACAGCAATAAAGAACACTTTTATTGATTTTGGTTAAACGTCATTCTGTAAATTATTGAAAATTTTTAAATACATGTTTCATTAATAACTTATTCAGTACCTACTACCTACTCAAGAAAAATTGAACTTTTGTTGAAATACCTTTTTTTTAATGACAACAAAACAACTTTAAAAACAAAACAAACATCATAAGAAAAAATAAATTCACGTCCCTCATAATTTCAACGCATAATTACACACTCAACCGTAAATCCTCTTCAGCTCTAATTAACATCGAATAACACCATTTTACAATTTGACAGGTAAAAAATAAACGTGTCAAAACTACCGTATAATACATGCGCTATAATTTGAATAATTACATTTGTAAGACCTTCGGTGTCTTGTCACTTCAAAAGTAATTAGACAATCGTTCATAATTAGGGGTTAAGGTATAAGCTGAAAGAGATCAGTAAAATATTTAATGATTGGCTTTCAATAATATTCTTACATTAAAATTAAGTTTTTCTACTAACGATAGAACTAGGATTCACACATTATAATAAAAATTGTTAGCTTCGTTTGGTATTGGTGCAAAATTGTAAGTTCGCGTTTTGTAATAACACAGTAGGTATAGGATGATTTTACTCATTTTACCATAGCTTACAAAATTGTAGTTAATATTATGTCAAAAAAGGAAAATGTGTGATCCAGATATAAATATTTCATCTGTATGCGTCTAGAGCCAATTAGCATTTTTAATTATTATTCTTGTAAAAGAAGTTAAGCTTATGTTAAAACGCGTAATCATCTCTACTCGTATATTAAGTATCCTCTAAATTGATATTTTTACGCATAGATATAAAACTATGTAGTAATAGTATCTATTCTTTGACACAACAACAACGTAAACTACTAACCACTAAACATATAAAATAGAAGGCAGAATTCTCTGAGTGAAAAAAAATTACCTTCCCCATCCTCCGAAAAATTAAACTACCTACATAATATTATAATGAATTTAATTTATTCCTTTTTTTGCTATTTCTTACATTTTACACCACGTTCGAAACACAAACCTTGTAATTCGTTCCCGTATCGGTCTTGTCACATGTCGCAATAATTAAATTTCACCTCAAACCGTATCTCGAACAATAATCTTTATTACATTTGCGAACGTTAAGGTGTATTCACGCCGGAGCTATTTAAAAATTGACTTTAGTGAATTTTCATTCTTAGTGAATCATGATTTGTGAAGAAAATAATAATTGAGCTCTCCAGCAAAATAGTTTACTTTTTCAGAGTCATATTATCACAATCACAATTTTATTATGGATTGTGTTGCCTACTTATAATGCTGTTATATTGCAGTTTCAGATCGCTAAGATTACTACGAGATGACTACGACTAAGAGACTGACAATTATATGAAATAAAAATTAACACTAAATGTAGAAAATCTTGACGCATAAAAGTACTTGACAAACTCGACGTAGTTGTCATCTACGAGTAGTTCTTTCTACTTTTTGGCTTGTCTGAGGCTAATCTTCTAAAACCATAAAAAAAAAACCATTTAAAATATATCTAATTTGTGTGACGCAATTTAAATTATTATAGTATACTAGCTGCGCCCTGTGTTATTCCAGGGTCTAAGCTATGTCTATACCAAATTTCAGCTCAATTGGTCCACCCGTTTAGGCGTGGAAGATTAAAAAACAGACATCCATACATTCTTAAAAAAATTCACGTTTACTTAGTAAGTTTTATATTAGTAAGGTAAGATTTATATAGTGACTACAAACAATGTGAATGCACCTTAACCCACAGCTGTTACTGTCGTATGACAATGAGGAAATAATTAATGTATGTCAAATTAAAACATACGGGACTATTATCTGACACCTTGTCACAATGAAACACGAATCAATTGGCTGTAATATTGTATTGTAATATTTTTTTTATAAGTGGCAAATGCCTTTATTGAGAAAAACAAACTAACAATACTACAGCTACTACAGCAGTAAAGAACACTTTTATTAACCACAGATCGGCCACAAGCCGATCTACAGAAAATCCAAGTGCTCCAAACCACTGTCAGTTGGCAGAGTGCCCAGAATGCTGGCAGCATTGCCACGTTGAATGGCAATACTTATACGTTGGGCCAAATATACCCCAGCATTTTGGTCACACGTCGCCTCGACCAAGCGCTCAGATAAATTTTGGAAAATGCGGTGAGCTCCCGGACCCCAAGGACCCAAAGTCTCTACCCCAAACGGCTCAAAAATGTAACCGCTATCGAGGTTAGCATATTTACGCCGCTTGAGCCGCTCAGCAGAAACTGCCGCCGCACCAGCCGCAATTTGAGTCTCTGGAAGATGTGAGGGCGCCAGTGTATCAATTTGTAATATTAATTTGTTATTGTGAAATAGTTGTTAAAGAGAATTAATAATATTTTAGTGATGAATGAGTAGTAATTAAATTTTATTATTTTAATTTGCAAGTGTATTGTTACAATTCTTTGCTTTTTTATTTGACTTTTATTCTTTTTAAATGTTATTGTACCTACGAGTATGTACATAATAAATAAATAAATATTTCAAGACATTTCACACAGCGCCACCTAACCCCAAGCTAATCAACTTAATGCTTGTGTTATGGTGGTTAGGATATAATACTTATATACTTTTCTTTTGTAAATAGATAGGTACTTATAATATATATTATAGAAAACCACCCAGAAACAAATACTTGTGGGTCACACAAACATTTGTCCCATGCGGGAATCGAACCCGCAACCTTCTGCGTTGCAAGCGGGTATTGGCCCACCGCGCCACAGAGGTCGTCAATTTATTAATATGTCGAAGTCAATTGGTAAAATAGCCAGGCAATTATTATTGTTCGCCTTGATTTATAAAATGTCGACATACACTCAAATGATTGAATCTGATACATTTAAAATGGTAAAGAAAAATGGTTCCAAAGTTCTCATATTAATTAAATGTATCTGTCACCGGAAAATAACAAAATTAGTAAAGTTATAAATTTCCTAAAAAAGCCAGGAAATTTATAAACTTTCGTAGGATTCCAAACGAGAGATAAATTGACTAAACGAATCGAGCAATCACAGATGAGCTTTTAATTTTACGCTTTTTTAAAATACGGAAAATAACACACTGCTCTCTGATTGGTCGATGTTGACAGTGACAATGCTTGTTACCATAGACTTGGCACAATTAGACTTGCCAACCTGTAAACTATAGATCTGGAAAATCCGAAATCTGTTGGTTAGGTTAAACCGTGCCGCGGCAGCGCAGCGGCCGGCGAAGTTCCAGATACGAGTTTATTTTTGATACGTAAATGATTTATATTTTTAGATATTCAGAGAGTTCATGACGCGTCCACGTCTCTGACTCTGAACATCTACAGATAAAAATATTCAGAAAAAAAAAACTCGTATCTGGCGCTTCGCCGGCCGCTGCCGCGGCACGCTATCTTCGCTCGCTCGGCTCGCGCATTGTAGTCACTGTTCAAACCTAACCTAACCAACTGTTTTCGCTTTTTGGTCATGGCCACTTCAAAACTTTCGTAGCTCTATGGTATTCACACTTATAATTTTACGAGTAAGTTCAGTAAGTTTATCAATTAACGAAAATGTGGGCGTAAAATAATATAATTTATCTCTCGTTTGGAATCCTACGAAGGTTTATAAATTTCCTGACTTTTTTTAGGAAATTTATAAACTTACAAATCTTATTTTCCGGTGACATATCCTTCGTTTTAAAAAATGACGTTGTTGTTATTACAAGCTTTTATTTACTTTCACCTGTCTGTTGTCTGTCTGTAATAAAATCTTGCAAGTTTAATTTGACCCACTTCCCGGTTTCCGATTGAGCTAAAATTTTGCATACATGTATAAATCAGATGACAATGTAATATCATTATGACATTGAGCTGATCTGATGATGGAGCTGGAAGGAGGAACTCCGTAACTAAGCAACGCAACCCCATCGTTTGGGTTCATTTGATTTGTCTTGACTAGTACTTTGGTGCTAGATGGTTATAATATAGGTAATAAAAGATTGCTTTTTTTTCACTTGTTTAAGATATAAATACTAGTGTAACACTGCTCTGGAGTACGAAACACAATTGTTTTAATTAAAAAAAAACATTAGAAAGAAATGACGTCAATTTACTTTTAAATAAAATAGTGTTAGTTTCCACCCCGAGTTTATTTCGCTAAGTATACTCCACATTCAATATCAATAACATTAAGCGTACAAACCCAATATTATTGTTCCCTCCCGTTATCACAACAATCAGCGGTTACTCTGCAACTTTGTTCAGCTGTCCGTCTGTTTGTCGTTGCTAATTGTTGATTGTTGCAACATTATGTTATATATACCTATGATAATAAAAAATACAGGTTGAATTATTTTCAAAAAAAATTTTTTTTTTTATGTGATGAAGTAGAAGACGAGCAAGACGCTCTCCTGATGTTAAGAGATAACGACTGCCCATAATCAGTACAGTGTTACCTAGGATTTCACAATTATGTGAAATTCTAGGAGCACTGCACCAACGCTTCTTACTCAAGAGTCATGAGATGTTAAGACTCTTTAGCCCAGTAATTTCACTAGCTACAGTGCCCTCCTACCGGAGCACAGTGATGTTTGCACATCTCTCGCTCTCTCGCTCAGGCGGTAGAATAACTGGCACTGTTGGGGTACCCACCTAGACGACCTCCTGCAAAGGAAGTCTACCCCCGGTATTATTGTATATGGTATTAATTAGAAAGTAAAGTTTGTGTGTATAATGTTTGTAGCGTCATCATAAATCATATCTAAATGGCAAAACCGATGCCTATGAGAATAGAATAGAAAACTTTTTGTTGTAACACCACAAATATACAAAAAAATCTTAAAAACTAAAACACCAATGTGTAACAATCGGCGATCTAATCGCTAAAAGCTTTGATATAATATTATTGAGCTGTTTCTTGAGCATATTATTATTGTATTTCTTGCCCGTTTTACTCGTAGAGGCATTTTCCCTATGGGTTTTAAAATAATATACAAAAATTTGGCTAGCAAAAGTGCTTAATTTTTGCCTATTTGAATAATAATAAATTTATTGTGAGTTGACAATTATTTTGGGCTCCTTTCAGCGTGGCTCATCTAATATTAAAATACATCTAATTAAAACAATAAAATGGTTTACTAAACTTTTTAAAAATTACATAACAGTTCGATCACTGTAAAGAGATATAAAATTTTTGAGCTATAAACTACTACGCATATAGATAATTTTCCCTGTTATAACTAATACCTAAATCTATTATAATTTTACCATGCATTAACAACAATATACAATACAAAAACACAGAATACCATACACTATAACACAAGAATTATCGTCATGTCACGTAACAGCTTGTATAGGAATAAATTACCGCAGTTTTTATATTATACTCTCGGCCCCAAAATAATAACAAAGGAAGCTACTTATTCTATCAATAAATCAGACGAAACCAATAACATCGGCGCACGCAACATTTGATCCTCACAAAAGATTGAATAAATAAAATCCAATAGAAAACGCATAATGTCACAACTGGATTCACAATATCATCACAGAAAACATAAATATATAAGCGAGCCCTTTGTCGAAGATCTTTATCATTCCATTGAAGGATACGACCTAGAGAAGTCACTATATATCAGTAATGTGTTCCGTTTAATTGTGGTCCCTTGACTGCACTTTATACAATTGCTTGCTCTCGAGCGGGTAAGTATTGCTCTGTATTCAAAACGAAAAACGTTCAAATACCTATATGAAATTATAAGGTGTTCAAATATAGCTGAATTAGGTGGTTTCTTCTAGTTCTGCATGTATCACCTATAGTATTCACTATCCACATTATCATTTGCTATTAGGTCAGAGCGTGGCCAATCACAAGCTTGTTAACAGAAAAAATATGCCCTTGTGTGTACTTGCACTAAAAAAAATAATATTGCGGCATATTTTTATGCCAAATATCATCGGCGAGATAAAATTGCACAGGCTTTGCTGGCTCAGCTACGTAGAGCAAATGGGATCTGGGATACGGCAAGCGGCCGGTGGGGCGTCCGAAATTCCGTTGGAAGGATGAAGTGCTGAAAGACCTCAGAGCGCTCCAAATCTTGGGAAGTGACTGCCCAAGACAGGTAGGAGTGGCG
Organism: Hemithea aestivaria; assembly: GCA_947507615.1. NCBI lineage: Eukaryota > Metazoa > Arthropoda > Insecta > Lepidoptera > Geometridae > Hemithea > Hemithea aestivaria. Next base: position 931,185 of record OX382332.1, read on the forward strand.
TCTTCTTGTGTCAGAGGCGAAGACTCAGTTTGGGTCGCTGCGTCATCTTCGTTAGTTATATTTTAAGAAATCCTTCTAGTTTATGTGTTCTCAATCCGCTCAGTATGAGCTGTGTATTGGAAGATCAGTCAGTCAATGAGTCAGCTACGCTTTTTTAAAGACTCATTTAAAATACGAACTCCTCTATCAGTTGTATGACTCAATGTATCATTCATTCAATTTATTCGGTCACGCATCGCCTCATATCGGGACAAAAGGACCCTGCACTCTATTTGAGGGCTACAATACAACTTTAAACGCCCTAATGCGCCAATAAACTTCACATATTTATCCTGTGTCGCTTTTAGAATATTTAAAATGCCCATACATTATTTATGAAGTCATGAGAATGACGTGTTGAGTTATATGCAGGTATTTTTATTTACAATTGCTAAATGGTACCGGGAATTAAATAAACGGTTGTACGTAAGTCATTGGAAAAAAAAAGTAAAACATGTAAAGAAAAAAAAAGTGTACCGGATCGATTTTTATAGAAATTTATATAGAGGGAGGTCATAGAGCCAAGCTCATCATTTTAGGTTTAATTTGCACTGCATCTGTTCGTGTTTTACCGTAAGTCATCAAAAATGCAGGTAAATTTCTGTTAATAAATTAATTTAAATAGCAGACCAGGGTCCAATATTAATTGCACACCGTTCTACAAAAATATTTATTTTTTTATGAGCTGTGCTCGGCCAACATACACACACGCAAAAACACGCTGAAAAGTAGCCTATTATGTTACTTCAGAGTCTAACCAATGAACGAAATTTCAGCTCAATCGGATCAGTTTAGGCATGAAGAGGTAACAAACACACACAAATACTACCCATCCTACATCCATACTCTCGCTTTTGTGTTATAAGTAAAAAGTAGGACATAGAGGGATTTACGTATTATTTAAATAAACCAACACTTTCAAATTATTATTCAATCATTATGTATGTGTCATATTACTATAAATGTAAAACGTACCCATCAATAAAAAATACAACTGAACCAAAAAAATCTAATTTAAGATTATCATAACAATGACTGATCTAAAACGATTTTGAAAAATCTCCACCAAGGAAGTGTAGTGGGTAGTGTACCCATTCATTTAACCCTACGACTGCCGCGGGGTCTATCAGACCGGAGTCTATCAAGCCGGGGTCTACCAGACCGTACATTATTCAACCCACGGATATGTTAATTCACTACACCTTATGTTTATGCTAATCGTAATTGCTTATTTCACTGATAATGTTGCTGTTGGTATAGGTAAGCCATCTATCTTGTGAACGCATCTGTCAAATGTAATCGGGAGGCTGACATTTCAGTCGTTTATCTAAATAAATGAGTTAGGTGTGCACTTAGATTGAATGTGACAGCGTTTCTTCCCGTTTAGCGTATTTTTCATAAAACATATTCTACAAGAATATAAAGAAATTTTTGTTTGTGTGTGTGTGTGTGTGTGTGTGTGCGTATGTCTATATCTATAAGTATTGACTGGTTAGGTTGATTATAATTATTGATATGTCAATTGCTATAATAATTGAAAGGTTTTGAGAGACTAAACCCGTCGCGTCGGGTTGTACTAGTTTTTCATAATAAAAATTTTTTGTCTAGTAATTGACACTAATGTCTTGCTCAAATAAAATTTACGAATTATTGTGTGAACACAATCAACAATAATTTTATATTTTATATAATATGTTGGTAAATCGATAAACATAACCAATTAATATAAAACCATTAATAAAAACCACTTTATTGTCTCAATTAATAACGTCAGATTTATTCTCTGCCCTTTAAACTTTTTAATGAGCCGATTCATCACGCCAAGTAAACGTATGCGTGGAAAAATAAATTTCTTTTCGGACATGTTGACATTTCGCAAAAGTTAACGCCCTAAGGTTAATTACGCTGTGACATTTTGATTGCGCTGTTTAATTTTTGCAAAAATTTGTTAATGGGTTAATAATATTCGTGTTATTTCATATAAATTAACGTGAAAACGTTGACTAAAAGAGCTTTTTAAGTTTAGTTCGAGCGGTGGTGGATAGATGGCGCTAGTAGTATCAATTTGTATAGTATATTGAAAATCTAAATATATAAAACGAAAAAGTGACTGATTGACTGACTGACTGATCTATCAACGTACAATCCAAACCACTGAACCGATTGGTTTGAAATTTGGAACACAGATAGGTCTTATAACGTAGACCTCCGCTAAGAAAGGATTTGTCCATGCGGGCAAAGCCGCGAGCATAAGCTAGTTTCAATATAATTTAGTAGTATGAAAGTGTTGTAATATCTTATCAGATATAATTAGTAATTAGTTGCTAGTTGAATGTCGATTCAATCTATGTCAAAGACGTGTCATAGTTTGTTTTAATTCTAATAAGTACCCGGTATCAATGATTTATGAGCGAGATCCGAATCGATATAAATGTCATTATCAATCATATTGCATTATTAAGTAAATAAAATCATAACCTGATTGTAATCTAGGTCGAATTACGATAAGCCTATTTTATTTACTAAGTTTTGTTTGTTAATTCGTGGTGAGAAGTTAAAATTCATAATGATTCTCAATATAATGTTTAACGTTGTCGTAAATCTTGAGTCATTTCGTGTTTAACTCGTAATATATTATATTAAAATTATTTTTCATTACTCGACGAAAGTTTCGCCATCGTATCAAAGGATTAAGTCCACCCACGTAATTGAATATATTACCCGAAATTATACCATTCACCAACGTCATTTATTTCGGACAACATAAAAATCTTAAAAGGTAAAAACTTAAAAACTAAATACTTAAAAACTAATACTTAACTACAAAACTTAATCTAATAAACAGGTGGAGGAGGGAAAGGTGGCAAGAATGCTGGCGGCATTGCCCCGCTGAATACATAAACTTATTTTTTGAGCAAAATATAAGCCAGCATTCTTGTCACCTGAAGCCTCCACCAAACGTTTAGCGGTTATTTATTATTTATTCACCAACGTTCATATACAATCAGATTATATCCAAGGATAATTTACGCCCATGAAATTCAATAAAAATGTATTTATACACACTCAACCTGAATGCGCGAGAAAGCGTCCATAAACGTTATTAACGAGTGTCAAAAAGCAATAAAATACTAATGGGCTATTTGACACAGTTAATGCATAACAGACTCGCCAATTCTGATGATATTTATCTCAACATTTTAAGTACAAAAGCTGTCAGAGGCTGTCGCCTCCGTTTTAAATTACTCCGCCACCTGTCTCTCGGTCTTTTCGTGCGACCAATTATGTTTCTGACAGTTGAATTTTCGACATGACATCGGCCTAATCAAAATAGCATTTATTTAAAAAAAACTTGACGTTAACAAAGCTGACAGCTCACGGTTTTGTTATTAATGAGTCTCTACGACGGCCCCTCCGTTCGTGTACATTTTCTTTTTATGCTTTTCAATGTAATAAATTATTTTGTTAGTCGTTTTTGTGTTGATGTTGTGTGGGCGGGTTCAGGTTAGCGTGATCGCCGCGTTGTTTTATACGATCCTCGGGTGATTGACGGCTCTAATGTATGTGTTAGAAGGTGTATTAATCAATCCGCCGCTGTTTACGGCGTGATACGAGACTTGGAAAGCGCCGCTCTCTGTGACGTTGATTGCTCATCAAATTTATGTTATCTCACTTGTGAAACTGATTCACTCTCATTTGATTTGATCGAATCTCGCGCGTCACTTTCCCAATCACGATCCCCACCGGTGGAGCAAAGAAAAAACCTTTTATGATTGATACGTAGATATTATATTTGAAATATTCCATTTAATATTAAACATAGAACTTATTATTTACACAAACATTTGGCTGTACAGTCCACGGAGAGACTCCGTCCGATCAGAAGCGACTCCGTCGGCAACATTCACTTACATAAATACCTAACTATAATTTTTCAATTGCACTAATCACTAAATTTGTCATGGCGCGTCACGCCTTGCAACATTTATTTAGTCTATCGATATCACAGAAGAAAATTGGACAATACAACATTAAACTTAGTCTCTGTTCAGTCCATAACTTTGTTCACGTCTCACTCGATTTACTGATGCACCGCGGCACCCAATCTCTGTCCGTACATTGCGTACGGGGAGTAGAAAGGTCCTAGAGCGGGGTTGAAAGCTCCGTAAGGAGATCCTCCGAGGCTTGCCGGCAGACCCGCTTTGGAGTACGGGTGGTACCGGCTCGCCGAGAGTGGGCTCAGCGGTGCCGTCGGATACGCGCCGCGGAGTCCCGCCGTCGTGAACAGAGGATTCAACGGGTTCAACAACGACGGCTGAGATGAAGAAACCGTAGCCGGCGTCGATCCATCCGTCGTGTGACTTCTAAGGTGTTGCAGAAGCTCCTCAGAATTTCCAAATCTCTTTCCACAATAAGATTCTCCCACAATCCAGTTGCAAACGTACGGGCGGCTTAGCTGGGGGTACGGGAGACCGCCCGCGGCGGCGCCCTGCTGGGAAAGTGCCATCGCCATTGCCAGATTGTACTTTTGATGTTCACACTGAGTGCAGCCAGCGGGGCACGATCCATTGCTCATTAGTAAATGGTGGTTGTTCACGGAGAATTGGCATCCAGTGCAGTAGGGGTCCTTGCACACAGGGACGAGAGTTTCTCCGCCGGCGGGGGTCTTAACTCTCGCGTAGCCGAGGTAGGGGTTCGGGGAAGAGCCGGGGAACGCAGCTGCGGCCGCGAGCATCGCTGCGTGATGTGCACTAAACGGTGCTCCAGCGTAAGGTGGCCTGAAGGCCGGGTTGGCGTGCTGCTCCATACCTGGCGGACAGCAAAGCCCAGCCAGAGGGTTGAAGGGTAGTCCGGGCAAGTTTTTAAATGCTCCGAGGTGATCCTTTCCGTGTCCCAAAACCTCTAAACCAGAGCGAATGATAGGACTCGTTCCGGAAGAGCCGGCGGGAGAAGCCTTGTCCGTTGAAGGGCTGCTCTTTCCGTTTTCTGCCGTCGGCGGAGTTGATTTGCGTCCGGGAGTGCTTTTCCCTGATTTCTTTTCATCAGAGCTATCGGAACTCGCTTTGGATGAAGGGCGAGCTTCCTCGGGCTTTTTGGTTACAACGTTAGCTTCGTACGGTTTGAAAGCTAAATGTTTACTCTCCGGAGTAGAACGCGGCTTGTCCTGTTTGTTCACGGTATTACTGGGCGATAAGCGACTCATCATATCACTGTTAACACTATTCACTTTTTTCTTATCCATCGGAGGAAGCAGCGGCTTAGTCGGAGTTGTGTCCGCTCCGATTTGGCTGCAAGTTTGCGCTAAAAGCGCAAGCGGGCTCTTCTTTGAATCCAGCTATAACAAAAGAAAAAAATATTAGTCAAATATTAATTTCACAAAAATTTAAAACATTTTTTATTATAAAAAGTTTTTTTTTAATCATTTTATTTTAATAATTATTATACTTACAGAGGAAGGAAGAGGCGATAAATAATCAGGCTGTAGATACTGGTTGGGATTGGTAGTCATCATTCCACCGTCTTCAAGCACCACCATTTGGTAATAACTTTCCGATCACTTGTTAAGTTCACAGTGCGGTCACGACTCGCTTCTGGCAACGACTGGAGAGACTCGAGCGCGGCAGACACGCGTGCGACTGAGGCGGCGGTCGGGAGAACTGTGAGCGAGCGGACCCCTCCAGCGCCCGTCGCTCCGTCGCCCCGCGCCCCCCGCGACAGACAAGGAGAGCGATATCTCAAGTCTCCGCCAGAACGAGAGCGCTATGTCTCACCGCTGCAGCGCTCGGCCATAAAAAATAAAGCGGAAACGACACATAGCTGCATTGCGGTAGGGGAAAAAGGAAAGGTGGTATGGCCGGCAGCCGGGTGCGGATTGAGACGTGCTACGGTGTCGGTCGCTCGCCACCCATGACGGGCAGCGCTTTGAACGCCGCCGGCGCGACTCCGCCGCTCTACCTGACCGCGAGCTCCACGCTTTTTGTTTCACGCCACTTTTATTACGCCCCCGACGAAGCTCTTCGCCGGCGTCATCGCACTTTATCGCTGACACATTCGGAACTACTTACTCTTTTACGAGCCCCTTTGTTCTATGCACCGGCTTCAAAGGGGTGCGGGTCCGTTCACGGAGGCAGGTTTTCTACGAACGCGTTTGATGTGTCAACGGAACCGAAGATAAACAAACGTCACACAAAAGGCGATATTTCAGTGTATCGACTCGGTAACTCCATAACGTAAATGTTAATCCGACACTAAAACCTGTCAAACACGGGATAGGACCCTCCGTCGCGATCAAATTAAATATGTCAATTTGGGAACCCATATCAACAGCTGCGAGCGACGGCGGCGGCCCTTTAGAAATATTGCTTATTGTGTCCAAACAAAGATACTAAGTATAACGTATGGGCGGACGACAGAGCTCGTAAATAACCCGGCGGGTTGTAATATATTTGACAGTGCGCGGACATGCGAAACAAAAAACATGTTTATTGCGAGAACGGGTCTCGCCGCGCCGCGCCGCCCGTCGCCCGCAGCCCGCCCGCACTACGTCCGCACTTCGCCCGCATGGCCCTGTGTGCTTCTATAAGTTGGCGCGAGCGCTTTAGTGTTAACTTTGTTTACCTTTATGAAATCTTTTCAATGTTCTCGATTTACAGCAGATATTCTTCTTACAACATTTTGGAATTACTACTCTCAGAACATCGATAAGTCAATTTTGGGAATTTCTAGGTAAACGGCAATTTTCATACCTGATAGGTATGGTGTGATAACCTTTGAAAGAAGGTAAACTTTTGTACTTTTAGAAAACGTCAACATAAATTTTTTGATCATTGTTTTTGGATTTTAGTAAACCAAACTTACGGATACAAAATATTAATTAATCTAAAAATTAATAGTTTCTACACATAACAACTAATTCCTCGATCGAAAACACTAACTTATCATTTTAATAGAGAGACATTTAAAACGCCAATAAGATTTTAATTACAAGCAAGCTGTATCGGTTCATAAATAACCAGCTACGTAGGTACGTATTACGTATATATTAACCTACCGGTACAAAATCATCCAACCGTAACGATTAATCTCTTAGATACCCTATTTATAATTTGATTTATTCATAGTTAAGCCGGTTTTGTTACTTACATTTAATTTATGAATATCTTTTATATAATACTTTTTGTGTAGAATTTTATTGTTGAGTGAACTAAATGGATTAGCGAATTAACAAATTTGGTTTGGGAATAAAGATCGTTTAACTATGAAACTCGTAAAAAGGTAGAGACTCATTGATTTGTATTTTTTATGTTTGTTCGTGACAAACTCTATTTCTCATTAGGTATTTTTTTTATTTTTATATTAATAAGTAAGGTATGCTGTGTAGATTTATTATTATTTTTGTCATTTTGAACTGAATAACTGTACTCACCATCCTTTCGTGTCCGTAATAAAATTAAAATATAGTTTATATTGTAAGTAGGAAATAGATTTTTATGAAATCTATTATTATGTTGGGTACCTAGTACCTATACAACGTTTTATTTTAAATAAAAATCTACAACACTGCTTACATTTTTATTAAAATCAATGGACTGAAGAGTCTTGACATCTTATGACTCTTGAGTAAGAAGCGTTGCGTTGGCGCTTTGTACCCGGAATGTTACATCTTTGTAAAATCCTGGATAGCAATGTACTAATTATCTCTTACCATCAGGAGAGCGTCTTGCTCGTCTTCTTACTTCTTTGTATAAAAAAAATCTTCAAAAGTACCCACTCATAATAAATTGAAATTAAGCACACAGGAAGATAAATCGAAAACATTCGCACATCATCAAACCGAAATACGACATTACAAAAAGTAATCCCAAATTGAACGAATATCCACACGAATTAACACCAATAGTAACCGCAATGATTCGATTCCTGGGTTGAATTACCAACCTATTGTGTAGAAAGTCGTGTAATAGATTTACCATCCAATTTCCTAACCCGCCATATTTAATCTCATCCTAATTATACGTCAATAACAATCCATTCGGGTGTACACAACCATGGGTTAACAGCCGGTAACAAAACAAGCAAAAACTATTGAAGCTTCGAGAATGGGTGGACGCAGAAAGGAAAGGTGCAGTAGATGAAAGTGATAAGAATTCTCGTAATTGTGGTAGAGCAAATTTTGTTAGCAGATCTTGCAATAACAATAATTATCCATTCGGTGAAACGACTGAGGTGATTGGTTTGAATTTGATAATAATATTAATATTATGATAATATTATGAGACTTACGAATTAGTAATTATACATTATATGTCAGTCTGTAGTAAAGTGCTGTAGATAAGTCTTTCTGTTTTTTTTTTGTGGCAGATAATTTATAAGTAAAAATTAAAGCCAAATTCAAATGTAACTGATGGTCAATCTATCCAATAAAATAATCTAAATACTGAAAGAATTACAAAACTCTGTCATAACCAACTTTGGAGCCTTTGTAATAATCATTTTTTGCTTTAATAATAAACAAAGATGATGTAAGTAGCTTAACTGTTGTGTGTCACTTTTTAATGATTGAACAAATTTCAGAATTTTGTCGTAACTAACTTTCGAGAATCTTTAATATATTTATTTTACGACAAAAAAAGAGTACAGACTTCTCCTACTGCATCTACTAATACTGTGTCCGACACCCGAGCCTCGAAGATAGACCGTCATTGTGCGCAGCGGAAGCGGCGAGATCAAAGCCCTCCTCAAAGGCGCCGACACCACCAAATCAGTGTTTACAGTGGGGCGTAAAAACTGACTGGGCCCAGCTTTGTGCTTTGAGGCTGATGAGTCATCGATGGCTGTTAACGAGGTAATAGCTATCCACAAAGGTGTAGTGTAAGCTTTGACAGAGGGACAACTGTTGATGGATCTTGACATCCTTCTTGGATGTCTTTGATATATTTTTTTTTTTTTTTTTTATTTATTTAATAATAATACATTGTACATAATGTCCTTACTATAGTGGAGCGATGGAGGCTGTACTAGTAATGAAACTGTATTACAGCCTATATTGATGGACTGACAAAAGGAACATGCTTTTTTTCGTGTCACACAAAAATGTTTGTGGTTACATGTGTAAATTTGAGGACTACATGTGTAAATCAACAAAATTTAGAATACATAGTGAAATTACTAGGCTAAAGAGTCTAAACATCTTATGACTCTTGAGTTTTGGGTAAGAAGCGATGGTGCAGAGCACCTAGAATTTCACATCATTGTGAAATCCTGGGTGACACTGTACTGATTATGGGCAGCGTACCTGTACCTATCTCTTGACACTTGACATTAGGAGAGCTTCTTACTCGTCTTACATTAAAACATCTGAATATATAAAAGGAAAGAGTGACTGACTGATCTATCAACGCACAGCCCAAACCGCTGGACAGATCGAGTTGAAATTTGACATACAGGTAGGTTTTTGAAGGCATAGACATCCGCTAAGAAAGGATTTTGCCATGCGGGCAAAGCCACGAGCATAAGCTAGTTAGAAATAAAACTACTAATGTCATTCGTATACATATACGAGTTATGATAATATATTCGTTTAGGTACTTCTTACTGTTTTTCATGATATTATATTATTATGTTAACTGTTCTTTACTCCTGTAGTAGCTGTAGTATTGTTAGTTTGTTTTTATTAATAAAGGTATTTGCCATAATAAAAAAAAATATTATGTAGGTGCGTTTTTGAAAACTAACGTGAGAGTTATCCATATTATCCATGTTAGTTTTCAAAAACGCACATCCAGTATATTTTGCCCGTTTTATAAAGCCCGAATTGTTACTCTATTTATGCCACTATTCTGTGGTCCTAGCCCACAAGGTGGCACGTCCAATGTCAGTGCGACGAATTGGGTCACGCTTCACGCTGAGGCTCCACTTGAATATCAGCATGACACTCACATTCAAGGTCCCCTCTGGTGATGGTAAATGAAGGGATTTTCTATATGCCTCCCATAGTTCTAACCTTTTGTTCAAATAGAGCAACTCATTGATTTGTTTCTTAAACATACTTTTGTTTTTTCACAGATTTTTTACTTCAAATTACAGAGTCAGAGTCCAAGTTGCACTTGGCCAGTTTTATTTAAAGGATATTTACTTTATTATTATTCGTAACTTTTGACCACGATCTCGCGTGATGTTATCCATATCAAATATGCAACCGTAGATTGTAGGAGATTAAACCTAGCAGGCGAGGCGGGATTCCTCCCTTTGGTCTAAAAATTAACAAAAACAAGCTATACTTCGTTTCAAAAACATATATAATTTTTGCAGGGCTCAAAGGATCAATATCTTGTTAAATTCGCTACATATCGGATATTATCATAATATATCAGATATATATCATAATATTTATCGGATATAACAGTTTTTGTGTATATAACAATGATATTTTCACTAATTTATAACCTTCGAAACCTGCAAAAATTATATTTGTTTTTGAAACTAAGTATAGTTATTGTAGTTAAAATATTCGATTATACGTCAAACAAATAGATTATTTCATGAGTACAGCTAAACTCCAGTAAATTTGGTTCATTTAAAATGTACCAACATATTCAACACTCCAATAAAATTGTGTCGATTTGAACAAGTTTATTCCAACGTTTCATTTAAGACGCAACAGCTGAGTAAGACCTGAATGAATAAAGCCTGAATTGGAACGTAGAGAATTGTACTTTTACAATGGTTCATAAATAATTTACCGTTTCAACAAGATAGCTTAAAGGGAATTATTTTAGATCTAAGTTTGTTGATTTTAATAAAAAAGTATCAGTCTTAATCTGATTAATATAAAATGTGAAAGTGAAGCTACGGTACAGGTGTTTCGCAAATGAACCGCTTCAATTAGGCTCATGCACACAGGTTTACGTCCAAACTGTGAGTCCCAGCTCTTTCCTATAAGATATTATGAAGGAGCAGTTGCAAGAACCATTCATCCCTAACCAGTAGAAGATTTCAAAAGCAATAAAATCTCTACAAAAACACAAACGACGAAATTTGTTTACCATAAATAAAAACCTTTTTTCAACAGACCCCCAAAGTAGATAGCGCCATTACTATCCCAGTCATAAAACAATTCGTATTCGGACCCTAATTGCAATACTATATAGCTGTTGTAAAATTTTATCTCACCCGAGATAAGGATAAGAAATATACCGAGGATAAAAATCAGCTTTTGTTTAGCTTTTATCTTTGGCGACCTCTTTACCTACATTTGGTTCAGATAGGGTTTATGATTTCCGATAATACTAATTGTCGAATGTATTTATACAATTTAGTAAGCTGATAACGTTTATCTCTTATTCGGGGTAAATAGATCATAAAAAAACAATTTTAAGCGAGTTTAAAGAAGGACAGGTTAACAATTATTTGTCGAAATCTTTTTAATAATATTTTAAATCCGCTTGGTGTTATTTAACATTGTGCAGGAACTCGGTCATAATTACTAATTACCGCTTAAAAACACAGTTAAATTACTTAAAATACAATAGACATTTTAATATTAACAAAGATAACCCAACAAAAAAGATGACTTTGTAATCTATACTTAGAGCTGTTGATTTTCCAAATAAAATAAATAATAAATACAGAGCCACAGAACATCCACAAAATTCACATAAAATTTTAATATGAAATGTATTTAATCTTAAATGGTTTTGAACATTTTGGTTAAATGAAGAGTTATCTAGTAATGTAAGACTGAGTGAAATCTAAATCAATGAAATACTAAACAAGTGAATTAAATTAAAAATTTAAAAAAACCCCCAACGCAATACGTAATTCACCATTTTTTGATGGCGGCCATCTTGGATTTTAAATTTTATATAGTGGGCTGTAATCTACTCGTTAAGCCCTTTCATTTGATACCCATATTGAGGGGGTCGTGGAAGAAAAAAGTAATCCGCCATTTTGTAGCGGCGGCCATCTTGGACCGATTTTTACCAAACATGGCTAAGAACACTCTCGACTAACTCTACTTTCAAACAAAAAAAACTAAATCAAAATCCGTTCATCTGTTTGGGCGCTACGATGCCACAGACAGACACATACACACACACACACACACACACACACACACACACACACACACACAGACAGACAGACAGACAGACAGACAGACACGTCAAACTTATAACACCCCGTCGTTTTTGCGTCGGGGGTTAAAAAGTTAACCAAAATCTATCGAAAGAAAAAAACTGGCGTAGGGAAAACCAGAGCGCGGCACTAAAGTAATAAATAAAAGGTGGAAGAGAATAAATTTCCCCCGAGTTGTATTAGTATTTATGGGCGCTATAAACAAGGCAGCTTTTGTGAAATGCCGACGGCAGTAAATAATTTCTGAGCTAGTCACTTGCCTTGTAACACTTGGGGAACGATGGCCGAGGAAATGGCGAATAACGAATATGAAACTAGTAAATGGTCAGTATGATTGGGGTTTATACTCTAACAGAACCCTACTTACACTGTCAGAGTCAAATCACAATCATAATTTTAGAATTTGTCGCTAATCTATACCCACGTTAAACTGTGGGTCCCGGCTGTTTCCTATGTGATATGTAGTCGTTAGGTCATGCTGCAGGCCCTGTAGTAATCTCGGCGACCTGAAACTGCAACATATAGGTTAGCCACACGACCTATAAATTGTGATTTAACTCTGACAGTGTAAGTAGGGTAACCTGTTCTGTTGGAGTATAAACCCCAATTATTATTATTATGTTGCAGTTTCAGGTCAGAATACTCCAAGGTCTACTACAGGTCCTGACTGCCTCCTATATTATCACATAGGGCATAATCATTCTAACGAAAGAAGTGTGAGCAACCGTCATTCTAAGCGCTCAACTTTGTTAGTGCTTTCGTCATTGTACCAGCTCGGCAGCAGCACCTTTCTAAAAAACTAACCCTTAAATCTTCATAGTCGCAATAACAGGAATGATCATTTATTTTAATCATAAGCTTACATACACATGATCCAAACTTTTTCTAACTATGTAAATAACCTTTATTACCATTTTCAAACTCAAAATTGGTCTACAAACTGCAAATTATCCCCAAACTCATTCATCCGCTGTTTACCTCACCCCGCCCTTTGTCGGCTTACTTCAAAAGGTGACAAGACAATACTTAATGACGGTCATAATGATTACATATTGTAGATTTAGGCTGTCAGTAAAATTACATTCGGCATGAAAAAAAAAACATTTGTTTAGAACCCGGCGCTTGTTCAAACAAGAAATAAAAGAAAGACAATGGTTAAGAGGCACCGCAAATTTCTTTTGACTTTAGTCTCTTTTTTCATCCTCAAAGACGCCGCTCGTTTTTCTATTTGCGAATTAAAATTTCGCTCCAAGGTTGTTTGATTTATTGCTTACCTATTTGCGAATTCCCGTTATTTATTGTTCAGTATCTCGAAGGTCTTTTGAAAGTAAATTATGGCGTTGGGGTTGTGCAACAAGTAAAAAATGTTTTTAGGTGGAATTAAGTTTTGTAAGAAAAAATCTTTTGAAAAAGACTTTTGCTTATTTATGTAGTACCTATTTCTGATCTATGTTTATTAAACATTAAAATTAGCCTTAACATTATGATTGGTGATAATATTATATTCCAAATTTGAACATGTTTCTTACCACTTCACGTCTAAAGGACCGAAATGGATGAAGATGGTAGAAAACGAAACCTAAAAGGAGAGTTACACCCAATAGTATGAAATTTAATTCTATAGTCGAGAATTTGAATACATTGTGTGTACTTAGTATTTCAAGCTTGCACCGCCATTATTCCTAATGCGCACGTATTTATTAATACATACATGGTTAAAGAGGGTTCGGACCCCACATAGCGCTTCAAAAGAAAACAAAAATCGTTTACAGAATAAATATTTCCCGATTATAACCTAAACACCAGTAGCTGGCAACACAATGCATTTAAATGTGTAAACACTCATGCGCATAATAAATAACCACACTTAACACACTTTCTAAGAACTGAGTAATGTTAAATTTCATATTGACAAGGGACTTTCGCCCTTATGTCTAGGTAATAGAGGTGATGTTCAAAGATGTGGGAATGCATAAATAAATGATCAGAATGCACCACAAGTCGACGTTTTCGAAATATATGTTTGTGACCTCCGGTCGACATGTGTTGGGGTCGTTTTAAAAACGGGTATTTTTTATCTTTATAGTGTTTTATTGATGTGAGGAATAGTAAAAGGAATAGTATTTTTGACATGAAATTTAGAAATGAAACGGGCATTACGACCGTGTTCCGGTAGGATGTTCAGTTAAGCCATTTATCTATTCAGGGAAGACATTTATCCAAGTTTCAAATTTTAGTTTGACCCGATATCATAGCGAATCCCTTTGAAGTTCTATACTGATAATGGTTCTGTGCTAATGAGCAGCATAACCTCCTAACTCTAACATCAAGAGAAAAACGCTCTTCTGATGTTAAGACCTCTTCGTCTTCTTTGCATATAAAATTGCTTAAGATCAGGCGGGATCAGGGAAGAAAAATCACACTTGTGAGTGTCATCGCTTATAACATTATGTCTCAAAATTCAAAATCAGTTTTATTGGTTTAGTAATTTTGGAAGAAGTATTTCAGTAAAAGACTGCAAACATGTACACTGTACACAAGATCTTACAGAGATCTTATTTACATTTAACAACAAAATGGAAAGTGGAAAATTATAACAGATATTATTATATTTCATTTTGATAAGTGATAGGCAAAATAGGTATAATATTGATAAGATGTAACTACACAGTATGTACTTAAGTAAAAATGAAATGAAAAAACATCGTAAACGATTTTACGATATTTGCACGTTATTTTCAACGACAGCGCAAACATCAAATAAATTTATCAAAATAGTAGGTAGGTACTTCAAATGACTAAGTGTAAAACAATAAAACTATGCCAATGACAATATCTTATAAATAAATAGTTAAGAACAAATAACAGTATCATGTTATCAAAAAAATACATCTCGAACAATAATAGGGATGTGAAAAAAAATCTAACACTTGATATTTATTTCTCAATTAATTAACACGTAAAAGATTTTTTCATAATATTGTTTACTAGATCCCATACTGAAAAACTATTCCTATTTTATAACTTTATCATCACGTCAACTATAATAATTACGGTAATATCAAAAAAATTCAAGACACAGTGTTTGTTAAAAGAACATTAAAAAAAGTTCCTCAAATGTGTTGCATAATACCATTACTATGGTATAAAACGCCTTATTAAGTTTTTTTCTTCACCTTTTTATGTCTAAGCACATTTTATTTTAGTTGTATAGAGAATTTTTTGAGTTTGCCAATACCCTTTCTGTTACATATTATAATTTGTGGTTCCCATACTTATAATCACAATACAGATATTCACGATTCACGATCCGCTTCAAAGGAACCAAACTGTTTATTATTCTTAAACGTATTATATTACCGGAGTTACACGCATGAATACAATATAAATAAATGTGGCCCACCGTTAAGATAACGATAAACAAAATTCAGCCCTATGCGTTCCCTTTTTTATTGGCAGGGGGCAATTTGAGACGATGTATTCTGCCACTTAAACAACAAACAAAACACAACTACAAAACAAAAAATGCTTATAACGAAGACACTTATGTAGTAGATGATAAAGTTGATAGTCCAACAGCAGCAAATTTCAGTGACGACAAAATAAAGATTGGTGTTTATGTAATTTATATTCCGGTGACGGTTTAGTTAGAGTATACGAAATTGTTAAAGACAGATAAAAGGGAGATATTTACATTAGGGGATGTTTTATGGGAGGTCCCGACATCCGAAGCAAGTACTAAAATGACAGACATTACGACTGTCGCTAATCTAAATTAATGGGCGTTTAAAAATATTTTTAGAGTTCTTTATCGTGATATATTGGTGTTAGGAAATTACGATGTAACTCTATTTTTACTTGACAATAAAAATAGTGAAACAAATAAATAAAACCTTGAATTGAATTTAATGGTATTTAAAAATGTTAAGCTTTTCTACACTGTTTTTGCTTGCTAATAAAAATAGTAAACCTTGAAGTGGAATCTTACAAGAAACGCTTCCTTCCTGAGTTATTTAACGTGTTCTTCAAAACAAATATTATGCAGACTGAAAACAGTCATGAAGTCATAAACTGTGACCTTAACAGAGATCTCTAAAATCTCGAATTCCATTGTCACGTCCGCTTTTAAATGAAAATTGATATACGGAAGATACCTTTCCTTATTTGTGGCCTATATAAAAACGCAGCGTTATCATCAGCAAATGTTTACCCACTCTATCTCCGCAACGCCAAATACATTAACGCAAGTTTGACTAAAACAAATAACATAATACCTCGGAGGTAATTAAACAACCATATCTAAATAATATAATATTTACTCTGACATCGCTGTTTGCTGTGAAATAATAAACGCAAATATTATGAGTAAATACATCGAAAATTGTTGTGCGCGAATCTTTCATCATATTCTTTGACTTTGAATTTGAAATGAGCGTGAACCATTGCTTTTTCAATATGAATGTTCTAAATAGAATCAATTCAGGAAAGGTAATGGATTGTAAGCAAGTTTAAGGAATCAAATTTAAATGAGGACATAATGATAGAGCTAAATAAATAAATGTACGTGACAAGATGAAAGATAATAATAGTTTTGGGAGAATGATTAATGGCTCAGTATCACCAAGGTCTCGTAATATACGGGCGGTGAATTATAGTGATTTAAAGTCAATTAATGTTGTTTTGAAGTTTGTTGATAAGATTTCTTTATTGTCACATGATGATTATGTAACAAGCATTGATATAATGCATTGTAGTTTTAACAAAGAAGAAAAAAGTAATAAAAATAATCAGTTTCTCAATATCTTTATAGATTCAGTATTTATTAGTGAATTTCTAGAATTGACGGTCTTATTTCTAAGAGCTATTTCAGATTGCCAAGCTGTGAAAGGAAATATTATTACCTTTATAGATTTTTGGTCCGTCATGTCATGTATAAATTGAATTTAATATAAGTAACAATAATAAATGTAAAATGAATGGTTAAAATAGATTAATAACTCTATACGAAACACCACACTTAAAATAAACGACCAAAATATTTGAAATTCCCAAAACCACCTTTCAAGGTGAGGCTGTGTTTTGTCAGCAAATTATTACGTTTAAACATTTACTCAACCAATACTCCAAGGTTCACAAAGCGAGTGTAAAAAATATCTACGTACATAAATAAACTCATTTTCGCTGGCTTCCAACCCAAAGTGAAATTACCGAGTCTCGCGATGTGTGCATGAAAAATTCATCCGGACAACAAGAGGGTGACGTAGAATAATAATTTGAATAAATATGAGTACTACGCTTTGACTATATATACAACTGGATACGATACAATGGAGCACCTCCTGAATTGTACTAACTGTCATAACGTTCATAGTTACGGACCTTTTTGAAGCCAACGAAAGAACTGAGCTCAATGCTGGCTAACGCAGATCTCAATTAATAAAATTATTAGATGTAGCCACTAGCCACACGACTCGACTAAAAGAAAAAGACTGGATACGCCACTTCCAAGCGACTTCCACAGGCAAAAAAATTGACTAACAATTTATTTATTTTAGGACATCCAACGGAGGAAACACAACAAAAACCTAAAGCTATAGCTATAGTCTGTGTATTCCTACAATTACCTTTATAGGATACCACAGCATGTCAAACTAGTTGTCACAATTAACAATACAGGTTATCCTTGGATGTAGTACCTACTACCTACATATTTGTGTGCACATATTTACGCTTGAATTTTAAAAAAATGTAGCGTAGTGACGTTGAAAATTCATTAGTGTGGTATTATTTTTGGCGTTGCTTCTCCTTTCGCATAGAAATTCAATCATTATTTACGTTGATTTATTTTCTGAAATAAAACGGTCAAGTACGAGTAGGACTCGAGCACCGAGGGTTCCGTACAAACCTACGGCATTCTACGGAACCCTAAGGAAAAGTATAATATTATATACTGTAGGTTTTGATTTCCTTGCGAGTACTTGCGAGTTTGAAAATATGCGGCTAAAATTGCTGTTTCTTTTGATTTCGTTGACATAGATGTTTGATTTTTGTACAGCTTAAAGTTATTATAAAGCTGAGTATTTGATATGAATTTAAATTTAATACCTATACGCGTTCTTGAGGAAAGGGATAGTAAATACAAAATTATTAAAAATATTTTTTATATGATGTAACTAAAAATTTACAGTTTTCGCAATTTTTCCTGTGCCTGTGATTTAAGACGTTGCTGCGAACCAAATTTCAAGATTCTGAGTTAACGGCAAGTACCCTGTAGGTTTTGATTACCTTGAGAGTAGTCGCGAGTTAAAAAATACGGCTAAAATTGCTGTTTCTTTTGAATGCGTTGAGATAGAGGTTTGATTTTATTACAGTTTAAGGGTATAATAGACCTTAGTATTTGATATGAATTTCAGTTTAATACCTGCACGCGTTCATGAGAAATAAGGTAGTAAGTATGAAATTATTTTAAAAATATTTTTTTATATGATGTAACTAAAAATGTACAATTTTCGGAATTTTCCCTTTATCTGTGCTCTAAGGGATTGCTTTTTGCCAAATTTCAAGATTCTACGTTCACGGCAAGTACCCTGTAGGTTTTGGTTTTTTGAGAGTAGTTGCGTGTTTAAAATTTTGGCTAAAATTGCTGTTTCTTTTGAATGCGTTAAGATAGAGGTTTGATTTTATTACAGTTTAAAGGTATTATAGACCTTAGTATTTGATATGAATTTCAGTTTAATACCTGCACGGGTTCATGAGAAAAAGGGTAGTAAGTAAAAAATTATTCAAAATATTTTTTTCATAGGATGAAATTAAAAATTTATGGTTTTCGCAATTTTTCCTTTATTTGTGCTCTAAGAAGTTGCTTCGTGCCAAATTTCAAGATTCTGAGTTCACGGGAAGTGCCCCGTAGGTTTTGATTTATTTGATAATGTCGAAAATTTGCTGAAATTTGCGACATATTCGACAATATCTTTTGATTGCGTTGGTCTAGAAGTTTGAAATTTTCACAGCTCTAAGAGGCAATGGACTTTAGTATTTCCTATAAATTTCAGCTTGTTACCTCCACGCGTTCCTGAGAAAAAGGGTCTTGACAGACAGACAGACAGACAGACGGACGGACGGACGGACGGACGGACAACAAAGTGATCCTACAAGGGTTCCGTTTTTTCCTTTTGAGGTACGGAACCCTAAAAACAAAAAATGCTACTTCAGCAAGCAGTAAGTCCTGCTGAATAGAAAAAAAAAGGTTCTATTCTCGTGGTTAAATGTTCCAAGGCGGCAGGTCCCGAGGCGAGTGATGCGAGTGACGTAACAAAGAGCGCGCTCATCCGTGCCTCTGCTTGCCTCATACGATGTGATCGCGTAATTTGGCAGTTACAGTACACATGCCTTAAGCAGGGTACACACTACACAAGGATGGATTGGTCTTGTTTGGTGTGTGGATCCTCACTGACAGGACGACCAAGCAGGGTTGCTTGGTCGTCCTGTCAGAGAGGATCATGAATTGCCGGGGCCACGGATTTTGGTGTGATACTTTAGAGTACCCGCAACCCCGTCACTATGGCTTTCCACAGGGACACCCCCAGGTTTTTACTGAGTATGTCGCCACGTCCATCTTCGGAAAGAGAACTCTGCCAAAGGGCGTATGGTGTCAAGTGTCAACGCGTATTTCATTTTCATGTATAAAAATAGCAGCATTTTTTCTCCACAGGTTCGGTTATCTTGGTCTTTGCGTTTCACCGAATTTTCAGTTTGTCCCTGTGTGGAACGACAAGGTCATTATTCTTCCCACCTTCTTTTGATTCATATTTAGTAAAGCAATTCATTTTATCACAGCACTATATTGCGCCGTTCCTTGATTTATCTACTATTTAATTGACAACCTTTTACAACAATCTCACCTTACTTTTTACCTTCTCTTCTCGTCTTGTGTGTACCCATCTTTATTCGCACCGTCTCCAAAAACGTTATTAACTTTTAAGAACGCCCAGAACAACGTTATCCACCGCTCCGTTCCCAGGGGTGATTATTTTTTTACCCGATCAACCATTGTTTCGAAGCGATTAATATTCTATTCACATGTCTTTCACGGAAAGATTGGTGTAACGAGCCGGTTTATGGCTCACACATCCCCTTCTCAGAAGGCTGCACAAAGGGGTGCTAAGTGTGGTAAACAGAAAATAATAACAAAATCCCGGCGTATTTTGACAACATAATACTCGACGGTCACAATGCGCGTCGCAGGCAATTGGTCGCGCTTCCTCGCTTTGAAAAGGGTTCGTTTTTAAACAAGTTTTGCAAATTTATTAGAATTTAGGGTTCCGTACTCGAAAGGTAAGAACGAACTATTACTCTACTCAGACTCCACTGTCTGTCTGTCACCAGGCTGTACTTCATGAATTTTCACTGATGATATTTTTCTGTTGCTACTATGTATAACAACCGGTTTGAAGCGATCTGCATCCAGTCTACCGGGGGTAGACTTCCTTTGCAGGAGGTCGTCTAGGTGGGTACCCCAACAGTGCCAGTTATTCTACCGCCTGAGCAGTGATGTGCAAACATTACTGTGCTCCGGTAGGAGGGCACTGTAGCTAGTGTAATTACTGGGCTAAAGAGTCTTAACATCTTATGACTCTTGAGTAAGAAGCGTTGGTGCAGTGCTCCTAGAATTTAACATAATTGTGAAATCCTAGGTAACACTGTACTGATTATGGGCAGCCGTTATCTCTTAACATCGGGAGAGCGTCTTGCTCGTCTTCTACTTCATCACATAAAAAAAAAAAAAAAAAAAAAAAAAAAATAAGTATGTTCCGGCAACCTTTATAAAGTCGTCTGTCCACCTTGTGGGTGGATGCTTCATTTGCTCGTCCATGGTCTCCACCGGACATATGGAAGTCCAAAGGGGAGGCCTATGTTCAGCAGTGGACGTCCTACGGCTGAGATGATGATGATGATGATTTTATCAACACAAACACAATCTCTATTGATGAAAACCATGTTTTAGCAAATAAATATTGTGAAATTAAATTTTAACAAATAAAAAAATCAGAAT
The DNA here is from genome assembly GCA_947507615.1 of Hemithea aestivaria. Taxonomy (NCBI): domain Eukaryota; kingdom Metazoa; phylum Arthropoda; class Insecta; order Lepidoptera; family Geometridae; genus Hemithea; species Hemithea aestivaria. Next base: position 952,411 of record OX382332.1, read on the forward strand.
TAAATAAATCATCACCGGGACTGGCGTAATTAAACAAAAGCTAATAATAATTATATAAAGTTGAATATAATATAATGGTACAGAACCCTTCACACGTGAGTCCGACTTACCCTTGGCTAGTTTTTTTAGCAGTGGGTACATCACCGTGCGCTACCGTTTGACATGCCGATGAAAGATTATAATTGACGAGATCTTTGTAGTGACACAATGGAACTCGGTATAAATCTGGCTTTTGAATACTCCTGGGATTAGCTCGAGTGGCCAACGTTCAACGTGCTTCGATTAGACTTCCAACAGGATACGTCACGTTCAGAGGATAACCCCGCCAAAAAAAATAAAGAGCTCTACTTGTCACAATACAGGTTATCGCTGTAAACTGTGTGCACTTATGTGACTTTATTTTAAGACTGTAAAGACTGTCACTAACGACTCACTACTGTCTGTTTTATTTTGTGACAGTATATTTGTAAGTACGTAGGTATATTCTGTTTTAAAAATGAAATTGTTATCGGATGCGTGCGTAGTGATGTCATCAAAAATTCATTTATTGTGAGATATTAAATTTTTTATTTCTGTCAAACATGATAATGTGATATCGTTATTATTTGTGGTGTACGTTGTCCCCTTCCCGCAGAAACTGACAGATTGTTCGTATAGAAATTAGCAATCATCATCATCTCAGCCGTAAGACGTCCACAGCTGAACTTAATAAGGTCACCTGTCCTCCTTATGGGTGGACGTCCTACGCTGCGTTTGCTAGTCCGTGATCTCCACTCGAGCACTTTTCGACTCCATCGGCCATCAGCAATAGCTACCTACTATTCCCATGGTTAAATGCTCTAAGTATACGTGGCTTCTTAATATAAATTAGAAAGGGAATGGTTATTGTGCAGTTCTCGCTAAATTTAATTCCGATTGTAGTGTCTTCCTTCTCATACAGATTAAAGGATATAAAGTTAACAACCGGTTCTATGATAAATGAGAGTGAATGGAAAACGTTCGCAGAAAGGATTTATATCTTCAAGAGATTTATATTAAGTTGGGAATAATGCTCTTATGTGAGATTTATATGGGGATAAATGATGGCTGATTAACATTTTCTTCTTAAATTTTAAATGTCGCTGGATTAAAAACTAATAAACCAAAAATAATCACTTCCAAAAGCTAAAAAGGGATAGGGATTAGCGAAGAGAACGTACATAAAATTAAATATATTATAGACTAACAAAAGAAATATAATTGACATCATTATCTGGGATTCGAAGCGTGGTCATAAGTCCGGCTTGTAATCCGAAAGCCCTGGGATCAAATCACAGTGTGTGGCAAATCTTTCGGCTGACTGGCTGACTGACTGACTGACTATTACTATGATCGCACACCTCAAATCACTGAAAGTTGCGTTAAAATTTAGAAGTATTAAGAGGGAGAAGGAGAAAGAACGGACCTAGCGATAGATGTGCTTGTCTTATTACCTTTTCACGCCTAAAGGGCTGCACCGATTTAGTAGAAATTTGGTGTATAAAAGATTCAAAACCTGTAATAACACATGGCATAGCTAGTTATTTTTTACTTTTTATTAGAAAATCATAGATTAAAAGACAGATAGATGTTATGACTCTCAAGTGAGAAGCGTTGCCGCAGTGCACCTAGAATTTTACCTTTGTAAAATACTGGATAGCACTGTACTAATTATGACCAGCGTTATCTTTTAACATCAGGAGAACGTCTTGCTCATCTTCTTACTTCGTTGTATAAAAAGATAGATACAGCAAGTAATAGAAATGCACTAGTACCTCTATATCGACCACACGCAGTGCACACATCGTTTCATGGAAACAGCAAACAATATAAATTCTGGTGCACAATCACACAACTAACGTTGAATACAAATTTTGTAAGAGTTTTCAACAGAAATATATCGAAATTGACGCCGCGAGTTCGTTGATTTTCTGTCTTAATTAAGCCCTAAACAGGTATATGCAACTTCGAACAACATTCCTTGTTCGTAAATATGCAACAATTCTATATTAATATTCTAAATAATATGACAACCTTACTATAATCTTACTAATATTATAAACGTGAAAGTTTGTAAGAATAGAATAGAATAGAAAACTCTTTATTGTTCACACAAATACAACAATATAAACTTAGAACTAAGATTACACAGAAAGAAGTGTTACAATTGGCGGTCTTATCGCTAATAGCGATCTCTTCCAGACAACCAAGCAGGGAAAGGAAATACATAAAATAGAGCGACGGTGGTTATAAAGATAAAGATAAAATAATAAACATACATATTATTATCATTATACTACATATTATACTATACGATATATAAATAATAAATATATAATATATATAGATATTATAATGAAAGGAAGTGTGCTTTGACACGATTTTTGAAAGAAGCAAGTGAAGGAGCGCGTCTTACCTCCACAGGGAGATTGATTGTTGTAAGAATGGATGTCTGGATGTATGTTTGTTACTCTTTCACGCCTAAACGGGTGGACCGATTGAGCTGAAATTTGGTATAGAGATAGCTTAGACTCTGGAATAACACATAGGTTATAGGACAGCGGGTAAAACCGCTGGGCACAGCTAGTCTTACTTATAAACGTGAAACTTTGTAAGAATGGATGTCTGGATGTTTGTTACTCTTTCACGCCTGAACTGGTCGACCGATTGAGCTGAAATTTTGTATAGAGATAGCTTAGGCCCTGGAATAACACATAGGCACATAGGCTACATAAGTAGGTACTGCGGGTAAAACAGCTGGGTGCAGCTAGTGTACATATAATATTTTGACTAATGTGTAGAGTTTGCAAAGTTACGGTTATTAAAGTTATATCATGTAGAATGTAAAGCGAATAGTGTAGAGTAAGAAGCTTGACTCTACATGAGATCTTAATTCTGATAGAGAGTGTTCCTTTCTTAGATTTTCTGTTCTTGCGATAGTTTTAACAATCGTATCTTAATTCTGGTAACTTTTTGAGTATACTAGAGATAATATGTGTGTCTTGGCTATACTTTACATGAAAATGTTATTGGCGGCATCTGTCCTATAATATTATCTATGTATTTGTCACACACAGGCGTTCTGTGACACACAATATGCCATACGTTTGGGATAACACGAGTATTTGCGAGTTTTTCTAGATGTATCTACTATTGCATGCACTAAATGAAGGGAATAGGAAGATAGATGCATGGAGCATGGAGATTCTTTAGAAATTTATTTTTAGTTAATCTTACTTCTTACTAATTATATATTAAACGTAAAAGTTTGTAAGAATGGATGTCTGGATGTTTGTTACTCTTTCACGCCTAAATGGGTGGACCGATGGAGCTGAAATTAGGTATACAGATACTTTAGACCCTGGAATAACACATACGCTATAGTACAGCGGGTAAAACCGCTGGGCGCAGCTAGTTATATAATATATTATAATACAGAAAAAAGCATAAGAATATAAAAGGCGTTTTAAATCGGCGGTCTTTACGCTTTTATACCAATAATGGTTATAATAGAAGCAGGTTGATAGATATTATAAAGCAAACACTAACTAACCTGTACTATCATAAAACACAAATTATAATCTGATTCATTGCATATAAAATTATCTTCATGGTCTGTAAATAAAATAATCACAAACATGTCGAAGCATCGCAAAAAGAATTCCGATACCGGGAATCGAACCCGAGCCTCCTGGGTGAGAGCCAGGTATCCTAGCCACTAGACCATATCGGATATGAAGAAAGTTCCGAAACTTTTGTGCGGACTCAAACAAAATAAATAAAAATCTGTGTTCTAAATTCAAACTAATATAATGTTTTTAAATCATTGTGCTCACTAAAATAAATGAACATCTGTGTTCGTGTGTGTGAAAATCAAAGCGTAAGTTTTTATTTTAACTTTATTTTCAACCTGATTTAGTCCCACTGCTGAGCAAAGGCCTCCTTTCCCTCTAAACTATACCTATGTAAAGTCTATTTCAAATTTAGAATACACACTGCAAACAATTCCATTTTTTTTAAAAAACAGCATCGATATCATTCCATTCGAAACAATCAGCATACCAAAATTCGAAATGTGAATTTCAAATCGACTTTGTTAATACGCGACTTATTATATGGTAAATAGTGTCATTACCATGTCTGGATGCACCGACAAAAGAGCCGCTAAAGTAAATTGAACCTTATATATGTAACATAAGTCTTAATTTTGTTTGTAGCTTAAAGAGATATCTTCAACTGTGGCTGTCACTTTGAGCATAAAAAGCATCGGATCTCCATCAAGGAAATTTCGACTTTATAACTGCATACTTAAGGTCGATATTCCCTTGTAGTTTCTTGATGGAAACCTGTCATCCGATCGACCGTCTATCAACGTCCGTCAATCGTTGACGATAGCCGACATCGCCGACAGCTAGTCGACGTTTCGCCGACGACATTGACGACATCAGCTTGACGGCCATGTTTATCCCTTTCTTTGTTCGCCGTATAGGGCATTGAATCTCCTTTGTTATTTTTTTTAATTATCATAAATAGAGGTTTTGTTAGATGCGGCTCGATACGGGGTAGTTATTGAAAACCAAATTTGGATTGTCTATAGTTTTGTTTCTTGAATGGATGCTTGAGAATTATGATGGGAATGTAAATTATTTTGTTCTCTATTTGGGAACATTTTGGCTGTTATTTGATGTTAATTGTCAATATTATTTTTTTTTATTAATGGGTGGTATCATGTACTCGTATTTTTTATGCGAGTAGAAGTAAAAATAACCAAAGAAAGAGTAACAAACATAGATCCAGACTCAGACATCCTATAATAATTTATGTAATGTAATAGATACTCCATGGTAATAATGTGTATAAAATATAATGGTATTTATGAAGATTAATAGTTGGATACTGATGATTATGTCGATGGGCACTGTATCTAGTGAAATTACTGGGCTAAAGAGTCTTAACATCTTATGACTCTCAAGTAAAAAGCGTTGGCGCAGTGCACCCAGAATGTTCCTTTGTAAAATACTGGGTAGCACTGTACTAACTATGGGCAGCGTTATCTCTTACCATCAGGAGAGCGTCTTGCTCGTCTTCTTACTGCGTTGTATAAAAAAAAGTCTATGTCTTATTATTGAAATATTATGTACCTAAATACAAAGAAATGTACACAGGTGAATTAAATTAAAAATTTAAAAAACCCCCAACGCAACGCTTTCGAAATATGTAATTCGCGGTTTTCTGGTGGCGGCCATCTTGGATTTTAAATTTGACATAGTGCGTTGTATTCTACTAGTCAAGCCCTTTCATTTGATATCCATATTGAGGGGGTCGTGGAAGAAAAAAGTTATCCGCCATTTTGTAGCGGCGGCCATCTTGGACCGATTTCCACCAAACATGTAAGAACACTTTCGACTAACTCTACTTTCAAACAAAAAAAACTAAATCAAAATCCGTTCATCCGTTCGGGAGCTACGATGCCACAGACAGACACACACACAGACAGACAGACAGATAGACCGACAGACAGACAGACACGTCAAACTTATAACACCCCGTCGTTTCTGCGTCGGGGGTTAAAAATGGAAATACACAAAGAATGAAGAAAATATCTTGCAACCTTTCCTTTAAGATGTCCTTTCAATCCATACATTTTTACAAATTTTACGTTTATAATAAATACGTATTAGTAAGATATGCTCAAAATTAACGTTTCTCACAAACTAAACAAAATCAATTGGTTACGCGTCGTTAACAGATATTAAAATTGATTAATGTAACACGACGAAGGTTAAAATAATAAAATAAAATGGCGATTTGTTTTCATTTATTGCCCAAAATCGTGACCAAAGGCGGGATTTGCATTTTTGATTGAATTTATCGTTTTACAATCGTGTTATTGAATTCTTTTGTATTTTGATAGAAATTTATAACTTTACGTGTAGGTTTTATTGTTTTAAATAAATATTTTACAATATCAAGTTTATTTTTGGAGTTGATTGATTATCTTACAATCGTAATCATGAAAGTTTGTAAGAATGCATGGATGTATGTTTGTTACTCTTTCACGCCTAAACGGATAGACCGATTGAGCTGAAATTTGGCAATAGCTCAGACCCTAGAATGACACAAAGGCTACTGAACAGCGGGTTAAATCACTGGGTGCAGCTAGTAATAAATAAATAAATAAATATTTCATAAATAAATTAATATATCAGGACATTACACACAGCGCCACCTAACCTCAAGCTGAGTAATTTAATGCTTGTGTTATGGTGGTTAGGATAACGGATATAATATTATTATGAGCCTACTGGATCCCACTGCAGGGCAAAGGCCTCTCTACCCTCCCTCCAACTGGCTCGGTCAAGAGCTATAGATTTCCATCCTTCCGCATGCGAGTCGATGTCATCCCGCCATCTCTTCCTCGGTCTGCCGCGTGGCCGTTTGGTAGTAGGGGCCCATTCGGTTGTTATTTTGGCCCAATGTTTATCTGGCATGCGACAGACATGTCCTGCCCAGTCCCATTTAAGAAATGCCGTTTTTTGGGTGACGTCAGCTATTCTGGTATTGGAGCGCAGCGTGGTGTTTCTGATGTGGTCTATTAGTTTGACGCCAAGAATGCTGCGTTCCATCGCTCTTTGGCATATAATACTAAATCAATTAATAACAATAATCATCACTTCATCAGCTTAGACCCTGGAATAAAACATAGGCACAGCGAGTAAATCCACTCGGTGCAGCTAGTTATTTCTAGTAATAGTAGTGTTTCAATTAAAAATGAATCGCTTGGCGGCGTTACCTTCGATACTCGATACGCCGATACGATAAATTCGGGAACTGCTGCGCATATTTAGATAATTTTGGTATTGATATAAGACTTTACACGTGGACTTCTACTTTATATGTGGATCAATAAAGAGTTTCTTATCTTATTTTTAGAATTTAACAGCAGCATTTTTTAAGTTTTAAAAGTAGTCTTCTACCACCTACGACCGCATGCATGATCGTGGTTAAAGGGTTACCATTAATGAATAAATAAATAAATAATAATAATAAATAAATATTTCAGGACATTTCACACAGCGCCACCTAACCCCAAGCGCTAAGCAACTTAATGCTTGTGTTATGGTGGTAAGGATAACGGATATAATACATAAATACTTTTCTTTTGTAAATACATACTTATAATAGATACAGAAAGCCACCCAGACCAGAAACAAATATCTGTAGATCACAACAAACATTTGTCCCATGCGGGAATCGAACCCGCAACCTTCTGCGTTGCAGGCGGGTATTAGCCCACCACGCCACAGAGGTCGTCTAATATATAAATAAAAAAAGTATAATATGTAAAATTATCGAGGAATATCATAATTTTACTCTCTCTAGCAGGGTAAAATATAGCACAACAAATATATTAATAATTATTAATAATAATATCTGCAAAACCCTAAATAATTTGCTGGAATAAATGAATTACGAACCTCACGACAAAGATTATTTTGAAAAAATCACATTGAAAAGGAGTTCGAAATCGTCTCAATCTGAAAAGAATCATATTTCATCCCACCGTCGGCTTCTTTGTGTATACCCTTTTGTTATTTTCATTATGTTAAAACTTCCGATGTTATTGTTAGGCTGAAGATTAGTTTAGTGTTGTTTTGTCTACGGTGTTTGTGATTGATTTGTGATGTCCAGGATTTCAAAAGTTATGCTTTGAAATAAAATATTTACTTACCGAGACCAGTAATTTTAGCCGCTGGAACGCCTATGTGATATTCCAGGGTCTATGCTACCTACATACAAAATTTTATCATCATGAGTTTCTGGCTCTTTTTCATAGAGGTGCTTTCCGAACGGTAGAGTCTTAAAATAGAACACTTTTAACCTGAGATAAAATATTCACATAAAAGTATTGAAAACAGACATTTTCTCTGAAAAAAAAAGTTTATTCCTTATGAGTGTGATTTTGTGTCACTTATGTCTTTGAGACTGAATTACATAAAAAGGAGTGATTAAGGGGGTAAAAAATGTTTTTGAAATGTGTATTTAAGAGTTGAACGGACATTATGACGTCTTTTTAGGACATTAATAATAATAATATACAACCTTTTATGCGCAAAGGTAATATACTCGAACTACATGCAATTTGTTAAAATTGGTACCTTGTAGTTTTCTATTTATCGTGATTATATCAACTTTTTCTGTAGGCAGTTTATTGCAGAAATTATCATAATTTTAGAAAAAGAAGTCGTATTGTGTTTTACTCTGAAACCTTTTATATAATTTTCAAATATCTGATCTCAGGTGTATTTGGCCAAATAGTAGTAGATGTAACTTTGTCATGTAATAACACCATTATTTTATAATAAAGTTTACCAAAAACTGGCTTTATTGCATAGTACTAAGATCATTTAACGGGCCTAAAGACAATTTATACTTCAAACATCTATCGGTTTGATAATATCGTCGTATAAAGTACGGGCCTCTGGGATCACCACGTCACAGAATACGTGAAAATAAAACCACGTCACTACTTTTTTTTTTATAATTTATGGCAACAGTGTACATTTTGCCAGTGTCGAGTAAAAAGCCACGTCACAAGTTAAAGGTTAATTGACTTTTGAATTTGAAAGTAGGATCTCAATCTCTGCACAAAGTGTAATATTATCATGAATAATTATTACAACATTTAAGCAATTTTTTAACAGAACAAGTTCTATATTTACGATAATTGGTTAACAATTAAAACGGGTTTGAGTAACGAGCAAACAAATTTATTACTTTAATCAATTTACATTAATTGCATTTGCAATTACTTCGCATAAAACGTAATGGGTTTATGTAATAAATAATGTTATTTACTGTATTATTTTACATTTATTATGTGTAACATTATTTTTATTACCTACTATTATTGCTAGCTTAAATGCAGCGGTTTTTCTTGAAAAGTTGGCTAATTTTGCTTACCACACAAATTAAATATTATTTAATTTATATTTTAATGTACAAAAATATTTAATTCACAACTTTAGCCTTTTATAAATGTAATTTGGTTTAGCAGTTTTACTCACTGAAAATTAGCTTATGTATTTTTTAAAATTTCATCAAAATCCGTCCAGCACAGTTATTAAGGTAGTAAAAGGTAACAAACAAACACACAATATTTCCGGGTGTAATATTAATATTAGTAAGAAGCAAGTATACCTATTTATGAGATTTAAATGAATTTTAAATTAAAAAATATCATATTGCGACTTTATCAAGCATAATTATCATTAATGTTAAATTATTTTATATACATTAATATACTAAAGCACTACTATATTTAAAGTTTTTTCATCATGTATATAATGTTATTTGTAATAATGTAAAACAAAACCGTCAGATTTATATTAAATAAGATAAATTTAATCATGAAGGTATAATTAATTATCTTTTTATTACTTCAGTAGCGTGGACCTAGAAAACAACTGAAAATGTTTTAAGAAGTGATGCACGTCTTATAAGCCCAACTTTTGCTCGCAGGCATACACATAAAAGCACGCCTAATTTTTTCATGGCAAATTGTTGCCATTCGGACTTTAGGTACTTTCATATTTTAAAGGTAAAATTGCACTGATTAGTCAAAACAGGGATTAACAACTACGAAATTTAAACATATCATTGTAGAGCCGGGAAAATTCTAATAAGACTTAATATAACATTAGATATACATAATATACATTAAACATAGAAACCGCCATCTTTGTGCCTCATTTGTTAGTTAACAAAATATCTCACTTCTTATGAAGCTCGTACATTTTATTATATTTTTTTTTTAACTTTTGCATTAAAATCTATGCTAAATACGTCAAACAATGAAAAGTTTACCCAATTCCCAAGACAATTAAACATTTAAAAAAAAGGTGAAGGATGTTAATTTAACCACAATAATTATATTTTTCGTACATTAATATTATCTGCAGTCATCTTAACCTACATAAAATTATAATATTTTTGCACCTCATTTGTATAATTCGTGAATTTTAAAGGGAGTGTTTTATCTTTTTATCAAAATCCAAAAATATATTTATTTTCACAAAATGCAAAATTTATTTTAATCTTTATTAGTTATTTATGCCGATGAAATCTAGCATTTAAAAGAATTAAAAAGTTTAAACATAAATTACTGGCAAGCAAAATAAATTACTTCTCATTTTCAACTAATAAATTTCTTTATTAAGTGAATATTTTCTACAAAAACATTAATTTGGGTCACATCAATAGAGTCAATTAAAAAAAAAAGAAATAATAAATATATTTGTCTTCAATATAATTTTTCTACATCACAACTATGTATTTTTATTTAAATTTTTGTATTGTTCACTTCAATAGCCTCTTATTTCCTACTTACATATATGTATATGTTTCTCTATGAAAATTTATTAAAAGCTTTTATTATTATAACTTTTTTACATAATAATATCATTGTTATTAATAATCCAATGAAGCAGCAACTTCGAAAACTAATAAAGTATTATTATAAATAGGTACCTACTATATTATTACGAGGGAGTGACAAGGCATGTCTCGAATAACAAAATAATACTCGATGCAACGTCTCGACTTCTGTAATCTCTTCGGCTACCGGTTTTAACTTCTGATTGACGCCTGTCGACTCAGAAAAGACCACTAATATTAGAAACAAGCTAAATTTTACCTTAAATCTATATGTTATAGTTCATTTTTGCTTGCAGTTTTGGAATGTTAGCATTGAGTTTAAAGTTCTAGAGACGCCATGTTATTATAATGATTATAGAGTGTGATGTGGTGAGATTATAGTACTTATAGTTCTTATAAGTTGAGCTAAAATGGCTGTGCAAGTTTGCCATTGACCTCCGTACGCCGTCGTTGCTTATTTGAGACCCGAAGATTTGTGATTACTGTGCATGAAAATGTGCTAGTAAAACTCTGACATGGACGTGGATTAAGTTGGATAGTAGCAATCTTAACCTTCAAAGTGGGATAAATTCCCAGTCCCGGCTTCACTAAATTACGCAACGCATCTTGTAGCAACAGCAAGTTTTTGACCCCTTGGCAATTCGGCTTCTCCTAGTGAAATAAATATTATGGTAACTAATAACAAGAAATGATCTCTACCGCCAGATGAATATTTTATGAAAATTACATAAAAAGGCAGGTAGGGATTTAAACAAAGCGGCCTTGAATGCGAAATCACGTCTACACTACAAAGTTTCTAACTCTCTAACGCTTACAAAACACACACTTAACCTTTGATCCTGGAAACACTTTCGGTTCAAATCAAAATTGACATCTATTATTTCTAGATTCTTTAAAATAAAGGTTCAAATTCGCATGCGCGGGTGCGGTCCGATAAAGCCGCTCGGGGACTGACGGGTTAAAAGCAAACTGCAAACTTTTGTGTAACGAAACAAGATGTCTCTAGTGTATCATAGTTCAATGGTCGCGTTAGCGTCGGCGCCGCTCGGAGGTGCCTTTTCTGGATTATCATCCAGTCTTTCATTACCGCCGACTCAATATTAATGGTAATCACTTTCTAACTCTTCGGTTGAGTCATTGCGTGCGGGTGATGGTTTTGACCGCTTTTCATTTATTATACAACGGTGATGGATTCTTTTTAAAGAAAAGAGTAATAAGAAGGCGAGCAAGACGCTCTCCTGATGTTAAGAGATAGCGCTGCCCATAATCAGTAGTACAGTGCTACTAAGGATTTCACAATGATGTGAAATTCTAGGTGCACTGCGTCAATGATTCTCACTCAAGAGTCATAAGATTTATCAGCCCAGTAATTTCACTAGCTACCTAGTCGTGCCCTCCATTTCCGTTCAAGTTCAGTGTATCTGGCTTTCATATTATATACGACCTCTGTGACGGGGTGGGCTAATACAAGCTTGCAACGCAAAAGGTTGTGGGTTCAATTCCCGCATGCGACAAATTATGTTTGTGTGATCCACAGATAATTGTTTCTGGTCTGGGTGGTTTTCAATATCTATTATAAGTATGTATTTACAAAGAAAAGTATATAAGTATTATATCCGTTATCCTTATCACCATGACACAAGCATTAAGTTGCTTAGCTTGGGGTTAGGTGGCGCTGTGTGTAAGTCCTGAAATATTTATTTTATTTTAAAAGGTAATTAAACTAGCACACACATCGTTTTTATAATTAGGAAGTAGATTGCTCAAAAACAGGTATAATATTATATTCCTAACATAAAATAACATAATCGAACCTGAGACTCCAGCTAACTCAATCAGCGGAAATCCAAGCAATTATCTGCGAAATGTAAATCGTTTCCAATATATTAGGCACCGTCTCCACGATCAATTCTGAACGTTCACACTTGTCATGTCATTATGGCGACAGGGCTAATTTCCACGAGGCGATTTTATCGCGATGACATTTTAAACTTAATGAGAGCCTGGGCGGAACGCCTTTATTTTGCGTTTAATTGATATTTTTATATATTTTCCTTTGATGGTAACATTAATTTGCCTTTAGTTAAAAAAAAATCTGCTTATGACACAGAAAGGTGCGGGTTCGATTTCTGCCTGAGACAAGTTTTACACAAATATCTTTTTTTGGTTTGGAGCTACAATGGAGCGCTTTTGAAATGTAATTTTACAATTACATATTTAATTCTATTTGACTACAAAAACCTGACGACTAGACGACATTAAAGTTGAACAATTTTATGTTGCAGTTTTAGACCGCCAAGATTCAAGGTATTAGAGGGCCTGCAACGTAACTCTACATATTATCTTATAGTAAACACCAACAACCAGGACCAACTTACAGTTGTACGTACTTTACGAAGCTCAATTATTTTCGGGTGATTTTTTTCTCTCCATAAACTGAGATTTGAACCCAGGGCCTTTGGATTACGTTCACTTGGCCACCAACGTTACAACACACGCCCGATCTAATCCTATTAAGTGGTCTGCGACTGTCTGATTCATTAAAATGCGAGGCTATACATTATGCACATAATTATTTTGAATTGTTCCATTACATAACACTACATCAATTTTATTATGATAACTTCTCAGACTATAGTGATAAATGCAGATATCACCGCCAGTTAAATAAAAGTGAAGTGGTATCTAGTTACATTTTTTTTTAAAGTTAGGGAGACACATTATACGGTCGGTTACGTTCGCCTATATAATAGACGTCTGCAATATAATAATTTAGTAGCATTGCTAACAGGTTCTCCGTCAAGTACCTACTCGGTAAATTCGTTTTCAATTTAAAATTAATATGTATTCGTAATAATTGACTAACTGATCTACAAATACAGCAGCAAGATTTGAAGGTGGAAGACGGTGAACCGATTGAGTGGCGTGAGGCGTGCCATTTGGTGCCATGGAAGTCTATATCCAGGAGCGAACAAATGTAACCATTTATTAGTCCACGCCATATTATCATCAGCAGATGATTATAATAATAACAACGATATTGCCGTTTATGGTGCGGTGTCTGTTTTACAATCATATTATATGACCACTGCATATTTATTATTCCATTCATACGCCAATGCGTGGTCTGCCTTCCGTTGAATGCTGCTATAAATTAGCTAATCTTATTTTTTTTTATGTGATGAATTAGAAGACGAGCAAGACGCTCTCCTGATGTTAAGAGATAACGGCTGCCCATAATCAGTACAGTGTTACCTAGGATTTCACAATCACGTGAAATTTTAGGAGCACTGCACCAACGCTTCTTACTCAAGAGTCATAAGATGTTAAGACTCTTTAGCCCAGTAATTTCACTAGCTACAGTGCCCTCCTACCGAAGCACATTAATTAACTAGCTTTTGTTTGCGGTTTTACCCGCATCGAGGCATTCTTTCTTAGCAGGTCTACGTCATAAAATCTATTTATGATCCAAATTTTAACCTAATCCGTTTAGTGGTTAAGGCTGCGCGTTGATGTTAAATCGGTCAACCACTGTTATATATTTAGAGATAAAGATAAATCATCATTAGACATCATCATCATTAAACATCATTAAATGATCATCATCATCAGCCCACGTTCGTCCACTGCTGGATATAGGCCTCCGCCATGCAAGCCACTTAAACTGGGTCCTCCGTCTTCATCCTCCAGGTATAAATAAATATACATTTAACCTATTTATATTAATAAATATATGAGGTGGTATAAAATTATTAATCAATAACTGTCAGTAGATCCGGTTGTAAAAACTTGACAAACTGAGCATAAATCAAATTCCGATAAACAAAGGGAGATTCTAGAAAGGCGTCAAGGTTTTGACAGCAGGGCCTGTTATAGCAGTAACATAAGTACCGCTAAAGTGCAATAATAATGCTATTAGCGATAAGACTGCTTGGATTTCTGATGGTTATAGCCATTTTTTGTTTATTTAAGTTCTTGTAATCAAAAATCAGAAATTATCATTTATTTGTCCAGTAAAAGAAGGATTGTGGATGGAAAAGTCGAAAGCAGAAAAACTAACTTAGGAACTTTGTTTAGACTTGTTAGGAGATAAACATAATAAAAGTCCCCACCCCTCCGAGGTGAGCCCGAGGGGGGAGGCCGAAGAAGGTCCCATTTTTAGGTTTTTTGCTACAAAAATGTGCGTCGTACGATATTTTGGTGGTATAAGCCTCTTTCCTTCTAAGCTTTTTGGTGGACAGTATCCTGTTTGAGTATAGAAGATCCATGAAAATTAATAAAAATTTTGTACAAAGTTGTTCTTCTGTCTAACCGTCAAGTTTTGCGGCGGAATTTATTAACGAAATTATTCAAAGACAATGGGAATATTAAGAAGTGAAGACAAATTATGCGAAGCATTGTCTAGATAAACAACCGCTGGGATTGAACTTGATGGACGGGTGTTAGGTATAATGGCGTTGGGCCTGGGGCTTATTACTTCGAGCCGAGTCGTGGCAGGCCGCGGTTTCGTTCTGCGAGAGTGTCATCTCGCAGAAGGAGATCGCGGAACGCGAACGGGAGGTCACCACCGACCTCCCGATGCGTGCCCGGAGAAGGGGGCGTCGGAGGCGTATCTTCCACGCCCTTCTCCAGCCCCCATAACCTGGGTCTAGGCGGCGAGTACGGGGGTACTCGTCGCCGCAAGCACAGACCCACGAGGTGGCGCGCGCGGTGTTTCCGCGCGCCCCTTGAGAGGGTGGGGTGAAACTCCTCTTCACCCCACCGCGGAGGGGTCCTCCTGTCAGTGAGGACCAAACGCCGTCGGGGCCGCGGATGAATGCTTCGGCGTACCCGTTGCCCCGGCATTATGGCGTCCCGCAGGAACACCCCCAGGTTTTTTAGTGGGTATCCCCGCCGCTACCATCTTTGGCGGGGGAGTCCCACATACCGCCCCGCGCCCCCCGGCGTGGGGTGATGATGCGTAACGCATTTTTCCTGGGTCAAAAAAAAAAAAAAAAAAAAAATTGGGGCTTATTACTTGATACTTCAAAATCTAAACAAACTAGAGAATCAAAGATTGTTTGAGGTAATTAAGAAGATAGAGACTAAAGAAAGACAGAAGAGAGACTAGAGGAAGAGAGTGTAAATTGTCAAAGATTTTGTCACTTTTCAAAGTAGTAAATAGGATTTGGCAGTGGCTTGTAAAAACCCACTGGATAAAAGCGGTGACTTTTACCACTTTACCACCCAAGTAACAACACTATGTAACCCGGCGGTCATTGTGACCGTGTTCTGGCATGATGTTCAATGAAGCCACGTGCCTTCTAGATTTAGTCTGTTAGCATCTTCAGCTGCATCGTCATTTCAGATCAGACGAGATCAAACTCAAGCTTAAATTAAATTTATTCAAATAGACTACAGTGGAGTACTTTTGGAAGGCAATTTAATTTTCTTTTTCCTGAGGGATAGGGACAGGGTTTTTTTTATATTATGTGTTTACAATGATTATCTTCGTTTCATAATTTATTGTTCTTAATTTGTAGTTTGGATGCCATGCGCTGATTTACCATACAGAAAAATGTTACCATGTACTACTTACTTGAATAAATATATTTTTATTATGTCGCTCTTAAACACGGGCTAAGCCCGGGCCTTTTTATAGGCGTACACGGAGACAAAAAAGTCCAACGTGCAGAGGCCCTTTTGAGCTTTTAATATAAATGTAATGGGTGACACTTATTGGAGTCTGTCTTTGAGTCCATCCATAGAAAACAGGCTCAATGACAGTCTCCGCAAAGTGACAGGACTATTGCTAATTAATGGAAACTACTTGAACTAGGCTATGGATGTGTATTCTAAATGGATGGTTAATGAGGCTATTGCTAGGACTACGGCACCTGCCACTTCCGTCCCATCAGGAAATATATATAGGCAGGTGATGACTCGCCACTCACTAAACGGGCCCCCATAAAGGCCGGCATTACATAGCCGGAGAGAAGGGCAACGTTGGTGCAAGTGGCTGGAGGGGGAGAGGTGTCCCTGGACTTTAAACACGTAGGCCAACTCGCCACTTATGCTTCACATCCTCCCTCCGAGCGAAAAGCTCTCGCGACTCCACTCTGGCCGGCCAATGAAGGCAAGCACAGAGGTGGGGGACTGTCCCTCGTCAGTGTTCACTCCGGCCGGCCGGTGAAGGCAAGCCGGAGATGAGGAACAGAATCCTCCCCCGGGAGCACTCAGGTCCGTGGGGTCGCTACTCCCCAACAGCTCGCCATAAGCTGCCCTGCGGCGCTCGGGTCCGTGGGGTCGCTACTCCCCAACAGCTCGTCATGAGCTGCCCTGCGGCGATATTTTTATTATTATTATTAATCATCATACAGATTGTGGCCAAAGGCTAACATATAACGAATAAAATAAAATAAAAAATATTTTATACAATAAATAATATTTCAATTTCCTCTAAAATCTTTCTCGTCAATATTTATGATTTTCAAAACGGCTCGGTTATAATCCCCACCCCTAGTTTAAACTGTTTAAAGCAATTGCGAGGCATTCAGCGCACCATCGTTCATATTTGATGGATGGTAATGAACACCAGTTTTATGCACCACCGCCACCGCATCAATTACTGGACGATGAATGATGCAGGGCATTTGCAATTTTTAATTTTATTTAAGGACTAGGTTGTGTTCACGGCTTTTCCCGCTTGGCTAAATCCTTTCATAGCGGAGGTTTACATCATAAAACCTATCTATGTATATTCCAAATTTCTAGTGAATTTCTTCAGCGGTATGAGCTGTGCGTTGATAGATCAGTCAGTCAATCAGTCACTCTTTCCTTTTATATATTTAGACTAGTTTACGCAAGCTGCTCCTGTTTAGAAAGTATCCCTTATCTAGCTTACATCTAGCGTAAATTTTACGTTATAGGTGTAAGTTTTAATTAATCAAAAGGGACTTAATTATTTTCAGAAATATTAATACAATTATGATAATTTTTTATTCCGCCTTTTAAGTTAATTCTGCTACCACCTACGACCGCATCGTCTCTTAACATCATGCGTGATCGTGGTCAAAGGCTAACATAATAATATAATGCATAAAAAAACTAACAATCATAATCAAAACACTAGAAAACTACAACCTAGCTAGTTTTCCATTTGGGTTGATTTTAATCAAATTTCATTTCAATTTAAGGGCTTAATAGTCGCTAGGCAACTGTCTCGTTCGCACTAGAATAGAATAGAATAGAAAACTCTTTATTGAAACACTACAATAATACAGAAAACTTAAAAACTATAACACAAAATCAAGACATTAGTGTAATAATACTATGTGACGTATTTTGAAATTTCAATTTGTACAAAATTCACTTTCTGAAAATGTTTTGAAATGAAGATTTACGTCAAATTTTTAAAATATTTTATATGTATTCCCAGTTAGATACCTTTAAATAACAACAATGGCATTCTCAATTATATAAAAAATACCTATCTTTAAACCTTCTTTTCTTTTGCCTAAACCAAGTTATGAAATATCAAACTGGTTATACTCGTACTTAAAAAGTAGTAAAAAATTATGAGCAAAATTTTTGTTTAAACACATTTTCAAAAAGTTAATTTTATTAATCTGGGGGCACGGTAGTGCCCCCGCCAAGTCGAGCGCGAAGCAAGCACTGCCGTACCATCTTTACAGGAACCATTTCGTCGCATTTTCAGGCCCCTATTTGAGAACCTCTGAATAAGACCAGAACACAGAAATTTTCGTATTCCAGTAAGCTATAATTACATACTTAAAATCCAAAATTTCAAGTCTGTAGGTCATTAAGTTCCGAAGTTAAGCGAAAGCAAAGTTTCGCATTTTCGACACTCACTCACTCATGATCATCAAAATAGAACTAGTACTTCCCATAAACTCAGAATGCTGAAATTTGGTACATACTTAGAATTTATTGTATAAGCCATAGGAAAACTAAAAAAACATGCAATTTCAGTCTCGTTTTCGAGAGAATTCATCTGCATAAATAACTTTGTAATCTCATATAAATGTATAGGATTACAAAGTTACATTTGCAGTCAATGGTTTAAATTGTGTAATATCCAACTTATTAATTCAAAATATTATTTAAGGCATAGTATATGTATATGTGAGTGTGTATATGTGTCGTAAATCGTCAGTTATGATCAGGCGATATCTAGCGTGGCCAACTAAAAAAAGAGCCCAACCAAACTATTAGAAGAGATCGACATACCGCCTTTACTACAAGCTTTTATTTACTTTCACCTGTCGGTCTGTCTGTCTGTAATTAAATCTTGCAAGTTTAATTAGGCCCACTTCCCGGTATAATATTATGATGCATTGGACTAAGAGTGAACGCACACGTATCCAGATGGCGCTGACTGTATTTTAAAACGCGCTTACGGTTTGTATTTCTGATAACCTTATAATATAGCGTTTCTACAAAAATAAGTGAAATCCCACCAAAAACATTCTGTAAAAAACTAGCCAAGTCTCGATGGAGCTGCTTGTTTATCTCTAAAAAGTAATGAAATCTAGACAAAGTCGTGCCAAGTATAAGGTTCCTTACTGCGATTTCTTTATTATTATAGTTAATGTTGTGTGACTTGGCCGTTGAAGGGTAGACAAGGGTATTATACCAGGTGCTCCATGACACTATTGCACCAATCTGTCCGCTACCCATTCACGATAGAAAATTTCCACTTGGAAAACGTTGATTGGATAACCAGTCAATTGTAGGCTTGATAAAGCTGCGTATTTCAATAATACTTATGTTTAGGCGATCCAAGTGTCATGGAGCATCTGGTTTTGTACCCTTCAACGGCCAAGTCACACAACATTAACTATAATAATAAAGAAATCGCAGTAAGGAACCTTATACTTGGCACGACTTTGTCTAGATTTCATTACTTTTTAGAGATAAACAAGCAGCTCCATCGAGACTTGGCTAGTTTTTTACAGAATGTTTTTGGTGGGATTGATATTAACAATTTGTTATATCGTGCGAGTAACACAGAAGAGAGGCTCAGCGTCTTAAACCGCTTAATAAAATCTTAGAGTTTATTAGATTTAGTAGAGTATATTCGATTGCAATCAATTCAAACCCATGTTATTATGCAAAGGCAGACAATAGCATTATGTAGAGCAGGCGGTAATTATTCACCATTACTGATCCCATCGTCATGATGTATGGCTTGTAATGGTGGAGGCTGCCATCGATCAATCTCGAACACGTATTTATGTGAGATATTCTTATTCTTAGGCGAATAAAATTATGACTTAGTTGGATAAAGGTCCGAAGTAATAGAATAATAACCGGCGTTTCCTTCAGCCATCCAACCCCAGCAAATTTAGTGAACGATCACGTTCATTAATGTACCTATGACTATAGTAAGTGGTTTTAAGTACAGTGGGTAAATAAGCTAATGTGTGATTCTAGGATTTAGGATTTAGCTCAATCGGTTTAACCTCTTAGGCGAGAAAAACACACACACACACACACACACACACACACACACACACACACACACACACACACACACACACGCTGACTTAGTGAAAAGTTCACGATGAGATTTGTTTATTTATTTAGGATATTAGGTACTTATTATTTATTGATGATTTAGATAGACCTGTTCCTGTTAAGAAAGCAAGAATTTGCAAATGTAGTGTGGAGCGGGCTTTCACTTTGCTGTTCTTATTATTTCATGTCAATACATTATTTTTGACCACGGCTGAACAAATATAAGGTATGTAATAGCCTTCTAAAATAGTCCTGCAACAAAAAAAAGGTAGCACTCCGGGAGTGCCGGCAGAAGTGAAAACTTCAATATTAACGTTGTGTTTAATTATAAGTATAAAAGTACTATCATTTATGAGGTAGAAAACAATGTTTATTTATTGCGCTATCGTACACAAATATGACAATTTATATGTTGTTATTTATAATATTATATCGTTATTTATATATTACATTAAATTTTATCTCTCAGAAAAATCAACTTCCATCCATAATTTCGACGACTTTTACACCATCAACAGAGCAGCACACTCAGGCACGGTAGAAAGAGTGGGAGATACTAGTTCCTCTCCCTTCCCCTCGATCTTACGCTTTTTCGATCAGCATCACGTGACCCTGACGCGAGTTTTAAAGTTTTTACCCATACAAAAAAAAGTGCTCAGCGCCGCTAAAGAAGTTTTCACTTCAAAAATACAGTAGCAAAATAAAAGATATAATAAACGATACAAATAAATATACAGCATAATTATTTATTTGTTTCTCCACACGCCATTAATAATCAATCTTATGAATATTATAAACGTAAAAGTTTGTAAGAATCTATGGATGTATGGATGTCTGAATGTATGTTTGTTACTCTTTCACGCCTAAACGGGTGGACCGATTGAGCTGAAATTTGATACAGAGATGGCTTAGACCCTGGAATAATACATAAGCTAGAATACAGCGGGTAAAACCGCTGGGCGCAGCTAGTAATACTATATTTCACAATCCGTCCGACCAACACAGACATAGTAAACAAACATCCACACGTCGACCTGTCAACTTATTCTTTACAACTACTTTTAATGATTAAACACAAAAAACATCTCGTTACGTACCCTCATCAAGAGCTGTCTTATTAATTGACAGCTCATATAACCGACAAGTATGGCCGCACTGAATTTAAAACAGAATTAATTATACAATCAATCAGTTGACATGTCACGGCCGCAAAGGTGTTGCTTTTCGCGCGGCAAAATGCCAATCAACGGAACAAAATGCTCACCCAAGCAGCACAATCTGGTAATGAAAGGTATTTAAAAATATATTTAATTTATTAAATTGAACTCTGACGTCACAGTGATAAAGTTTGGTATTGGTTGGGTGGGTTATAACGTTTAAGCTCGTTGGTACATCACCGCGGGCGGTAGTTTAACAACCCGATTCGCCACACTTTAATCGAGTCACTCAATAAAGTGGATGTACCGCAATTCTGTAGGTTAGCGGTTGCAACACGACAGCGACACGAGTCTGACCACTTGTATATCGGAAATACTTGACAGTTGACAGACATCAAAACGTGAGTATCGAATTAAATTGCCGTTGCATTCAAATTTTGTAATAGAAAAGTATTATTATCAAAATATGCACGTTTTCGTTTCGTTTTCTTTAGTAAGCATAATATGGACGAGACGTCCTTGACGCTAACCTGTTGCTAAGATATAATTCCTGCCACAGTTGGCTATGTATTCAATATAAGGGTTCAAGTAATAAAAGTATAAATTTATTTTATAAACAAAAAAGATTTAGAAAGGTCTTTGCCCAGCTGTAGAGCAATCAGCGGTAAACATCTAAAAAAATACGATACAACTTACTTTTATAGCAAAGTTGACGTTTCACATAGCTTATCGCTTAGCTCTCGCATCACAGTTAGTGAATCAGGGTGGTTGTTAAGGTAAGAACGGTCGAGTCAAAAGCCGCATTTCGCGGAGAGAAATTTTTATGTCCGCCGTCATTTCACGCGCATTGGAGGTTAATTCGCGCGTTTCTTGTCTTTTGAATGCGTTTAATCCTCGCTTGGAAATCGGCCGCGAATTTATGTGGGCGCATGTTTCACGTCCCGTCGTTAAATTTACGACTGGAGGTATTAAATACAAGATGTGACATTAATATAATATTGGGGTTTATACTCCAACACATCGTTGATGCCTGGCATTCTCGCACTGTGCAATTCACTTGCTCCTTCTTGCAGTACAACTGCATATGTGAAATGAGTTTCCGCCTGCGGTATTTCCGTTGAGCTTCATTTCCGTTCAACATGGGATTCTTCAAAAGCCAAGTGAACAGAGTCTTGAAAGGTAGGCAACGCACCCTGGTATTGCAGGTATCCATAGGCGAAAGGCGGACCGTCTGCTTGTTTGTCACCTATTGCCTATTACATAAAATAAAAAAACAAAACAAGTTACCGTACATACGCTGTGAAATCATAAAATTATTATGAGGTAGTGTGGCTCTATGTTTTGCAGTTTCTGGTCATCAAGATTGCTACAAATGAGGTACTTTTTTATGCACTATAAAGACACACTAATTGTGTCTTTATACCTTTACCAACTCTAAAGTACTGAAAATTACCAACATACCAAATTTTAGTCCATCAATAATTCAGCTTTCAAGAAATGTGAATGGTGTTGTTATTTAAGAAGTGAAG
The DNA here is from genome assembly GCA_947507615.1 of Hemithea aestivaria. Taxonomy (NCBI): domain Eukaryota; kingdom Metazoa; phylum Arthropoda; class Insecta; order Lepidoptera; family Geometridae; genus Hemithea; species Hemithea aestivaria. Next base: position 975,071 of record OX382332.1, read on the forward strand.
AAGAATAAATAACAAAAACATCTGAATTTATTTTTGTATTTTAATTAAAATAAGCGGGTTACGTTAAGTGGAATGAGTGACACCATCCAAACTACGCTAAGTGAATACATACCTCAGTTGCTGAAATTTATGACCGCATGACGTCCTCATTTCTGACTAAAAAGAAAGAGAAAAAAAAACAGAATTGAGAAATAAAACTGTTCTCGTATTCAAAATAACGTAATATATTTTATCGGGCCGTTTATGATGTCGGAATTTATGTTCGAATCATTTTCTTCAATATAAAATATAATAAATCATGTTACGGAACTCGTGGGTTTAACACGTTTTTAAAACTTGAAATATGGCTTCCTGTGTTATAGATGACCTTTTCAATGAATTTTATGCTAATATAAAATTTACGTTTGTTTTATGAAATCTGACGAGCCCATACGCCATTTTATTATCAAGGGCAAATTTTGAAAATTGATATTATTCAATACTAGCTATGCCTAGTACCTAAGATTTTCCATTCAAAAATAACAATGTGATTAGAGTCTAAGCCAAATTTCAGGCCAATCGGTTCAGTAGTTTAGCCGTGAAGGTAACAAACACACATTCATTTTGACTTTATCATTTATTATGTTTTAGTACTATTAGAAGAAGACCGTGTTTCGGAAGGCACGTAAAAATGTGATTCCCGGCTGTTTCCTATAAGATATGTAGGAGTAGTAATCTCAGCTAACTGAATCATCCCTGTCACCTTACATCTCTCCCACAGAAAAACTACCACCGGGTAGCGAGCTTCCTTGGCCTGTCTGGAAGTCTTTAAATAGACTCCGGGCCGGTGTCGGAAGAAGCCGCGAAAACCGAGTAAGGTGGGGTTTCTCCATGGACGACAGGTGTGATTGTGGTGCCATCCAATCAATGGCACACCTCCAACGATGCCCAAGTTGCCCTACAGCTTGCACTATGCAAGACCTTTTCGAGGCCAATGATAACGCAATAACAGTGGCGACACATTGTTCAAAGCAGCTGTAGGGTTCACATAATATTACCTATAACTTATAGCCGATCGACTCGAAAAGAAGAAGCTAACTGAAACTGCAACATATAGGTCCGCCACACAACCTATAAATTGTGACTTGACTCTGACAGTGTAAGTAGGGTAACCTGTTCTGTTGGAGTATCATCATCATCATCTCAGCCGTAAGACGTCCACTGCTGAACATAGGCCTCCCCTTTGGACTTCCATATGTTGGAGTATAAACCCCAATAATTATTTTTATTTATCGATACAAATTTTCGCATTTATAATATTCTAATATGATTATTATACTCGTTAATATAATAATTAAAACAAGGTTGGTAGTGCTTTAAATACTTTCGTGTCTCCAACAATAAATATTAAAATGTATAATATAAAATCTAAAAGTTCACCGAATTAGCACTACCTAATGTTTCTGATTTATAAATTAACTAATAAAATATATAAATTATTCTTATTTAATATGTAAATTGCGTCGTTTTATTGAAATGTTAAATTTATTGGAGCAAAAGTGATTTGAAATCAATATTTATGGTTGATAGATAAGGAATTTTAAAATATTCAATGTTTTATATGAAGATTTTAAATAATTTTGATATTTTTGCGAACATTAAATTTGAATTTCAAATTTAAAAATATATTACAGATGACTAAATGGTGGCACTTACCTACCTCAGCCAATTTATAATTTAAGGCATACAGGGAGGTAATGTTGACATTTTTTATTATTTCTTCTATGAATTTCTTTTCTATGGATCAGCAAAATGTCAAATCGTCTATTTTATATTTATTTAGATATTCATAATAACAAGTAGCAAGCGTTAGATACTGCTTATAATATTTATTTAGAGTTTTTAAAAATTAATTTTAAAAGTGCACAATTCAACGTTAAAAATACTTTTAATGAATAATGATACGTAATTAATTACTCGCCTTAATTCCACGTAAAGGTAATTAATTAATTAAATTTAAAATTACACAAACTACCGACTTGTGATGATCTCATTTGAATTTATAAATATTTTATAACACTATTAAAACTCCTACTTAAGTAAATTTATATGAAAATTTAAGTATTAAGTTCCTTTTGGTTTATTTAAATTAATCAGCAATTCCAAAACAAAGTCCGAATAAAATGACGCATTTCTGCAGCAGTTTTTAAATTTTATCACTTTTATCAAAGTAAATATATTTTTAAAATTTTTATCTACCTATTTTGTACGATAAGAAAATACTAATAATGAAAAAAAAAACATTTTGTTAATTTTTTCTTAGTAAAGGTAGGATAATATTTTGTTAAAAGTAGGTACAGATTACCTAGAACCATTTTATAAACTGTATCTTGTAGCCTTAAAAATTTGACTGTCGTTCATGAAAACGCTCTACCAATTATTTTAAAATGACCTAACTATAATATTATTATTGAAAAGATGTCCTAAGTCCTACAATAATAGTGACGTGAATCACTATTAAAATAATAAGAGTGATGTTAATCACTATTATTAGGATAAAAAATAAAAATTGTGAGTGTGTTTTTTTCTTTTCACACCTAAACAGTTAAGACGATTGACCTAATAAACCCATTGACCTAAATAAATTTGACATAATGAATCTAGTTGAAACTTTAAAGGTGTGTTAATTCAACTAACGTGGAGCGTAGCGGTGGATTGACCAATCACAATGCTTGAAATTTTTTGACATCTCACTCTATGTGTCAAATTATCTAGTCCGCTTCGCTGGGTCCGCTATTTTTCTATAAATAAAAAAATGGTGTAATTTAAGAATAGATCTGCAATCGTAATCCGGATTCCGAGACATCGGTAAATATAATACATTATTCATCCATTCCGCTTTCTTACTATAGGGTTGTCGCTCTTAAGATAAATAAAATGATGTTTCTAACGTAACTTATGATTACTTAATCAGCTAATTAGTAGCAGTAGTACAACTAGAATTTATAAATCGAATAAATTAGGAATGTAAATCAAATGAGAAGTTAGAAATTAAAATTGATATTCACTATAACATAATAATATTATAATTGACAATTTGCTTTGTAGGGTAGTATAACGTGCCCTGGTATGGCTTATGAGACAACATTCTCTTTCTCAGGATAAGTGTAGTGAAGTTTTGCGCTGGACTTTGTACTTCTCTAAATACCTAGGTAATACTGTAATGGGCAGGCTTTCACTTAATAAATATCATAATTTGATAATTATATTAATTGATTTCTTCTGGTGTTTCTTCTGGTTCTGGTCTGGTCTAATAACATAAAAAGATCTATTGACTCTGTCTTAAAATTGAGTTGCAAGATTTGTACCGGACAAACGTAATAACATAGGTGTAAATTCTAAAAAAAAGCTAGTGAAAACTAAAAGTAGTCAACCCTACGCGTCTCGATTTGCCACGCTATCAGTGCATGAATCGATTTACACTAGTTAGGCATCGATAACATCGCGCCGTCGGCGTCGCGCTCCGGATTATTGAACAATTTGTTATCCGATAGATCGAGACAATCGAGATTTTTGAATCGATACTGACCGAATGAACAGTAGCTATTTTTAGAGATGAACGATATCTGTAGGGTCGATGGTAGTCAGACTGAAATACCAAAGACCGATAAGCCTAAAACGGGTTTGGAAGAACATAATTTGTCTGTGTGATGGTAGGAGGACACTGTAGTTAGTGTAATTACTAGGCTGGAGAGTCTGAACATCTTTTGACTCTTGAATAAGAAGCTTTTGCGCAGAAAACCTAAAATTTTACATAATTGTGAAATCCTGGGTGGCAACAATGCCACTCAAATAAGTACCTATAGCTACTTCTTATCCATCTTGCTCGTCTTCCTACTTTTCATTGTATAAAAAAAACTTACATGGTTATTATAATGATGTTTATATTATTTAACTTGATTTAACTTGATTAATTTAAAATTGTAATTGAATTTAATTTATATATTATTTTATTTTGAATTATTGTGTAAATTATGGGCGATGTGTCCGAAATAAATGATTTTTATTTTTATTATTTTATAATGTATAGAATGTTAGTCTAAATATATAAAAAGAAAAAGTGACTGACTGATCTATCAACGCACATCCCAAACCTCTGGACGGATTGAGTAGAAATTTGGCATACACGTAGGTCTTAGGACGTAGAAATCCGCTAAGAAAGGATGTATCCACGCGGGCAAAGCCGCGAGCATAAGCTAGTATTTCATTAATGGATTTTCGCAAATAATCCACAAAATTTAACACGACTGTCTAAAACGTAAAATTGCATAATACACTCGTAAATAACTACTTATATAATAATAGTTAAAGCAGTTCAAAAAAAACAAAGGCACATTCAATTGAGAAATTTTTGTGCCAAGGCCTGCCAATTCTTTCGTTAACTATTCAACTTGACAGGCGTTAAATTAAACATTTCTATTTGAAAATCAGTCATACAAATAAAAAAGAAGTGTTCATTGTTATGTCAAAATAAATTTGACATAATATTGAATAGATATTATTTTAATAGGTGCAATATTATAATAATGACCTATTTTTTACATAAGACCAGAAAATAACCGAATGCTTCTTTGAGATACTCGTATTGATCGTCCCACACCTTAGTAAATTAGTTATAGATTCTCATTTATTTCCTTCACCCTTTCCGTATGTATCTTTTTACAAGCTTTTATTTACTTTCACTTGTCTGTTGACTGTCTGTAATCAAATCTTGCAACTTAAATTTGACCCACTTCCCGGTGTCTGATTGAGCTGAAATTTTGCATGCATGCATAAATTGGATGACAATGCAATATTATTATGACATGGAGCTGATCAGATGATGGAGCTGGGAGGTGGTCATAAGAACTCCGTAATAAAACGACGTAACCCCATCGAATTTGGGCTCATTTGATTCGTCTTGATGAGTACTTTATGGTAATAATAATAAAAGCTTGTTTTTTAAAAGTTTTTTTTTAAATTTCACTTGTTTTAAAATATAGTTGTTTTATTAGTAATAGATAAAATGTCATTTGGTATTAAATTCTGTTGTGTAGCTCTCTATTATTATTTTATGAGAATATTATAGTGCTGCAAAAGCCAAAGCGGCAATACACTTTCAAAAACCTTAGTATATTTACCAGGTAATATATTATTACGACACTAAAACAAATATTAAGAAATGAATGACTAAGAAACAATTTTTAACATTGCAATAAATGTAAAATTGTCATAAATGCCTCTTTTTTCGATAATTTACAAATCAAAGGAGAAAATTTAATTTTATTCATTACTTACTATTATTTTATTTCATTGAAGACATATAATCCGTTACACTTGTTTACTTTTTGTTATATAAATAAATATTATTTTTTCGCGATTTCTACTGAATTGAGAGTCAAAATAACTTATTCTAACGGTAAGTTATTTTCATCTAAATTCTAAATTTAATATAAATTTTGGCAATATTTATCTAATCATATATGGTAATGTAACTGCTGTGTATACAAATGAGCAAATATATTATATTAATGTGCTTATAAATGGAGAGGACACATTATGTGTGTAAACTTAATGTTTAGACGAAACTTTTTATGCCAACCGCTTCACTCCCGTTAAGAATTATTTCTATGAGTTTTACGTCTATTAGTGTCCCAAATGATGGTCTAGGAGTTCAATGATTAAAGTCACGCTCTTTCGTATGAATCAAAGTCTAAAATAGTCTAAAAATCTGGCCAAGTTTGTATAAAAATAATATTATGTACCTATCTAAAAAAAGAAAAATATTTATCCTAGGTACTAATAGTATAAATGCGAATGTATGGGTGTTTGTTACGTACATATTATAATTCTTGCTTAAGTGGTTAAACTAATTTTACTGAAACTTAGTACAAATTTTACTGTAATATGTATTAGACAACATAAATATTATGTGAATCATCTATATATTTGAGCAAGTTAAATCACCGGAAACAACTAGTATGAATAAAAATGGAAATGCAACATTAAACTAAATGTTTTATACAAAACAATAAAATTAAATATTCAAAGTGATGAAATTTATATCGGTTTGTGACTAATATGGTATTTTATTACTTGGCGACTCATAATCTTTATGTTTCCTATTATTTTTTATGTCAAATAAATAATTATGTTTATTTAAATTTTATAGTATTTTTATAGTTATTCAATATCTCATAATGACTCATAGTTTATGGCATTCTAATAACTTTCTTTGCCATCGTTTGGGAACGAGAATTTTATTTGATTTTATTGATGTTTTTTAATGTAATCTTTTTATATGCTTTGCGGTATTTGCTACCCGGTGTTCTCTGTAAGTTATTATCTAAAGACGATGGCACAACGGCGCGGGAAAAGGTCGCGATTCGGTACAAAATTTTCGTAATGTGGTACATACTGTCACATATAAAGCGGTCAGGAGCAAAACAAAGATTGTAACTGCTTTTTTTTTTCGCCACTTCTCACCTCTGTGTATCATATCAGCATTAGGCATCACCTTTAGGGTCATAGGGTTCAGCTATATAATGTGACTATGGCTACGCTTTCTTTGGTATATTATTGGTAGGTTAGACTTTAGATTCTTTTATGACCTAGAAAAAATGAATGAAATAAATGTGGAATGAGTTTCCGCCTGCGATATTTCCGTTGAGCTTCAACATGGGACTCTTCAAAAGCCAAGTGAGTGTTGAAAGGTAGGCAACGTACCAACGGTACCCCTGATATTGCAGGTATACATTGGCGACGCGACGGTAGCCACTTGCCAATAGGTGGGCCGTCTGCTTGTTTGTCACCTATTACATAAAAAAAAATTAAACGCATCGCGGTATGTGGGGTATCTGGGGCTCCCTCGCCGAAGATGAGCGTGGCGGGGATACCCACGAAAAACCTAGGTATACCATAGTGCCGGGGCTGCGAGTACGCCGAAGCGATCTTCCGTGGCCAGGTAGCTTAGACCCTAAATAAATAAATACAAAATATTTCAGGACATTTCACACAGCGCCACCCAACCCCAAGCTAAGTAACTGGAACACATAGGCTACTTTTAGCGGGTAAAACTACTTATAACACAACTAGTAATAACTTTGTAAAACATAACTAATCGTTACAGAAATTAACTCTACCAGCAAAAATATACCCGCGGCGTCTAACAACCGAGTAACGAGTAAACCAAATTAATTGTCAGTCATAATTCATCAAGGAATAATTAAAGAAATGGAAGAGCCATTTCCAAATATGTTCTAGATGGAGGTTTGGCCAAACTACGCCTCGTCCGTTTACAAACATGAAGCCAATAATATTATGTTAGTACGTTGACAATCTCTAAATACTATATTCACTCGCTTTTTTAAGAAATTAATAATGTGAACGTCATAATATTATGTAGCTAAACCAAGGGATGTATTTCTAGAGCTTGCTGAACATTTATATGCAAGAGAAAAATCTTAAAACCGCTACCAGATTCTCTATTTGGAATTTGTAAGTTGCGGCATCAATTTCTTTGCTTCAGGTCAGATGCAGAAGTCAGCATGATAAGAGCCCGCGCTTTCTATGCTAGGCTCACTGAATCACACTGTATCGTACTCCCTAATTCTTATTCGATAAAGAGACTTTGAAAACATTGTGATTTTGACACGGCGTTACACAATAAGACGAAGGTGTGACTAAATTATTTAAAACAGTTCAGATTAGAGCATAGACGCCGGCATTGCTAAAAAGTCTATTAAGGCCGATCCAATTTAATTAAATCTGTGTTTTCATAGTCGTGCGTTTAATGATTGCGCAAACCAATAAATCAAAGTGTAATCAGCTTTACTGTTAATAGCACCATTTGTAATTGTTAATTAGTGGTTTCATAAGCTGTCCGCGCTCTGTGTTGTAACTACAGAAAGAGGTTACCTATAATAACAAAGAGAAAAGGATAAAATTGACACTGTAAATGGGATAAAATTTCTAATGTTAATGACATTATAATATTAATAATCTTACTATCTCACTATTGTTATACATGCGAAAGTTTGTGAGTGTGTGAGTGTGTATGTTTGTTACTTCTTCATGCCTAAACGAGTGGACTGATTGAGCTGAAATTTGGTATATAGATCCTCCCTCCTCAGACCCCGGAATACACGCGAAAGTTTGTAAGAATGTGTTGATGGATGTTCGTTACTCTTTTACGCCTAAACGTTCGTTTACGCCTAAACGGGTGAAACGATTGAGCTGAAATTTGGTATATAGAAGTAAATAGCTTAGTCTCTAAAATAACTTATAGGCAATTTTTCAGCGGGTAAATCCGCTGGCCGCAGCTACACATTCTCAAGTGTGTCTGTCTGTTAATCTATCTGCCTATTACCTAACCTAAACCGCTACCGAAACGATTTATGTGAAATTAGTAATAGATTTAGTTCAAGTTTTGAGAAAGAATAAAGGATTGCTATGAAATACCGCGGGACGTTACTACTTTGTGTAAAGAAAAATAAACAAGTCAGTCTTACCGTTTAAAGTCATTGACGTAATAATCAAATTTCCAAAGAAGCACAAGATTTCATAAAAATGTTATGCTATATCGCATCGTTATTTCAAAATTAAAGTAATTATAGGCTTTGTAATGATGCTATAACGGCGTCCATCTTTTCTCTCGTCTTAAAGAGGTGTAAGCCGTTATTGTAATGGACTGAGTAAATTACATAAATTAACTTAAAAGTAGTTTCATTAAATCAATAATGAAGCACCTGTAGTAAGCCAACTCTGTTTACATGCAACACATACTGCTCGCGTACCAGTAATTAATTAAGATCCACCTGTACCACGTTTCATGCAATAAAGATTCATGGCATTTCATTTCAGTATTTTTCTCACACCACAGTGAAGTTAAGCAAAGATGCGGTCGTAAATGGTAGTAGAGTAAACCTGGAAGGTGGGATAAATCCCTAACTTCACTGAACATTACATAGAAACACGGTCATTATGACCACTTGGCCACACGGTTTTGTCCAGTGGGTGGTAACTAGCCACGACCGAAGCCCTTGCACCTCGATTCACTGTATTGTACTCGTCAAACAGAGAAGTGAGTTTGTAATAAAATAAAATAAAAAATATTTCAGGACTTTTCACACAGCGCCACCTAACCCCAAGCTAAGCAACTTAATGCTTGTGTTATGGTAGTTAGGATAACGGATATAATACTTATGTACTTTTCTTTTGTAAATACATACTAATAATATAAATACAGAAAGCCACCCAGACCAGAAACAAATACCTGTGGATCACACAAACATTTATTGTCCCATGCGGGAATCGAACCCGCAACCTACTGCGTTGCAAGCGGGTCGAGTCGCGGCCCACCGCGCCACAGAGGTCGTCAAAAACAATTAGGCTTACTACGGGTGCTTCATTTCGGTTTAAGGAAATTAATACTTTATTATTATTCCTTGACTATGTTATAAAAATCATAAAATTAAGCCTCCATTACCCCACATGGGCGCCCATTAGTAACCAAAGACCACCTCCCACAGAAATCTACTCATCACATATTTTACAAATTTTTATTTTACCGAACATTTTTGGAATGTCGCTGACGATAGAGGTATCTAATCGAGCTTTTATCTTTTAAGGCTAATGTTGATAAACACATATTATAATACTTATATTGTAAAAAAATTCGTCAAGACAAATCAATAAATGAGCCCAAACTCGATGGGGTTGCGCCTTTTAATTACGGAGTTCCTGTGACCATCTTGGAGCTCCATCACCAGACCAGCTCCATATCATAATAATATTGCATTGTCATCCGATTTATACAGCCATGCAAAATTTCAGTTCAATCGGATATCGGGAAGTGGGTCAAATTAAACTTGCAAGATTTGATTACAGACAAACAGACAGACAGACTACAGACAGGTGAAAGTAAATAAAAGCTTGTAAAATTATACACAAACCTCAAACCTCATTAAAAAGCTACTAGTTCATTTAAGGTGGCGCTACACAAAGTTCGTGTACCCTAACCTTAAAACGCGCTCATTAAAAAACTATTTTGATCGTAATCTGTGTACGCTCTACTAAAGTGAATATATATCTGATACCCTCAAATTAATCCATCAAAGCATATAATCTGGCGGGCGTCAGGCGGCTTGTCAAACCGGCTGTCAGGCGGCCTGTCAAAATTATGACGCATGGTTGCGCCCACCGCGGACGGCGGCTTTTTGTATTATTTTTTTTACTTTTTAGGGTTCCGTGCCTTTTTTTATACAACGAAGTAAGAAGACGAGCAAGACGCTCTCCTGATGGTAAGAGATAACGCTGCCCATAATTAGTACAGTGCTACCCAGTGCACTGCGCCAACGCTACTTACTTGAGAGTCATAAGATGTTAAGACTCTTAAGCCCAGTTCACTACACCTTGGATTGGTGACGGACAGACGGACACCGAAGTTTTAGTAATAGGGTTCTAACTTCGGTGTTTGTCCGTCCATCCCTCTGTCATCAGGCTCGATCTCAAGAACCGTGAAGTAGTGTAATATAGATAGATAATGGTAGAATAGAATAGAAAACACGTTATTCACGGCAAGAAACACACACACACACTTAAAAAATAACCACGGAACCCTTCGGGTCCGAGTTAAACTCGCACTTGTCCAGTTTTATTTAAATCACTTTTTACTTCTTTATCTGCGGAATGACACAGTTGTACAGCATTTGAGATTATTATCGCTTTCGTGATAATGTTAATTTTGTTGGCATTTATTTTCTGATTATACGAGTACATTGATTTTGCGAAACCAATTGAATTTTTGTATTAATTGGAAACCTTGAATTTAAAGTCTTCGTACAGTTAATCCATTATTAATATCAAATGTTTTAATTGATTTTTTTTTTATTTGGTGTACAATAACCCTTAACCACTGACGTGTAATTTTGTTACACTAACACTGACGTACGTATGACATACGTACGTAACTTTGAAGACCTTCCCATGTGTCAAATAAGTGTTGTTTTGATGATTAACGCAATTTATTTATTAGACGCATTCAAATAAAATTGGAATATTACAAAAAATCAGTAATAATAAGCACAGTTTTTTTTTAAATTAATCAATAACCATACAGGGAATCAAAATTACATTGACATTTTTTAAAAATTAATAAAATAAAAATCTGTACCAATACTAAGTATTCACGCAAAGCGAACTGATAACTTCCCTTTCTAGGTCAGTTAAATACAGTTACCCATTATTGCTGTCAACAGAAGCTTAACTATTCCCTCTACATTAAGAGAATGTCATTCAAAGGTTTTATCGCGTGTATTTCAGTGCGAGTGTTTGTTTTAACATTAAAATATTTTAGCTCTCTGTGACATTTTAATCCTGCGTTTTTTGGAAACGTTGAGCTTAGAGATTTAAAGCTCTTTAAGTTTTTAAATAGTAAATTTAGAGGTAAATGAAATAAAAAAAGTACCTACGTTTTCTTATAAATTCTGTTGAGGTTTTTTTGTTGTAAAAGTACATATTATATTTTCGTGTAAATCGTGGGAACTTCGTTCCATCCGGGTGCCCCTTGACACCTCTCAAGTTTTTTTTGTAACATTATGTGGTGTACAATAAAGTATTGTCTTATCTTACAACACAAGCCATTCCCCTTTACAGGATTGTGCTATATCCCCCTGCCACAATTCATAAGTGGTTATAATATGACATTATCCAGTCGGCCGCGAGCTGTCAAACGGTGTCACGTGACATGACACGTGTCACTCGGTCGCTCGGAGGATAATTAATGTTTATTTGTGGTCGGAATAAGTTCCGAGTGGCATTGTTATATGTTGACCGATATTTTGTTGTTGACGTGATTTTTGGTGAGTTGGTATTGTCTACAGAGCTGTAATGTTTGACGCGGTAAAAAAGAAAGAGTTTTTTTTTTTATAAGGGCAACGCAATTATATTATTATGCGAATGGAAAAGTTTCTAAAAGAATTATTTTAAAGCTGGATGCCATGGAAATGCCATGACATCATTTAATATGACACTAATATGTTTTTCCCATGATAATAATATGTTTTTAAAATAGTGTAGAATGAGGTGATGTGTTGTTCTTATACTATATGTATACTAGTCTAAACTCTATCTACCTACATCCTAAATTTTAGCTCATCACGTTATTAGATTAAGCTTTTAGCTTATAATATAACAAATATACCAATAATACACTTCGGCACTAATAATTTTGCAGTTTATTAAAATTTTATACACAAGTGATTGAAATCCTATGAAATAATAAACCAATTGTCAATTTAAACACGATAATATATCAACCGTGTGACTGGCGAGCGTGACAGCGCTGTCATGTCACGTCAGCTCGGTCGGACATGCCACGTTCCCGCTGGAGGGTTAAAAACGACGCGAACAATATTGTCGAGCATTCGCGTGGACTGATGAATTATGGTTTTGATAATACTGAAGGATAATAAGTAACCTTTGTGTTATTCTAAATTCTAAGATTTTACACTACCTATAAACAAATTTCTGCTAAATACGTTTAATAGTTTTGGCGTACATATCAAACAGGTACTCACAATTTCGTAGTAAACTAAAATTAATCGATAAAAGTGACTACCATTCTATGAAATAATGAACCAATTGTCAATTTAAACACGATATATCAACCGTGTGACTGGCGAGCGTGACAGCGCTATCATGTCACGTCAGCTCGGTCGGACATGTCACGTTGCCGCCGGAGGGTTAAAAACGACGCGAACAATATTGTTGAGCATTCGCGTGGATTGGATGACGTCCTGATGAATTATGGTTGTGGTAATTAGGTTAAAATGAAATTTTGACTATGGTAATTTGTCATTTTTTACCGACTATGAAAAAGGAGGTTATCCATTCAACATGTGTGTAACATGATCACAAGTAATATATTTGTTACAGTTTACGGATTTCAAACAAGTAAACATACGCTTTTTTTTATTATTTACATCAAAATCGGTTTGTTAGTTTTTAAGATTTGCTATGTATTTGTCATAATAGTTAATTTTTCCACTTGTATTTATTTCTTTGTCAATCTTGGGGTAAATACTAGTATTTATAAAGACAAAAGTTTGTTGTGTGCACATTATCATACAAATAACTTAGACGTGTAAAATAATCATGTTTTAATAACGCCTACACCACACCTAAACTAACCTTTAGGCTTGTCTATGTTACTCGTATATTATGTGTTTATTAAGATAAATAGCAACAATTTATTACACTTAACATCACGAACTCAATGACACAAAAACGTGCGTGTAAACGACCAACACTAATTGACGGTATTATTAAAATTTATTCGAATGTTAAATTAGTATACTTCGCATTCGACGACATTTTGCACTCGCTCAAAAGTACACATAAAACCTAGTCACAATAAACTTATTTGAAGTTTCTTAATAAATTATCCCTGCGATCGCTTAAAATTATTTCGATAAAGTACCTACTAAATAAGTCAGTTTAAAGTAATTTGCGTAACGTAATTGGGTCGTATAGGTTATTTATGCTACGTATGACATGCGATTTTAATGTATCAAAATATTAGTTTTAAAATATGTGATTGACGTGGTGTTTAAATTTTATCGAGGATATTATGGACATCGCCCAAGATAAAACCGCTAATTGGTAGACCATTAACTCTATTATTCTTTTAGGTTGTAAACTTCACTTTTCTGTGTGTTATCAATGATGCGTTATTCAGAATAAATAGCATTATCCTGTGGATTTTTTTTGCACCTATCACATACTAACATACACGATTATAATAATACTAGAAAGAAGTAAGATAGAATAAAGTTTGCATTTTGTTCAAAAACAGATGTTTTTATGCAATTTTACAATGAGGTAGAATCAATTTTCAAAAAAAAATCTCTTGTTTTTTATATCAGTGCGTCATTATGCATTCAATGTCTATTTAAATAAATTAAATTATTAATTGCAAGATAATGGGTACGAGACTTAATTCTTCCAATATCAAATTATGTTGTCTTATTTGGAATGCAAAGGCAAATAAAATGAAATATCATTAGAATAAATAAATATGTTAATTACATAAAACAATTGGGGTCGGGTCAAATGACTTCAAACACCAACCCGTTTCACAAACTAGGTGCAATTACCATCGCATCGGTACATGGTACACGTTTTCATATTTTCTGTACTAGCTATGATGGGGTTAACATTTCGATTGGTCCTTTTGTTGCATATTTGTTATAACTTTACATTTATACAACAAGAATTTTAAGCAACAATTAATAAATTTCCATTCAATCCCTTTTTAGATCAAATCATTTATTGCGAGATAGAAAAAATCTTATATGTATTATTATGATAATTAAATAAGAAATGAGGTCAAATGACTCCAAACATCAACCCGTTTCACAAACTTGATGCATTTACCATCGCATCGGTACATGGTACGCGGTGCCCCCTGGTGGCATGGAAGGAAGCTTGGAAGTAATAAATCAAATCAACTGGGTGTCAGTGTCTCATATTATATTATTTTGAAGGTAATCATGATAGTACCATCAAGCAACTAATATGCACGTTTCTTTACTCATCGTTACAAAAAAGCGAGATCTACTTTACTGTGTATTAAGTTAGGGTTAAGTTTTCATTTGTTCTTTTTAATAATATGATTTTAATATTTTCAAGAAAAATATAATTATACAATTCTATGGTTTGAATTAATATTGAAATAAAATCAAAATTCAGGTCAAATCATCAACCCGTTTCACAAACTAGGTGCAATTACCATCGCATCGGTACATGGTACGCGGTGCCCTGGCGGCATGGAGGGGAGCTCGGAAGTAATAAATCAGGTGGTAACGTCGACGCCGCACGCCATCACTCATGTCGCCTGTCACGCGGTCACGGCAGGGTTGCGCCTAAGGGTTAATTATGGGGAAATTGTGCTGTATTGTAGTTTGTGGATGAGATAATTGATTTTATTTGTTTTTGAATACATATCGCTGCAAATGATTATTGTAGAGAATTATATTATAGAACTAGTTTTTCCATCCCTTCGGAAAATCATTTCACGGACACACAACCTATAAATTGTGATTTGACTGTGACAAGGTAACCTGTTCTGTTGGAGTATAAACCCCAATTATTTTTATTATTATTATTATTTCATATCTGTCTCTGTACTAAATTTCAATTCAATCCGTCAGCGGTTTGACTTGCGCGTTGATAAACCAGCAAGGGATGAAAATGAAAATGGTGCAGAAATAACTCCATCATCATCACTGTTTACAAGCCTTCCCATAGCTAGTATAAATCTAATGTTTATGCCATCCACGTATTTGCTGTGCTATGGTCTTATATCAAACACATTTTCTTAGTAAATAGTAAAATCCTGTAGAGTAAAAGTATAGAGTGGCACCCCTAACCAAGTCCAGTGACAGCGTGAATCATGGACTCAGCCGGACGTAAGCTCACCGTTGACAACCCTGCGTCCGAGCTGTCACGCGCGGATTAGCCGGACTCGACCGATGCTATCGCGTCTTAAAGAATCAGGAACTGCCGGATTAGGTGACTGTCTTTTGAAAGACAAATTGTTATATTCTTGGAAGTTTCTTTTTAACCCCCGACCCAAACACTACGGGGTGTTATAAGTTTGACTTGTCTGTCTGTTGTGTGTGTGTCTGTCTGTGGCATCGTAGCTCCCGAATGGATGAACGGATTTTCATTAAGTTTTTTTTTGTTTAAAAGTAGAGATAGTCGAGAGTATTTTAGCCATGTTTGGTGGAAATCGGTCCAAGATGGCCGCCGTTACAAAATGGCGGATTATTTATTGTAGGTTAGCCTTTGACCAAGATTTCACGTGCGGCCGAATGTCAGTTGGCAGACTAAACCTAGAAGACGGGATAAATTGTTTTGATATTGTATTATTTTGTGCTCTACCTTTAGGCTCTCTTTAGGTGTTGATAATACGAAATTGTTGTTATTCTTCAAAATAAACTCATAATAATACTGCAGCAACTCAAAGTTGCCCAAACTAGATGTTGACCTTTTTAAAAGAATACGCTACTTGCCAAAACTCATGAAAAACTAACAGCTTTTTTGACTCAATAACCACCTACTAGAACTTTTTAATGCATGGTCAATCATGATGATCTGTCTGTCATAAACGCGATCCCTAATTAATGCTAGACTATAACTTTGTACTATTTGACCCAAGGTTGAATTAATAAACTGGTTAATATTGAAAGAAGACTTAGAAACTTAATTTATCATCATGACAGGACTGTATTACTCATTTTGATGACTCAAATCAATCCAATGACTAATTTACAACATTATGCATCAAACAATATTTTGGTTGCAAAATATATGAATAACTGATTCGAATGTCAGTTTTTATAGCTTCCTATTAGAACAGATATCAGAAAATCAAATTGTTGCTATAAACGCGATTGATTTATGCTTCATTGAGGCGAATAATAACGTCGAAATACAAAGGAGTGCCGTGATTGTAGTTGTAATTATTGCTACAATTAATACAATAATTGTAATAATGGACTTGTCAATCACTTCTCACGTTCAATTATGCTGTCATTGACATTAATTTTAGTGGCAACATTATTGAAAGCTACAAATTATTTGAAAACTATATTCTTATAGTAAACAAATTGCTGTGTCAGTTTCTAAGAGTCAATAATGGAATTACTTTAAAAAAGATGTTTAAATTTTGAACTATCAACAAAAATATTAGATACGATTCAGAAAAAAAATCTTTGTTTGATTGATTTAATAAGTAAATAATTATTCCAATTAAATATTAAGACATTATAAATCATTTATACTTCGTTTAAAAAACTAAGATAATTTTTGCAGGGTTCGAAGGTTATATATCAATTTAAATATCATTGATATATTCACAAAAACTGTAATATCCGATCTTATGATGTAGAATATATCTGATATATTAAGATAAATATCCAATTTATTAAGATATTGATCCTTTGAACCCTGCAAAAATTATATTTGTTTTTGAAACGAAGTTTAAATAATCGCAAGGACTTTAACGTGTTAACCCTTTAAATGCAAGTGCGATGAGCAGGTGTACCTCAAGTAGAATACGTGAGCGGCGTGACATCTGTTTGCAGGGTTGTCACACATTGTCACGATGCGGTGTGCATGTGACACGCGGCGTGACACACGGCGTGACAATCTGAGCGTGTGACACGTCAGGTGGTTGATTTGAAATTGTTGTTGGGATTAAAAGCATAGTAAAGACATAATATTATTTCGATATATTTCTAGTCATTGCTTCAAAGTAACATCTAAAGATGGCTTTGTTGTGATTGCTGTGAATGTTTTTTATTGTGTGACCTATTTACCTTTATTGCTTGGCAAGCATATAGCAAGTTATGAGTATTTAAAAAAGGTAACTTAAAAAAAAAACTCTTATATTCTTAATTTAATATCAAACTTTTGGTTTGGCCGATTTCAAAAATCATTTACATATTATAATATTTATCATAAAACAGTTTTAATTTGAAATAATACTTAATTTTTCCTAAAAGAGAGACCCATAAATTTTACCTTCACGTCAAAATCTTTGTCAGAGCCGCTTTCTATTCACACAGATTTGTTGTCTATCTTTAACCCTTCAATCCCACGTCTAAAAACGTATCGAATTTCTCATCAATACATATGGAGGCAAACTCCTTTCAAAGGCCATAAACGTCGAAAGTCCGGACGGCAATCTACCGCTGCGTATATCATTTTGTTTTATGAATTGTAAATTTTACGTTATACAGTCTTTAGTGAGCCATATTTCAAGCTATATTAATGCCCCGCTGCTATTCTAGGGTTGGGTGCTGTTCGTTTTATGATATTATTTCTTTTTTTTGTAATTTAATTTTATGACATAAATGCTAAATTGATTATTAAAATTGTGTTGTGCTGTTAAGGGTTAAGTGATGAAATTTTTATCTCACTTTTATATATTACGAGTTAATTGTGATTTTGTAAATTATTTTAAGTTTTTACGATGGGAACCTTAATATTTAATTTGAAAGTGTCTTATAGGTATAATTATTATAAATACACTAAGAGTTAAGCGTAATCAATAGGTCAGGTGGTAATTTTTAAGTATTAAAAAAAAATCTTTCTTTATTTTTAATACTTAGTAACACAATTTAAGAAGTTTCTTTCTAATTCGAATTAGAAATAAATTACTTCAAAATAAATATTACATTATTATCAGTCAGTCAACAAACTAATTTATTTTAACCTATCACATAAAATGCCATTTTAAACCATTTTTTACCGATTTAATTATAATATTTTGTTAACCCATACGTCACTGTCATCGGCTGATAAATCCATATCATATTTCACATTTTCACTAAATAATTAAACTACATCATTAGCTTATCTCATAAATATTGCATAAATAACATATTAACATAATCTAAATCTATGATTAACATAAAATATAAAAAATCTCACAATATTCTAAATTTTTGACATTAATGAGCATTAATGCATTGATTTAGCACCCAATTTTCTTGTGTTCAAATATTTTGCATGTAATTTTGAATAATTTTGCAAAACGAACAAATTTAGTCATGGAATAAAATGTTATTTAAAAATTTAATATATTTTTATGTTATATTATTGTTCAAAATATAGTTATTATGAGTTGGGTGAGGTCGTATTGAAAACAGATAATTTATAAAAAAAATACTAAATTTTATTACGTGATTATATAAAATGACATTTGATATAAATTATCTTGTGAAGATCAATATCGTAAATAATATTGGATTATTTATTGCAATACTTTCGCTTTGAATAATGATGCAATATTTTATTCTCTAGGGATATAATATTTCTTAACATGTAGTAAAAATAATATTTTTTTTTAAATTGACAAAAAAAAATTATGTTTTAGTATGTCTCATGTAAAAATAACCTGTGAACGAAATGAGTTGAAATTGAGCACTAACTTTTTAGTACCCGCCGTCCGCGCGCTTACGCTTCGCGACCGAGGCGATCCGGCGGCGTTACGGAGTTGATTTAGTGAGCGCATGCCCATACAAATCTATATAAAGAATACTAACTGCACGAGGCGAGGCGGTGCCGAGTGGGTGCCGGGTGGCTCTGATGAGTGATGACCCTAAGTCACCGCTAACAAAATATTTTGCGAGCGAAACTGCAAACATAAGCTAGTTATTTAAATGATGCAACAGTAAAAAATCTTGAAACCTAACAAATTAATAAAGCCTCCATTAAACCATTACAGAGTAACCTTTACATGACTGTATATTTTACGATGATTGATTTAAAGCTTTACGCACGACAGCCATCATTAATATTGTTTAATATATGATTAATAGCTTCTGCCATTATCGTATCTTGTAAAAAATATAATCACTTTTTTACGTTGACTTCTATAAACTACTAGATACGCTATCCAGTGTAGCAATTGTAACCCATCAGAGGTCGGAAGATCGAGTTAAAATTTGAAAACTCTTGATTTAAATTTTGCAAAGAACCATTGTCTCATCCCAGTATCCTGAATAGACGGATTGTATAAAGATTTAGGCGACCTTAAATGCAGCATATAGGTTTACTAAATCTATAATTATTATAAATCGATGAACAGTTTTACATGAGTAATCTGTTCTCCTGTAACACTAATCATTGTACTGGTATTTTCCTCATGTAAATAAGGTTCGATTTTTATTCAAAACACTACAAAGAAATTCGAAGTATCATACATCAAAAGGATCGTGTCGTGATTAGTGCCATATTACACACATCGGGTCTTAGTTATAATGTGTTAAAATATTCTGTGTTTAAAACAAATCATAACTTATCGTGCAATCAACAGTGAAGTGTGGTGAGACGGCCGCAATTAAACGGAACACATAATATATGTGTACCGTCTTCTCTAGTATGTTGTACATATAATTCAATGTTTTTTTAAATCGTTTCAACGAGTCACGTTCAATGTAAACCATTAAGTTTTTATTACTCCACGATGTTAGTTGTAAATAGTAAAACTAGATATAGATAAATTAATTAATCCAAATATATCGACAGCGATTCTATTAAATAATAACTTGTGGTAATCGCAGATGTTGTAAAAGGAAGACAGCAATAATTTAAGTGAAGCCAAGTATATTTATTATTCTGATGGAAAAAAAGAGCGATTTCTAGGCCCTGTTTATGTAAGATATAATTTAATAAGGTTGATAGGTTGTATGGGCCCATACACTAAAATATTAGCCTAACCCAAACATAATGTCAAAAACTAGACCATCACGTGAAATTTGGTCCATCGACTCGATAAAAATTGAATTTACATTGATGTTCCTAACACTTATTCTCTATTAATAACTACTAAAGCGGAACTTTAGCGCTTTATTTAGCGCTAAAGTTCGCGCGAAATATTAAATTATTATCATTTAAAAAGTCAATTTTATCATTTGTCTCATTGCGTGAAGTGCTGCTGATCCTATATTAATTATATTATATTAAAAATACAAAAAGTATAAGTACGTGGCAATGCTGCCAGCGTTCTTTGCACTCTGCCGTCTGACAGTGGTTTGGAGCACTTGGATTTTCTGTAGATCGGCTTGTGGCAGATTTGTGGTTAATAAAAGTGTTCTTCGTTGCTGTAGTATTGTTAGTTTGTTTTTCTCAATAAAGGCATTTGCCACGTTAAAAAAAGTATTAATGTGTAATATATAGTACAATAATATGTATGTTACCTCTTCTTGTCTAAACGGCTAAACCAAGTAAGTTGAAATTTAATATGTATCTAAGCTTAAACACGAGCACAAAACCTCCTTTTCAGCTGGTAAAACCGCTGGATGCAGCTAGTTCGATATAACACATAAAATTTCGCCAGTATAATATCGCACACCTAGTAAAACACTAGCTCAACTCAAAAAATTTTTTCACTGCAATTGCAATTTTATCTATACCTACTTGTTTAGCTTGAAATTATAAAAAATATTTTTTTGAGTTCGTGCTGTATTAACCTGGGAGTGGTGCCCCTCAAACGCACAATAAATTATGTAACCTGAACCAAGATAAACATTGTAAACACATATTTAAAAAATGCAATCCTCATGAGTTTCTTGCTCGTTCTTCTCATAGAGGTGTCTTGCGAACGAGCGGTAGAGTGTTAAAATAGAAAAATGTAAAATTGACTTGCAAAAGTGCTCCAATGTAGCCTATTTGAATAAATATTTTGAGTTTTTTTTTGAGTTTTGAGTGCGATATGTAATGTCAGTGTGATTATCCACAAGGCTCATTTCTTAAAGGTGATACGATATTATCATTTCAGTACATCAATAAATAACTGCGGTCACATTAACCGGACTCTCTGCAGGGGTCCCTTTGTGATGTGATTCATGGCGCTATTAACGTTCCTCTTTAAATAATATCGAGGAAATTATGATGTCTCATGTTGAAGCAATGAAATTAAATGAATAGCTTGGTGAAACTATTTTAAGCTCAATAACACCATAACACAAGCATTAAGTTGCTTAGCTTGGGGTTAGGTGGCGCTGTGTGAAATATTTATTTGTGTCCTGAAATATTTATTTATGTACTTATTTATTTAATAAGCAAGGGTGAGATTTTGTAAAAAATAAATATATTATATTCGTTATAGGTTAGTCTTTAACCAGAATCTCGCGTGATGTTAAACGACGATGCAGTCGTAGACGGTTGGAGACTTAACCTAGAAGGCGGGAATAAAATCCACCTGGCTTGTTGCAAGATTTGCTAGCACAATAATTTTTAGTTTTCGCGAGTAGTTTTTTTATGATACAAAACGTTGTGATGAATAACTATAAAATAATAATAAAATTATGAATTTGTCTTAAGTTAAAGTTTATATTCTTCATTTTAGAGAATTTAAATAAAATATTGCTTTAAAAATATTTTTACTTAAAATTAATTAAATTTAGTCGCTTAGAAGTCTTAAAGAATGAATGTCCTGCATTCAAACAATAATTATAACAATAATTAAACACATAAAATTGAAAACCTCCTTTATATCAGTCAGTTAATATAAACAAGCAACCCTAGTGGGTGAGCAATAAATAAGTTTTGTGTGGAAGGCAGCTCACGGGTCGATTCATAAATTTCGCGGCGCGCCGTTTAGTTTTATGTACGATAATATCCATCTACACGCACACACTACAAGATGCATTTCTATTAGTACATGTATTTGAAAATAAATATAACAGTAATGAATAATAATAATATTCGGGAGGCATTTATCCCGTCTTCTAAGTTTAGTCTGCTCCCATCGGCGGCCGCATCACTAAACATCACGCCGAATCGTGGTCAAAGGCTAAGTCACTTGTTCATCCGTCTGGCTGTCTGGCAAGACCCTTTTACTCGGGAACGCGTGGTGTTTTAGAGTTGAAATTAAGCCTATATACTCAGATTTACAGTCCCCCCCCCCCCCTTTGTGGACAAGTCCGACTTGCACTTGTCCAGTTTTATTTTTAACCTTTTTATTTAAGCGAAACACACAAAGTGTGACATTCCAGTTCAAATTATTACACTGTGACACATTTGTTTAAAATTTAAAACACACTGACATAAACATGTGTTGTTATTACATCTGTCAGAATGTCAGCCACGTAATGGACGTTAATGCAACCAATAAACTTAATAATGAATTAATATTCCGAAATAATTGCCGCTACTTAATTGAGCTAATTTATAGGTGTCTCACGGCATCATTCTTGTTAACAGTTATAAACATTTGTATTATAAATTTATTTAATTTTTTTTTCTATTTATTTCTTGCTTTTTTTCTATCTCTTTTTTCTTTATTTATTTTTCTTTTATTTCTAAGTTTTGCATATAATTGTTGTTTCAATAATCCAAGTTTCAGTAATTTGGCTTCATACATTATTCTAAATATAAAAGACGGCGTTACTGATTAATTTATCTATTACTAGCTGCGCCCAGCGGTTTTACCCGCTGTAGGTATTGTATTATTCTAGGGGTCTAAGCTATCTCTATACCAAATTTCAGCTCAATCGGTCCACCCGTTTAGGTGTGAAAGAATAACAAACATACATCCAGACATCCAAACATTCTTACAAACTATCACGTTTATACAAAGACCTTGTTAATAGAACCTCATTGCGTTTATAATATTAGTAAGATTTTTTTGACGTTTTCAACATTCCCATCAACAAGTTATATGCCTGACCTATAATAAGTTACTAACCTATATGTTGCAGTTTTGAGTTTCAGTCCAATATTACTACAATGCCTGCAACATGACCTAACAACCAATATCTAAAAAACAGCCAGGAACTATACTATTATATCAGATAATAGCATCTTAAGATTCTCGTTTCAATTTGGTTTCCCAGTATTTTGTTTTCTAAACTAAATTCCCTTGTTGCTTTTAAAATATTCAATGGATTGTATGGAGCACCCGCGTCTGTCAAACGCATTCTTTTCTTCATTACTCTTCCTTGACGCCCCCAGGTTAATCTTTCATTGTTCGGATAAAGCCTACGCTTTTGTATTGATTTTTTAATGTATAATAGAATTGGTTGTGTGAGTTGCGTCTTGGAAGCGTTGGTTGTAAAGATTTGTAATCTGCTTTATTCTGGAACTACTGAATGGATAAGTAGGTATTTGTCGCGTTTTTATTGGTATTAACACGTTTTTATGTAAGAGACAAACAAGTAAAGGGCCCGCCTGATGGAAAACTGTTACCTTTTCATCCAAAAGTAGTGGATTTGGTTGAATTGCAACACCATCATATTTATAGGTAAAATGCTTCATGTTACCTATTAATGTAAACGTGTTGCTCAGAGTTGTATTGCTCTACAAAAAGTAATTGGGGTGTGGATGTACCAGAGAGACATGAGAGTCGTGTACTATAAATATAGGAACAGCACTCCACATCAGCAACAGCGATTCTCGAGCGTCACGGAGGCCATTCGGTGATACAGTGTCGCCTAGGTGTCGTCGAAAGTCTCTGTCGCCCAATGTGAGGGCGGCCTAAGAGGCTCTCTCTGAATCTATGTTAACACACAATAAACATGTTACCCACTGCGAGGTTGAGAAGAAGTTATTTTTATGACAAGCAACATTACAGATAAGTCAGATCTTAGATTATCTAGTACCTACCTACCTTCGTAAGATTATCTAGTAACTCAGATTATCTCTAATGAAACACAAAGTAAATGAAGTGGAATCAATCAAGCCTCGGCCAGGGCCGGAGGATGGGAGCCATTTTTCGTAACACCTGACAGCTCTGATTCCTCCCTGGTGGCGGTGTAAAAACGTTGAGCGCCTCTGACTATGATCAACTGCCCTACGAATAGGGTTGCCATTACATGAAAACTATTTTTTTAACATATTCAAAAGTTAATAGTTTTTTTTATTAACTCTAGTGTTGGTAAATTCTTTAGTGTAGCGCCCACTACACCTCTTCACAGAATATTAGCTGTTATTACCAGTCTACTTCTACATCCATTAATAAATGAATGGATCCATACGATAGGTTTATTTTAATACAAAATAGGCCTACGTTGACCATATCCCACCTGATGAAAATGCAGATGCGGTCAACGATGAATCACGTAAGATATCTAGAAAGGAAAAAGATGAAGGAGGAAGATGTCTATTTTTAAAACCTTATAATGTACCTACCTGTATTTATGCAAATAAACTATTCATGCATTCATTCAAAGATACCATTCACTCGTGCCTTGAAGTCCCAAGTCCAAAATTCGTACTTTTTATCTCAATTAATTATCACGGATCGGCATTTCTAAAAAAATGGGCTAGTTCATCTTATATTTATTCAATAGATACAATTAACCTAGAAATTATGAAATATCGTGCAAAATCTCAAAAAAATCCACTGCGGTTTGATAAAAAAGCTTTTAGTTTAATGGACAGCAGCAGCTGACCATTTGCAGTGGAAATGTGAATCATAATTCAAGCAACAATGGTACTTGTTTCGTTTCCCACAAGAATTAATTGACAACAATGTCGTTAATTGGCAACGCTGTCAACAATACCTACTTAGCTGGTAGGTATCGAGATATTCTACTTAAACTATAATGGTTTTAATCATGCGATTGTCCAAGAGGTAAAAAAAAATAGCTTGTGCCTTTTAGGTGTTTTTATTTATGAAATGTAATGGTTGAAGCGATTTTTTTTTAAACTGTAAAACTTATATAATTAATATTACATGACTCTGAGACTCTGAGACAACATTATTGAAAAAAATAATACGATATACAAGAGTTCATTAATGACAAATCATTATGACATTTAATTTCACTTTGACATATTATATTATCCATTGACATATATTTTATAGAGTAATTAGGTAAATAACTACTGTATGTGTGACATCATGATATTATAATCATAATTATTTTAATTTAGTTGCTGTCTTTGTAATCCAAATGTTTTATTTTAATCTTAACTCTCAAATTACGAAATTTGCATGTCATAATATGGCAGATTATAGCTGAACATACTTTTGATGTATTTTACTATCTAGAACTTACCTATTCTCGCAAATAAAGATTATTGTATTGTATTATTGTATTGTATTGTAATAACTGACATAATTTCCCCCATAATTTTATCCGGGGCACACTTACTTTCCAGCAGGTTGATAGGCCCCAACAGTACTACTTTATATTCTACTGCCTGAGCAGTGAGTGAGCAAGCATTACTGTACTTCGACAGGAGGGTACACTACACTAGTGAATTACTGGTCTAAAGAGTCTTAAACATCTTACGTCTCTAGACTCTAGAATAAGAAGCATCTAGAATTTTATATCATTGTGAAATCCTGGGGCACTGTACACTGTACAGATTAAATTATCTCAATCAGAAAACTCCAAAAACAAAATGTAAAATAGTTCCACTAATACTACATTTTATTGGTAATAGTAGTAAGAATTTTGTTTGTAAGAACGCTATTGAATTAGGTTTAAACCTGTAATGTTAGTGTTTAGTCGAAATAAATAAATAAATAAAACTTAACTCTAAAACAAATACAAAATTAAACAAAAACGATAATCACAACGAAGCACGATAAATGAACGGCGATAAACAGCAAAACGTATAATTAATTAACATGCACGCCAACAAATTCGCATCTACCCGACAAGCGGACAAAAACGGCACATAATTTATGCGTGTGGCAACCCTGCGGCGCGGCAGGTTGAAAGAGTCAGACGTGATTGATGGCTCCGCGCCTACACATTACAGCAAGAACTGACAAACTATCGCTTGTGTCTAGGGTAGCTAATAGAACAGTAAGGGCTGGGAGAGATTTTGTGATGAGTAAGAAACTAGGCGATGCGTCTGAAGGAACTGGTGGCGAGGACTACGCATCACAGACACGTCCCTCAGTCATGAGGATACGATAAAGAAGAGGAAATTGAATGACAGAAATATAAAATTACAATTAAAATATTATTATTTGGAACTGTTATATATACTATATATGCTAATATTTGACAATTAAGTTTAGAATATGTAAATCCAACAATTTAAAATTTTGTGAGTGTGAATTTTATTTTTCCTTTTAACAATAATAGGTATTAACTTTTATAAAAATATACATGCCTGAAGGTGAGACATGGAGCGCTTGTAATTTCTAACAATAAGATCTGTAAACTTGTATTCACCCATGTGAGCGAATAAATGATTTGATTTGATTTGAAAAAGAAGAAGTAACTAGGTAGGTACTTGACGAAAGTACTTAATAACCTGTATTGTAACATTACAGTGGGAACTGACAAACGATCGTGTGTGTTTAAGGCTGCTATTTTATGGAACAGTAAGTACTGTGAGAGATTTTGTGATTAGTAAGAAGGTAGGTAGGTACATGACGAAAAAACTTAAAAACCTATGTCGTAACAGTACAAACGATCGTGTGTGTGTTGATATTTAATGTTACGCATCCAAACAATTAACAAAGCCCTCACTTGCCAACAGGCTGGGGTCAAATCCAGCTTCATAAACCATAAACAATAAATAGATGACAAACCTTACGTGCTATGAAAACAGATCAACTATTGTAGTACTAGCACTGACAATCTTATAAGCTGTTTCATATAACTTGATACATTAGCAACACCAATTATAGTTTGGCAGTCGTCATAGATTTATGAAACGGCTAGTTGTAACAAATACAGCAACTGGAAACCTTCTAAGGTTGCCAGTTTCTGTATTTGTTGCCCAGTCTACAAAGACCCTAAACATAAATAAATAAAAAGAAATTTATTGACAGTAAAACAGCAAAAAATACACATGAAAAAAGCATACACAATTTGAACAATTCTATTGTCAAATGAAAATAAATTGTAATAAATCGTTGTTTGTAATTGTAATGTATTTGTCAAACATGGCTAATAAAATTTATAAATAATGTAAAAACATTTCATACTGTCAAAACAAGCCAAACCCAAGGGACGATATAAGACAATCTGCAGATATTTATTGTTAAAGCTTGTGAAACTTAAGTGGATACGATCCATGATAGTGGATGAATTGCAATTGTAAGGAAAATAATGGCCATATTTCATGTTGAAATATATGAGAAAGATAACCTGGTGCATGATAATGCAAGTAATTTTCATGCCAATGAAGATCTTGTGAATAAAAATGATAAAAATTAGATCAGAGAAAGTGATTTACCAGCCAATAAGGTATTACGAAGTCCAATAACTACTATCCCAGAAAGACAGGTGCAGTCAATGCCACGTACAATGTTGTATGTATTTCCAAATATTGGGTGACATTGTGTCTAATATGGGCATTTATGATGCTTATACCATCGGTGACCTGATTTTCTCGTGTTATCGCTCGTTGTCAAATAAAAAAAAGTAATTTATTACGTTAATAAACCATTTTAATCTTTTCTCGGCATAAGTAATAATTTATTAGATGACCTTCAAATTCATAATATGTTTATCAACCAAAACAGTTAAAAAAAAGATGAAAAACACTACTCAACATTGCAAACTGCAAAAACTTCAAAGCAAATCAACAACCCACAGATGGCCGACTCGAGTAGTTAATGAATCGGAACGGATATCTTTACCGTCATTCTCTATTTGGCTCCACTAATAAAGTGGATTCAGAGTGAAATTTCAAAGAGCTATAATTTATGCCGCGGCAGTCTTCTAGCCTTATCTCTGAATGCATCTGACACAGTTAATCCATATAAAGTTATTATTGCCTCGCCTTTCAACTGACTTAATTGGCTGCTACCTCCTAGTGTAAACTCGTGTGTTAGCGATAAAGTAACTGAATAAATTGTGGTTTTAAATACACGCTCACGGCCGCTGCCTGCATGGCTCATGGCAGGTTTTTATTGCGCTCGTGTTGGCTTCGACTAAACGATTTTTACCTGCCTCGTAAATATTGAATACAAAGGTTTATGCGATCTTGATAAGCAAACAGGAAAGTGACGTGACTGCAATAAACTAGTGGTCAGATATCACATTCCTTGCACAATAAAATGTTAAGGAAACAGCTGCTTTGGAACTCGGGAAGTTGATTCTGTTTTCGTCGCCAAATTTAGTTCAAAGATGATGAACAATGCCTTTGAGTAATTAGTAGGTGAATACAATTAAGCAGTCTATAGAACTTATGGCAAACTGCACATTATGTATTTTATGAATCTTTTTGTTACACACAAAGGTTAGAACTTTAGAACCTACTACTGGAACCTCTCTCTACTATAATCCCCTCTGCTACTAGAATCGGGAGAGAAGTGAAGATGGCCGGTAGATGCCAGATGCTAGTACACTAAGGAGGGTCTCATTCCAAAACATCCTTAGAGATCCAACAGATACGAGGAAGATAGTACTAAATTAGTGTTTTGTTTCTAAGTCAAAGATTGTACCGTGTTTGAGTAAAAGAGAAGAGTTGAGTATAAATTGGCGTGGTTTAATTAGTCACCGTGTAATCTCCCGAGGCAGGGCGCGGTCCAGAATTAGCCGCGTCCGAGGCTCAGCCGTAGATTAAGTGGGATCGCCGCGACTGTTGCCAACGTCTCAATAAGCCGTTCTACATTTTTACGGCCCCTATATCCGTTTCGCTGCGTAAATACACTTAATGACCGACATTTCGTGAACGGTTTTATTGTGAAGTTTTTATTATCGAGAAAATCATTTGTTTAGTCTACGTACGGTTATTGCGAGCTCGGTGCTTTTCGGGGTTTATTAGGGGTATTTTATTACCCCTTTATACCGAGTCTTAATGTTGGAACACCGTCCGTAAAGACGTTGCGGCGGATAGTCATAATTAAAATGCGATTGTAATCAGCGAGATCACAAGTTGCGTTCAGTTATTACGTCGCAATCTTAGCTCTTCAAGTCGATAAAAATTATAGCCAAATCTCGAGTGTCGATCTCTTATTACCGAGTTAATGGCCGTAAATTACGGCTTTTATGTGTTATGTAAATAGAAACGGTGGAGTAGCCAGCCTTATGCGATGTCAGAAGCAATTTGGCTTTTTTATGTGGAGTGTATCCATTCGATACATTACTGTATAATGTCGTATTCGCAAAAAAGGTAATCTTCTGGAGCCATAAAGCAGTGTCAGACGACTATAATAATTTCGAAACAGTCTATTAAGTGAATCTTTATGATAATGTCGGAACAGAAGTCGCTGCGAACGAACTGCCTGTTATTTTGATACATTATCATATTTAAACAATTCAGATGGTAATAGACACGTCGGGCGAAACCCTTTGGTAATATAAATGGTTTTATTATTATTTATTTATGGGTTTCCTTCCTTCGGGCCGGGGGCAATATAGCATATTTCATCGAGCGAAAAAATGGTTGGAAGTCGTGAGTTTATACCGCGCGGGATCCGGTTCGAGCACCTGAAGCGAGTGCTCTGTAAGCTTGTTGCGGCAATAATAAAGATTTATGCGACATTCGGCGGTAGCGTGTTTTGTTCTCTGTTACGAGCCGATTCGCTTTCTGCGAGATCAATAGCGCTCTTTATTGTATGCGGTGAGTTATCGTCATCGCTACACTCGGCCGTGGCTATAAATTGTAGCTGCGTTGCGTTCAATTTCTTATTATCGCCTTTAACATCTTCACTGTCGTTTACGATTTCGTTTTGTTTCTCGCGGGGAGTATAAACATTGTAATTGTCGCTGTGTTGTGTGTAATTTCGAGTAATCTCATTATTAGTGAGAGAGCCGGCGGCGCGGTGATTAAGTACTTGATTTATGGCATGTGCAATTTGCATCGCAACCGACGCTGTTGCTTTTTGCCCAGCCCGATTATTATCTGCCGTATCGTGTCCGTCTTAATGATAGTTATTTCACGAGTCGCCGCGCTCTATCGGGGACGTTTCATTAAACTTCTTTACATACATTAGTTCGACGAATGTGTCCGATTATGTAAATGCCTCCGTACATGGTGGATGGAGCTCGTTTGCGAAGCCATCTTTGTCTGCTACCGTTAATGGATTGTTAACCATCTGATGCCGACTTTTATTCGTTTACTTTAATTTTATGATGTATCATTTGTTGATTGGGTTTCTGGTAAACGTTGGCTTTAATTGCTGATCCTTATAAACATCGACTACCTGTTTGGGTTTTATTGGAGCCTGATTGCTTCGTAGGCTCTTTCTATAATTTACGTGTTTCTTTTTATGTACCTATCATATTAGTGTTATTAAGTTTGTTTGGGTATGTTTGTTGCTTCATTGTGCATAAACCCCTAAACTGATAGAGCTGAAATTCGGCAGATACTGAACTATCATCTTCTAGACTTTATTGTAGTAATTATGCTAATTTTGCTGATAACATACTGAAAATGTAAAACGAAATTGAACACAGAGAAACCAATAAGATGTTATCTGACATAATAGATTTTCGACAACACAAAAAACTTAGTGCGCGTTATTACAAAACGCGGACTTACGATTGTACCAGAGACCAGAACTAAACCTGGTACTAAGCGAACATTTGACACGAGTTAATCCCAGTACTATCGTCAGTCCGCGTTTTGTAATAAGGCGGAGTGAGTCAGAATGACATAACGCTAAAATGCGCAATAAAAAGTCGCTCAAGTAACAATCAATGAGTTCAATTACTAGCTTCGTTACGCAGTGTTACTTACTGTAACATAGTTTTTATGCCATGGTGTCAAATAAGTAAAAAGTAGCCTATGTGTTACTCCACAGTCTTAATTTTAAACGAAACTGCATAATTTGAGTTGTTCCCTTGTTGTAACCTTTAATGATATAATTTGTGATTTGATTTTGATAGGATAAGTAGGGTACTCACTCATATATGTATATTCCATTGCCATTTTATCAGTAGGCTTCTAGTGGGTACCTACTTGAATAAGTACCCACCTACCTACCTATATCCAACTAATATTGTAAACGAGAAAGTTTTTAACAATATTTGTAACCCTTTAATGCCCAAATGGGTGGAAAACCAATTGAGCTGAAATTTGGTATAGAGAAGAAATTCCAGGGTCTAAGCTATACAGTAAACCTTTACATAGGCTATACAGTACAGCGGGTAAAACCGCTGGATGCAGCTTGTTTAATATATTAATGCCCGAATCATATTATCTCGTCAACATCTAGCTGAGTTTCATATAAATGCAAAAGAACGTCCTCAGTAAGGGTGCGCGCACAATGCCCGTTGTTTCGGCTGGAAATTAAACATTTGATTTAGGAGACACATCCGACGTTCTGATCCAGCTAACTACCGACCCATTGCCATTACCTCCCTGCTCTGTAAGGTGATGGAACGAGTTATAAACACTCAGCTCCTTAGGTACCTGGAGGATCACCAGTTGATCAGCGATCGTCAGTACGGCTTTCGCCACGGTCGATCGGCTGGTGATCTTCTTGTTTACCTCACTCACCGCTGGGCTGAAGCCGTTGAGAGCAAGGGAGAGGCACTCGCCGTTAGTCTGGACATCGCCAAGGCCTTTGATCGGGTGTGGCACCGGGCACTTCTCTCCAAGCTACCTTCTTTTGGCATACCCGAGGGGTTGTGCGAATGGGTTGCCAGCTTCCTATCGGATCGGAGCATTCAGGTCGTTGTCGACGGGCAGTGTTCCGACAGTAAGCCGATCAATGCCGGTGTCCCTCAGGGCTCTGTGTTGTCACCGACGCTGTTTATCTTGCACATCAATGATATGCTACAAACTAGTGGTATGCATTGCTATGCGGATGACAGTACTGGTGACGCTCAGTATTGTGGTCGCATCAATGCCCCCCGTACCGTAGTGGAGGAATGCAGGAACAAACTGGTGTCAGACGTTGAAGCTTCTCTGGAACAGGTCTCAGATTGGGGCTCGCTGAATCTGGTCCAGTTCAACGCAACCAAGACACAAGTTTGCGCGTTTACCGCTAAGAAAGTCCCTTTTGTTGTCGCTCCTCGCTTTCAGGACACTCCTCTCAGGGTCTCGGATAGCATAAAAATTTTGGGTGTCGACATTTCTGCTAATGTTCAGTTCCGTGGTCACATTGCAGGTAAGGCCAAGCTCGCTTCCAAAAAACTTGGAGTGCTCAATAAGGCGAAGCGGTACTTTACGTCGAGACAGAGACTGCTTCTTTATCTAGCACAAGTCAGACCTCACGTAGAGTACTGCTCTCATCTCTGGAATGGAGCACCCAAGTATCAGCTTGACCCTCTTGATGCATTACAGCGTAGAGCTGTCAGAATTGTTGACGACCTCAAGCTAACCGAACACCTAGAACCGCTCAGTTTTCGTAGGGACGTAGGATCCCTTTGTATCTTTTACCGTTTATACAATGGGGAGTGTTCTGAAGAGTTATTCGACCTGATTCCGGCCTCGCGCTTTTATCACCGCACGAGCCGTCACCGCTCGAAAGCCCATCCACACATTATTGATGCTTGGCATTCTCGCACTGTGCGATTCACTCGCTCCTTCTTGCCGTACACCTGCAAATTGTGGAATGAGCTTCCGCCCGCGGTATTTCCGATGAGCTATAACATGGGACTCTTCAAAAGGCAAGTGAATAGAGTCTTGAAAGGTAGGCAACGTACCAGCGGTACCCCTGGTATTGCAGGTATCCATAGGCGACGGTAGCCACTCACCATCAGGTGGGCCGTCTGCTTGTTTGTCACCTATTACATAAAAAAAAAAAAAAAAAAAAAAAAGACGTGACTTCCCGTGGGACCGCAACACTCGCCTTTAAACATGTTCTACACGCATTCTGCATTACAACCTTTTACTGGGTTAAGTTTGTCACTCATTACACTAATTCTACACAAAACCCACTTTGATTCTTACGAATTTAGATTTGACGAAATTCGTTCAACCCCAGCTTTACTCCTGTTAACGTGTTGAAGTAGTTTTTTTTATATGATTCTTTTATTCCATGAACGAGTCACTTCAAAATGAATTGAATCGTGAATTCTCCTTATTAGTTTCTTGCCTGTTCTTTTAATAGAGGTGTTTTTGAGGTCTATAATATTATAATACACAACATAAAATCATTGTTTTACTGCAAATCGAGTTGGAGTTACAAAAACGTTGAATTGATATAACGGACTAAGACCTCCAAAGCCGTGAATCTTCCCAAAGTGGCATCACGTCACATTTTCGCACCAACACCACTTTATTTCGTGAAGTAATTACCCAGAAGCGTGGGACGACCTCATAAACCCGAAAACATAACAAATTAAACAAACTCGGCTAATGATTCGGCTCATTCCGAGTATGTTGATGTTCTGATATCGTGACCCTCTATAAAGTATTTTTATTTATAGGGGAGACCGAGGAGAATTGATTTCTTTTTAAAAGAACTCGCTATCGGTGATATTTTTCATATTTTTTTAGATCGCTATTAGCGATAACACCGCCAATTGTAACACTTCATTCTGTGTAATCTTAGTTCTAAGTTCTAAGCTTGTATTATTGTACATATTTGTGTGTGCAATAAAGAGTTTTCTATTTTATTCTATTCAATGCAAAGAAGTAAGAATACGAGCAAGACGCTCTCTTGATGGTAGCGAGATGGAGATAATGTTGCTCATAATCAGTATAGTGCCACCCGGGATTTCACTGTATAATTTTAGGTGCACTGTATGTGTATACGAGTGTTGCATTATCACAGCCACGTATCCATACTTGGAGTGGAGTCCGAATATATTAAGTCTAGTATTTGGTTAGTATTGTTTCCTATAAGATCTAGGGGGCAGTCGTTAGGTCAAGTAGCAGGCCTTGTAGTAATCTTGGTGACCTGAAATTGCAACATAATATTTTTATAGGTTAGCCAATAATTCTTTAAGATTTTAATGTTTGTGTAAGTAGGGTATAACCTGACCTTAATTCAAGCCCTTATACTTATTATTAGGTTGTTTAGTCAACAATCTCAACACTGTAAACTTTTGGCCTGTTAAAGTAAAAAAAAAAACATTATTTATCCCCGGTCTCCCCTTCCAATGGCTCTTTGTAAGATGTCTGATATAATGAATATATTACCGGTAGCGAGTATTCTTTAAAAAGGTAACTATCCTCGTACAGAGATAAACACGTCGATAACAATACATCTCCGACAGCGTTCACGCATTCTCCATCCCATCCATTACTGTTCCGACTTCAATAACACTCCGAACGAGAAACTACAACGGTAAAATGAACCTTATTACTATAGCTATAGAGTTCTTTTTAAGATTGTATCTCGCCGGCTTTGTGGGAGCGCTAACTCTTTCATCTATCATAATCGTTCATGCTGAAAACAATCAAGATTGATTTTTTCAACACACGAATTTCAACTTTGTTGTTGCTGCCACAGAGTTGATATTCGTTTGTGTTGCCAGCTAAGTCGGAGGCATCGTAACGAAGGGACCTACGGCTCCAGTAAAATGACAAATGACATCTGCCTACCGCCTGTCAAATAACAGACAGATAATAAATGACCCCGATTGTTTATCATCAAATATCACATATATCATTATCCTCGGGTTTCGGGCGCTTTGACTTGAGAATATGATTAATATTGGTTAATTTTAATGTGAATACTTGGGGGTAGTTTTGTTGAGTCACTGTTGTGGAACCACTTACTTATGATGTCATTGAACGATAGCTTGATTGATGATGGATTAGTGTCGAAAATATATAATTGATCTTTGGTGGTGTGATCAGTGGTTTTAGGTGCTTAAAACCCTTATGTCATTTGCTTTTTCACAATATCCCCCTCATCCTCTATAATAATTACCGCCAATTATTGTAACACTTCTTTCTTTGTAATCTTTGTTCTAAATTTTATTGTATTTGTGTGTGCAATAAAGAGTTTTCTATTCTATTCTAATAATATCCTTGTTTGTCTGGAAGAGATTGCTGTTAGAGATCAGGACACCAATAGTTGCAATTTTACAAGCTTTATATTACTTTCACCTGTCTGTTGTCTGTCTGTCTGTCTGTCTGTAATCAAATCTTGCAAGTTTAATTTGACCCACTTCTCGGTTTCCAATTGAGCTAAAAATTTGCATGCGTGTGTAAATCGGATGACAATGCAATATTTTTATGACATCGAGTTGATCTGATGATGGAGCTGGAAGGTGGCCATAGGAACTCCGTCATAAAACAACGGAACCCCATCGAGTTTGGGCTCATTTGATTCGTCTTGACGAGTACTTTATGATGCAATATAGTAATAATAATAAAAGCTTGTTTTTAAAAAGTTTTTTAAAAACTTCACTTGTTTAATTTTTAAAATGGCTTGTAGGCTTTGCTCGCTAAGTTTTGCAAACTAAGGTTTGGCACCTTTTTCGCAACTTTCTAGCAACTTACTCAATTAAAATCCATGTATAATAGAAAGTTGCCAATGCTAGTCACTGCCATAGTTGCTCTTTTCGAAAAACGCGTAAAGCTACAAATCTCTTTTCCCAACTATCCTCCTAACTATCATAAAGCAATTTGAACTTTATTCTACACCATTATAAGTTTCAAATCTGCTTGTACGTTTATTCCTTCCAAATTTCTTTCCAAACATCCAAATTGCAATCAAGTCTTCAACAAATTGAACTCTATTACTTAAGCTATAAGGTTGAATTTAGTTTGTCTTATTGTTCATCATGACACGAACCAGAGAAGTGATTAATCCGAAGTAGAACTGCCACCATGTATCTGGTGCGTCAGGATTTATCACTATAATAGCTGTTAGTTTTGTACTGATTTATTTATTGTATGGATCTTTTGATTTAGTGTTCTTTATTGATTTTTGATGTAACATATCCCATGATTGGGTAAAAAGCCTCTCCAATCAAAAACCAAAATTAAATTAATTATTATATAGGTAAAAGTACCTCCATTAACAA
The DNA here is from genome assembly GCA_947507615.1 of Hemithea aestivaria. Lineage (NCBI taxonomy): Eukaryota > Metazoa > Arthropoda > Insecta > Lepidoptera > Geometridae > Hemithea > Hemithea aestivaria. The sequence continues at coordinate 1,011,457 of OX382332.1, forward strand.
CAAAATGAAAATTTCAACTGTTTAAGACGGTTCATGAGATTGAGACGGATGACAGACAAACGGACAGCGAAGTCTTAGTAACAGGGTCTCGTTTTTACAAAGAACCTAATATCTTAGAGAAAAAGCATGAAAACTGCTGCTTGTAATCCAGAGGCCCTGGGTTCATATATCAATGTGACAAAAATAGTTGCCTGGACACGTGTTTTGGAAGCACGACATGAAACTGTGGGTCCTGACTGTTTTCCAATAAGGTATGGATGCAATTGTTAGGTCATGTTGCAGGCCTCGCAGTAATCTCGGCGACCATAAAAATGGTTTGGTCATACATACAACCTATAAGTGTGATTTGTCCCTGACATTGGTAACTTCTTCTGTTGAAATATAAACCCTAATGCGTAGATTTAAAAAATAGGAAGATGCAGTACTGACGTTTCTGACATGGCCCGCTTCAATTAGACCCATTGGGCACAATTTTACTTCGGCGCAAGTCGGCACTGCACCCGACACTTTCCGATCCAACAGGCCCAAGTTTGGCATAGTAACGACAGCGCTATGCCGCATTTTCCCATGTTCTTAAATCTAAGCCCCAATGACATCTCTCTAAGTTTCAACCCCACCCAGCTTAACTTTTTGTCCCAAAAGCGATACGTCACAAGCCAAGATCGTCGCGAAAGTTCTTTGATTGAGCCGTGGCGTTAATTTCCAACGTATAAGCTTGATAAATGACTGAATTCAAGGGAACAATGGAGCTGATCTTCTGGGATCGTTTATCAAAAACGTCTGCGTCAAGGTGGGATTAAATTAGGTGGAACTAAAATTATATAGGTTATAGTTGTAAGAACCTTTTTGGTTTATTTTAAGTCTGTCAGACTTGATTGAAGTTAGACTGGGATATGAAGTTGCTAGTCAGACTTTTCAAGTATTTGACTTCGTAAGAAGACTTGGAGCTAGGGTGAAACCAAAGTAGAAGTGAAAAACGTTTGAAAATACATAACATTATAAAACAGAATTGCTGCCCGTGTTTGTCTTTACCTGTGTTTTGACGATCTCTGTGGCGGTGGGCTAATACCCACCTGCAACGCAGAAGGTTGCGGGTTCGATTCCCGCATGGGACAAATGTTTGTGTGATCCCGTGAAAATCTGGGTGGTTTTTTCAATATCTATTATAAGTATGTATTTACAAAAGAAAAGTATAAAAGTATTATATCCGTTACCCTAACCACTATAATACAAGCATTAAGTAGCTTATGTTTGGGGTTAGGTGGCGCTGTGTTAAACGTCCTAAAATATTTATTTATTTATGTCAGTCCCTAGTGTATGATCTTGTCTTGTCTTGCTAAACCTTTAAAACTACGCAACGGACTTTGATGCGGTTTTTTTTTTCTCAAAGATAATGTTTTTTTTTTTATGTGTAGAAGTAGAAGACGAGCAAGACGCTCTCCTGATGTTAAGAGACAACGGCTGCCCATAATCAGTACAGAGCTACCTAGGATTTCACAATTATATGAAATTCTAGGAGCCCTGCACCAACGCTTCTTACTCAAGAGTCATAAGATGTTAAGACTCTTTAGCCCAGTAATTTCACTAGCTACAGTGCCCTCCTACCGGAGTACAGTAATGTTAGCACATCACTGCTCAGGCGGTAGAATAACTGGCACTGTTGGGGTACCCACCTAGACGACCTCCTGCAAAGGAAGTCTACCCCCGGTAAAGGTAAAATGTGATTCAAGAGTATGATATACGAGTATGTATGACATGTATCATGTAGTAGCGAAGAGCAGATAATATTCTGTTACGAAGTTTCAATAAAATAATAATAATTGGGGTTTTTATACTATTCTTACCCTAATTACACTGTCAGAGTTAATTCATAATTTTAATAGGATGTGTTGGTTTTGCAGTTCAGTTATATTCCTTGGTGCTGGGCCGAGATTTGAACCCAATACCAAGGCGCAATGAGAAAGCGATACCAAATGCACCATTTATATTAAAATACTATTTAAAATTAATACAAGTCATGTTTTGATTGATAATCCTCCAAACTCATGGACTGGTAAGGCTTCATCTTCCCCCGTGATGAATAGGGGATATCTGTCAGATGTAATACGATTACACCGCCCGTATGTCGGGGGTTGATAACTGACAAGGAAGAAATATTGACTGTTACACTTTGATATATTGTTACTTTGCTTGAAGTTTAATGTTTTGTGTTACCAAAATAGTACATTTTTGATTTATTTAAGTATCACTTATATAAGTAACTAGCTCATGCGTGAGGCTTTGCCCGCGGGCCAAATCCTTTCTTAGCGGAGGTCTACACCTTAAAACCTACCTGTATGCCAAATTTCAACTCAATCCGTCCAGAGGTTTGGGCTGTGCGTTGATAGATCAGTCAGACACTCTTTCCTTTTATATATTTAGATTATATTAGTTGGGACAATCGCGTAGGTATTTAATACTAATACTAGTTTTACAAAAACATTATAGAACCAAACTTGACGTTAAGATTCTGTTACAAAAACCGTGGTCACAAGTAGACTGAAGAAGCGTCGGTTCTGCGCCGTTGAGACGGTAGATTTACATTTACCCTCACACAAAGTCGCTTCCAGCTGTCTGACTGTCCCTTAGATTAAAATTGAAGCTATAGAACCCGTCATCGTTGCTATAACCAAACTTGATCCTACTGGATCAGAAAGTGTTGGTTGCCGCACCAAAGTAAAATTGTGCACAAACCTAATTGGAGCGGTCCATTTGTGAGAAGCCTTTACCGTATCTTCCGATTTTAATTTAATCTAAGATTGTTAGTTACTTACTTTATCAGAAGTTTGATGTCTTGTCAAGGAAAAAGGTTGAATTATTGTGATTAATAATATATAGGCATGTTATTATACACGCCTTAACACCACACACACACACACGCACGCACGCACGCACGCACGCACGCACGCACGCACGCACGCACGCACGCACGCACGCACGCACGCACGCACACACACACACACACACACTCACACGCACGCACGCACGCACGCACGCACGCACGCACGCACGCACGCACGCACGCACGCACGCACGCACGCACGCACGCACGCACGCACGCACGCACACACACACACACACACACACACACACACACACACACACACATACACACACACTTAAAAATACACTTACACATAGACCTTCAATAGATTTACAATTTTGTATAAGTGAAAAATGAGCTTTCCAAAAACACATTTTTACTTGTAAATTTAAAATGATGACAAAAATTCTCGAACATGGTATGTTTGTCAACATCAAAAAGCTAAACATGATTGCTAAAGACATTAAAGTTGATTTAGTATCATTACCACCAGTGATTCTCAATCTGGCACCTAATAAATTGGACGCAAACAAATGTTAATGTTTCTCAAAGCTGATGCCTTCTTTATCGTCAGGTTTCGTAGAAAGCCAACAAAATAAACAGGATGTACGAGTGTTAGCAGTATGGGCTATTTAATAGTCTCGGCTTCTTAGAACTGTTACATTATTTTTATTATGTGCCATTCAGTTATCTTTGTAAATAAACGGCATAAACTCACTTGAATTTACTTCGGCTTCATGCCGACTGTTTCGATTCTGTACGAGGATCTTTTCTTGAAAAAAAGAAGTAAAATCGTTTAGTGAATAAATAAGAAGAAAAATCGTTTAGTGAATAAATAGTCAACAATTCAGTTATCTCGTCACTTATGTCGTGATTTTGTGTATAGTTCTAAGTTTTCTATATGTTTGTACTGTTTTAATAAAGAATTTCCTATTCTATTCTATTCTATATCTGTATCTAAATAGCGAACCATAACGCCGCGCCTATGGGGTCTTCCTACCCTCACAAGTGGCGATCCTGCATATCATCGCCCTATCTCGCCCGAGGAAGCCCTACAATACATTTTTCGAGACGTGGTCTCCACTCTAGAACACGTATACCCCACCGGTTATCGGCAATATTCTAGTAATAACTTACTGAACAAGTGAGCTGAGAGTCTTGGTTCTTACTGAACAAGCGTGCTACAACTTAGACTGCATCGTCACTTACCAGGTGAGATTGCGGTCAAACACTTGTTTAGTCTGATATAAAAAAATTATACTAGCTGTGCCCAGCGGTTTTACCCGCTGTCCTTTAGCCTTTGTCGTGTTATTCCAGAGTCTTAGCTATCTCTATACCAAATGGCAGCTCAATCGGTCCACCCGTTTAGGCGTGAAAGAGTAACAAACACACATCCAGACATCCATTCTTAGAAACTTTCACGTTTATAGTATGAGTAAGAAGTAAGATATCATGTAGAAAATAAGCCAAAACAATTGCCCTTACTGTATGGTAACGTACGGGATGCTTGGAATAAAGACGGTCCGGATACGATCGCTCTATCGACAAATTTATGCAGTTGTAAAGTCAGATTTATATCGGCTCAGGCGACGTGTGAAGTCTACAACAGTGTTGGGAAAAATGCTGACTCTTTTATATCTAGGTCTAGCTGCTAGCTTATTCTAGCTTTTCTAACCTGTTGTTAAGTCTAAGCTGTCCTTCTGCTGAGCAAAGACCTCCATCCTACTCTTCCTTTCTTTTGACTCTTTCTAGTAAGAATCAAATTTTAACACAACGTATTGAGTAGGTTCCGCATTGGATAATTTAGTTTAATTATATTTTTATGTCCCTATTATTTTACTTCTATTTCTAAATAAGGGTTTTTACTTCTAAATTTGAACTAAACTGGGCTTGAAACGAAAAAATCTTAGAAATTAATTTATTATTAACTCGAAATTATAGTAAACATAATATTTTATTAATATTATAAAAGTGTAAGTTTGTAAGAATGTATGAATGTCTGGATGTATGTTTGTTACTCCTTCACGCCTAAACGGGTGGACTGAATGAGCTGAAATTTGAAATAGAGATAGCTTATACACTGGAATAACACATAGGCATATAAACGAGTAAAACGGCTGGGCACAGCTAGTTTACTGCTTTATATAATTATTACTTTTTTATATTGAGTCAGTAGAATAAATGTAGGCTTTATTCTTTAAATTATCTACAGAACCAAGATATGAACAGAACTCTATGTCACAAAAAATATCATAAATATTATTGCATAACGCCATCCACATTATAAATCTTTACATTTAATTTATCAGCTGGCATCAAAGATGGTCATAATCGTAAATCCAGTTTTACAACCAAATTTATTTGCGGAGCTCGAAAAATTGATAATAATTATGAAATAAACTTAAATCAGTATTTTTATATCGAATTTGATTTTGAAGAAAAAATTATAATAAATCGGACTCGTAAAAATGAATGGCCATGTAAATTAGATTTCTGTTTTATATTTAATTTTATTTGTTTCTAGGAAAACTTTTGATTATGAAAATTCAAAGAATTTTCCATTGACCTTTAACATTTTCCATTAGATTATGACATAACGTTTATAAATCTTAGCAACTGAGCTACGTACCTATATTTACTTAGGTCGAAAGTGTCTCGTTTTCTTGTTTTTTGTAATGACATCCTGATCTGGCAGGTATCGCTGTAGTCAGTGTGACGAATAAAATTTTGGATGATAGCAATGACCTGAGTATTAATAACAGTTGTAAATTTTACATTTCCGCAAGACCTTGCATGCTATGCTACAACTACGAACAGTTTGACAAAACTTTATATTTTGATTTTATTATAAGGTTGCGGCAAATAAAACATCCTATTTTCTTTTTGTATAAAAAATATCAATAAAAATTTGCTAATTAATTCAATAGTACAAAAGTTTAAAATCAAAAGGACATTCTCCTATAAAAACTAGTTAATTCCTCATTACCACGTATGTCACATCTTGTCATAATATTGTCACGATGACAGCTGTCGTGACATGAAGACACGCCGATACCATGTTCATATGACATTGTTGCTCACCACAAAATTATTTCTACCGTTCATAATGTCGCTAGTGTCGCTTTAAAAAGACGTTCACGGCAGTAAAAAATGTAGTTCTATTTTTTGCCGTCGGTTATATAAGTTGGTGCTGAATTGTCATTGAAATTGATTCCTACTCGATCCATCATTGTGACTATTCAAGGGGGTACTGTCATTCAAAAAATGAAGCACGAATGTGACGGACGCGTGTACGTGTGTTGGGAATGGTGTCATATTGGGAAAATTAACCCAACTTTTTGACAAAGCTATCAGCAAGTTAAATAAATAAATAAACAATTATTTCAACAGTTCACATTTCACACAGCGCCACCAAACCCCAAGCTAAGTAACTTAATGCTTGTGTTATGATGGTGCAGACCAAAGTACTAGTTAGTGCAAAGAAAGTATCCGTTTTCGATTTGTCATACTTCTTGACAGGCTTGGATCGGAAGTGTAGTGGATAGTTAAGAATAAAAATTAGTAAGAAAACGCTGTGTGTACATAATAAACGCGAGTCAGGCGTACTATGGGTGCATCATTCCTTTTTCACTCTCTATCCAGTAGCTTACGAAGTCTATGCTTATTTAATTCTTAGTACCTACTAAAATACGTGTGGGTTTTTCGCCAATAAGTGTGTAGGTGTTAAAAGGTCCCAGAGATCACGTTTAAAAACTAAAAACACAACTGCAAATAGAATTGAACAAATATTTATAGTTGTCTGTAGTTTTTGTGTGACATAATATATTTGTCCCGCATTTGAAAAGGTTAAACGTTATGTTAGTTAAAAATAAATTCTATTTAAACAAAGAGGCGATAAATTTAACTATTTTGTTTTTAGGATTCTGTACCAGCAGCTAAGAATACTCGTAAATTACTAAATACTACAAACTACGTGTTGATTTTAGGTGTTTTAAGATGTATTTCAATCAAATCGTCCAATAAGTAGCTAGTGAAATAACTGGGCTGAAGAGTCTTAACATCTTATGACTCTCAAGTAAGAAGCGTTGGCGCAGTGCACTGAGTGGCACTTACACTTTACTAATTATGGGCAGCGTTATCTCTTACCATCAGGAGAGCGTCTTGCTCGTCTTCTTACTTCGTTGTATAAAAAAAAAAAAGGTAGCACTCCGGGAGTGCCGGCAGAAGTGAAAACTTCAATATTAACGTTGTGTTTAATTATAAGTATAAAAGTACTATCATTTATGAGGTAGAATACAATGTTTATTTATTGCGCTATCGTACACACATATGACAATTTATATGTTGTTATTTATAATATTATATCGTTATTTATATATTACATTAAATTTTATCTCTCAGAAAAATCAACTTCCATCCATAATTTCGACGACTTTTACACCATCAACAGAGCAGCACACTCAGGCACGGTAGAAAGAGTGGGAGATACTAGTTCCTCTCCCTTCCCCTCGATCTTACGCTTTTTCGATCAGCATCACGTGACCCTGACGCGAGTTTTAAAGTTTTTACCCATACAAAAAAGTGCTCAGCGCCGCTAAAGAAGTTTTCACTTCAAAAATAGGGTTTAATTCATTTTGTATTAGTGAAGGCAGCTCAAGAGATGAATGGAAATTATTGCATACTTTTTACTTGTTGTTTTATAATTTCTACGCGGGTAAAGACGAGAGCATAAGCTACAATATTATAATATACAGTAATATTTCCATCATACCCGTTTCAGATACCCCCGTCAACGTCCCCTTGACCCCTCGGGCGCTGTCACCGCAGTTTTGTCCCCTGACAGGAGACAAGTGACAGATGACAAGCTACACATCATTGATACTTAAATATACCTATATACATTGTTACTATAATTGTGATTTGACTCTGACAGTGTGAGTAAGCTAACCTGTGCTGTTGTAATATAAATGCTTTTATAATTATTATTTTAATTTTTTATACAACGAAGTAAGAAGACGAGAAAGACGCTCTCCTGATGGTAAGAGATAACGCTGCCCACAATTAGTACAGTGCTACCCAGTGCACTGCGCCAACGCTTCTTACTTGAGAGTCATAAGATGTTAAGACTCTTCAGCCCAGTAATTTCACTCTATTATTTCGGAATACAGATAGGTTTTATGACAAAGTCCTCTACTGAGAAATGACTTCCACGTGGGTAAAACATAATAATGTGGGTAATAGCTTAAGTACATAATAATATTCAGTAATATTTCCATCATACCCGTATCAGATACCCCCGTCACGTCCCCTTGACCCCTCGGTCGCTGTCACCGCTGTTTTGTCCCCTGACAGGTGACAAGTGACGTCATTGATACTTTATTCGCTTGTCAACTGTCACCGCTTGTCATCACTCTGTGTGTATGAACCATTGTTGGGTTAGTTTTTTATTCGTTGTTGAGTATTACAGCTAATTTTTTTTTTTGGAATTTGAACTTTTTTTGTTTTTATGAATATCTTAGTAGCCTTTCTTACAGAAGTAGGTGCTTTCCGAATGGGTGTTAGTGTCTAAAGATAAATTATATTATTTTGGTAAAAATTACTTGCGTGTTCCACTGTTGCCTAGTTAAATAATAATTTTGATTGGACGCAAGAATACCATATTGGCTACTTTTTAGAGGTTAAAACCTCAACATAATGTGTATGTAAAACACATACACATTATGTAATTTTTTTTTAATACCTTATAATATATTACCATGTCCGCCAAGCGGTCATTGTGACCGTGTTCCGGTATGATGTTCAGTGAAGCCAGGTAGGGATTTATCTCTTCTAGGTATAGTCTGTTTCCATCTACGCTCGTTTAACATCACGCTAGATCGGTTAGCTTTGAGCTAACCTATAATAAATTTAAAAATATATATATTTTGTTTACTTTTTGTAAATATAACACAAAGTTTATTGTGTCAGGAATTATTTTTAGCATATAAAGTCATTATAATAAGATAAATTAACGGTCATCAAAACACCTCACAGATATCTATAGGGAAATAAATAGAACAAAAAATATTATATAACATGTGAATTAGTGCAAATATATACCGTCTGAAGCCCACATCCTAGTAGATAAGCTACGATTTATGTAAAAACTTGCACTTAATGTATTTAATACTGTACACTGTGCGAAAATAGAAGAATCGTGGAAATCGAGAGCGCATGTGTGTTAAAATATTCAATGCTGGATTTTGAAATGGTTATTTTTTGTTTGTTTATGTTAGACTCTTTTTGAAGATTCCTATATTCAAAATTATAAGAAATAGGGCTAGCGGAAGTCCATTATATTTCGCTATATCATAGAATAGAAAACTCTTTATTGCACACGACAAATACAATAAACTAAGCTTAAAAAGGTTACACATTAGAAAACAGTGTTACAATCAAGAGTGAGATGATCAATGTAATAATCATTTAAAAGTTAAGTTATAGTAATTTACCTTCCCATTTCTTTTATTAGTGTTGGCTTCATTCACATTTATCATTCACGAAACCTTGTCACAAGCGGTCATTATGACCAAGTTGAGGTATGATGTTACGTCATCTTGACCAGCAATATGTCGACAATGACCGACACCGCGTCGGCTTTTGCGACCAGTGGTATATTCCACTGGTGTTACAGATGTCTACAGCTGACGGTCACTGCTTGTGTGTTTGTCTCAAACACAACAAAAATAAGAATCAAATGTATTAATAAAATACACGCTAAAAGAAAACTACACAAAGGTATGATTCCAATCTTCACAGACGGCACAAAATTAGTTCACGAGTCTTTTATTTTCGCACAGTCCACTCATCACAACACATTTATATTCAATGACTCTAAATGCCAAGTTTGCGGTAACTAGTCCGATGTGAGATCTACGCACTTCTTGATACACATCTTAATGTCTAGCATTCTTTAAATACTGCTTTTAGGTATTTTTGACACGTTTTAACTATTTATTTGGACGATTTAACTTTGAAGATAAGCTTTTAATAAATAAATAGAGAAAACCCTTTTAGTGTACACCAAAGTTATAAACCAAACAATATTTATCATTAAATTAATAAATTGAGGTTTGGGTTTAAATTTTAAAAAATCAGAAGTCTATTATAAAGTTAGTCAATGTATAGAAGACAAAGTTCTCTGGAAACTTCTACATGATAAATTAGCGTTATTGAAAACAACTCTGTGAGTTTCTTGCTCGTTCTTCTCATAGAGGTACTTTCCGAACGGGCGGTATACAATACAATACAAAAACTCTTTATTGTGACCAAGAAAAAAAAAGAAATTTACAATAAATGACTTAATATTAAATAAAACTAAGATAACAACTGCACAGAAACTATATAGATATAAAACAATTTGGTCTACAGTGGGCGGCCTTATCGCTTAAAGCGATCTCTTCCAGGCAACCGGATTTGAATGGAGAGGCTGATATAAAGAGTGGGGTGGGATATGGTACAGGAGATACAATTTTCAATTCATATATTATCTTACAAACAATAAATAAAATATACATACATAATAGTATATAGTAGTAGGTATAGTCTTAAAATAGAACAAAATAATTATAGTGCTCAATTTTAGCCTATTTCAATATAATATGAATATTGAACCTTGTATACCTAAATATAATATTTTTTAATACACTATGTGAATATTTTAACCCTTCCCTTCAATTCACAGCACGACCTATTCATAGAAATCTAATATTTGCATACAAACAAACAATTCCACAGGACTATTAATAAATAACACCTTAGAACCATACCACCGAACCCCACATATAGGTAGGCCACACGACCTATAAATTGTGATTTGACTCTGACAGGGTAAGTAGGGAGAGGAGTACTGAGTACCTATATACCCCCAATTATTATTATTATTATTTGGACCCTTCCCCTTCAATTCACAGCCCAAAGCTACCTAATATTTTCATATAAACAATAAATAATTTCAATAGGACCATTCTTAATAAATAATACCGCCAAACCCCAAGGTTCCAAAGCAAGTCACAAATCGTATTATTCAAATGACTCCTCACAAATACAGCGTTACGTCCATTTACACATCATTAACTCGAACAAAATATTTGCCTCGTAAATAATGGTTTAATCAGTAATATGCACACAGAATACGAATCGTTCATTAAATTATTCCACTACACCGCGAATTTGATGATTTTGAATAAAGAATGGGTGAATAAATAAGTAATTTCGATTTGTATATGCAAAAATAATGGATTTAGTTCTCTAAAAAATGAAGCATCCGTAGTAAGACCGATAGATCAAAATTTGCTTGATGTAGCTTCATTTAAATATAAATAATGCTTATAATAAAATATAGTAACCCCATTAAAATGCAATTAAAAAAATAGTGTTAGACTAATTATTATAATTAAACAACAATAGATAACTTTATTTTCTGAAGTATTGTACACCGCCTCTATACATGTTCTCAATAATATTCCTTCCAACCAGGTTGTCTGTAAGACATTGCTCTATGCGATAAGACCTTGGCGGTCTTGGCGGTCCTTTAACTTTACGTGTATTGTCTACTTATGAAACAATTTCTTGTAACCAGGTTTGCAATAAAGTATTATTGTATTGTATTTTTTTTTGTCGTGGCAAATGCCTTTATTAAAAAAAACAATCTAACAATACTACAGCTACTACAGCAGTAAAGAACACTTTTATTAACCACAGATCGGCCACAAGCCGATCTACAGAAAATCCAAGTGCTCCAAACCACTGTCAGTTGGCAGAGTGCCCAGAATGCTGGCAGCATTGCCACGATGAATGGCAATACTTATACGTTGGGCCAAATATACCCCAATATATTGTATTGTATTTTATAATAATTAGTCCTAATCACCAATGATTCAAATATTTCCCAAATAAAAAATGCTTTATCAAATCTCAATGCGTATGTATATCCTTACAGAATACAAATTTTTCATTAAATTATTCCAGTACACCGCAAATTTACAATGAAAAACTGAATTACAATGAATTTGAATAAAGAATGAATAAATAAATAAATATTATAATCGATCTATATTATTATAATAGATTGAGCTCGTGGAAATAAAAAAAATCAGGTGGTGGTGATCGCACTGTATATATTGACACTATTTAATTTTTTAAAAGTATAATTATAATATTTAAATGCGATCGGGGTTAAACGTTTATTAATGCACAATTTTATTTAATTGGCCATTTGCAAATACTTATTAATATGAATTTATATAGGTTTTTTATTAAATAGATCATAATTTTGTTAACTTAAATAACTACATCAAAAAATTGTAAACAACATCTTTGACTGGCATAAATTATCATGAATGATCCTAAAGATTTATGTACACACACCATTTCTTTCTCTCATTCGCATCTTGCTGTTTCGCACCTTTTATGGACTCTGATCGGACTTCGATCAGACTCCGATCAGACTCTGATTGACTCGTTTCGGACTTGGGTCAGACTTAGATCGGAATCGGTACATTAAAGAGTAAATACTAAATACATAAGTATATCTTATTCAACTATCCTTGGGGTCCGGAAGCTCATCACATTTTCCAAAATTTATTTGAGCGCTTGGTCGAGGCAACGTGTGACCAAAATGCTGGGGTATATTTATTGGCCAAACTTATAAGTATTGAAATTCAACGTGGCAATGCTGCCAGCATTCTAGACACTCTGCCATCTGACAGTGGTTTGGAGCACTTGGATTTTCTGTAGATCGACTTATGGCCGATCTGTGGTTAATAAAAGTCTTCTTTTCTGCTGTAGTATTGTTAGTTTGTATTTCTCAATAAAACCATTTACGAGCACACAAAAATAAACCTAAATAGGTATTTCTTATTCAACTACATATTTGGAATACATCTTTGTAAATAAACGGCATAAACTCACTTGTATTTACTTCGGCTTCGTGCCGACCGTTTCGATTCTGTACTAGGCCCCGCTTAGCACTCAAGTGCTAAGCGGGGCGCGGACATCGTCGCGTAACCGCAGCTACTCCCCTGAAGAAGATTCTCGTACAGGATCGAAACGGTCGGCACGAAGCCGAAGTAAATACAAGTGAGTTTATGCCGTTTATTTACAATGATGAATTTAAATACTTACGAATCGTTTAGTGTAAACATATTTGGAATATTATTTTTTCTTGTTATTCTAGGTATAATATATTGTCCATATAATTTATATTGACAGTTTCTTCAAAGATGTTATTTGAGTCATATCACGATGATTAAGGCCAATAAAAAAATAAAGGTTTGTACCCCAATCAAGTTTTGTTTGCAATAATTGATTTCTCAGAATTTTAAATTGCACAGCAATTTGTCCGCAATTTTGCTAAATCGATTAAGATACAAATACCAACAAGATTTTGTTTTTTTAAATATTAATATGTGATTATCCGGACAATTTCGAGCGTTGGTGTCGAAAATAATGCGCTACATATGCAAATTTGAATGTTGCTTATTTTTGAAATTAATTTTTGGAAGCAGAACAATTTTATATTAATATAAATTGTATGCATATTTATGAAGATGAAGCTCGACTTTTGCTCCATACTCGATGTTAAGCAATAAAATATTATTATACCTAATATCAGTCTTGCAAAACACTGCACACTACAAGTTTTTCACTAACCATTAATATAATATACTTCTTATTACATCATAATTTATTTTGATAGATAACAATAATTATAATCTTACTAATATTATAAACGTGAAAGTTTGTAAGAATGGATGTATGGATGTGTGTTTGTTACTCTTTCACGCCTAAACGGGTGGACCGATTGAGCTGAAATTTTGTATAGAGATAGCTTAAATCCTGGAATAACACATAGGCTACATAAATACTGAGAATAAAACCGCTGGGCGCAGCTAGTATTATGTATGTGTGTTTGTTTGACTTTTCTTGCTTCTGCAAAATCGAAATCTTAGACCTTGTAAAACACATAGGCTGCTTTTCACCTCTTTGCATAGCCGGTTTCAATATCTAAATATTAATAAGTATAATATAAAAAGAGCAAACAGCTGATTGACTGACTGACTGATTAATCAACACACAACGTATAGAAGGATTTGGTTGAAATTTGGAAAACAGATAGATTTTATGACGTAATAAATGTGACGAGACGACGCCACTGATATTAAAATAAAAAGGTGTGAGTGTTTGTTACCTCATTATTATGCCTTTAAGACTAAACCGTTTGAGCTGAAATTTAGCAAACAGGTAGCTTAAAACCTTTTTTTTATTATGCCAGGAAAAAAACATTACGCATCGCCACCCTGTGCCGGGGGGGCGTAGAGCGGTATGTGGTACTCCCCCGCCAAAGACGGGCGCGGCGGGGATACCCACTAAAAAACCTGGGGGTGTTCCTGCGGGACGCCATAATGCTGGGGCAGCGGGTACGCGGAAGCATTCATCCGCGGCAGGGTACCTTAAAACCTAGAATAACACACATACTTACTGGACAAAACTGTTTTAATAATGAACATCAAAAATAAAACCGTGTCAGCCGTCGACGAGTTATAAAGTTGATATACGACATGCGTGTAATTATTAACGACACATAATGTTATATATGAGCTAATAGCCACCAAATTAAGGACAATTCGGTTTATTATGCTCCCTGCATTACTACTTGTTTTACGTTTTACAGTTCTACTGATTCAAGTTGATGCAATGTTTACATATGTATAATTTTATAGGTTTTTTTTTGGGTGCAGGTTCTAGGTGCTTACTCAAAATTTATATAATACCAGCTGCGCCCAGCGGTTTTACCCGCAGTACTTATATAACTAGCTAATGTGTTATTCTAGGGTCTAAGCTATCTCTATAAAAAGTTTCAGCTCAATCGGTATACCCGTTTAGGCGTGAAAGAGTAACAAACATCCAGACATCCATTCTTACAAACTTTCACGTGTATAATATTAGTAAGATTCAAATAGGTGACAATAGAGCACTTTTGAATAGAATAGAAAACTCTTTATTGGATACACAAATACAATAATATAAACTAAGAACTAAGATTACACAGAAAGAAGTGTCACTTTTACCGGACTTCCCGTCACAGGGAAAGGGCCCACCCTCACATTTTACAGGCTTGGAGCTCACATACATCCAGGTTCTCTCGCTCGTTTTTACCACGCACCTGTAAAATGTGGAACGACCTTCCTTCTTGGGTCATCCCTCAATCTTTCGATCTACCAAAATTCAAAAGGGGTATTTATAAAGTCTACCAGGGCCGGCAACGCTCCATTAACGCCTCTGGTGTTGAAGGGGTCCATAGGCGTCGGTAACCACTTAACATCAGGTGGGCCGACTGCTTGTTTGCCGCTCTTAATATAAAAAAATATCCATTTTAGAATTATTTTGATTGGCGTGAAAGACAAATTCACACATCCTTTCATACATTATTACAAACTTTCTAATTGATAATATTAGTAGAATTTCATCAAAAGTCGCACCTCAATCAATCGTACACACTGCCATAGGACGCCATAACATTTCCACTAATAAAAATTACACACAGCGGTATTTTTATGGCACCATACATCCTTCCATACACGCAAAGCTCATTATCATCGGAATTATACAACAATGTACCAAATTACTAGATCGTGGTGTATGACTGACGAATAAAGACATTAATGCTCGTTTTGAACATATTTTGTGTTCATAACAAGATGGTTGAACATAGGATGGTAATTAGGGCAGATACTGCGTTCCAAAATTTACATAATAATAAAAATTATGTAGAGGTATGTAGTAACTAATAATTTGTAATTAATGAAACATAATCATGTGTTTTTTATCGTTGCAAACCTACCTAATTGCATCCATCTCAACGTGTATTTCATTTATTATATTCTATGTAGTAGTGATAAGAGAGTGTTAGTTGTTTTTAGGAGTTCCTCTGGTCATACTCAAATTACATAATAATTATCACTGTAAATAGTTAATATGTATTAGATAATTCTTAGACATAACGACAAAAATATAGGTTTTTATGATAATAGATACAAAACGGCTAATGTTCATGGTTAGCGTTAACGGACGCTTACATGCCTTTTTTATTAGGGTTCCGTAGTCAACAAGGAACCCTTATAGTTTCGCTTTGTCCGTCCGTCCGTCTGTCTGTCCGCGGCATTGCGGAGAAACTATAAGTCCTAGAAAAGTGTAATTTTGTATACAGGTAAGTAATAATAAGGGTAAGAGAACGGTGACAAAAAATAATTTTTAATTAATTAATTTAGGCTACCTCCCGTACACGTAAGATGGGGATGATTTTTTTTTCTGGCTGATACCATCGTGTGGGTTATCGTTGAATAGGTATTTTAAAATGAAGGACGGTTTGCTAAGAAACTTTTTCGATTTCATGTTCTGTTTGAAAGATATTCAAGTTTTAAAAAAAAATTGAGCGTCCCCCCCCTCTAAAATCTGAACTACTAGCTTTAAAATTCTGAAAAAAATCAGAGGTATGCTTTCAACCATGAAATTTCCAGGAAAACTATAGCGGTTAAGATAAAATTATTAGTTTCGGTAAAATCAGCGCTGAAAAAAAGAGATGTTGGCAAGGTCAGCCAATTTTAAAATATAATTAGTCCATGTTTTAAATAATAAAAAAATATTAGACAAGTATTTTTTTGTTTGTGAATAAAATAAAAAGTGGCTGAGTAACGACGATTATAAGTTTTCGCATCCGGTACAAAATGCATAAAATCTGGTATATTGACGTCACGACTAAGCCATTGTTTTTTATCAAATTTACAAAAAAAAAATACGTGTCTAACAATTTTTAATAATCTACAATATGGACTAAACAATTTGTCAACAACCCTGTTGTTCCAACTCAATAAATAAGAATACCTAAAGCTAACCTAGCCTATAGTTTATTAATGCATAACTAGATGGCGCTAGTAGTAAAATTAGATCGCGCAAGCGAATTGTTCATGGTTGTATGGGACTATTTCAACCTGTCCTATTAGCTTATCGAATATTCGTATGCGATTGAGGTTCTTTGTATAGGTTTCGTTCTTGTTCGTTGTGATATAAAAAATTGATTTAGATACGTATAAGATATATGATATTGATTATAATAGAGGATTCATAAAAATTATTCGTCTAATATCCGACTACCAAAATGCTGTTGTGCAGTGTATTCAATCTACTAGAACTACGGAACCCTACATTGTGCGTGGCCCGACTCGCGCTTGGCCTATTTATTTTTTCTATAATTACCAACTAGAATACTATACGATTTTGGAAACTACCGTGAGTGTTATCCATATTATAAATACGACACGGCTGTACTCACGTTCACTATTCGTTGAGATATGTCTCAACCACGGTTTCGGACAATTACGATGTCCTTCATCAGGAGTTCACGCCTGCAGTACCCGACGTTAACTGAGACATATCGTGGTTGAGACATATCTCAACGAATAATTAACGTGAGTACAGCCGTGTCGTATTTATAATAGAATACCATACCTTTCTTATTTTTATTGGTGACCGGTGTCTGTTTAATGAGAACATTATGTCGACTGTCGACCTCTCTCGATTTTGTGAAATTGAAATACTCGGAAACACCAAGATTTTGGCGCCTCGAGTCTGTTATTTGAGAAAATTCGCCACTTAAACATTTTATTGCAGCTCAAGGTGTAAATACGGTGTGATTGGGTGTAATTGCCTTTGATGGTGCTCGTTTTATGGTGCCAAGTTTATGTTCTCTTACTTCTGGTAATTCATGATGGGCGATTAAAGGAAAGGTCACAGGAAATTATTAAAAAGACGAATTTGCGCCAATAAAAATAAAGGAAATGGTTTTTTTAAGCAATTAGTGACAACGAAAGTAAATCACATGCTTTATGATAAATATCATGGATTGACCATAATATCAGAAGCATGCCACCCAGTGTTTATTTGTTTAATACTAGTTATCCCGCGCGCACTTCGTGGTGTCAGTATTTCTCTACCATATTGTGCATGTGTTATACTTATGTTAAGGCTTTACGAGTTGAGTGAAGTTTTCTTGGTGGCAGAGAATATTTGCCTAAATTTTATATTCGGCCGCATCGAAACTTAAAGTTCAGGCTAGATCATCGTTAATGACTAACTTATACCGTCAGGTCATAAGTATTGTCACACAGTAAAAACTTTTCTTTTAGAATGCTGGCCACAAAAAAGTTTATTGAATTCGAATTTCTAATTGTTCATGAAAATAAAAATGTATACTTTTTAGAATTTTACTCATTTTTAAATATGGAGTGGACGCTTAAAGAAGACCGTGTTGCAGTTATTGCGTTGCATCGTTGCGGTTACGCGCCAATTCAAATTTTTGACATACTGAAAAATTTGAATATAACCAAAAGATTCGTTTATCGTACCATCAAACGATACAATGAAGACTCTAGTGTAGATGACAGGTCAAGAAGTGGTCGCCCTCGGTCTGTTAGGACTCCAGCAGTGATAAAAGCTGTGAAGGCGCGAATTCAAAGAAATCCCAAACGTAAGCAGAAACTGTTGGCCCTTCAGATGGGGTTAAGCAGAACCACGGTGAAAAGGGTGTTAAATGAAGACTTAGGGCTTCGGGCATATCGAAGAAATACAGGACATCGTTTAAATGCTCGTCTAATGGACCTGAGACTGAAGAGATGCCGCGCTTTGTTGAAGCGGTACGCGAGAAAAAAATATCGAGAAATTCTTTTTTCGGATGAAAAAATTTTTACCGTAGAAGAGAGCTACAACAAACAAAATGATAAGGTAGCAGAGTAGACGCACACAGTAGTGAAGAAGCGAGCAACCGTATTCCGCGTGTCCAACGAGGTCATTTTCCATCCTCGCTCATGGTATGGTTGGGAGTTTCTTATTGGGGCTTAACAGAGGTACATTTTTGTGAGAAAGGTGTAAAAACGAATGCAGTTGTGTATCAAAATACAGTCCTGACGAACCTTGTGGAACCTGTTTCTCATACTATGTTCAATAACAGGCACTGGGTATTCCAACAAGATTCGGCGCCAGCTCATAGAGCGAAGAGCACACAAGACTGGCTGGCGGCGCGTGAAATCGACTTCATCCGGCACGAAGACTGGCCCTCCTCCAGTCCAGATATGAGTCCATTAGATTACAAGATATGGCAACACTTGGAGGAAAAGGCGTGCTTAAAGCCTCATCCCAATTTGGAGTCACTCAAGACATCCTTGATTAAGGCAGCAGCCGATATTGACATGGACCTCGTTCGTGCTGCGATAGACGACTGGCCGCGCAGATTGAAGGCCTGTATTCAAAATCACGGAGGTCATTTTGAATAAACTTTATTGTCATAAGAATCTATGTTTTGTTAAGTTCATTTTGGTATATAAATGGTTACATAATAAATAAACTTGTTCCAATAATTTTATATTAAACATGTGACAGAATTTATGACCTGACTAGTTATATACAAACCTTCCTCTTGAATTACTCTATCTACTAATGAAAACCGCATTAAAATCCGTTGCGTAGTTGGACAAAACTAAATGACAAGCAAATCATAATACGTATGCTCGATGCTAAGCATCATGATTGACCAGAGGGCCTATTGGCTAATTCTCACCCACTACGATTGATGACAACTTCAATGTACATTGCTGCGTTTGTTATTTTACTTACATTAATGAAGAGGTTTAAGCAAGTAATGCACGCAATTTTGTCTATGGATTGTAGTGTTTTACATGTTTGGCGATAGCCAATAAACCCTCATATTAGATACTGTGCCATCCAGTGTTTTGAAATACCAAGTTCTGCATGGCAATGCCCTGTGCCTTCAGTCATGAAAGATCTTAGTTGTTGACTCCTCATGGCCAGTTATTTCGCTAATAACAATTTTCCTCAGCTCGGAAGAAATGCTTGTACATTGCTTGGTGGATGAATAACTTGAAAAGGTGTGGTACTTTCCCAGGCAGCCATTTCTGAAATATTATGTCCAGGCAAAACGCATAATACATGATCACTGACATAAAATTCTTAAATCTATAAAGGTGAGATAAGGAGGAAAAAGTTTCTCCATTACAAGGTTTTATTTACTTTCACCTGTCTGTTGTCTGTCTGTCTGTCTGTATGTAATCAAATCTTGGAAGTTTAATATGATCCACTTTCCGATTTCTGATTGAGCTGAAATTTGGCATGCATGTATAATAAATCGGATGATAACGCAATAATATTATTATCATGGAGCAGATCTGATGATGGAACAGGAAAGTGGTCATAAGAACTTCGTTATTAAAAGACGCAACCCCATCGAGTTTGGGCTCATTTGATTTTGTCTTCTTTGGTGATAGATGGTAATAATAATAAAAGCTTGTTTTTAAAAAGTACTTTTAAAATTTCACTTGTTAAAATATAATAAACTTCTTTTTTTGTATTTGAATTTAATTTCTAAAAATAACCATACAGTGCGCGCCGACCCTAATGGTTAATTAACTACATGATATGACGAATTCCCCTAATTCTTAATGACCATTCTGATTTCCATCTGTACCGCAGTTAACTATTGTTTCGACAGTTAACAAAGGCAGTTAAACGTGTTAACTGACGGTAACCAGTTATTTTGTACATAATTACTTTTTTAAATTGTAGATACCACCGAATAAATAGGAATAAGGATTGAAGATGATAATCCAAAAGGGCGCAAAGTGTGAGGAAATCACAAACTGTTATTGTCAAACCAAACATACATCAAAAATCATTTGTTTGTTTGTGACTTGTGACCAAGTTAGGCGCTACTTTTAGGAATGGACTACGAAACACTATATTTGTTGCGATTTTTATATTTTTAATAAAGTTTATTAAAACATAATTCAATTAATTTCCACTCATCGCGAATTTATGAATATTTATTCTGTTATTTAGAGATTGAAATTTTTTTACACCGATTGTTGTCGTTGTGCACAATTATTAGTGTTAGTATTATAACGCATTTAATCTCTCCTCTGTTTATATTATTATTAATTCGTCTCTGAACTGACGTCGTTTCTAACCAACGATGGCCGATCTAATTTAAGAAGTAACCAGTGTTGAAAGTCACAATTAACAGTCATAATTATTATTTAGGCAGACAGCAATACATTATAACAATACCGCCATTAATATTATCTTATAACCTCAATTTTAATAAGATACGACGTACGTAATTCATTAAAAACTACTTAAAAGTTTTAAAAAGATTAAATATCTTAGCTAATTTTGACTCTATTTTAAACCAACCTTTTGAAATAGTTTTTTGCTACTTTACACTACTTAACCTCAATCGTATTTTAGAAACTTAAAAAAAAATACTTACCATAACACACAAACTTTGCGATTTGAACTCATGTTGTTTTTGAAAGAAGTGATGCACTTCTAGTACACCCAACATTCGTAAAATGATCATCCTACCTACACTCAATTTTGTTACAATATGTAACTCTATGAAAAAATTAACCACGTGACTTTGTGGTCACTATACTTATAGTGTACATTACTATTTTCGTAGCGCTTTATGCATGCACGTCTCAAATTTTCAAAAACAATAGCTCCAATTAACAGCGCGAACGAAGCGATTTGCTTCGTCTTTCATTATGAGAACGGCGAAGCTATGGAACTCGCTACCGTCGTCAGGGTTTCCCGAATGCTATAACGTGGGTTTGTTCAAATCAAGAGTGAATAGGTTCTCACTGAAGTAATAAAATATTCCCTGGGCTTTACCAAAATGGGTTCACTAAAATCAATAATATTATACAAGAGCTCCTTGGCTTTGCCCTACAGAAGGACTGTGTGGGCTACAATCAAAATACAAGTAATAATAGACAGCTGTCAAATTGGGCAATCACCAAACAGAAGGAGGCCAAGCGGATTGAGACATTATGACGCTCCATTGTTGTCACAACACTCGACTCTGTCACTTATGTCACGTCACGGTTATGTGACAATAATTGTCACTTCACATTATTGTCACTTGTTTTGTCACGCTGTCGACCACTTGTGATTTCAAGTTGCTCAATAAAATCTTACTAATATTATAAGCGTGAAAGTTTGTAAGAATGGATGTCTGGATGTGTTTGTTACACTTTCACGCCTAAACGGGTGGACCGATTGAGCTAAAATTTTGTATGGAGATAGCTTAGACCCTGAAATAACAGTACATTGGGTAAAACCGCTGGGCGCAACTAGTGTGACATATGTAAATGATGTGACACAATCTTGAAGAAAGAACCAATGCAGGTTGGAACGTGAACAGAACACTAAACTGAAGCTAGAAAAGTGACGTTAAGGTTGTTTGCCATCTCACTCACCTAATACAAATTAAAAACAAAATACTATCGTTAACCTACGTATTCAGTATGATTGAGATGGTAAACAACCGTGACGACATTTTTCTTGCTTCAGTTTGGTGTTCACGATGCAAAATCCAATTGAGTGTAAAATTCTTGTTTCTCAATAAAATGTGACATAAATTATGTGACATTATGAAAGCTTAAATTTGCTTCTTGATGACTTTTGTCCTGAATTTACTCAATTTATATACGATTTTGAAAATATCTTCGGTGACGATATTTTCATAAATATTTTTCATACATAAGATATTTTCATAGTACATTAAGTGCTGAATTTGTATTCTGCAGAAAGAAAAAGTGTGTAATCAGGTATTTTTATTCCTTGATAAATTTTGGAAATGTTCTTTATCTATACAATACAATAACTCCTTATTGCAAACCAGGTTACAATAAATTGTTTCATAAGTAGACAATATACACAAAGCTAAAGCGAAACAATTGGCGGTCTAATCGCATAGAGCAATCTCTTACTTATATGTTCATATACGCATGTTTCCAAATAAGAGTGACTGTTCGTAGATGATAAAAAATATTGAACATTTTTTTTCGTAATAAATTTAATAAATACATAACAGCTTAGATAATATTATGTACACGCAACGCACTCAGGTTACTTTTATGCATTCAACGGATTTTAAACTTAATTACATAATGTTAGCAGGTATCTTATATTATATCTTTTTTTTATTACTTATTACAGACATTTCATACATATTTTTATAATGAAATTTTCGTCAATTCAGAAAAAAATACGACCATACACAGTGTGTCATTATAAAATGTTTCCCATCCCAAGACAATATTACTTTTCATCATTAATTAAACACAATTACATTTTTGAAATTACACTTCATACAATACAAACAGAAGCGGCTAGAAGTAGATTCAGCAACACAAAAAATAAGGCACCTATAGTAAGCCCACGTTTTGACCGCTATTCATCAATAGTTTTGTCTAGTTGGCTAACTGCTCCTTGTAATAATAATCGTATGCAGCATGTAAGTATTATTAGTAAGTGTGCATACCTAATATTTCAGCATATCATGGGTGATAAGCGTCATCACTCTCTGCCTATTACTGCACACAGAGGACATTATAATAATTAATATTATGTCTCCCAACTAAGAGTTCCTTTTCCATGCGATTACTATGGCCTGGGTTAAAATATCGATCCTTTATGTACCAATGGTAAGAGATAACGCTGCCTATAATTAGTACACTGCTACCGAGTATTATTATACAAAGGTAAATTATGGGTGCACTCCGCCAACGCTTCTTACATGAAAGTCATAAGATGTTAAGACTCTTCAGCCCAGTAATTTCACTAGCTACAGTGCCCTCCTACCGAAGCACAGCAATGTTTGCACATCACTGCTCAGGCGGCCTTTTCTGCTATATTAACTTACGTCGCATCTTTGAGTGCTTTACT
Source organism: Hemithea aestivaria (assembly GCA_947507615.1). Classification (NCBI taxonomy): domain Eukaryota; kingdom Metazoa; phylum Arthropoda; class Insecta; order Lepidoptera; family Geometridae; genus Hemithea; species Hemithea aestivaria. Next base: position 1,035,158 of record OX382332.1, read on the forward strand.
TATTTTACAAACAAGCTCATTCCAGTAATTTAATTTGTTCACGGTCGCATCCAAATTACCTGAGTATACTATTTAAAATATTTTATGTGGCGCCTTTTACGGTCGGATTTAACCGACTGTGTCGACGCAAAAAACTAGTAAAAATATTTTAATTTTATCGCTTTGAGTAATTTAATTATATTTCGGTATGTGAACAATGTGATGATTAACTTTGTCGGCCACAGCTCGTTAAACCTTGTTTTCTTTTAAAAACATTGTGGAAACCGTATTATATTATTATTATGATTTATTTATGGAAGGCCATGTCTATAATATTATTATGATGTACATAATATACATATTTATCAAGTTTTTTTGTTCATTTAACTTTTAATTCAGTAGAAACTTTCAACAATACATTCTACCTATATTAATTATTATATTATAATATTTATTTATTGTTTCTTGTGATAGTTTAAATATTACCTTTTTACGCCAAAACTACTAAATCGATATTGCTATGTTAGTATTTTTATTCTTAAATAACTAATGAAAAATATACCTCAATATTTTCAATATCTTTATGTTATAAGAGGTCCTCACAACAACATGTTCTTGAATTGTATGTACCTATTTTATGATTTAAGAATAGGAATATCTTCTTTTATGTGGAGAAGTAGGAAGACGAGCAAGACGCTCTCCTGATGTTGAGAGATAACGCTGCCCATAATCAGTACAGTGCTACCTATAATTTCACAATGATGTGCAATTCTAGGTGCACTGCACCAACGTTTCTTACTCAAGAGTGATAAGATGTTAAGACTCTTCAGCCCAGTAATTTCACTAGCTACAGTGCCCTCCTACCGAAGCACAGTAATGTCGGCACATTACTGCTCAGGCGGTAGAATAACTGGCACTGTTGGGGTACCCACCTAGACGACCTCCTGCAGAGGAAGTCTACCCCCGGTGAGATAGTAATAATTATAACTAACTCAAACTCAATAATAGGTAAATGCGTTTTGATTTGGTAATAGGATTTGGTTTTAGGGTTAGCAAACTGAAGTGGCAATGGGCTGGTCACATTTGCCGTAGAACCGATAACCGTTGGGGTAGACGAGTTCTCGAGTGGAGACCACGTCTCGGTAAATGTAGTGTAGGGCACCCATGGACAAGATGAGAGGGTGGGTGGAAAAGAACGACGGAGGACCGAGTTGAGTGGCGTGCCATAGGGGAGGCCTATGTCCAGCAGTGGACGAACATAGGCTGATGATGATGATTTTGGTAATGACGATACATTTTTTTATGTTAATTATTTTAAAAAACATAACATTTTGATGTTCTCCACTAGGACCTCCACCCTAATCACATTAATATTCATACCATTCATCATTTCATCCCCTCAAACTGTTTTATCGTGTGAGGGGTGGAATGATTAACACCGTTTCCAATATTTTATAGAGGAAGCCTTTCTTCATATAATTTATTATCAGGGTTATTCATAGCTCAATTTATAATAATAATATGTAGTTTGTGTTAATTGACGGCCTGAGTTATGGTGGAGTTTTTATACATTTTTACAAGCTTTTATTTACTTTCACCTGTCTATTGTCTGTCTGTCCGTCTGTCTGTCTGTAATCAAATCTTGCAAGTTAAATTTGACCAAATTCCTGGTATCCAATTGAGCTGAAATTTTGCATGCATGTATAAATCGGATCACAATTGACAATGCAATATTATTATGACATGGAGCTGATCTGATGTTGGAGCTCGAAGGTGGCTATAAGAACTTCGTAAATAAACGACGCAACCCCATCGAGTTTGGGTTCATTTGATTCGTCTTGACGAGTACTTTGGTGCTGGATGGTAATAATAATAAAAGCTTGTTTTTAAAAGTTTTTTAAAATTTCACTTGTTTATAATATTACTAGAATAATTAGTAGGAAGTAGAATAGAAGGTTTGCTAGTACAAGTACCTACAATGACGAATAGCATTTTATAAAGCAGTGTCCACACCATACGTTGGGTCGTGCGACTGCAGTAGTCGGCGTCGGCCATTATGCGATATTTTACGTGACGTCGCATAAATCATGCGTCGACACACCGACAAAAATGCACGCACATGACAACAATGAAACCGGCTTGTGTGTAGGGTTCCGTAGGAAATTAGATTATTTTTCATATTTATTGTAATAATAGTATAAATAATAACTAATAATGTGTAATAATATTAATGTATTTTAAAGTGAAATGTTTGTTAGAGATTTTTTGTTTTTTTTTAATATTACAGGACATTTTTTTTTCAGGACACCTAACCCGAAGCTAAGCTACTTAATGCTTGTGTATATACTTTTCCTTTGTAAATACATACTTATAATAGATATTGAAAACCCAGACCAGAAACAAATATCTGTGAATCACACAAATATTTATTGTCCAATGCGGGAATCGAACCCGCAACCTTCTGCGTTGCAAACGGGTATTAGCCCACCGCGCCACAGAGGTCGTCAATTTACTCATGTTAAGAAACCTCTTCTTGGTAGATGTATACCTACAATCTGGGTTAAATTTAATCCCAATCTGTTCAGTGGTTTACATACGGGTGGTTTGTGGTTTATAGACTGGACATTCATAATGCAAAAGTGCTCCAGCTGTAGATATTTTTTTTGACGACCTCTGTGGCGCGGTGGGCTAATACCCGCCTGCAACGCAGAAGGTTGCGGGTTCGATTCCCGCATGAGGCAAATATTTGTGTGATCCACAGGTATTTGTTTCTGGTCTGGGTGGTTTTCAATATGTATTATAAGTATGTATTTACAAAAGAAAAGTATATAAGTATTATATCCGTTATCCTAACCACCATAACACAAGCATTAAGTTGCTTAGTATGGGGTTAGGTGGCGCTGTGTGTATTGTCCTGAAATATTAAAAAAAAAAAAGAAAAAATATTTGAATTGATTTCATTGCTTGGCTACTGGCTCTTGATATGCTATTTTTTTCATCGTATATACTTAAATCACAAACAGAAAATAATCCGAATCGAAACAATCATATTATAATAAACGCAATAATTCCCAGTTCCCAACAAAAGAACCCCACCCCATAAAGAGCGGAATCATCGCGCCGTATACCATTTGCTTTACTGCATATGGTTCTACTCACCATGGCCGCCGCGAGCACGTTTTTAATTTTATTACCCGTTTCGGAAAGCACAGCCTGTATGTTAAGGCGAGTATAGACAGATTTAAATGTAATTTTTTTATTACTTAAAAAAATCGCAAATTGATAGATCAATGCGATTTTTAGCATTTTTTTTTATTTTTAATTATGAATTATTGATTTTTTTAAGTTGAAAATAAGTTATGTTGCCTATAATCAGATCGACACGAATAATATTCATAATGAATGTGACATAATTGATTCCAAAATTCCTCAAAAATGTGCTGAATGGTACACATTAAGAAGCAGATTATTCAGACAAGTGAAATTTTAAAAAAACTTTTTTAAAAACAAGCTTTTATTATTATTACCATAAAGTACTCGTCAAGACGAATCAAATGAGCCCAAACTTGATGGGATTACGTCGTTTTATTACGGAGTTCCTATGACCACCTCCCAGCTTTATCATCAGATCAGCTCCATGTCATAATAATATTGCATTGTCATCCGATTTAAGCATGCATGCAAAATTTCAGCTCAATCGGACACCGGGGAGTGGGTCAAATTTAAGTTGCAAGATTTGATTACAGACAGACAGACAGACAGACAACAGACAAGTGAAAGTAAATAAAAGTTTGTAATAACAGTGATTGATCTGAAATTTTAGTATCGCTTCCAAAAACATTTATTTTAATTATAATTTGACATATTTTAATAAGCTCATGACGAGTGAGATTTTAACTCTATTATTTTTAACATTTATTTTTACCTTCCTTTCATTTATTATTAAAATATTGTTCCAAGCAATGTTGTTCACGTTTGAATTATCAAATTTAATCTCAAACTCAAACTTAAACTCAAAATTCATTTATTCAAATAGGCTTCATTGGAGCCCTTTTGCAAGTCAATTTTACATTTTTTATTTTAACACCACTTTTTTTCTACCGCTCGTTTGCAAGGCACCTCTATGAGAAGAACGAGCAAGAAACTCATGAGATAATTGGTCTGATCGAATTTAATAGTGACGAATATTCTTCGATGTTCTGCTTCAAAAACTCAAGTGTATACTCTCCTTAATTAATTTCGGAAAGCACAGCGGCCTGTAAATCTCGCCTTTCTGCTTTTTACGTCCGACTTCACGTCACAACAGACGCGGCGTATGTATTCATCAAAGTTTATGCTCGTTTTAACTTGCGCGTTTTAATCAATTCTCAATTTGGGGGTGAAGAAAGTTTAGACAGGTCCAATACGGTTAATATGAGTGAATTTTCAGTAACCAATCACATGAGTCGAAAATAACTGTTTGGATGGTAAAAAATGTTAATTTTAAAGCTTATGTAGTCATCAAAGAAGCCTGAAGCCCAACTTACAAATAGTTTCGCTTTGTTTAAAACTTATAATAACAGTACCAGCTCCTGTTGGCTTTGAAAAGGGAAAATACGTAAATGTGGTGCTTTTCATTGGATAAAAAATGTTAGTTTTACAAATTTTATGTCATATGCAAACTATGATGAAAGAAACTAAGATATAATAGTATCATATTAATTAATGATTAGTTATATATATCATTCTTTATAATTATTTTTAGTACTTTGTTGCTATAAGGGATTATGTAAGTGGCCTTATTAATAATATTGTCTATATACATAATATGATTTAAGACTGCTCTTGACTCTGTATAACGCATTGTTGCTATGTTGTTGTTAGCCGCGAGGACATATTATTGGCTTTTTGCTACTATTGTAAGTTTTTTATAATTTTGTTTGTAAGCTGTTGGTCTTGCTTAGATGTAATAAATAAATAAATAAATATTATAGAGTACCTTTCAGACTTTTGTGTTATACCACTAGGTACAGCTAGTTGGTACATAAAAAACGCTTTTAAGAAAAAGCGACCAAAATACAGAACAAGTTTTTTAGAAAAAAAAATTATAATAATATGCTCAGCACTCAGCATTATCTACGCAAAATGCAAACACCGAATTTAAGCATAATATTATTGTGCCTAATACCTTAGCCGTGTTATAAGTTAACGTAAAAAAATATACATAGAACAAAATTAACCTAAATGGCTCATTCTCATTTTAGCTCAAATTTGATGGTCACACGGTTATATTTCCTAAACGGTTAAAGAAAGAGACATGAATTTTGAATAGGTAGATAAAACATATATTAAGCTACAAAATAAATAAAAATTGTCATAATAGACGCAAAAAATAATACTAAAATTTAACACGAAAGGTCAAAAACGGGGGAATTTTTCGTATTCTCATGGTGTCACACTTTCCGTTGCAGTGAAACATTTGGGCACTACTTTAACAAATTTCGGTGTATCTGTATATAACATATACCAAAATTTTCGCAAACAAATACACTTTACGGTACACAGTCTCAAAAAAGCCTTTCATTATTATTTTGAATTTAAAATGACATAATGCGATGGTCACACGATTTTTGGTGCTTTAAATTTGTGTAGTTTAATGGCTGCTGTTAAACACAACATTAACAATCTAATACAGAGTTTGATTCATTTCAATGATAGCAAAGTTCTGCAATCGTATAAGTAGGATCTAGGACTTATCGAGGCGTGGAAAAAATATAATTGCCAAGTTTCATTTTATTCATGGGTTTACCGATCACTTGCATGGACAATATTTTTATGCATTGTATTTTAGTTATTTAAATCAAAGCTAGCTTTTCGAAACGCCAAAATATGCGAGATAAAGATGTAGTATTTTATTTTATACATTATACATAAACTTTCCAGAATTTCATCAAAAAGGGATATTTTCGTCACCAGCGTGGCATCACCTTCATAGCGGTTTTTACCATGAAGGTGATTTTTATCCACGAAAGTGATTTCTTTTTTTATTGTTTTGTTTAGAAAGGGCCTTTTTACCAACTAAAAAGTACTTTATCAGTTATGTTAGGGTTTTAATACATACATACCAAGTTTCTGACTAATAAAAAAGTAAAGTGAAAGGTAAAGTAATATCTCAAATTACGCATATTTTCTTCTGTAGTGAGGTTTGTTGTTACGTAGAATGTCGTTTTATTGTACATTTTTGGTAGATTTAGTATTTTAAAAGGGATTTACTTGAAAAAGTTGTGAAAAAATAATGACTTAATCACTTTCGTGGTGTCGAAAATTTCAAAACTGTTTTTCTTCGAAATGAAACGTACGATTTAAATGATTTATATAAAAGTTTACTCGTGTTATCCAGCTCTATACAATATTATACATAAACATTACAAATAAGCAAAAAATAAGAATTGCCATGAAGGTGACGATGAGAATCGATTCCATGAGAATGAGCCAAATATGACAAAGTTAAAATACAGCTCAATAAAGTTAACACGTCCGCAGCCGTCATGAGTCACGCACGCAGTCATTAGGAATCCAAACTCGTGCGTCGCCGAGTTATAAATCAAAGTGACCGCGCTTTGGACGACAGGCGATAATCACTGTCCGTCACTCGTCGGAGGAAATAGTGACACTTCAAAGAGACACCTGTCATGATGTCACTGAGTGTCGGTCAGTGATTGAAGTGCATCCCTAAATTGTGTACCTATGTATAATAATAAAGGTATAAATAAACTGGTAAAATACTTTATCTAGTTAGTGTTTGCCTTGGAAAACTCGCAAAGTAGATTTTAATATATAAAAAATTGTTTCATTTCTTTAAAACGTATTTACAGGCTAAAAATCTTATAAAGTATGTGCCTAAATTGTGACGATTTATCTATAAATAAATTAGTTATAAATCAAAGTGAGTGACCGCTCTTTGGACGACAGGCGATAATCACTGTCCACTGTCCGTCACTCGTCCGAGGAAATAGTGACACCTGTCAGCTGCTTGATGTCACTGAGTGTCGGTCAGTGATTGAAGTAAGCGGTCTCTAAAAACTTTTTTGAGTTTAAACTGTTTTGAGTGTCCCACTTCTAAAATCTCTAGTACTGGCTCGCAAGTATATTATGGTTTCAACCATGAATTTTCCACGAAAACTATAACAGAAAAGATAATTTTATTAGTTCCGGAGATATTGTCTCTGAAAGATAATAATATTCTAGTCAATATTCGATTTGCCAGTACTACGGTAGCCTATACGTTACACGTAGCCTGACTACTCCTTAGGCTATTTACAATAAATGACTTTATTTATACAGACGAAAAGAAAAAAACATTGCAAGCACAGATTTTACCTTAAAAGAACCCAGTAATAGTAACCCAGTATTTTGTTACATATATTGTAAAAAAATTTCCTTTCATACGACTTATACAATAACAAATATAGAAAAAAGCGCAGCTACCTGATTTAAAACAAACAACCTAAACAATTACAAGAGTTATTTATTAGATTTATTTATTAGAGTTTTTTGTGATATTTATTTATATTATACATTATGCTCGCGGCTTTGCCAGCAAATCCTTTCTTAGCGGAAGTCTACGTTATAAAACCAATCTATGTTCCAAATTTCAACTCAAACCGTCCAGTGGTTTAGGCTGTGCGTTAATAGATTAGTCATCAGTCCATTAGTCACTCTTTCCTTTTATATATTTAGATTACATTTTAGGAAATTACAATCAAAATAATAAAAAAATATATTTATAAGTAACTGGAACTAAGTAAAAAGGAACTAAGTGAGTAACTGAACCGGCGCAGTAGCCGGTGATAATTGCTATCCGTCACTCGTCAAAGTAAACTTCCCTTTGAATCCGTCCATTAACCGCCGGAGTGACACTACAATGCGACACCTATCACTTGGGTGGTGTCACTGGGTGTCGGCCAGTGATTAAAGTGCGTGCAGGTTAATGCCATCATCACTTACTTCTCTTCAAATTCTAGAATATTTTTTTTCACACATTGACAAACAATAATATTAAAAAGTGTAGCGCGCGCTCTGCTCGTGCAAATGTTAGAGTGAAGTGTCAAATCCTTACAAAAAACAACAATTTTGTCATCTGGTTTGGTTTAAGAACTTGACAATTTCTGCGAACATTGAGGCAAAGAAATAGGCTGAATTGCATAATAATAATATACTCATGTTGAAGGTTTCAGTGCCTATTAAATTGCCTAGATTTTCTAAATATAAATTGTTCGTAGACACTCATTGCAAGTCAAACCTTGGACAAAATGCTCCTATTAACCGTATTGTGAGAAAATATAATTATTTGTCTAAAAACAAGCAATTGGATTTGTTTAACGATAGCATTACTCAATTAAAAAAGTATATTTTGCACAATCCTAATGAAAACCTAAAGAGTGATCCAAGTTCTGTATAATATTTCTCCTTACGTAACTTAATATCTTGATTTTCTTTTTATAACTATATTTTGAGGTTAATCATACATGTTGTCTGTGCCTGTAATTAAGATGACATTTATCTTGTTCCCTCATAGATTTATGTTTAAATTTAAGAATGCTACGATGTACATCTTGTAGGTATTCTATTTAAATAAATAAATATAAAAAATATGACATCAAAATGCATACTCAAAAAGGCTACAATGCAGCACTTTTGTAGTTAAGTTTTAAAATGAAATCCGTTTTAGTTAATGTACTGCAACTAACGTACATTGTCACAAACTGTCACGAAATATGATAAATTGTCGCAGTGATTATTGTTGTGTTGTTCGTCGACAAAAGCCGATGAAAAACACGCGTCTGTCGTTTGACATGACGAGTTCCGTCGACCGTTGTCGATCGACATTCAAGCTGCCAAGGTGTTAATTTTTTTGTTTGTTCATTTTTGCTTTGTTCTTCGCGCATATTATACTAGCTGATGCTTGCGGCTTTGCTCGCGTTTAGAGGTATTTTCTGAGTGAATATCTTCGTCATAGGCAAACTTAAGTTAAAGTTAAGTCGCTAAATTATTTTTTTTTTCAAATATGCTACGATAGACTACTTTTACAAGTCAGTTTTATTTTGAGACTACTGCTCGTTCGAAAAACATCTCTTTGATCGAACAAGAAGCTCATAGGGATATTGTTTTAAACAATCTCAAAATTATACATGTCTTTGCATATTAAATACTAGTTGCTGCTACAGGATTAACTCGTGGGTAAGCCTTTGAGTGAAACTAACTTTACCCATTACACTCTTACTGTGTAATGTTACTTTTTTGAACCTAAATGGCTGAACCAAAAAAGCTACCAAAACTCAGTATATTGGTAACTTAAGTTTCGAAACAAAATTTAACTTTTTAGAAGTTTTAGACAAAATTTATCATTATCAATTTATTGCATTTATGACATAAACTTCACATAAAACATAAAATGTAACGACGTAAACTTCCATATTTCAAAACATCGTGCATAAATTCTATCGATAAATCGCCCCAACCACATCACTAGCAGCGTTGAGACATAAATTACATCACAGTGATTTACTCGCGCCGCACTACCACAGAATAACTACCTTTACTGAGGCACAGAAACGTCACTTAGTAAATCTTCGAAAATTAAGAAAGGGTATCCAGTTTTCATAACATATTCCTTGATTCTTTCCTGAATATAAAATTGCTACTATGGTACAATTTTTACAATAATAATTGTAGGCTACTAAAAGCATGTTTTGCCATTTTTTCTGGTGTTTTCTGGTCTTTATTATTATACTAATCTTTAGAGAATCAAATATTTTATATTTATAACATAACTTTAATAAATCCACAAATTATAATTGTAATAATATAATAAACTATAAGTATTAAAAAACAATCTTTTTTAAGATTGACATGAAAACCAATTAGGAGGAAAATACAAAAAAAGCCAAAACACCTTTACGTAAAGAAACTACATGTGGTGGTCTAAAATGTACATAGAAATACTTAAACAGCTGTATTTATAGGTTTTAGTGTCTACATCTATGTGAAACCTAATTAGTGGGCTTACAGTAAAGTATCTCACTTTTGAAATCAGCAAGCTCAGTCCAATACTCTTCATATATTATGCTAATTGGCCTTGTTTTTACACTTCAAAGCCATTCATTAAAGAAAACATTAAGCCCCGAAATAAATGAGTGCAATTAAATAACGTATGTCCGTTATTGTATGCAATCAACGAGCCGCGACTCACAAATATTTAGCTTCAAATTTTTCAACGTTGGAAGCCATTTTAACCCAAAACTGGTGTCTTAAATTTTATACACGTAACGCTGTTATTGTGGGGTCGTGTTGACCCCAACTGCTGTAGTATATCCCCGAGATGAGTGTGATCATCATAATCTATGGATATTCAGATTACAACAAAACAAATTAAACGGTTTCTTTTTGTTAAACATAAAATATAAAAAAAAAAAACAATATTTACTTAAACTGATTTGGACAATGCCTTCCATGTTAGATTTTAAATTCTGAATATAATGAATTCTGAATATACATATAAAATATTAATTTTAAGTCATTTATTGTAAAATTATTTTTCTGGTCACAATGAAGAGTATTTGTATTGTATTGTATAATGGTATTCAAAGCTAGTAAAGAGATTTTTTATGTTAGACACTGATTCACAATAAACAGACAGCTCGCCTGAAGGTGAACGGTCGAGTATTGACGACTTCAGAACCAGTGGTGGCCGCCGCCGGTCATTGGGATAAATTTGAAGAGTGGGGCCTGTAAGACTCTCACGCTACCAGTAAAGGGTTAAAATTGCAGTGGAGCTCGGCGTCTTTTTTACCGCGCTCTCTTGACGGGCCCGTCACGTACAACTCGCAAAATAAAACACGCGCGGAGTGGTGGCCACAAATCACATTTTTTAATCGAACTCACGTCTCGGCGTTGCGGCTAAAATATTTTTCGAATCGTGGCAACCCTTTCGGTGTAAACATTTAAGCGTGTTTTACACTGTTTACGAAGTTCCCCGTGGAGTTTTTCGTTTAATTTACCCGAACTGTGTCAATACTTTTCGCCAACTTCGGGTGGACCATTTTACTTCTTACTAATATTATAAACGTGAAAGTTTGTAATGTATGGATGTATTTATGTCTGGATGTATGTTTGTTACTCATTCACGTCTAAACGGGTGTAACGATTGAGCTGAAATTTGGTAAAAAAGATAGTTTAGACTCTGGAATAACACATAGGCTACGGTACAACGGGTAAAACCGCTGGGCGCAGCTAGTCTTTTATAAATTAAAAAAAAAATAGCACTCCGGGAGTGCCGGCAGAAGTGAAAACTTCAATATTAACGTTGTGTTTAATTATAAGTATAAAAATACTATCATTTATGAGGTAGAATACAATGTTTATTTATTGCGCTATCGTACACAAATATGACAATTTATATGTTGTTATTTATAATATTATATCGTTATTTATATATAACATTAAATTTTATCTCTCAGAAAAATCAACTTCCATCCATAATTTCGACGACTTTTACACCATCGTTATTATCATAATCATCATCGCAAATTTTTACAACTGATACAATTGGTTTATGATAACTTAAGTAAGAAACAAACAGTTTTGATTCGAACCTATTTAAGTGTCTAATAAAAAAAATATAAAATATAAATATAAAAAAAAAAATATCGGGCGCGCGCTTGTCTAAGCCCCCTGTGCCGCCTAAACAGAGCAGCACACTCAGGCACGGTAGAAAGAGTGGGAGATACTAGTTCCTCTCCCTTCCCCTCGATCTTACGCTTTTTCGATCAGCATCACGTGACCCTGACGCGAGTTTTAAAGTTTTTACCCATACAAAAAAGTGCTCAGCGCCGCTAAAGAAGTTTTCACTTCAAAAACCATTTATTGCCCAAATTAAGAATAGAAGAAATTAACAAATCTTATTTGGGTTTTCTTATCTCTTCTTCGAGGAATCTCTCTCTTATAGTTATTACTCCTTTTTCCCCATCCTCGTTCTTTGCCAAGTATGATGGGACTTATATCTCTAAAGCACAGCGCTGGTGTCAGCTGATACTGATTACTCTTTCACGACTAAAAGGATAAAACGATTGGGCTGAAATTGGGTAACTTTGATAATTTTTCCCTGCACTTTGGGGACCCACGAAGAACTCCCAGGTGAAGGATGGGTAGTGTTTGTTATCAGTGATGATTGATATTCTGACAACCTTTCTCTGTTTTAATCTTCTTTCTTCTGATTAACAAATCCTTTTTATTTTTTTTATCAATCATTCAGAGAACTTCGTGAGTGTAAAACAAGCCTTAAAAGCCTGTATCGTGTGGTCGCATTGCTGTGTGCAGTCACGTCTCGCGCGGAATGCTATCGACATCCGCTAAACTATCGACGTTGGCGCAACACTAATTGCTCTTTTTGTTCACTCATTATTTCTCGGCGACGATTATTTTGAAAAATGCAGATATCGCAGTAGTCGATAATATTTTGGTCTCGATAAGGAGTGATTTTATCACTATGAACAAATTGAAATTTATTTTTTTCATTAATTCAGCATGTTACTTCAAAACCAATAATCACGATAAACGTCAGTTGCTTCATTCTTTATTGCGAAAATCGTTGAATCTTTTTGCATTTAATATATATTCAAAATTTTGAATAATAATTATAAGTTGATTTAGGTTTTACTTTGGCTTTTCTATTACCTACAACTTACAACAAAAGCTAAGCCATTTTTAAAATTTTTATATAACAACAGTTATGTTTTTTTTTTCATATTCAATAGGTAAAGGTTAGCCCTTGAACACGATTTCACGTGATGTAAGTAACGAAACGGGCGTAGATGGTAGAAGGTAAAACCTAGAAGGCGGGATAAATCTCACCTTAAAAGACTCTAATATCCTAAAACTCATGGCGGGGCTTATTATAAGCTTTAGGATACCCTAACCCTGTAAATTTATCCAACACAGTATCTAATACACATTACTTTTGAATTTAAAACATAGCTTCACTTTGATTTTTAAAGGAACCCTATCTTCCTATATTACAATAGTAAGTTTCCCACAATGATTTACGTAACCTTCTTTCGAAGCGTAATCGCGTCATTAATGCTCAAAACGACTTTAACGGCCCATTCTGATGATTTAGATTGATTACACACTGCACTGATAATGTACTGAGGTTGATAGTGTCGTGATCAGATTTATCGACGTCTATTATAGATGCTATTTGATATAATGGTAGACGATTGCTGATGGTATGAAATACGACCGAAAAACGATGTTTACCAATTTTACAAGCTTTTTAACCCCCGACGCAAAAACGACGGGGTGTTATAAGTTTGACGTGTCTGTCTGTCTGTGTGTGTGTCTGTCTGTGGTATCGTAGCTCCCAAAAGGATGAACGGATTTTGATTTAGTTTTTTTTGTTTTAAAGTAAAGTTAGTCGAGAGTGTTCTTAGCCATGTTTGGTGGAAATCGGTCTAAGATGGCCGCCGCTACAAAATGGCGGATTACTTTTTTCTTCCACGACCCCCTCAATATGGGTATCAAATAAAAGGGCTTAACGAGTAGAATACAGCCCATTATATAAAATTTAAAATCCAAGATGGCCGCCATCAAAAAAATGGTGAATTACGTATCGCGTTGGGGTTTTTTTAAATTATTAATTTAATTCACTTGTATTTACTTTAACCAATCTGTATTCTCCTCTCCTCTATCTAAACCCCTGTCTGTCAGTCCGTGATCGATTTTTTTTTATACACAGAAGTAAGAAGACGAGCAACGCCAACGCTTCTTACTTGAGAGTCATAAGATGTTAAGACTCTTCAGTCCAGTCATTCACTAGCTACAGTACCCTCCTACCGAAACACAGTAATGTTGGAAACAAAGTTAGAAGTTTGAATTTTAATTTGATCCACTTCTCGATTTCTGATTGAGTTGAAATTTGGCATGCATGTATAAATCGGATGACAATGCAATATTTTTATGAAAACGAGCTGATCTGATGATGGAGCTGGAAGTCCTTATGGCCATAGGAACTCCGTAATTAACCGACGCAACCCCATCGAGCTTGGGCTCATTTGTTTCGTCTTGACGAGTATTTTAGTGCTAGATGGCAATAATAATAAAAGCTTGTGAAAAAGTTTTTTCCGAATACATTTTTAACCCCTGACGCAAAAACGACGGGTGTTATACGTTTGACGTGTCTGTCTGACATCTGTACGTACGTATGTGTGTCTGTTTGTGGCATCTTAGCTTCCGAACGGATGGACCGATATTGATTTAGTTTATTTTTATTGAAAGGTGAGTTAGTCGAAAGTGTTCAACACAATGTATTTTTTTTAATTTTAATTTAATTTACTTGTTATATTCCCTTCATTCCCTTTATTGTGAACAAAGGGACAATACTACAGATTACAAGCTGTTGAGGCAGTGATATACAGAACCACAAATCGGCCACACATCTATCTACAGAAAAAACAAGTTTCCAGAATTCCAGCATCAATGCCTCATTGGATTCCAATAATTATAACATGATTTTCATGTTATAATTATTGGTCATAATATTATAACAACTATCGAGCCTTCAGATAAATTGTATTATCTGAATCGATTATAATTATCGGAGATTAACACATCCGTTAATATTCAACAGGGAAAATTATAATAGAAAAAATCGAAGTTTAATAACTGCATTTCACAAGAGCAAAAAGCCTTTTCTCAAGCTATATTATTACCACACAACTAACAAGCATATCTCGAGCGTTTCAGTCGGCAACTCAGTGCATTCATCATGACAGGATAACGCTGGAAATCTCAATTAAAAATGCATTTCTTATACAGCCTCTGTAATTAACACCTATATGTGTTATCTTGGACGAGACATTATCTCGACGTTCGGTGGCGGGGAACGATTTTCATTTGTAATCAGCTGCTGGTTTGTCGATAGTCGATAAATGATGACTTGTGGAATAATTTATAAATGGTTTTAACATTGCGAGGGAAATAGCTAGCAAGCACGATGTGATCAGTGTTTAAAAATAATATTGTATTGGTGGTAGGCATCGGCCATGGCTAGTTACCACCCACTGGACAAAACCGTGTCACTAAACGGTAATTATGACCGTGTTCTGCCATGATGTCCAGCGAGGGATTTATCCCACCATCTAGGTTTAGCCTCCTACAATCTACGGCCACATCGTCGCCGAGATCGTGGGCAAAGGCTAACCTACAATATAATCTAACCTAAAATATAATATAATCCATTTTTTATCCCAGAAAAAGGCGTTACGCATCATCACCCCACGCCGGGGGACGCGGGGTGGTATGTGGGACTCCCCCGCCAAAGGTGGGAGCGGCGGGGATACCCACTAAAAACCTGGGGGTGTTCCTGTAGGACGCCATAATGCCGGGGCAGCGGATACGCTGAAGCACTCATCCGCGGCCCCGACGGCGTTTGGTCCTCACTGACAGGAGGACCCCTCCGCGGAATATAATCCCTCCTTGGCTTATCAGAACGTTAAATATCCCGGGACACGGCAATAATGACCGCTTGACGACACGGTTTTGGTATCACCAGAAAGCGAGTGGAAAAAAAACCGCATATAACTCAAGATTCGAACTTAGTAATTCAGTTTTACATTTGCACCACATAACCCCTAGGTCACCAGCGCTTCAAAATGAGATAAATATCCCTTAAAATAATGTAGTTTTTCCGTTGTTGTGTATGGCCTTTTATCATAAAATCTACGTTTTGAATTAAAATCATTACAAATTATCATATCGTAATTAATTATAATATTAATCATCTGTCAGATGGAAACATTAAAACTTCGCACTTTATATAATAGGAAATATTCATACATTAATTTTAATTATTAGATATAATATAATTGTTTTATTATACTAATAACAATTTAATGTAGAAAATAAATAATAAATAAGCATTTTAATCGCTGTGTTATCTCAACACTTATCTAAGGATTTGCTGCAAATAACTATAATAATTAACATTTATTATACTTAGATTGAAAATGAGCAAGATACGGTACGCGCTATTATTGTTTTTTTTTATTTATGGTCCACAAAACTGGTACATTTAATTGCTTAAAATTAACTAAATAAAACATAAGAGACAAGGTATATATAAATGCCCTTCTCGATGTGGACACTGCATGCATTTAAGAATACGCTTGAAAGCCCAGAAGGTAAGTTAAATCCAACCCTTTTTTAGTCCCAGTAAAAATGCGTTACGCATCATCACCCCACATCAGGGGGGCACCGGGTGGTATGTGGGACTCCCCCGCCGAAAACGGGCGCGGTGGAGATACCTACTAAAATCTGGGGGTGTTTCTGCGGGGCGCCATAATGCCGGGACAGCGGGTACGCCGAAGCACTCAAAAAATCCCACTGGCTTTACTGTAAAGTATCATGCCAAAACACGGCTGTAATTACCGCTTGGTGACACGATTTTGTTCAGTGGTAACCCACAGCCAAAGCCTACCAGTAAGTGTCAGTTAACGCGTCTACTCGTGACGAAGTAAATTTGTGTGCACAAACCTAATTAGAGCGTTCCATTTGCAAGACGCCTGAATCGTGTCTTCTTCCTTATTATTAATGCTCAGATTAATAATCTGAGCAATAATATGATTTTTAATTACAAAATTAAGCTGATTATAATATTATATTTCTAGAAATAATAATTGTTTTGTTTATCGTTTTTTATTTAGATTAGGTTAATATAGTGGGTTATTTTTGCATAAATATAATAAAAGAGGTAACATTGTGTTGTTATGTATGTAGATTAGATTGCATCATTTTAAATTTAAATAATTTTATAATACATAATTGTTTACCATCTGGTTTTTAATCAAAAAATAAGGAAAGGCTCTTTCGTGAACACAAAAATAAATAATGTATATTGAAAATCTTTATAAAACTTCTCAAATAAAATTTGATAAATGCAAAAGAATCAATTTTGAAAACGTCTGAGTGAATACTTTTTAGGCATCTTACGTCATTCATTGACGACCGCATCTGCACTTTCCATCACGTGGGATGTGGTCAAACGTAGGCCTATTTATTATAAAAAGTAGTTAATTCCATTCTCCATCCCATTTAAATTTATCAAAATCTGTCAAGCATTTTACAAGTATCAAATTAAAACGAGCGAATTATTCCTTCATGAAAAGCATGTTTGAATTCAATATATAATTATCTATTAGTTATTAATAATTGTTATTATTATTTAGTGTATTGTTAGTGTTTAGTCTTCTTGTCAAAGTGTTAAATTCGCTCTAAGATGTGAGTCTAAGTTTCGAAATATTACTAAACACTCACATTTCACTTACATTTCTTACCAGCTAAATATAGTTCTTTATCAGCAATTTACATCGTTGCAGAATCGCAATTACACAGCGTCGGATATAAATCATTCTGACAGCTGACACCAACCTGACAACCCGCTCGCCTTAAGTGGCGCGTGACAGATGTCAACTTTCAATATTTATCTGAACAGCTACTTAATTACCGCATTGCCTCAGAAATGGTTCAATTGGCATTTATACCTTTTTTGCTTGTGACTTGTGATATAATTAGTTTTAAGTTTTTGATTGCATAATAATTAATTATAGTCATAATAATTTGTATAATAATATCGATTAATGACTATTATGTAAAACTAACTGCGCCCAGCGGTTTTGCTGTACTATATAGCTTATGTGTTATTCCAGGGTCTAAGCTATCTCTATACCAAATTTCAGCCCAATCGGTCCACCCGTTTAGGCGTGAAGAGTTAACAAATACGATAAGCGATAAGACCGCCGCTTGTACATTTATATTTTTGTCAATAATTTTCGACTTGTAATGTATCTCTCTTATCTATCAAACATACACACTCACTCACAAATATTGGCATTTATAATACCTATTAGTGTCATAATGTGCATAAAAACAAGAGTCGCGAATTAGCAATGCACCTTCAATTCCTACAACTCTTTTATTTAATAACTACATGTAGCGGTAATAATAAACAAATGAAATCTAAAAATTTTACAAAATAAAAACTGTTCGAAAAGTGAAGCGTCACGGTATATAAGCATGCTTTAAATCTCTGCATCTCTTTTATTTTGCACAATTTTTATCCTCAGTGCAAAACAAAAGAATCCTCTATTACAAAAATTCAATTTTGTGTGCAAAAAGTAATGACTCACGACTTACAAGCGGTACGTACCACAGCAGTTACAACTCTTTTTTTGCACTTCTATCCTTTGTTCATATTTAGAAAAACAAATGAATACTAGTCACAGTAAGAGACAAAGTATCGCTCAGCGCTTCACCGTTGCACAGTGGCTGCCAATCTATGGGGTTATTCCGGACCAAAATCGCCTCTCTTTTTGCTAACGTCCACTGTCAAATTTCAACAAAATTTTGAAAAAATCTTAAAAATTCTTACAATACTAGTACAAAATCAAATGAAACTATTTTTTTTTAAATTAGCGTCTTTTGGTCGACTCCTTTGGTTTTAAAAAATTAATAATGTGTTTTATAGGTTGTTTTTGGTTACGTTTTGCTGCGCCGTCGTCTCTTTTTTGTGCAGAATCTAGGCGCTTGTCATCGTCGCAGTCAACAGTCAGCGCTGCAGCAAAAAGAGGCAACGCATCGCTAAGCGCTTCACCGCTGCACAGTGGCTGCCGAAACTGTAGTCACAATCAACAGCAGTCAGCGCTGTAAGAAAAGAGACAAAGCATCGCTCAGCGCTTCACCGCAGCACAGTGGCTGCCAATCCTGTCGTCGCAGTCGGCAGTCAGCGCTGCAGCAAAAAGCGGTAGCGGTATATCAAGACAGTCGTGACAAGCGCTGTCGGATCAAGAATGATTTAAGAATTATCGGATATGGTAAGTTATAAAGAGATGTAACATTTAAATATGTATACCGAATTTGGTGGGTAAGTAGTGGAGCGATTTATGAAAAAGAAACGTGGAAGATTTTTAAATCCATTTTTTAATTTTCAAAGTTTATTTGTATACATATACTGTGTGTGGGTGTGTGTGTTTGTATACGAGTAAGTAAATCATTCTCTTTCTGAGCTGACTAGACAAAGAGTTATTTTTTGTTCTTTTTTTTTATTTGTTAATAAATTACAAAATAAGATGGATAGATGACATGTTATTGGAGCACAAAAATATACAAATAATAATTTAAGAACTGAAACAATACACTTAAGTGCTACAATAATTGGCGGTCTTGTCGCTAACAACAATCTATTCCAGACAATCGTCCATCGCAACGTTGCAAATACTCACTTAAAAGTATGATTTATTACAGCCAACAGATGTACTTACCAAGAGTATTATAATAATTTTACACCGATACATTTCTATAAATAGAGCAATAATTCACGCCCACTACAAAGCCCATTGTAAAGGACAGAAGCGATATCCATTCTAAAGTACTGTCCCAATTAGCATTCATCAATGTACGTCGTAAATCAAACCGGGGTCGGACATACCTCATCCATTTGACTCGCACATCCTTCTCAATGTTAGGGTTGGCAGTCATGTTTAAATTTGAATATCGAATTTTTATATTCGAACAAGGTGAAAATTAAGTTGAGTTTATTTTATTTTACAATCGTAGGACAACTAACATCTAGGTCTTTTTTTTTTTTTTTTTTTTATACTAAATAGGCCTACGTTTGACCACATCCCACCAGATGGAAAGTGGAAATGCGGTCGACGATGGATCACGTATGACGCCTAGAAAGGTACCTATACCATAAATAAATTAGGGTTAATGGAATGTTATGCCTTTTGGTGCTCCATTACCGCCATACACAATACACAGCAAGAGGGCACGTTGCTGGGGGTTTTAGTGGGTTCGAGCCCCACACTCCCCTCCCCTTTTCTTCCCCGATAGGGGGGATAGCGTGGTTGGCGTTTCCCCCAGCATAAAAAAAAGTCTTAAATTAGGGTAGGTACTTAAATATTGTAATGAAGGACATTTTACAAGTTTCCACATAATATAGGTTTGGGGATATACAGAGTTGGGAAACCTTTAACGACTGTTAAATTATAATATACACGCTTAAATAATAAAACATCAAAAGTAAACTGCACTCGTAAATAAAACAAAAATCTTGTACAAATAGACAAAAAATAAAAAAATAAACAACATACTCATGAACCAATTGCAGCTGTACCTATGTTTTGCATTTAAAACTTGATAACAATTTAAATCACTGATTTGTCAATAACGAAGATAATAATATTTAGTGGGGTAAGATAAAATTCAACATCAAGCACTAAAATGCTCACTCATAATATTTTTTAACAGATATTAACTCATTCACTTACTGGCTCGTATAAAATTTCAGAGAAGGCATATATGTATAAAGTTTGTGGGGAGATTCGTAAAGGCTAAACTAATTGAATAAAATTTAATGAGTAGGTTGTATAACATCTAATATATAAAATTCTCGTGTCACAGTTTTCGTTGCCATACTCCTCCGAAACGGCTTGACCGATTTTGATGAAATTTTTTGTGCTTATCCGGTATCTAAGAGAATCGACCAACATCTATTTTTCATCCCCCTAAATGTTAGGGGTAGTCCACCCCAAAATTTTTTTTTTATTTTTTAGACAAAATTTTTAATTTCTATTTTTTTATGATACAACATACAAAAATACATACAATCCTCAATTTTCACCCTTCTACGATCAACCCTTATTTTTTAATAGCCATTTTAGTAATTTAATCATTTTTCCTCTCCGGTCGAAAACTGATCAATCGTCATTTGACTACCCCTAAATTTTTTATTTTATTTTTTAGACAAAATTTTTAATTTCTATTTTTTATGATACAACATACAAAAATACATACAATCCTCAATTTTCACCCTTCTACGATCAACCCTTATTTTTTAATAGCCATTTTAGTAATTTAATCATTTTTCCTCTCCGGTCGAAAACTGATCAATCGTCATTTAATTAGTTATCCCCGCCAGATGTCTACAGGTGTCACTTCTGACCCAGTAAACAGCACGGAGTAGGGATGAGAACGAAGCCGGTCTCCTTTCTTTCTCACTCCCTACACAGTTGTCGGCCATCATTATTGTTTATGCATCAAGTGTAGTAGTAACGTTGACAATTATTATTTTACTATCTCAGTGTAACTCTCATATTAACTTTTAATCATTCCTATTTTATCAATAATAATTAAATTAATTTTTTACTTTTGTTTGAAAAAAATTTCCATAAAATAATGCTTATTTCACGCATATACCACATTCTTACATACATACAATATACACATTCTAAAATACATACATACTTCCAATAAGTAAGCTATTTTTTGTATACACTAGAAATTACTAGGAAATTATTTATATGGCAAAACAACGTTTGCCGGGTAAGCTAGTAATATTATATAATGCGAGTGTACAACAATTCATCATCATCATCATATGCCTTTGCGTCTATTGCAGACGATTTTAGCACTGTCTGTTGGTTACAATAATGTTACAATAATTATTAAAAGTAGGTACTTAAATATACAACAATCGCAAAACGGCGCCGCGGTAGACCCAAAAAAAGATGGCGGGATGACCTGGACAAACACCTCGAGGAATGGTATATTATAGCTCAAGATAGAGAAAAGTGGAAAGAGGCCTTTGCCTTGCAGTGGGACACCACAGGCTCAGCAATCTAAATATATAAAAGGAAAGAGTGACTGATTGACTGATCTATCAACGCACAGCCTAAACCGCTGGACGGATTGGGTTGAAATTTGGAACACAGATAGATTTTATGACGTAGACCTCCGCTAAGAAAGGATTTTGCCACGCGGGCAAAGCCGCGAGCATAAGCTAGTTAATAATAAAAATATACAAACGACTACATGAAAATGTTTCTATAACGTGCCAACCCTGTACATAAAGTCACATAAATCAAGATGTCGGCGATAACAAGCCACCAGTCATAAACGCAACGGCGCGAACGGTTTTACGATTCATAATTATAGTTTATTAAATGGCCAGCACTCGCTGTAATGTGGATTCCAGTAAACCGAGATATAAGACTAATAATAAGTAATAGCTTATAGCTAGGTGCTTCTGTTTTGTGGGGAAACTCTTTGAAAATGTAACGGAACGTAAAGTGACGCCATTTTTTTTTTCGTTATTGGTTAGCCTTTGACCACGATATCGCGTTATGTTAAGTGACTATGCGATCGTAGGTGGTACCAGACTGAACCTATAAGGCGGGATAAACCCCTTATGCACTTGCAATTTAATGTGGATTCTAGTAAACTGAGATATAAGACTAATAATAAGTAATAGCTTAGCTAGGTGCTTCTGTTTGTGAGGAAACTCTTTGAAAATGGAACGGAACGTGGAACGGGACGTAAAGTGACGCCATCTTTTTTTTCGTTATTGGTTAGCCTTTGACCACGATATCACGGGATGTTAAGAGATGATCCCGTAGATGGTAGCAGACTTAACCTAGAAGGCGGGATAAATCCCGTATACTTGCGATATAATGTGGATTCTAGTAAACCGAGATATATACTGTGATAGCTTATTGCTAGGTGCTTCTGTTTTGTGAGGAAACTCTTTGAAAATGGAACGGAACCGAGAATCTTAAAGTCAATGGATCCTGCGGCGTGAACACCAAACTGAAGCAAGAAAAATTACGTCAGGGTTGTTTGCCATCTCACTTAACTCATACAAACAAAGTACTATCGTCACCCTTCTTATTCGGTATATTACATGTAAGAATGTATGGATGTAAAGATGTATGGGTGTATGGATGTGTGTTTGTTACTCTTTCATGCCTAAACGGTGGATTGATTGCGTTAAAATTTTGTATATAGATAGCTTTGTCCCTGGAATAAACAGTAGCTACTACAGTATAACATAAAAGTAAAAAATAAAACTTATATGTCTAATAAATAACATAAGTCTGTATGATATTTTTGGCCTTATATAAAAACTACCGTGTACTTAGCTGAAACTAGCAATTATCATTAAAGTTTAATGCTATCATAACGTGATTAAGGAAATCCGATTATGGCCGTCATTATCGCAATGGAGCGTGTTTTCTCAGCTCACCACTTTATGCTGGGCTATAAACAATACATTTACTGGAAGCACTTTGTGGTTTAAAATATTTACCTTACCTCCTCTAAAATGGTCTTACTAAGACCAAAGTTTACAAAAATATTTAAAACTTAACACAACGAAGTAAAAAGACGAGCAAGACGCTCTACTGATGGTAAGAGATAACGCCGCCCATAATTAGTACAGTGCTACCGAGTATTTTACAAAAGTAAAATTCTAAAACTGAAAACACCAAATGACTAAAACTCTAGATAAAACTGTAATACCTCCATAATGGCCGGCTTTATTGCATAGAAAGAAAGAAAAAGATTTATTTACAATGCATAATAAGTGCTTAGTGCTAAAATAAGCAATCTCTTCCAGGCAAACGGCATTGCAAGAAGTGCATTAAATTGCAGAGGTTATCAGGAGAAGTACCACACCTTAGCTACTCATACGCCAAGCAGTAATGTGCAGGCATTATGTTCAGGACTAGGGCAATGTTACCAGCAAAATTACTGGGCTTGACATGATTCAACAAATAATATCTCAGGGTAACAGACACAGTGCATGAGGTAGGTCTTAAAATAGAACTAAATAGTTAAAATTTACTTGCAAAAGTGCTTCATTGTAGCTTTTTTGAATAAATGAATTTAGAATTTGAGTGCAGTGCCGCGAATTTTGTATTATTACTTACCATCAGGCATCTATTTTAACCTTGTCATTTAAAATCACAGAAGTCGTTCGTTTTTTTCACCAGTAATGACCCACACAGCGTCAGCATTACCACTAGGGATGCAATGCATATCTACGAACCAGTGAGCATACTAGAGGTGCTTCATTTCACAATCCAACTATCTCAGTCTAACAATATTTTCCCCCATGCTCGCCAACTTTATAGTAGGTTATTAGGCAGTATTTTATATTAACGGTATGGATAATTACAATATTATTACCTAGTATTTGCTCTTTTATTATCCTATACTAGCTGACTCACGTGACTTCGTTTGTATCCCCGGCTGTTTCCTATAAGAAATGTGGGAATCTTTACCGGGGGTAGACTTCCTTTGCAGGAGGTCGTCTAGGTGGGTACCCCAACAGTGCCAGTTATTCTACCACCTGAGCAGTAATGCGCAAACATTACTGTGCATCGGTAGGAGGGCACTGTAGCTAGTGAAATTACTGGGCTAAAGAGTCTTAACATCTTATGACTCTTGAGTAAGAAGCGTTGGTGCAGTGCACCTAGAATTGCACATCATTGTGAAATTCTGGGTAGCACTGTACTGATTATGGGCAGCGTTATCTCTTAACATCAGGAGAGCGTCTTGCTCGTCTTCTTAATTCCACACATTAAAAAAAAATCTCGGCGACCTAAAACTGCAACTTCATAACCTATATTAGTGACTAGCTTACGCTCGGGGCTTTGCACGCATGGCAAAACTCTTTCTAGTGGGGGACTTTAGTGCAAAACCTGTTTTTTTCTTGCAGAAGCATGAAACTTGGCACATTGATTCCTTATGTCAAAATAAGCTGATTTCGATCGGTAGCCTAATGGAAGGGGCCCTCTGGTAGCGGGGAGGGGGGGTGGAGGGTGCGCTCCACCCGGCTTTGTTTTAAAAATTCTGGAAGACCACGCATAGCTAAAACGTCAAGTTTGGTATCAATTTCGGATAAATCGAGAACGTAGATTTCATTTCTATTATAAAAAATGACATTTGTGATGATTTGTTTAACAAAAAAATTAAAAATTAGAATTACGTAACTTCGTTTTTATTGTTCAAATTACTGTAAATTCAAAAATACTACTTTTTTAATTAACAAAAAATAGGTTGATAAAGTCTAGTTTATGTAGATTAAAAAATATATAATTTTTTATTACTTATCTTAATAACAAACCGCATAAAAAAATCTTTTGCTGTCCCGGGCCGCAATTTTCTTTTAACCGCCATGAAAAGGGTTGTTAGTAAAAAACTTACTATTTCATGCTGAAGTTTAAAACTTGCCACAATTACAATTCCTTACGTTAAAATAAGCCGTTTAGAATCAGTAGCCGTCGGTAACCAGCCTTCTGACAGCGGGGAGGGGGGGTGAAAGGGGCGCACCACCCAGCTTCACTTAAAAAAATCTGGAAGACCACGTATAGCTAATACGTCATGTTTGGTATCGATTTCGAATAAATCAAAGACGTAGATTTCATTTCTGATAATAAAAAACGCATTTTATGGGTTTTTAACCAAATTATAACACAAAATTAGTTCTTAGTTTTTTTTATTTAGAGGCACTTTAATTCTAAATTATAGTAATATTTTGTGATAAACATAAATATTTTAAAAAGTTTATTTCAAATAGATTAAATAAATAGAACTTTTATATTATTTTTATAAACATTTACTCGTACAATTTTTTTTAAGACACTAGAGTCGCTATTTTCTTCTCACCGCTGCGCTGCGTTGTAAACCCCCATCAACTGTAAAATACGACTATGTACATTCATTTAACATGTTATTGACATAAGAACTTGATATTGTCAAATATAAAACTCAGAAAAATCCTATGGCACATCATAATTTACTCTCCCTGAGACAAAATTTTAAAAAATAGGTGCAATAAAACGCGATCAAATCGCGGAACGGAAACTGCTAAACATTGTTATGAATCAAACTGTTTCAACAAAATGTAATCTAGCAAAATTATAAATACTCCAGGCTTAAAGCTTTTTATATCAGTATGTTACATTCCAAGACTGATTCTTCCAAAGATAATATTGTTATTATATGTAGCTCATTACATTTTAAGACCGTCTTCATGCAGTTTTGCATCAATCTCAGCAATCCGCCCTTTATTTATAAATTAAATCAGTTTCGTGCATAATATACTGGCCACCAAAACGGTGTTAGATGAATAAGGTGTCCTTTTGTTTGCTTATTGCTTCTAAAACCAAGCAGGAGGCTGGAAAATAGCAAGACTCGTATCCTTCGACTAGCATAAAAGTACCGCACACAAACTTAACTCTACCTATATGGTTTTGATATGATGTTTTGCGGTCAATGAAACTGCAGATCAAGCAGTAATTACTACTCGACAATCAATAACTATGTAGGAAACACCTTATCACAAAAAAAAACACTATTTGGAAAATATACTTCTACTTCCATGATATTATGTCTGTATACCAGCATTTGTTACACGCATTTTACAAGGAACTTTGTTTGAGAGAGGCTAGGCATAATTTCTTGGTTAAGTCTAACCCATCCTCTCTTTTGGTTTAGGAAGCAAGAAGCAGACCATTCCTTTGTCTGAAAACCTTTCAGTTGTCAGAATATTGTGCATGGGACTGATTAAATAAATAAATGCAAGGCTTATCATAATTCGTCATAAAATGTTTTGAACTATGTTATTATTATATTATACATGGAGCATCCGTCTTGGAAAACAATATAAAGATATAAATAAGCTGTAGGTAGGTGCCAGTAGTATTTATAATTTTGCCACATTACATTAAATTGAAAAATAGATGCATAACTTTGGTTAGCCGTTTATTATTAAAGAGATACGACTTTCGGGCCTATTTTTTAAAGTTTGTCTCAGGGAGAGTAAATTATGATGTGCCATAGGATTTTTCTGAATTTTATGTTTGACAATATCAAGTTCTTATATCAATAACATGTTAAATGAATGTACATAGTCGTATTTTACAGTTGATGGGGGTTTACAACGCAGCGCAGCGGTGAGAAGAAAATAGCGACTCTAGTGTCTTAAAAAAAATTGTACGAGTAAATGTTTATAAAAATAATATAAAAGTTCTATTTTATTTAATCTTCTTGAAATAAACTTTTTAAAATATTTATGTTTATCACAAAATATTACTATAATTTAGAATTAAAGTGCCTCTAAATAAAAAAAAACTAAGAACTAATTTTGTTTTATAATTTGGTTAAAAACCCATAAAATGCGTTTTTTATTATCAGAAATGAAATCTACGTCTTTGATTTATTCGAAATCGATACCAAACATGACGTATTAGCTATACGTGGTCTTCCAGATTTTTTTAAGTGAAGCTGGGTGGTGCGCCCTTTTCACCCCCCCTCCCCGCTGTCAGAAGGTTGGTTACCGACGGCTACTGATTCTAAACGGCTTATTTTAACGTAAGGAATTGTAATTGTGGCAAGTTTTAAACTTCAGCATGAAATAGTAAGTTTTTTACTAACAACCCTTTTCATGGCGGTTAAAAGAAAATTGCGGCCCGGGACAGCAAAAGATTTTTTATGCGGTTTGTTATTAAGTAAAGTAATATAAAAATATATATTTTTTAATCTTCATAAACTAGACTTTATTAAAATATTTTTTGTTAATTAAAAAAAGTAGTATTTTTGAATTTACAGTAATTTGAACAATAAAAACGAAGTTACGTAATTCTAATTTTGAATTTTTTTGTTTAACAAATCATCACAAATGTCATTTTTTATTCCAGAAATGAAATCTACGTCCTCGATTTATCCGAAATTGATACCAAACTTGACCTATTAGCTATGTGTGGTCTCCCAGAATTTTTAAAATGAAGCCGGCTGGAGCGCCCCTTCCAACCCCCCTCCTCGCTGCCAGAGGGGGTGCTACCGAGGGCTACCGATCGAAATCAGCCTATTTTTACATTAGAAATCAATGTGCCAAGTTTCATGCTTCTGCATGAAAAAAACAGGTTTGACCTATTTTTGTCGCTTAGTGACTCCACTATTCTTAGCGGAGGTTTACGTCAACTTATCTGTGTTCCAAATTTCAACCGAAACCGTTCAGCGGTGTGGGCTTTGCGTTGATAGATCAGTCAGTCAGTCAATCAGTCACTCTCTCCTTTTATATATTTAGATTGGACTAATGTTGTAAGTAGGGTAACCTGTTCTGTTGGAGTATAAACCCCAATATAAGAATTATCTGTTGAAAAATATTTTACTATATTAGACCTAGCAAATTTAGATATTTTAGATATTTTATAACAATAAATTGAGGTTTATACTCCAACAGAACAGGTTACCCTACTTACACTGTCAGAGTCAAATCACAATTTGAAGGTTGTGTGGCCAACCTATATGTTGCAGTTTCAGGTCGCCGAGATTACTACAGGGTCTGCAACATGACCTTACGACTGCCTCCTACATATCTTATAGGAAGCAGCCGGGACCCACAGTTTTAAATGCCTTCCCAAACACGGTAGCGCCCAGGAGCAAAAAAAAATTATAATCTATAAGATAAAAAGATAAAAGCCCAGGCCTACCACCAGTAAAATTAATTATTGTAAATAAACATTTTTTATTCTTTAAATGTATTAAATATTTATTAATTCATTTCTTACGTTACTGCTTACATTACACAGTAATTATCATTTTTTATCGCTGCATAAGGAAAAAATAAACATTTAAAGTATGTATGATTAAATTCATTAATTCCACAGCTATACTTGGCTTTAACCACTTATACAAGCAATAAAAATATAGTGCACTACCTCGTTAAATTATAAATAATATGTTATTTAGTTTTATATAACAAGTACATAATTATATACCAACTGTGTAACACGATATTAAGTTTTTTTTTATGCATCTAAATATATAAAAGGAAAGAGTGACTGATTGACAGGATCTATCAACGCACAGCCTAAACCGCTGGACGGATTGGGTTGAAATTTGGAACATGGATAGGTTTTATGACGTATACCTCCGCTAAGAAAGGATTTTGTCATGCGAGCAAAGCTGCGAGCATAAGCTAGTATATAATATAATATTAGGTTAGTCTTTGAGAACGATCTCGCGTGATGTCAAGCGATGATGCGGTCGTAGATGGGAGCAGAATAAACCTAGAAGGCGGGATAAATCCCTCCCTAGCTTCACTGAACATCATACCGGAACACTGTCATTAAGACCGCTTGGCGACACGGTTTTGTCCAGTGGGCGGTAACTAGCCACGGCCGACTACCAAGTACCATAATTATATTTTTATTCACACTCGTATTTATTAAGTATGGAGTGCTATATAATTTTATATAAGGAATCTTATAATAATCCGGTATCCGGTCTTATTATTATCCGGTAGGAGGGCACTGTAGCTAGTGAAATTACTGGGCTAAAGAGTCTTAACATCTCATGACTCTTGAGTAAGAAGCGTTGGTGCAGTGCTCCTAGAATTTAACATAATTGTGAAATCCTAGGTAACACTGTACTGATTATGGGCAGCCGTTATCTCTTAACATCAGGAGAGCGTCTTGCTCGACTTCTACTTCATCACATAAAAAAAAAAAATAATCTCTCTCTGGGCTGCTGAGATTGTTCGGAGAGTTTGGGAGGCTCGATGTATGTAGCACCTCCACCTGCACGCGAAATGGGTCAAGAGGCTTAATTTCGGAAAACTGCCTGTGAATCAGAATCCAAATAATTTCTCTCTACTCTCGGAAATCTTCTAGGCACGAGTGAATAGGTTACCTTTCTAGGCAAGCCACGCATCCGTGAGCTTACTGAAGAGCCAACCAATTACTTTAATAAGTCTATTTGAAATCTCTCATAAATTTCTAACACTTCTAATTATGACACTTACTGCAATAATAATTATATACATCTCAGATAGTACGAAACTTCACCTTGTTCGTAGAGTATTAAGGACGGGAGATATCAAGCGTGACATGGCTTCTCAAAAATATATTTGTGAGTGAGAATAGTACCAGATTCCTGCCCATTTTTCTCATATAGAGCATTAAATAAGCGGTAGAGCTTTGGAATTAATTTAATTACCTACTTAAAATTTCTGGACGCAGCTTAGTAGGTAAGTTGCATTGTTTAAAATAGCATAGAATAGAAAACTCTTTATTGCACACACAAATACAATAATATAAGCTTAGAACTAAGATAACACAGAAAGAAGTGTTACAATTGCCGGTCTTATCGTGATCTCTTCCAGACAACCAAACAGATAATATTGTAGTTATTAAATTAAAAGTTAGACTTTCAACACGATGTCCCCCAATCTCACCTCTTTAGTACATCTGACAGAAGACACAAAATCTGACAGAAATAATGTCTTATTTAGCTATTGAACCTATATACTAAGCTGGCATAACAGCATGGCCAAATCGTCAACTTAGTCAAAAAAATACATAAATTACTTTCAGTATCTATACAATTAAGAAGTCCAGGGAGAAGGAGAACATCTTGGCTTAAAAATCTGCGCCAATGGTACTGCAAGGGCACGCGTTTCCTATTTAGAGCTGCTGTGTCGAGGGTTCAAATTGCCATGATGATCGCCAACCTTCGTTAGAAGATGGCACCCAAAGAAGAAGAAGATCTATACAATTAAAAGAAAATAAGTAAAAACTAAGCTATATTATTAAAAATATCGAACGAAAACTCCTATATAAATTGCTGTAGGAGCTTGTTAATGAGAGGAAGTAATTAAAACAGATATAAATCAAGCCCGTTATCTTATCGTATAATCTGATAACCCCAAATTATGGTTATTGCAGACTTAATGCAAATTAACTTGAGCAAGTGTGAATCATCCTTAATGTTTATGTGTTTTAGAATTTAATTAGGAAATATAAAGTTTGATTGCGTTAGATTATAATATTTGATTCGATATCCAGTTATATGTCGTAATGTATACTTTTGTATCTAAATATATAAAAGGAAAGAGTGACTGACTGACTATTCTATCTACGACAGCGCAAACCGTTGAACGGATTCGCTTGATATTTGGAATATAGGTAGCTTTTATGATGTAGACCATCGCTAAGAAAGGATTTAGCCATGCGGGCAAAGCCGCGAGCACAAGCTAGTCTAAATATATAAAATGAAAGAGTGACTGACTGACTATTCTATCTACGACAGCGCAAACCGCTGAACGGATTCGCTTGAAATTTGGAATATAGGTAGCTTTTATGATGTAGACCATCGCTAGAAAAGGATTTAGCCATGCAGGCAAAGCCGCGAGCATAAGCTAGTAATCTATATTTTCGCATTTGTGCTATTAGAAGGATGATTTTAAAATTATTGTGTCTCTGTATCTTTTGGATCTAGGTAACATGTTTCATCAAATTCGGTTCAGCTGTTTCAAGACTATCCAGCTATTTTGTTAGCTGAGATGAGAATTTTAGACTAAAATAAGTTTTTTAGACAAAAATGCTAAATATGAGTTTTTGGTATTTATTAACTGGGATTTGTAAATTTTACTTGTTTTAAATTTGACATTTTTTTAACTTCTACTTCGGTAATATTGACCTAAAAGTATGTCTCTACCAACTCATTACTTTAAATTATTATTCCATTACAGAGTTAATATTTTAAAAATATTACGCTTTAAGGACACGCTACCCAAAGTTACGAGCCCCTGGAGATGCTCAAACATGTCAATTTTACAAGGAAAAATAAACCTTAACATCTTTGTTATAAAGTCGATTTTCAAGAGTTCTTTGTAAGTGCCTCTTCAGAGGTGGCAAACATTTTAATATGCAAATAAGTTAAGTGAGTAATGTTAATTTTTTTCAATTATATTTGCATATTTGAAAGGGTAATTGTTGCAACAATGTTGAAAATTGACTATTAATTGCAGTTTCATATCGACTTTCATTTTTTATGTAGGTTGGTTGACTTATTTAGCTCGAACTTGTTTCAAAGGACATGTGCAATGAGCATGTCGGATTTTTAAAGTTTAGTTTTAAATAGATTCTTAGCACTTTTATTAGTGCCATGAATGTGAAATCTTACTAATATTATAAACGTGAAAGTTTGTAAGAATGGATGTCTGGATGTGTGTTTGTTACTCTTTCACGCCTAAAAGGGTTGACCGAATGAGCTGAAATTTGGTATAGAGATAGCTTAGACTCTGGAATAACACATAGGCTATAGAACAGCGGGTAAAACCGCTGGGCACATCTAGTAATTATGTAAAAAAATTTAGCACACAACTCAAGTCCCAAAATATGTTTGTTCTTCTTCAAAATTCGTGTTGCACCCAGTACAAATAAGCCCAGGACTCACCCCCCCCTTAGTATGAAGTAGGGGGGTGGGGGGAGACAAACGGGCCAATAAATCAACCGAGCGATGCAGGTGCTCCCACTGCCGTTGAAATATTGCTTCAAAGACTAACTAATTAATGGGTGCAGATAGGACAAGTATGGATATTGTAATTATTTTACCTACGATTAACAAGACTTTAGTAGATATCTTTTTTAATATTTATAAGTTAAATAGGGAACATAAATACATCATCTGTAAAATTTTTGACTGCCTAACGACTAAATAAAGCTTGGTGACAGACGGACAGTGGAGTTATAGTAGGCAATTTTATATTATTATTATGATAATAATATATTTATTGCAATTTCGATTATAAAACAGTAGGTATGGTATTTGCTCATTTTGAATTAAAATAATTTAGCTTTATATTATAATAATATGAACAACGCTATATGAAAAATAGTGTAATTCAAACATATTAATTGAGATGGTATCAACTCGGTCTCAATTCTATATTTTAGGTACTTTTCTACGAGTGTACCTTCTACACACATCAGCTTATTCTTTGTCTACATTAAGGCTGTCAGTTGCATCCAATAATTGAGATAGCTGTACCGATGCGGTCACGATTTAAAACTTAATTATTTTATTTGAACCAACCTCTGTGGCGGGGTGGGCTAAAATACCCGCCTGCAACGCAGAAGGTTGCGGTTCGATTCCCGCATAGAACAAATGTTTGTGTGATCCACAGATATTTGTTTCTGGTCTGGGTGGCTTTCCTAACCACCATAACACAATCATTAAGTTGCTTAGCTTGGGGTTAGGTGGCGCTGTGTGAAATGTCCTGAAATATTTATTTATTTAATTAAGCCTACGTCACACTAAGCCGATAAACCGAACGCGATCCGGAACGGAATTTTTGTAATGTTTTAGTTTGTATGTAACCCGACACATAAAGCGAACGCGGGCAGAAACAAAAGAAGATCGCAACCGCTTTAAGCCCATTACACACGGCGCTATACTATATCTTGCTATATGACTCCTGGTACCATATAGTATCGTATCGCAAGGCCTTGCTATACTTCGCTATGCCGTGCTATATTATTTTTAGTGATGGCCGGGTTACTGATCGGAACTATATTTTTTAATAGTTCATTCTTTGTGATTGAATCTTGAGTCGATCTTTGAAATAAAATCAAGTGACATTAACATTCCTTTTTTCACAAATCAAGTGATATTAATGACTACTTTTTTCCTCTTTACAAACGCACTCAAATATTTGGAATAACTTGTCAATGAATGCTTTGAGTGCATTTAGAATAGGTTTATTAATACAAAAATAAAGAAAATTTATATTATTTCAAAATAAAAACAAACAAGTGCAAGTTGGACTTGCCACATACTTGTATGAAAAAATGTTATCAACATGTTGCGTATAAAATTACGTATAAAATATTATTATTCCAGATATCTGCCCTTAAGGGGAAAAATACGGCGTTTAAATTGGAAATCTGTAACCGCTGCTCCTCTCTATCTCTCTTCTCTCTTAATATTAACGTGGTTCAGTCTTCAAAAAGGGCACAACAGTTTTTTTTTTCCTATGCGGGGTCTATTTTATACACTTTCATATATGCACGCACGTTTGTGCTTAACAGACCACTTTTCATCAGTTAAGAGCTAGTTAATATTTTTTAGGAAGTAGGTACCAGGAGTACCAGAAGTAGGAACGGAGATTCAATCACTTGATTGCATATAGTTCCACAATGATTCCCCAACACTACTTAAACAAATGAATTTGACAATTTTTTCTACATAAAGGATGTTTCTTTTTTCCTTGATTTTGGTTTCGTTCCAGTCTGCTCCTGGTATAATTTAAAAAAAATGACGATTCAAACTACGTCAAGAAATCCAGAAAACTTTATTCGAAATTATCATCGTTTACTAAAAGTATGAGAGTTCATCGAATAAGATCGATTTGAGTTAGATTTGACCGACTTTATCAGAGAATTCTCGAGTACTTTGGCCAAATGGCATGGATGGAAATCTAGAGATGGTCATTGTTTCGGGCAAAATCAAAGGAAAGCGGTTCCAAGGCGGTCCGATGTGCTGGTCAGATCAGATCCGCACCACCCTCGAAGTTCCTGTTAAGATAAGATAAGATAAAAATATATTTATTATCAGTTCCAAAAAGTACATACATGAAAAATTATACACATACATAAATATAGTGACATGTTAGTATGAGATACGAACAGAAGATAATAAAACAACATAAACAATAGGTACCTACACTGATAAATGGAATAGGCTCAGCATAATGCTGGGCAGGGAGGTCCTGCACAGCGCTGATTTTCAGCCTGCCCCGTGCTCGACTAAGATGACGCTGTTGCTGTTGTCCTGTTGTCTCGTGGCTCCTGGCCATGAAAATCGCATCCAACCAACCCAGATAGCACTCCATCATCAGAAATCGAATCCTACAAAGGAGGGGTCATGACTCCCAGTAATAGAGAATATGACAAGGACAAGGAGAAGAACTCCAAACGATCCATTTCCGAGCATAAATGTCGAAAAAAAACTAAAAATAATGATTTGTTTTTTTTCATCTTTAGAGGTACCTACAAAACCCTTGAAACAATGTGTTTGCATTATTACAGTTTTAACTGACAATCACTTTTGTAAAAAAAAACCATGGCAAACTCCTGGTACGTACTTTTTAAAAATGTGAAAAAAAATCATGATTTTTTCACACGTCCTGTATAAGACTCAAAATTGACATTGTCAACAGCCATGTTGCTGTAAAATCATACAATTTGGCAAATTCCATTTGAACTAGATAAAAAAAAATGCGTAGCCATTTTGTAGCATGACTTAGCCGGTTAAGCGAAAGTCTACTGCAAGGTATTCAAAGCTTTCAGTTATTCGGACAAATAATCATTATGCATAATATGAGCATCTATTACAAGTAAATAGGAGGTGAAATTTAAAATACAAATTAAATTAATTTGTTTCGAAATACTAACACAAAGAACTGTAAACACAACAAAATATTTAATAAAAATAAAAATCATTTTTTTCTAATTTGTTACACAGCGGTTAAGCATTTGCTACTATTTAGTTTAATATATCGCGTAGGTAATATGAGTTTGTTTTGTTTTGTCTCCGTAATACAAAACGGCTTAGTCATTTTATCACCTAGTCAAAATGAAAAATGGCGGATTCTACGCATCAACTGTAAATCATAGCGCGATATAGCGCTATATGTCATTTATAGCTACGTGTGTGACGGATGCCGATTTGTACTGAAGCTATGCCGCGCTATGTGAAGCTATATAGCGCTATATAGCGACGTGTGAAATGGGCTTTACCGTTCCACCTCAGTGTGACGTAAGCTTTAATAATATATTTTGGGCATTTTTTTGTAGATTTTGGCCGATGGTGTCGAAAAGTGCTCGAGTGGAGACCAAGGACTAGCAAACGCAGCGTAGGACGTGTAGCAATTTAGGGTGTACTGACTGAAATATCCGACTAGCAAAATTGTACACCAGCATGAGAGCCAGGGTCATGGATGGTTTCAGCCTAGAGAGGAGAAAGATCAGAAGAATTTAGAATAAGGGCGCCACTGATCTCCCTCCTACAAACGAGAAGCGGGGTTGGTACAAAATAAAATCATTAACAAAGTTATATAGGTTATTTTATTCCTTGGTTCCACATCATTGGTTACAACAAAAAACATGCATTAAATTATCTAAATAAATATGTAAGCAAGTTGAGGTACTGGTGAAATTAATTTATAGTACATACAATTCCGACTTATTACTAGCCGCTTAAACAAACTAAGATCTTATGGCGCGTGGCCTAAAATGGAACTAATTTAAGACAAAGGCCGTATTATGTTCATACGGTAAATTTACATGATATTAATATACAATAGGGTACCTAAGAATGGCTTAGGGCCCAAAAATAAAGAGGTACGTTACAATCGAAATTAAATTAGCAAATTAGGTTAAATAAAAAAGGTTATTTAAGTAAGTCCAGTATTATTTATCACACGTGGTGATGTCACAGGGAGCTGCTGATGGCCCTTCGACCGTGACCAGGAATCACCCACGTGGACAGAACAAAAGTTACAATAAATCTATTAAAAATCTTGCGTTCTCGGCAGAGATTATATGGGGGGAGTACTATATTCCTCACACGAATACTACAACAGGAGCCCTAGGATCCTGCGGCACGCACGTGGCTATACCACAAAATGGCGGCGACGGCGCGGCTTGAAAATCGGGAATTAAACCACGTAGAACGCAGCTGGCAGCTACAGTAGCGCCACCCGCTGGAATATGCTCGGCGGCAGCCTCGCCTGCGACGGGCGGTGGCCGAAGCTTGAAGAGGGCGGAGCCCTAACCCGGGACCCACTTAAAAGT
Source organism: Hemithea aestivaria (assembly GCA_947507615.1). Classification (NCBI taxonomy): domain Eukaryota; kingdom Metazoa; phylum Arthropoda; class Insecta; order Lepidoptera; family Geometridae; genus Hemithea; species Hemithea aestivaria. The sequence continues at coordinate 1,071,655 of OX382332.1, forward strand.
GGGTATGCAGACACGTGTTCGCTCCGGCGGACGCGCGGGATGACCGGCACACGCAGCTCGGGTGTCGAAACAGTGCGGTGATTAAACACAACACTGATTTTACTATATTTCTATTAAAACTTTTACTGGAGGCTGGGGAACTTGTCCCTATAAAAGAATAAAACACTCATGGGCGAGGGAAACCTCGGCAGAGCCTAGGCCTTCCCCCGCCCTAACCGCGACTTCTTACTTGTGCTCTCGATGCGTAAAAGAAAGAACAATGGGCGTGTTTTGCCTTATAAAGGATTTCATGGCGTCGTATGGCCTGGAGGGGAAAAAAACATGGACGGCTGGGCTACCAGCGCATAAATCCTAATACTACTCAACAGACTTGACACGACTACCCTACTGTTACAAAATATGAATCCGACCCGATCAGTGAAATCCATCGAATCGGCCTCACATATAACCCACGACGATCCCCTCACTATAAACCCTACCTGTAGTTGGTAGTGCCTACTATTTAATTGTTATTTATCGGAGAGGAAACCGATATAAATTAGTATTTAACTATTTTTAACAATATTATTATTTTAGGATTTATTATCATTTATTTGTCTTGGGAGATAAAACTTTCCTACCATCGAGTGGATTTTTATCTCCCTGGCAACTATTTATTTTTATTTGGCACATGATTTGTGCTTGTGACATTTATAAAAAAAAATCTAATGTCAGACTGACAAACAAAAGGTCGGACTGACAGATGACATTTTGACATCTGACAACTAACCCTATTCATCAAGATATTTTTATTTGTTTGTTTCAATTACGGAGGGTGAATGAAAATCTCTAATTATTTACTTTAAAACATTGAAAATCTACAGTGAAAATATGCTAATATGATGTGGAATGTGTGTGAAGGTAAAACTAATATTATTTTCCTAGGACCTAGTAGCTTATTTTGCTACAGACAAGGTGGACAGACGACCTTATAAAGGTCGCCGGAAGACGCTGGATGCAGGTCGCTTCCAACCGGTACATATGGAAGTCTAAAGGGGAGGCCTATGTTCAGTAGTGGACGTCTTACGGCTGAGATGATGATGATGATTTTTTGCAGGTGTACCTTCTACACACATCAGCTTATTCTTTGTCCACATTAAGGCTGTCAGTTGCATCCAATAATTGAGATGGCTGTACCGATGCGGTCACGATTTAAAACTTAATTATTTTATTTGAACCAAATGCCGCCTTTACGGTTGTAAATTTAACTTTAGAATTTGACTAAAACCTTTTTAATGTTAACTTATTTATTATTGGCTTTATCACGCTAAATAAAAACTATACTGGTTAAATTGCTGTACTAAATGGATAAAAAATGCAATATTTTATTTTTATCTCAATACTGATTGGTAATTTATGGTATATTGACATGTTTAATATGTACATGTACCTACCATAAATGACTAGCTGCGCCAATGGAGTTTACCCGCTGAGAAGTAGCGTTTGTGTTATTCCAGTGTCAAATTTCAGTTAAATCGGTTCAGCTGCAAAAAAGCACACACATATACGCCCATACACACTCAGGTTCATATTTTTGATGCGAATTTCGTTTTACCCGCAGTACCTACTTATGTAGCCTATGTGTTATTCCCTATCTCTCTACCAAATTTCAGCTCAATCGGTTCACCCGTTTAGGCGTAAAAGAGTAACAATCATACATCCAGACATCCATAAATTCCAACAAACTTTCACGTTTATAATATTAGTAATATATGAATCCTATAAAACATGAGAAAGTACAAATGATTTCGCAACATTTCAAACATGAATCACTTAAAAAATTAAATGATCAATCGAATACAAAATCGTTCCACTGACATAAAAAGCAATTTTCATTAACAATCATTTCATCATACATTTATTATGGCTATTTTACACCCACGTATTAATAAAAACATTTATCTTTACCTACAATAGTAAAAAAAGAACCTTAAAATTATTTGCTGGGAGCTAAACCTTTATTTATTTGAGATAAGGTTGGTTTTGGCTTGTGAAACGTGTTGAATAAGTTGTATGATAAATGTATGGATGGCCATACATCATTGGTATAACAGCCGATCATAAATAAAAGATTTGGGATGGGTGCTTCCACTTGTAACCAAATATTAACAAGCTTTTTTTTATTTACTTTAACCTGTCTGTTTGTCTGTCTGTAATCAAATCTTGCAAGCTTAATTTGACCCAGTTCCCGGTTTCTGATTGAGCTGAAATGTTGCATGCGTTTATAAATCGGATGACAATGCAATATTATTATGACATGGAGCTGATCTGATGATGGAGCTGGAAGGTTGCCATTTGCCATAGGAACTCCGTAATCATATATGATTGTTTATTATTGAGTTACAAAATAATTCATTCAATAATTCAATTTTAGTTCCCAAATAAACAAAAAAAACTTTTCCCAATTGAAACTGGCACCAACCGTATCACCCCATATAATACCCATTCACAATTCATAGCTGGCGAGCCGATAACAAGGTTATATGGCGGCCATTATCCACTATTTTACAACAGCTTTATTGAGCTTTAATGAAACGTCAGTTTTATTGCCGCGGCAAGGTTGAGAACCACTGGACGCCGTCACAAGGTTGGGAGCCACTGGGTTTTATGTTTAGCTCGTGGTTTTTATTGGTTGCTTTTTATTTAGAATTATTTTTTACTAAATAGATACCTACATCATTATGAAATGCTGGTTCCTCCCAGCGGTTATACCCGCTTTCGGGTTAAAGATCTCTTTATTTCTCATAAAGAATACACTATTCACTTACATAAGAAAATATTTTCTTAAATATGTAAAAATTTGAGGGCTTATAGTGCTAATTATATCTAATAATATATTATAAACTTATAACAAAAAACTTACAAATTTTACAAGTCATTGTGTTCAAATTTAGAAAAATTTAAAGAGGCATTATAGTTACTTTAATGAAACTTAAATGAAGGTAAACAGAGAAAAAGATTGTTGTTGACAATTTTTGAGCGACACGAGCGCGTCCATCGCACCGAGTGCAGCGTACATATACATAGATTGAGTAAGCAACTGAGCTCAGTTGGATGTGGCATTGTGCACTCGTAGACTTAAAATTATAATTAATATTTAACATTGTGTTAAGATAAGCTTAATTTACAATTTTAGAATGAACTTAATTTATTTCGTATCTACCAAATAATTAGGTTTTTAATTTAAGATATAATATTCTAATACATAATTTCAGTATCTCTATGTTTTTACGCTTTACTGTAGCATATAATGTGTTAGGGTCTAAGGTCTCTCTTTACCAAATTTCAACCCAATCGGTCTGCCCGTTAAGGCGTGAAAGATTAACAAACATGCATCTAGACATCTATACAAAACTTTCTCGTTATTCTACATTCAAACAAAAAAATTAGATTAAATCCGTTTGGGAGCTACGATGCGACAGACAGACATACACACAGACAGACAGACATATCGACGGACAGACAGAAAGACACGTCAAACTTATACCTAACACCTCGTCGTTTTTGCATCGGGGGTTACAAAGATAAATCTAAAAAACATCATATGATCTATGCTTATATGATTAGACAGACATTGCATGCGTTTAATGATGATTATATAGTACGTAATAAATTGCTCGTTTGGATCTAAATTAAAATCAATATTCAAATTATGATGCATAACTACATACATACTTTACATACATATTCAAACATACATCAATGCGTGAAGGCGTAAACTATGAACAACTACACACAAACGTCAAGAGTCAAGGGGTAATGTCGTTGTAAAATTATAGAGGCACAACGTGGCGGACGCCACCAGGGTAAACTTTCTTTTGCAGGAGGTCGACTGGGTGGGTAGTGGGTACCCCAACAATGCCAGTTATTATACTGCCTGAGCTGTGACGTGCAAACATTACTGTGCTTCGGTAGGAGGGCACTGTAGCTAGTGAAATTACTGGGCTGAAGAGTTTTGACATCTTATGACTCTCAAGTAGGAAGCGTTGGAGCAGTTCACTGTGTAGCACTGTACTAATTATAATGGGCAGCGTTATCTCTTACCATCAGAAGAGCGTCTTGCTCGTCTTCTTACTTCGTTGTATAATAAAAAACCTAGGTATAATGTGTGTATGTTTAAAACGTTGTTCAACACAAGAAACAATTGTCATTGGCAAATCGAGTGATATAGGCTACCTATAATAATTATAATGGGGTAGGTATACTAAAGCTAGCCTTACTAGAGGAGCTTCATTTTTTCTTCAACAGGCTTCATTCTGTAGATTTTCAGATCCGTGATTAAAGCGTAAAACATGAAAAACTGCACTCACTAACATAATTCCTGCAGACAATATTGAATATGAAACAAATCGGCGCATAAAAACGAAACAGTTTTTATTTCAGTGAATTATTGCGTTCTGCATGAGTGAGGCTGCAGTGGACAGGAAGTGCGAGACTTGTTTTGCGAGAGGGGTTCTGTACATTAATTCATTTTGTTTTGGTATCGTATTTAGTAGCGCCACTGGTATTGTAGATTTGCCGGAAAATGATCTTAATTACGCGTTTGCTTGTGTACTTGTCTAAAAAAATATCTTAAATAAAAAAAAAATATTATTAAAAAGTTCATTTTCTAAAAAGTATTTTATGAGAGGATTTTAATTTTTAATTTATTTTTAATAAATAATTAAGGTTTTAATTACTTAGTTTTATTTATCTTTTCCATATAAGTGATTCTATTTTTTATTATTATTATGTAAATTTCATTTCCTTAACATTTATTTCAATTTTTGTTTTTCTTTTACAGAAAAATAATTTATATAACAAATATTTTTGCTATAATATCTTTAAAGTTTTAAATCAATACGTGTTGAAATAAAGAGTTACCTAAGCCATATGTGCTGAATTATTAAACAGTGTAGTAATAGCGGTTTTCCTCGTGTAAAACATAAATTGAACCCTGTTTGTAATTAAATCGATTCATGAATAAAATATCTCGGCATCTGGATACTCGTGTCGAGACATAATCTATAGTTTATGATTGCAACGCACGCGGATGTACGGTGACGTGTTCCAGTGCGATTCGCTGACTTATGGGCCTATTGTTCCATAATTAGTGAGTTTTTTATGCAAATAGGTGAACGAGACGATGTATTTAATAAATATAAGAATATTAGCATTATGTTAATATACCGGGTAAACTCACAGATATAGAAGTTGAAGCTAGGCTTCATTCTGGGTTTCGGACAGTTACGATGTCCTTCAGCCTTCATCAGGAGCTCACGCCTCGAGGTCGCGACGCTAGCTAATTTATCAAATCGTATGGAATAATATTACTTACAAAACTGTTTAATTGCAGCTTAGGCCACCACATTGGGCAATAGCGAATCTCAACGACGCAACATCGCTGCGATACTACGTCATTGTCATCGCTACTCTCCAGTGGCTTTTCGGCGACAATATTATGTCGTTGTTATGTCGTTGTAGAGTCACTGTCGCTCAATGTGGGGTAGCCCTACTAACACTAAATACAATTGGGTGTTGATTTGCTCTGACCATATAAAACTAACTCTACCATATTTTATGTCTATCTCACTCGTCTATTACTATTCGTTCCAAGTAAATTTTCAGTAAAAAAAAACACATAAAAAAATTAATGACAACATTTGTAAACAGTAGTCCAGCAACGCCCCTAGACAGTTATAAATCGATGTGACACAAAACATAAAAAAGATATCATTAGTAAATATGGCTTCCACGGCACACAATAAAACATTTTTTAAACTACCGTGAGCTGTCACAATAAATAACGCGCATTCGTTTTACACCCACGCTCGAATAGGGTTACACGCATATTAAAAAGTTATGACACGATTTTATATAGTTAGCCTTCGATGTCAATTGAATGAATTCTGCTTTTTAGTAGGCTTAAGCGTGTATATTAAATGCCTTCTTGATTCATTAAACTTCTTGCCGGAATAAGTTATAGCTGAAATATACTATTTTATGAGATAATTAATTAGCATTCAAGATTTTCTTTATGGTTTGAGTACGCAAATAGAACATCGACAAAAATTAATAGCTTAATTATTTTTTTAAACGCGCTCTGAATTTTGATTAATTTAGAGTACATTTTGTTTTTTTAGTTATTAATTATGTGATTCCCCGCAACATAAAAAAAATCTTCTGATAATAATAACATATTTGGCATAAACATGTTTACCTTTTAACAATATATACATAGTAATATAAGCGTGCATTATAGTCCATAGTTCATTTAGCAACAAACAGTACAGTTTACTGTGACTATACAAAAAATAATATAAAAAATTTAAGCCTAACAAAATATCTAAAAAATAAAAATACTTGAAACCCAAACGTTGTGAGAAGCAACCCTAATATTTGTACGTTTTTTAGGTTATTATGTTTTTGTTCTATTTCGACACTGTGTTGACAGGTAGGCCAGTAAAAAGCACTGAGATCATAGCGGGGGGTTTTTATGAGCACCGCGGAACTCTGTTTACGTAGGTACTTTTAAATTTATTTTACTTTCACTAAATTAAATTATGAAGTCGGATGATAAAATTCTTTTTAATAACTATTTAATTTGTCTTAATTCTTAATAGCTATGCTTTTTAATATTAGCTGCGCCCAGTGGTTCTTTAATTTGTTTATTATTTATTTTACTTTTAGTTTTTTTATTATCTTTTCATTTTTGACAGTTGAAATGAAGTCTTGTAATAAAAGTAATGCGTCATACTAAGTAGGCTACAAAAATTAGAGTTGCGAACTATTTTTTTAGCTCGGTTGATTCAGTAGTTTAGATAATAGCGAAGTAACAAACATATTATGTACATACAAATTTTTGCCCACATAATAACCTTTACCTTTTATGAACATATTTTTTGTCTGGTTACTCTCAACGTTTTTATAACTTTTAGATATATTTTAAAATATGAATAATAATTAATATTAAATTAATTTCCATACAAATGGTATTCATTAATAACATCGGCAATTGACACCATATCTAAATAATTTATTATATTGGAATATTATTAAACTTTGAAATTAACTTTATTAATATTTACAGTAAGACAGAATAGTTGAAAATGTAATGTTTTGATAAATATTAAGAATTTAATAGCATAATAATTATTTTTTGCATCTAAATCTAATTTTAACTGACTTCAAAATAAGAGAGGTTTACAGGTTGTTGGAATCTTTTTTAGGGTTCCGTACTCAAAGGGTAGAAAAGAGACACTCGCTTTCAATAAGCGTAACAGCAACAAGTGAATTAAATTAAAAATTTAAAAAACCCCCAACGCAATACGTAATTCACCATTTTTTTGATGGCGGCCATTTTGGATTTTAAATTGAATATAGTGGGCTGTATTCTACTCGTTAAGCCCTTTCATTTGATACCCATATTGAGGGGGTCGTGGAAGAAAAAAGTAATCCGCTATTTTGTAGCGGCGGCCATCTTGAACCGATTTTCACCAAACATGGCTAAGAACACTCTCGACTAACTCTACTTTCAAACAAAAAAAACTAATTCAAAATCCGTTCATCCGCTTGGGAGCTACGATGCCACAGACAGACAGACACACACACACACACACACACACACACACACACACACACACACACACACACACACACACACACACACACACAAACACAAACACAAACACAAACACAAACACAAACACAAACACAAACACAAACACAAACACAAACACAAACACAAACACAAACACAAACACAAACACAAACACAAACACAAACACAAACACAAACACAAACACAAACACAAACACAAACACAAACACAAACACAAACACAAACACAAACACAAACACAAACACAAACACAAACACAAACACAAACACAAACACAAACACAAACACAAACACAAACACAAACACAAACACAAACACAAACACAAACACAAACACAAACACAAACACAAACACAAACACAAACACAAACACAAACACAAACACAAACACAAACACAAACACAAACACAAACACAAACACAAACACAAACACAAACACAAACACAAACACAAACACAAACACAAACACAAACACAAACACAAACACAAACACAAACACAAACACAAACACAAACACAAACACAAACACAAACACAAACACAAACACAAACACAAACACAAACACAAACACAAACACAAACACAAACACAAACACAAACACAAACACAAACACAAACACAAACACAAACACAAACACAAACACAAACACAAACACAAACACAAACACAAACACAAACACAAACACAAACACAAACACAAACACAAACACAAACACAAACACAAACACAAACACAAACACAAACACAAACACAAACACACACACACACACACACACACACACACACACACACACACACACACACACACACACACACACACACACACACACACACACACACACACACACACACACACACACACACACACACACACACACACACACACACACACACACACACACACACACACACACACACACACACACACGTCAAACTTATAACACCCCGTCGTTTTTGCGTCGGGGGTTAAAAATTAAGCTGAGACGCAAGTTTTAATTCATACCATAAAGATGTATTTGAGTAATTGGCGAACATACTCGTACATATAGGTACAGTTTCTAACGTATTGTAAAGTTTTTCTCATTTTTGTTAAGTCTTACATAAGAATTCTACTAAGAGAGCAAAAAGTAGATTAAGTTAGGATTTTAAACATATTTTGAATTATAATTATGGCGCAAAGTCACTTTTTCCCTTTTAAGGAAATAATATTTAAATAAAATAAGTAAATTTGCAGACAAAACACACCCTATGCGTAAAAGAGAACCATAAAACACAGAGCACTATTCATAAATTTAACAACCGTTTTCTAAAATTAATATCGCATAATTCTTATATAAAACCTTAATGAGTGGCGAATAAAGCTATAAACCAGTAATTTATTGGTCGACACGGCCAATAAAAATCTAAGATTATCTACCAAATGGGAATCAATTACTTTGTTTACGTCCGTCCACTTTATCTTTAGTTTTTTGATTGAATTTGTTTTATTGCGGCTGTGAATTTATGAAGGTATGGGTGAGTTAATTGTACAGTTTATAGTTTGTAGCGTCCGTGGCCCAGTGGTGGTAAATTCGGCTTGTGATCCATAGGGCTTAAGTTCAAAAATTAGTTTTTTTTTTATACAACGAAGAAAGAAGACGAGCAAGACGTTCTCCTGATGGTAAGGGATAACGCTGCCCATAATAAGTCCAGAGCTACCCAAGATTTTACATAGAAAATTCTGGGTGCACTGCGCCAACGCTTCTTACTTAAGAGTCATAAGATGTTAAGACTCTTCAGCCTAGTAATTTCACTAGCTTCAGTGCCCTTTCTACCGAAGAACAGTAATCTTGCACATCACTGCTCAGGCGGTAGAATAACTGGCACTATTGGGGTACTGGGTACCCACCTAGTTGACCTCCTGCAAAGGAGGCCTACCTCCGTTAAAAAAACAGTGTGTAGCCTAGATTAAAATAAGTAGTGAAGATGCTATAGCCAAACTTGGGCCTCTGGTTCGGAAAGCAATACATTTTACCGTATCTTCCTTTTTCATTTTAAGCTAAAAACACATGATTAAAGTGTGTTGTGGCATAAACACAGACAGACCGAATTTCTCACTATTCATGAATAAAACCGCTGATTGCAACCAGTGGAGTCATAAATGCAGATTTTATGATAAAAACCGAGCAATAAAATGATCGTGCGCAACTTTTAATAATAAATTTAAATATTAAGATCAAAGTGTGTATTTTAAAGTTTAATGCGTAGATAATAGCGAGAAGGTACATAATATTCTGAAAATTCTATTTTAATGCCAGTTTACGACCAAACCAAGATCAACCGCGCTATGATTTTTGAAGCCGTTGCCACACTGCTGTTAAGAATGTTTACAAATATTTTCTAACATTAAATAAAGGGAAGTCTACACTAAAGGCAAGCGGCACAAAAGTATGTAGTAAAAGTATAGTACCGCTGTTTTTGATCCGCATGCCATTTTTAATTACTGTGCTGAAGAGTCTTAACATCTTATGACTCTCAAGTAAGAAGCGTTGGCGCAGTGCACTGGGTAGCACTGTACTAATTATGAGCAGCGTTATCTCTTACCATCAAGAGAGCGTCTTCCTCGATTTCTTGCTTCGTTGTTTACATATTCATTATAGGTTAGCCTTTGTCCACGATCTCGCGTGATGTTAAACGAAGATGTGGCCGTAGTTAGTAGCAGGCTAAACCTAGAAGACGGGATAAGTCCCTCCCTCAATTTTTGTAAAAGTAAGCTTAATATTTATTGGGTACCATATCTTTAATATATATCTTTATTATGCATGTAATTAATATTTTTTTAACATTTTTGTTGTTTTGACAACATTTTTTAGGACATTGCACACAACGCCACCTAAAACCAATCTAAACAACTTAATGTTTGTGTTATGTAGTTTGGATAACGGATACACAATACTTATATACTTTATTCAATTTGAACAAAATTAATAGAAATAATAACAAACCGTACAAAAAAATTGTAAAACATTTACTACACTAACAAAATGGTATAAATAGCATTTTTTTATTAAAAAAATATGTCTAAAGTCTCGCGAACATTTTATATCATTGCACTTTTCCTGTGACCGCTGTTTTTGCTATAATTATACATTGCATAGGTTGTTACAGACATACTTATATGGAATTCGCATAATTTTTATGGCGAATGCCTCGTTTATTGAAATGTCCCGTTGGCATTCCTTGTTGAGTTCGCTTTGACATGATAGTTTACTTGTTTTTGTACAGGGTTATTGTATTTACAGTTTTTTTAAAGCTAACACAGGCGTTTGACCGCAATTTCACCTGCTGACGTTTTAGGAGAAATTTCATCTGCTAATCTTAATATAAGAGTATTAAAGGAAAGAGAGACTGATTGACTGACTGATCTAGCAAAACACAGCTCAAACCGCTGAACAGATTCGCTTGAAATTTGGAATATAGATAGGTTTTATGATGTAGACCTCCGCTAAGAAAGGATTTTGCCACGCAGGCAACACACAAACAAACTATCGACACAACATTTTTTATTTATTTTATACATTACAGTTATTGCCAAAGAACAGTAATATAATTATTAGAAATAGTAAGGTTAATAAATGAATTGAGGATGATATAATATACCACGAGCAACCCTGTATAATAAATGATATAAATTTAATATTACATTACGGTAGATAAAAAAATATATATGTAATTATAAAATTTACATTTCTACTTAGGCTGTATTTAATAGCTACTTACTAGAAAGCCAAAAGTGAAAATACATAGTTAAAATATAATAAAGTTAGTACGGCTTTCTATAGCTCGTTATTATTGTACCGTGAAGGTAATAATTAAGTATGCTGTGAGATTATTAAGTCTCGTTTCACACGTACCGCATAACACCGTCGCGTCGCGTCGTGGTTAAGTTGTGGACGTCTACTACAGCGTCGTTGTGGCAACTACAGCTTGACTACCGATCGTACGTAAAAATTTTGCCTCTTCTTCTTATAAAGACAATTAAATATTATACGCAAGATATATAATGTTATAAAATTATTTATTTACTCTGCAACTGCTTTGCTTTTTTTGTGTAAATAAATTATGTAACCAAGATAAAAATTGTAAACACATATTTTAAAAAAGCAATGCCTATGAGTTTCTTGCTCGTTCTTCTCATAGAGGTGCCTTGCGAATAAGCAGTAGAATATTAAAATAGTAATATTAAAATCCATTGTAGCCTATTTGAATAAATGAATTTTGAGTTTGAGTTTATTAAATTGTTAAAATGATCGATTGTGGCCTATTTGGATTTATCCATTATAATTTAAAATGGTCTACTGAAGTTGTATTATATTTACGAGTACAGAAGTGATTTAACTGAGCACCAATCAGTGGATGCGTGGTGGTTGTAGCTTAGCTGTGATAATGATTAATATCACATACGTAGTCCAAAAAGGTTTTTTTAATTGTTCCATATTGAATTATACTCAATTGTTAATTTAGTGGTTGAGATTTGGTTTGGTGCGTGTGAATGAAGCCTTTATGATAAAGGCTATAATTCATAATCATAATTACAGAGGGTTTTTACAATGTGGATACATTGTAGGTAACTGCTGAGGCTAAGTATGTGGGTTCTCGCTACCATGGTATAGTTTAACTGTCGAGAATTGGTCGTGGTTAGGGATGAAAATTTCCGGAAATATTCCAAAAGTTTCCATTACTTCCATGAAACTTTCCAAATTTGACAGAAACAATGGGGAATAAACCCCAAATCAGAAATCTGATTTTTTAAATGAAATGGTAAGTAAAGTAAAATTACTGCTGATAGGATAGTAGGCTTAGTGCCTGTCTACAATACTCAATCAAGAATTTTGACTATAGAATTAAATTTCTAACTGATATACCAAGGAAAAGAAAAACGCTGTTCATTGATGGAAAAATCATACCAATTACCAAAAAAACATTGTATTTGTTTTACTTTGTTAAATAGACTTATTCTTGTGCATATGAAAGTATATACACGTGTCTGTATGTAAAGGGTGAAACAGTGCAATGACTGATTCACAAGCTAACCTGGCTGCTTGGTGAGCTAATGTTAAAACAGGATTATATGAATTATGTTTATATAAGTCGGTATCAATGCCCTCTTTGGTTGTTTATAATCTTTATAATTGTAAGTCAAAAAAAATGATGGGTTCAGCTATCATTGGGATTTGGGTTCAGTTACCAGTATATAATATCATAGTTTTCACTTTTTCTTTGTATATTTCCATCGTCAATTAAATATTTATGGCAATTACCATCATTTATTATAGTTTTGAGATAGATAAGTATAATAACAAAACAAAAATAAACCCAGAAGGCCGTATTGGTCAAAAAAACGCATTCAAAAATTCAGTGTTAATCTGGAAATTTTGGAAAGTTTCCTGCAATGTTTCCCTATATTTCCGGAAACATTGGAAGTATTCCTGGAAAGTTTCGGAAACATTCGGACATTTTCATCCCTAGTCGTGGTGAAAAAATAGTCAAAAATTTTCCTCATTTTTTTTCTAGTCAGGGTGGCTAGCAAAAACTTATAGACTTACCGACCGCTCTTTACACTCTTGAGATGCAAAAGTGTAAATAACAATTTTTATTTGTACAACGAAGTAAAAAGACGAACAAGACGCTCTCTTGATGGTAAGAGATAACGCTGCTCATAATTAGTACAGCGCCAACGCTTCTTACTTAAGAGTCAAAGGATGTCAAATCTGAGAGATACCTTATTTTAATTTTTAAATACACCATACATAATTCTATGTTTGTATTAAATCAGATAACGTTTTTTAATGCAAAAAGCTAGAAGAAGGGAAGTTCGAAATACAAATAGCTTAATCGCCTGTACAAAATCAATAAATTTCATAAAGACCAATTCAAGCTAACTTAGCTTCAATAACCGTCATAGCAATGAGCATAATACAATTCACAAGCAATTTAATAAAACATGGCATTTTGCGCACAATGTGAGACATCAAGGTTCCGCAGCGTACGTGCTCTATTACATGAAAATGCTATTACACTTTCAAAAACTACCTATGATTGTCTACCTATAACTTACTAACATTTATTTTATAAATTATGCCTAGTTTTAACTGCTGAAAAGTAGTCTATGTGTTCTCCAGGGTTACCAAACCTACCTATGTACCAAATTTCAGTTTAATCGATTCAGCCGTTTACACACACACACACGGTAAAAAAAAACATTTTATATGTATTTCAAAGGAAACAATTCATATGCGGTACCAATTAAATGTCTTTAAAATTGGTGCAGCAGTTGACAAATTCCGAAATAAAACGTGTGACACGCCCTCACTCATTTATAAATTATTAAAAAAAAGAATTTGAAGTCAGTTTTTTTTTAAAAATACTTCGAAGTAGGTACGTAAAATTACCACCTTTGAGAGCCACAGAACCCCAACCAATTTGCACTTAACCAACGCTTAGAGCTGTCAGTGTATGTCAAAGTTTTTGCTCCCTGCTTACTGTGTAAATCATTCCATAATAGTGTAATTATAATCGTAATTACATATTTCTTTGCTTGAGACGAATGTGTGAACATTAATTATGGGTTTTTGCTGCAGACCTACTGTTTACATTGTTATGCTTTACCTACTAGGTTGAAAAAACTAACTACTTATTTCATCTACTTTGTATTATTCTAAATATCTTTAAGCTTGATGAGCAACTTTTGCAGCTGGGACTAGCAACTTTTTCGCAACAAACTACTTCGTACATTAATGACCGCTGCCAAAAATTTAATTAGTGCAGCTTTCTAATTTATGGTCTATTCAATAAAGCTATTGTTTTGATATACAAAAATATAATATAATATGACTAGCTGTCCCTAAGAAAAATGCGTGTATCAACCTACGCCGGGAGGGCAGGTAGGGTAGGGTACGCCGTAGGTTGGTATATATGGCTCCAAGCCTCGTTGAAATGACACACTAAACACTTATTGAAGTGCTCCGGGGTGGTCCGGGGAAGCGCCAGAATTTCATGACTACGGGCACGCCGAAACACTAATACGCCGTCCAGCTCCAACGGCGATCCGTCCTCACTCAAACTCAAACTCAAAATTCATTTATTCAAATAGGCTACATTGGAGCACTTTTGCAAGTCAATTTTACAATTTTCGATTTTAACACTCTACCGCTCGTTCGCAAGGCACCTCTCTGAGAAGAACGAGCAAGAAACTCATGAGGATTGCATTTTTAAATATGTGTTTACAATGTTTACCTTGGTACACCTTGGTACATATGCACTGACAGAACACTATGATCTTGAGTGACTCAGCTCAACTTTAGGGCTTACAGTTTAAGACATATCAATCTATGATCTAAAAATACTTATCATCTTACTCACCACTATAATCCCGTAGATCCTGGTGAGTATGCGCGGACGCTTGTTTTGACACTTTAATACCAGATCTCAGAATCACATAGAATAGAAATTGGGCAGAAGGATAATGATTATTTTGCTTAATTTTAATGAGCTTCTCTGAGATTTTACTTATAGTTATCTGGGATAGTATTCCTGCTAATATTTTGCCCATATAACAAAGTCTTATGTGTACATGTGTGTGTGCGTACATGGATGTCTAGATGTATGTTTGTTACTCTTCCACGCCTAAACAGGTGGACCGGTAGAGCTGAAATTTGGTATAGAGATAGTTTAGGGTTTAGCAGTACAGCGGGTAATACCGCTGACAGGTAAAAGGTATATTATAAAGCTCATGTCATTATTTTCCAGTAACAGCAGGTAGAAAATGCTATTATAAAGCATTAAGTTAGTACTAGCGTTGTGCTGAATAATAATAAAAAAAAAATAGCTACATTAAGGATGTAAAACCACTAGACTCAGCTTATATCAGATATTTAATAGATAAAGCCCACGATACCCATCTGTACATTACCATACAATGAATTCTATGACCGTCTGAGTGTGCCACAGGAAACGGTGTTAAACGATTATATCTATAAACAAATGAGTTAAACGTATTAAAATGTTTAGTTGCGTGTGGGACTGACGAGATAATCTGCTGTATTTTTTTTATTTTGGTTATGTGGTGCAGATTTAACAAATCGAACTTCGTTTGTGACAAAGTCAAAAATTTCGCTCGCTGATGGTGAAGATGGTGATATTATTATAAAATAACTTATCCGCCATATTGTATTACCTCTTTATAATATTAGTATAGATACAGATGTGCGGTTTTTCACTCGCTATTATACTGGTAGGTTTCGGCCGTGGCACTGGACAAAACCGTGTCGTCAAGCGGTCATTGTGACCGTGCATGATGTTCAGTGAAGCCAGGGAGGAATTTATCCCGCCTTCTAGGTTTAGTCTGCTACCATGTACGGCCGCATCGTAGGTTAAGATCAGGCGCGATCGTTGTGAAAGGCTAACCTATAAAGAATAAAAAAAGAAGACAAGCAAGACGCTCTCCTGATAGTAAGAGATAACGCTGTCCATAATTAGTCCAGTGCTGCCCCATATTTGACAGATGTCAAATTCCAAGTGCACTGCGCCAACGCTTGTTACTCAAGAGTCATAATAGTTAAACTCTTCTGCCCAGTAATTAAAACTACAGTACCCTCCTACCGGAGCACAGTAATGTTTGCACATCACTGCTCAGGCGTTAGAATACAATAGTCAAACTACTGGTATGAAGTCTTAACATCTTTTGACTCTTGAGTAAGAGTTTTGGTGCAGTGCACCTAGAATTTTATATTAAAGTAGATAAAGCCACTGAAAATAATTAGTAACGCCAGATTATTAAGATTCATATATATTATAAATGTGACACAATAAATTAAATCATATTATGCTTTCACCTACAAATAAAAACAAATCAACGATGGAGAAATCAACACCAAATTTTAGGAAATACCCAAAATTGATTTAATAACACATAATTACTCAAATGATATAAATATTAATAATTATTGCTAAATTTAACATGAGTTACGACCATTAAATTTTAATTTATTGTTTTTTAAGGTTAACTATAAAACAAAACATAAAATCATTAATATACATCGGGATTTGTACAAAATATTTATATTTAATGGTTTTTGGCAGTAAATTAGATAATAAATAATATTGTTCACTAACATTTGCGTACGGATTCGGTCGCTTATGGTGAATATGATAAATAAATAACACTATATTACTCTGTGAGTCCCACATAACTCGTGCCTTCCCCCCGGAGGTACGGGTATGCATAAACGCATTTCCCCTTGTTAAAAAAAAGGTCTACATCTGTGCAAAATTCCGTCCAAATTCGTAGGACAAATAAAGATAATATTAAAAAAAAAAAACTATAATTAATCTAAATAAAAGGAAAGAGTGACTGATTGACTGACTGATCTATCAACGCACAGCCCGAACCACTAAACGGAATGGTTTAAAATTTGGAACACAGATAGGTCTTATGACATAGACCCTCGTTAAGAAAGGATTTGTTCACGCGGGCATAAGCCAGTAATCTAAATATATAAAAGGAAAGAGTGACTGATTGACTGACTGACTGATCTATCAACGCATAGCCCAAACTACTGAACGGATTCGGTTGAAATTTGGAATACAGATAGGTTTTATAACGTAAACTTCCGCTTATAAAGGATTTTGTTACGCGGGCAAAGCCGCGAGCATAAGCCACTAAAATATATTTCTAACGGTGAAACAAATTTTTAATCGATAAAATAGGTAGTTACAAAGATATAATCAGCTACATTCAATCTAACAAAATTAACATCTTTAATATTAGTAAGTATAGATATACCTATAGATAGCTTACTTGGCAGTTAATTCGATAATAAATTATTTCTCATTAATATTCAAAATTTGACATAAAAATTTAACATATCGTAAATAATTAATCAATTCTAATATTTTAAAGATACGATGATTGTTGGTTTGTGTAGTACTTGGAACTACTGTTTCGATTTCTACAATTCTTTTATTAGGTAGGTACTGGTATTTTTTATTAATATTAGTTTTTTATTATCTATGAAATTATATATTTAAAAAACAAGTATTTTTAACATAAAAGCTATTTAAAGTTTGATATGCATAAATTTTGCTCTTACTTTTTTGATCCTGGAATATTCATAATATTTTGACCCATTCCAGGGTCACAAAAATTTGGGAAAAATTTATACATCATGTCATGTAAAATTGCTTTTTTAAGGTAGAGGTTTTTTTGGATGTGACTTTTTTCTACAGTTAGGTTAGGCTCCCGCAGGAACATCCCCAGGTTTTAGTGGGTATCCCCGCCGCGCTCATCTTCGGCGGGGGAGTCCTATATACCGCCCCGCGCCCCCTGGCGTGGGGTGATGATGCATAACACATTTTTCCTAGATCAAAAAAAAGGCTATTTTTTATCGTCAGCGATCAAAACCGCAGGCAAATGCTAGTTTGACATAAAAATGTAACCAATCGTAAATAAATTTGGCAATAAATTGATGTCGTCGTAACATGTTTGATTTTAATTATTCGTCGACATTTAATTTATGCAAAACACGATATAATCGTAAATAAGATATTTTATGAGATTACACTATTCAAATTATTATTTTATGTACATTAATATTTTTAATTATGGCTTGGAATTAATATATTACACGAATATAAATAAATCAAACATTTATTTAAAATTATTTTTTATCGTAATATTAATTAATATTAATGTATATATTTTTTTTTACCGGGGGTAGACTTCCTTTGCAGGAGGTCGTCTAGGTGGGTACCCCAACAGTGCCAGTTATTCTACCGCCTGAGCAGTAATGTGCAAACATTACTGTGCTTCGGTAGAAGGGCACTGTAGCTAGTGAAATTACTGGGCTAAAGAGTCTTAACATCTTATGACTCTTGAGTAAGAAGCGTTGGTGCAGTGCACCTAGAATTGCACATCATTGTGAAATTCTGGGTAGCACTGTACTGATTATGGGCAGCGTTATCTCTTAACACCAGGAGAGCGTCTTGCTCGTCTTCTTACTTCTCCACATAAAAAAAAAAAAGGTAGCACTCCGGGAGTGCCGGCAGAAGTGAAAACTTCAATATTAACGTTGTGTTTAATTATAAGTATAAAAGTACTATCATTTATGAGGTAGAATACAATGTTTATTTATTGCGCTATCGTACACAAATATGACAATTTATATGTTGTTATTTATAATATTATATCGTTATTTATATATTACATTAAATTTTATCTCTCAGAAAAATCAACTTCCATCATCCATCCATAATTTCGACGACTTTTACACCATCAACAGAGCAGCACACTCAGGCACGGTAGAAAGAGTGGGAGATACTAGTTCCTCTCCCTTCCCCTCGATCTTACGCTTTTTCGATCAGCATCACGTGACCCTGACGCGAGTTTTAAAGTTTTTACCCATACAAAAAAGTGCTCAGCGCCGCTAAAGAAGTTTTCACTTCAAAAATAACATTTAACTTGACACTGGCAAAACACGAAAGTGGAGACCATAATTTAATATCCCGTGAACATTCACGAATTTTACTCGACACTGGCAAAATGCACATGTTGCCATATTATTAAAAAAAAAAAAAAAAAAAAAAAAAAAAAACGGCGCCATCGATAAAGTCGATAGCGATTGGCAGCTCCTGCGATTTCGCTAAAAAAATGGTAGCCAACGACTCTTGGAATCGATATCGCACTCTCGACAAAGGGCTGTCGATCAATCGCTAGATTTTGTCGTATTATCTGTGGTATAATGTGTATCAACTGTCAAATTAAATGTCAAAATATCGTCGAGGAAACGTCAAATAGGAGTTTTGGCGGCAAGCCTTGATCATATCATTAGCTCCACGTCTTTTGCTTAATAATCGTGTAGAATTTGATTGTTAGCGTGTAATAATGGTGGAATATTGCGTGTTAAGTGTTTTTGAATGTGCACAGATGTAGGCAAGTGATATGGTGCTGAAATATGAATTTTGGTGCCCCCTCCAAAACTCCTCCGAACTTTCAGTAAAATTCCACCCATTTTACTGGAAGACTCATGTGACTAGACGAGCTATTAAGCTCACTCTGACTCTGACCTGACTAACTTATTAATTAAAAAAATAACATTTAACTTGACACTGGCAAAACACGAAAGTGGAGACCATAATTTAATATCCCGTGAACATTCACGAATTTTCGACACTGGCAAAATGCACATGTTGCCATATTATTAAAAAGAAAAAAAAAAATAATATCGTCGAGTTTGTTTTTGGTCATTTTTTTTTTGTAAATTACACTTAATTATAAGCTTTTTTGTAATAAATAAGCTTCTGCGAATTCCGCCGATATGTAATATGAGTTTTGTTTCTTCAAAAATTATAAATATTACTTGTATTCGAGATGTGACTGGCCAAAAGCTGGTCCAAAATAAATAGTGTTAAAAGTATGATTTTTCATAAAAAACTCCTTAAAAACATTAAGGAAATCTGTGAAACAATGTAACATTTCATTGGAGCACTTGCAACAGTAAGCTTAATGCTTATTAAGGCTAAAAACTTAGTCATAATAACATAACCTATGTGACATTTGTTTTAGTTAAATAGGTAAATTGTGAAGCCCTCGCAGCTCCAATCTCCGAAAACTAAACATTATTGGTATGTGTTATTAACCATCAACTTAATATATTTTAGCTCAATTGGTTCTATATAATATTATGTCATCTAACATAAAATATTAAAGACTATATATATATATATTACTAGCTTTGCCCAGCGGTTTTACCCGCAGTACTTATGTGTATGTGTTTTTCCAGGGTCTAAGCAATCTCTATACCAAATTTCAGCTCAATCGGTCCACCCGTATAGGTGTGAAAGAGTAACAAACATACATCCATTCTTGCCAACTTTCACGTTTATAATATTAGTAAGATATATCCCACCAAAAACATTCTGTAAAAAACTAGCCAAGTCTCGATGGAGCTGCTTGTTTATCTCTAAAAAGTAATGAAATCTAGACAAAGTCGTGCCAAGTATAAGGTTCCTTACTGCGATTTCTTTATTATTATAGTTAATGTTGTGTGACTTGGCCGTTGAAGGGTACACAAGGGTACAAAACCAGATGCTCCATGACACTTGGGTCGCCTAAACATAAGTATTATTGAAATACGCAGCTTTATCAAGCCTACAATTGACTGGTTATCCAATCAACGTTTTCCAAGTGGAAATTTTCTATCGTGAATGGGTAGCGGACAGATTGGTGCAATAGTGTCATGGAGCACCTGGTATAATACCCTTGTGTACCCTTCAACGGCCAAGTCACACAACATTAACTATAATAATAAAGAAATCGCAGTAAGGAACCTTATACTTGGCACGACTTTGTCTAGATTTCATTACTTTTTAGAGATAAACAAGCAGCTCCATCGAGACTTGGCTAGTTTTTTACAGAATGTTTTTGGTGGGATTTCACTTATTTTTGTAGAAACGCTATATTATAAGGTTATCAGAAATACAAACCGTAAGCGCGTTTTAAAATACAGTCAGCGCCATCTAGATACGTGTGCGTTCACTCTTAGTCCAATGCATCATAATAATATTATACCGGGAAGTGGGCCTAATTAAACTTGCAAGATTTAATTACAGACAGACAGACCGACAGGTGAAAGTAAATAAAAGCTTGTAGTAAAGGCGGTATGTCGATCTCTTATAATAGTTTGGTTGGGCTCTTATTTTAGTTGGCCACGCTAGATATCGCCTGATCATAACTGACGATTTATGACACATATACACACTCACATATACATATACTATGCCTTAAATATATTTTGAATTAATAAGTTGGATATTACACAATTTTAACCATTGACTGCAAATGTAACTTTGTAATCCTATACATTTATATGAGATTACAAAGTTATTTATGCAGATGAATTATCTCGAAAACGAGACCGAAATTGCATGTTTTTTTAGTTTTCCTATGGCTTATACAATAAATTCTAAGTATTTACCAAATTTCAGCTCTCTGTGTTTATGGGAAGTACTAGTTCTATTTTGATGATCATGAGTGAGTGAGTGTCGAAAATGCGAAACTTTGCTTTCGCTTAACTTCGGAACTTAATGACCTACAGACTTGAAATTTTGGATTTTTTAAGTATGTAATTATAGCTTACTGGATGACGAAAATTTCTGTGTTCTGGTCTTATCCAGAGGTTCTCAAATAGGGGCCTGAAAATGCGACGAAATGGTTCCTGTAAAGATGGTACGGCAGTGCTTGCTTCGCGCTCGACTTGGCGGGGGCACTACCGTGCCCCCAAATGTATAAGGTTTCTATAATGTATTTTCTATTTTTAGAGATGGGAAGATCTTTTGCGACAGTACTAAATTAAGTCCTTATGGAGGTAGAAACAAAGGACACTCAATTTCAGGTGTTTGAACATCCATGCTGCTATGTACCAGTAAAAAGGTAATTAAATATTAATTAACTTATAGCATACACATGCACACCTTGCTATAACAAAGCAATATATATATATATATATATATTAAAGCTATAAATGTTATAGTAAGTGTGTGTTTTTTAAATGTTAAATTTACAACAATGAGAAATTTAAGAAAAAAGAATCTAAGGGTTGGACACATACCACAATTATTATCTAGAAAACTACTGAACTGATTTTGATGAAACTTGCACTTGTTCAAGGACTTAAAATTATGAAATAAAATAATTACTAATGTACATTATTTAATGCATAATATTTATTTTGATTTATAGGTATGGACTATGAAGAAATCCTGTGACATGCATTTATTGGTCCCGATGACAAGGCAGAGAAGAGAAATTGTTGGAGAATATGACAAACACCCATAACTCTGATTGAAGAACTTCCAATTCAAGCCGCTGGCTGCTAGCTGTTGGTCAAATCCAATTGGCTGATCATTAAAATATTTAGCATACCTCCAACATCCAATTTGTTCCTGAAAATATAATATAGCTTACTATCACATACATAGGTGACCTTACAAGAAAGTACTTAATCAATATTGTCTCTATCTTGCCTACCTTTGTTTGAAATAAAGTTGTTAAATTGATTTGTAAAATTTACAATTGTGTTTTATTTATCCTACTACTTACTACTTAGTCAGTTTTTATAATTACATTTTGTTATACCAACTGCTGAGCCGAATGAGTATAAATTAAGCATTAGGTAGCTTAGGACATAATATAATCTTACTAATATTATAAATGTGAAAGTTTGTAAGAAAGGATGTGTGTTTGTTACTCTTTCACGCCTAAATGAGTGCACCGATTGAGCTGAAATATGGTATAGTGATTAGCTTAGACCCTGCAATAACACAAAGGCTATAGTACAGCGGGTAAAACCGCTGGGCGCAGCTAGTAAACAATATGATACAAGAGAATACATCTAGTCAGTATAAAAGTATCCTGCCGCCAAGGAATTCCGTACATGGACATGAATTGAGGATTCCTACTTATTAGACTAGTTTGCAATGGCAAAAATTTGGGTCTTGATTGCTAATAAGTGTGTATTGTGTATAGGTTCTTACACATTTGCACCTAGAGAGAAGCAATGTTTGGTATTTGTCTATATTGATCTAGCGGGCGCGATATAGGTATGCTAGGAACACGTTTTACCTTCCTACTAGTTATCATCTCAAGTATTCATGGTTTACCTACATTCTACGACCGCGAGCTCGATGTGCAGAAACAATAAAGTGTATAAAATTATTATAAAAAGAATAGGTTAGGTACACCAAAAATTTGTTCTTCACTTTCACAATTTTCAAGGTGAATCCATCGATATTTAGCTCAATATAATGTTTTTTGCTGTAAAGCTGAGCCATAAAAGTAGCAAAATTTACCGTATTTAATGATAAACTTTAATAAATATACAAGCACCATCGCTACGGGCGGGCGCGCGCTTGTCTAAGGTACACTCAGCAGTGTTGCCAACTATAGCAAGGCGAAATGTGCTAAAGTGTGGTAAAAAAAAATGCCAAAAATATGCTAGTTTTGAAAAAAAGTGCTAAAATAAAATGCTAAATATTTTTTTAATAAAAAATGTATTAAAAAAATTACATTTCAACCGTTATGCCTACATTTCGAACAGATATTTGTCGACTGGGTCTTCATCTGCAACTACAGTTGCAGATGTAGAAGGCACGTGAAGAAGGCTGTGATAAATTTGGTTAGAAACAACACTGGTTAGAACAAAAGAGCGTGCTTTAGGTCGATTCATGTTTATAATAATATTATTAAGTAACGAAAAAACGGAAGAGGTTTACAAGTGGATGCATGTACAGTGTATCCCATCAAAAACATAAATGTGAAAAGAGAGCCAAGTTCAATATTACGATGTATGTACTCATAGTTACCTATGATTTGGTAGTTGACTTCAACGACAAAAGAAGTGAGATCTAAATGGGTGCCAAGTTCAATGGTCAGTCCTGAAAAATATTTACAACATAAAATATTTTATTACGACTTAAAAGATTATTTCTTCTTATCACTTAGAATTAATATTATTTTGAAGCCTAAAGACTGACTTGGCCAGTTCTCATAATATACTAGGTAGGTACTCTCTTAACTTTAGCTTAATCACTATTAAACGCACTTAATGCTAATTAGTGCGCCACCGTCTTTTATCGTGTAAATTAGGCCCCTCCATCCATTGGTTGTCTGGAAGAAATCGCTCTTTAACGATAAGACCGCCACTTGTACATTGTAATTTTTAATTTTAATTATGTACTTATGTATTTTCTGTAACATTATGTGGTGTACAATAAAGTATCTATTGTCTTATCTTAATGATACTTCATCGTATGGTACCCATGAGAACTAGCCAAGTCAAACTTTGGGCTTCAAAATAATATTAATTCTAAGTGATAAGAAGAAATAATCTTTTAAGTCGTAATAAAATATTTTATGTTGTAAATATTTTTCAGGACTGACCATTGAACTTGGCACCCATTTAGATCTCACTTCTTTTGTCGTTGAAGTCAACTACCAAATCATAGGTAACTATGAGTACATACATCGTAATATTGAACTTGGCTCTCTTTTCACATTTATGTTTTTGATGGGATATCATTGCTTTTTGTACAGTACTTTTTAGTATGTAATAGGTTTAAGACACCCAGTCATAATAAGATTAATAAATACCAAATGATTATTTTATTGCACCTCTCCCCACCCCACTGCTCCATAGCACGGCCGTCGCACCGCGCACCGCGGCCCGTGAGCCTCGCCGTGCTTCGATATACCTATACCTATAATTAATTTAGTACTTATTTATATATAGCATTTATGTGCACTATTGATTTGAATATTGTACCTAATCAATTGATTTTTAAACAATACTTGTTACTGATAAATTTATCTATATTCATCCAGCTATCTTATACCTACCGCCTACCTGGATGGAAATTTAACTTTTTAGATCATCTGGAACTGGATTAGAATTTCGATCAAAAGAAACCTAAGCCGACAAGACTTGTAATGACGACGACTTGGCGGGGGCACTGCCGTGCCCCCAGATACCGCCACATACCTATAATATTATGACTATACGTTACAGGTACGTAGGTATCTAAAATGTTTACACCAACTAGCACCTAAGGCGATATACATACATTATTTTTATTGTAAACAATGTTAATATTATTACCTCTGTTACTGAGCCGCCTTGTGCTGGTGAGTCGATATATTGATAGGTATTTACATAGGATATACAATGGTTACGTAGGTACCAGGAACCTATTTTTATTAGTGACTAGCTGTGCCTAGCTGTTTTACCCGCTATACAGTTTGGTACAGTAGTGTATATTATGTTATTCCAGGGGTCTAAGCTATATTTTTTATTATACCAAATTTAAATTCAATCGGCCCACCCGTTTAGGCGTGAAAAAGTAAAAAAAAATTATCCATACGTACAGTAGGTATAAAGTTTGTATTTATATT
Source organism: Hemithea aestivaria (assembly GCA_947507615.1). NCBI lineage: Eukaryota > Metazoa > Arthropoda > Insecta > Lepidoptera > Geometridae > Hemithea > Hemithea aestivaria. Next base: position 1,097,273 of record OX382332.1, read on the forward strand.
TATAATTATATTTATATTAGAAGGAATACGCACTTCGTAGTATCTAACAGAAAATAGCCGCCTACACAAAAATTATTGCAACATGCAACATGTATTGCTTTATGCGTTCCTAGGCGTCCCAAACTTTAATATCATACATTTTTTAAAAATTAATAATAATTTAAAATGATAAAAAAATACTAGTTTCTGATTTTTCCCTTTGTTACTACGACATTACCTATCGGGATGCTAAATTTCAGCTTTCTAGGTCATCTGGAACTGGGATATTACTTTTGATCTATCCCTCAGTATGTATTAACTTCACCGATTACTGGATGTTTATATCTAAATAACCGTTTGAGCTGTGTTATTGGAAATTGGAACAGAGATATAGTTCGTATATTTAAGTATATGTGCCAAATTTGACTTGTCTATGTGTAATAGTTTTTGTATAACGAGGGTGTAAAAAGTCGTCAAAACGCGCTTTGGACGGTTCGTGTAATATAACACACGGCGCGGTCGCCAGTTCCTTTGCTTGAACTTGGCTTGACTCGCTGCCGCGTGTCTAGATTTTTTGATCATTACTCCGATATTGATTATTCTTTTTTATATTTCCTATGTTCTTCGATACATATTTAATTCAATTTTATTATGTATATAATGCTAAAAAAATATGCTATATGCTAAACGACAAAATAATGTGCTAAACAGAAAGAAAATATGCCAAATTTAGCATATAAAATGCTAAATTGGCAACACTGACACTCAGGCACGGTAGAAAGAGTGGGAGATACTAGTTCCTCTCCCTTCCCCTCGATCTTACGCTTTTTCGATCAGCATCACGTGACCCTGACGCGAGTTTTAAAGTTTTTACCCATACAAAAAAGTGCTCAGCGCCGCTAAAGAAGTTTTCACTTCAAAAAAATATATATATATATAAAAAGAAAGAGTGACTGACTGATCTATCAACGCACAGCCTAAACCACTCGACGGATTGGGTTGAATTTGGAAAACAGAAAAGTTTTATGACGTAGACCTCTGCTAAGAAAGGATTTTGGCATGCGGGCATTGAGAATTGAATAAATGGACTTATCGCTTTAAGCTATGTTATCGCCATGGCACAACTCGAAGTTATCGTCTCACTTGCCACAGAAGCAAAGTCTAAGAGGCGGCAGTCAATATGACCAAAGACAAAAATATCAATAAACCAGCTAAGCGATTTGTATCGCTGGAATAAATCAGCCGAATACCCCATAACTCGTCGATGGGGCATCGTAAGCGTAACGCGATCCTCCCCGACTCGATAGCGCTTCAAAAATTCGATTTTTTAACCATTGATTTCATAAATGGAGATTTTAGCGTTCAAAAAACATCTGAATTAAAAGAGATGTAAAAACATTAATGAGGTTAATTTTAATAATGTAACTTGCTGCGCCCCGCGGTTTTACCCGCGTAAGTCTCGATCCCGTGAGAAAATCGGTCAAAATTTTACCTAGCTGTTTTTTAATGTGTTTCCATACATAAAAGTATTATTGTAGTTAAGTATTAGCAACAGTTACTATTTCTTTATTAAAATGTATAAAATAATAAAAAAAATGTATGTAATATATATTTGTTAAAAAGAATGTTATTGTACAGTCAACTACAAAGAGATGTATCCATGTTAGGCTTACGAAATGAAGTAAATTTTCATTTGCCACAATGAACTACCCTTGGTTCGTGACATTTCTAGTAGCAATCAAACTTTATATTATCATCGACTCGTTTAATATGCAACAATGATGTATCCCACTACTTTTCCTTAGGTGATACATAATAATAGCATTTAAAATGAATCGAATATAGTATAAGATTTGGTGGATACTGAAAATGTCACGAAGTAAGGGTAAATAATTTTTGCATACTAAAAGTTCCTTCATTTTGTAAGACTAACATGGATACATCTCTTTGTAGTTGACTGTACCAACTTTTATAGGTTTTGTGATAGTTGCGTCAAAGCAGGATACCGGATACCTGCACTGCAGGATTTTTAGTACCTATATAAGTAAGTAGTGGGTATACACCCAGCAGAGCCATGGTACAGAATGACGATGCGTAATGTATTTTTCCTGAGATATAAAAGCAATATACCCTTACTGTAAAGTGGTTTTGAAACTCTACGTCCGGATAGCAAAATTGTTGTTTTTAACCATCGTCGAGCGAAACACCGACGATTTATTGATATGTAAATCATTTTAATTGGCGCCCACGGACATTTTTTAGTGTAATTGGCAGTTGCGCCGTTACTCATCTGAGGCGAGCGGTGAGATATCGCCGTCCACCGTGTATCGTTTGTTTTTACATGAATATTGGACGTATGACCAGTTTTAATTTGCACTTCTCATGGCCCCACTTTAAGTCAAACATTTTTTAATCGTATATGCTGAGACCTCCCCTAATTGACAAAATAATATCATAAGGTGTTAAGACTCTTCAGCCCAGTAATTTTACTAGTTACAGTGCCTCCTACCGAAGCACAGTAATGTTTGCACATCCCTGCTCAGGCGGTAAAATAACTGTTGGGATACCTGGACGACCTTCCGCATAGAATAACTGGCACTGCTACGGTACCCACCTACACGTAGATAAAAGCAAAGGAATTCTAACCCCGGTAAAACATGTTACTAGAACTTCAGTTTATATGAAGACATGATACTGTAAGAGAATATTACCACGATAAAGGGATATACAGTAGTTTGACTCCCTAGAAGCGGTTGAACTCAATGTCGCGCGAGTTTGCAACGATTTGGGTAGTGTTCGGTAAGCAGCGAGGTGCCGAATTGACGTTTTTATGCAGTAAGCTTCCGAATAATGGTTGTGAATTAGTAAAAATATCACAAAGTATTTTTTCTTTTTATATTTTGAGTAATTCATAATAATAACGCCTATTCGGCACCTCGCTGCCAACCGAACCCTACCCAAATTATTGCAAACTCGCGCGACCTTGATTTCAACCGCTTCTAGGGAGTCAAACTACTGTATATCTCTTTACCGTGATATTACAGTGGCTAGGTATTCAGCATTCACAATATTCGCGATCCATTGTCGGATGTCAGCGATGCCAGTACACGATAAAATATTGCACTTTTTATCGCGCTCCACGATATGGCATGCAGTTATTGGAACGATTTTAATTTGTATGTTATTATTGAACATTTTATCTGCCATGAAATAAATTCAAACAATACAATATGAAATCGATAATGCATGACGCATTGTAATTACAGTTACTGAATTTCAGGTCAATCAGTTCAGCTATTTATTAGTTAAATATTATATTTATTTATACAAATGGTATCTTTAGTTTAGTGTAGTACATATTTTTTAAGTTAAGTGGCAAATACTTTTATTGAGAAAAACAAACTAACAATACTGCAGCTACTACAGTAGTAAAGAACAAAATAATTTTAATTAATTAATTTTAGCTTTATATTTAATACTATGATTGAAATAAAAATTGAACACATTTTCTCCGCAATTACAACATAATAAAATTTTGTTTATTGCACGTAAAGTGTTGTATAATAAAATGAGCAAATGCACTTAACGCGCGACATCAAGTCTCAGTGAACCCATCAACCTTCACGCCGAAGGACGTTGCTCACATAATTAAAGTCAATTCTCGGTTATCTCGCATCTCTGTCTGTCCATTCATTATCCGCGTAAAACACGAAGAACCACCCATGAAACAAAACTATTGGATTGAGCTTGGTGAAAAGAATTGAGGCATCCGTAGTAAGACCACTGTTGACATAATTAAAGCCAATTCCCGGTTATCTCGATTCTCTGTCTATCCAATCGTTATCCTCGTAAACATGAAGAACCACCCGTGAAACAAAACTATTGAAATGAGCTTGATGAAAAGAATTGAGGCACCCGTAGTGAGACCACTCGCTTCATACGTGATACCTACACCTCATACACCACATCATTGCTTTTTTGTGTTTGATGTTGTTGGGTGATTTGATTTGTTGGCTTTGCTTGCTAGATTTATTAGCAAAATTCATTTCATAATATCTCTGTTCAAAATATTTGAGATAGTTATATAAAATATTAAATTGATCACTCTTATAAGATTTGGGCACACACAGCTCAAACAGATTGGGTTAAAAAGTTGAAACGGGTGTAATCAAGCATCTTTCATTTCATTTTATCCAAATATTATGTTTTTTCAATGGTAGTACGCGAGAATAAAACTGTGCGTCTAAAAACACGCGGGCTTACTACGCGTGCTTCACATCCGTCAATCAAACTAGTTCTACTAATCCATGAATTCTTTATAACCACCATAATGTTAGTAATTAGCCCCACACAACGCCCTGGAGGGCATCCATCTCGCAAACTGATGGTGTTCTGTGTTTACTGCCGTTGCGCACGCGATGCGCTCGTAAAACTGCACCGGAGCATAGATTAAATAATTAATTGCCGGTGTGATCCAGCCTTTTTGTTGGCTCTTGAAATGTGGCACCCGGGGGATGAAACGTGGTTCTTATTTATGTTAAGAATTAAAGATGTAGCCACACTGCGTCGGGAAAACGGTCGAGTTGCGAGGCGTATTATTTGTAATGTTCGAATTTGTATGTAAACTGTAGACCTGTCACATATAAAATGGACCCGGGCAGGAACAAAATGAAAATGGCTCCGGCATTACCTATTTGTTAAGGACTTAATAATATCATATCATACTAATAAATTCAAAATACATTTGGATTAACTACATTTTAATCTCAAGTTATGAAGCGAAGCTGTTTCTTTATCTTATTATCCCTCTATCGTATCTTTCAATCGTTTCCCTTTTGTTTCAGGTAGAGCTAGACAAAATACTATGCCTATTATTGGAACTGCAGCAAATACAGAAGAAGGTATCCACTGAGGGGACAACAAAGCTACATAGGGCGCCACCATAGCCCCAACCTTAGCTCCAGCTGAACTCAAACCATAGGCCATATTCCTTAATGGAGTAGGAAACAATTCACATACATAAACAAATAAAACTCCAAAAATAGTACACGATGCAGCGAAACCTATCAAAGCGATGATGGTGCAAAGCCAGTGGCCATGTTCGATGAAGATGATAGTTGTCATAGCAACGCCAATGATGAGGAAGGAACTGATGATGGACGTCTTCCTTCCGAAGGATTTGTTAATCGTGATTGCTAAGGGCAGGATTGGAATCTGAAAAAAAAAGACACATTTTTTTATAGAAAGAAGTAATAAGACGAGCAAGACGTTCCCTGATGGAAAGAGATAACTCTGCCCATAATTAGTACAGTGCTACTCTGTGCTACCAAAGATTTTACAGTGATGTTAAATACTAGGTGTATTGCGCCAAAGCTTATTATTACTCAAGAGTCACAAGTTGTCACATTTGTTAATGAGACTTGTTGATTGTTGTCATAAAACAAACTATTCAAAAAAAGGAAAGTGTTACTAATTGACCGCCTGAGCTATTAACGCACAGCTCTATCTTAAAATATAACAAACAACAATTTCCAAATTCGTTAAAAAAGATTTCGTAATATCATTTTTGAAAGAGATGGAGAGACGACCTGGACTCGTATTATACCAGCTGGCCTGAAGCGGCGCAAGACAGGGACACATGGAAAGATATGGGGGAGGTCTTTGCCCAGCAGTGGGACTGCATAGATTAAGAAAAAAAAATATTTTTAAGATTGCCAAGTCAGGAATAAAACGCATGCTCGAATTATCATTAAAATAATTGTATCTTACCTGAACAAATCCAATTAACATTACTGATATAAATATATCAGTCCCTAGAAATGTGATGTACTGATTTATTCCAAAGAAACATAAAGCTGCAGAGGTCCAAATAAAAATAGAACTGATAGTCTTCATTGCAATGTTCCAACTTTGGAATAGATCCAAGTAAGAATGTTTTGCATTATCAGCATCTATAGATTTAAGTTCTTCTACAGAATCGTTAACATTCTGATCAATGTTTTCTGTAGTTAAATTGTTTCTGAAAACAATAAAAAGTTATAACACTGCAGATAAGAAAACTATAGCTTAATAACTATTACTGAGCGTGTGGTTTTATACCTTTTGGCAGCATTTTCCAAAATTTTAACAGCCTCTTCAATTTTTCCCTTCGAAATTAACCATCTTGGTGTTTCAGGTAACAAGGGAACCAATGAAGCTAACACTAATGAAATTAAAGTATACCCTAAAAGAAATATTCTCCATCCTGGTGACCAGTAAGCAATTCCTGATAAGGATGCTTCGGCTAATCCATCTGGTAGTAGCATCAATGTTGCAGCAATTTCTCTGTATTTAGGTCCGACAGTTTCAATAACGTAAACTATGCCAATAATCATGACTCCTCCTGAAGCTAAACCGACGAAAAATCTAAGGATTGTGAAGATCCAGTAGTTTGGAGCGAATGGTGCAGCAAACATGAACAAAATATTGATGAATAATGATAAAGTTATTGCAAAACGACGGCCAAATCTGAAACAATATGACTTATTGATTGAACACATAAACAATCACACCTTAATAAATGACCTCTTCGCGTAAATGTTCACACGTAAAGTATGAAGATCTCAAATATAACAAAATGTCAAAAACCGTTTTTGAATTATTAGATAATTCTATAAAATAATGCAAAATGGCGCGCTGCGCTGGCTTTAAACTTGTGTATTAGATTTATTGATTTAAAAGTAACATAACAAGGCATTACGAATATATCATCTAAATGTATATCAGCGTCATCAGCGATTTTTTTGAATAGATAATTTTGTACTACATAATATTATATTTTTACCTACCTATCAGAAATCCACCCAAACATTGCAACACCAACTAAATATCCAAAAAACAGAACTGATTGTGTAAACCCTTCCATCCACATTCTACCGCAGATCAATTCAAATTCTGAGGTCAGAGTTTCTTCAAAAATGCTGTCATAAAATTCATAACTTGCACAATCTTCATAGCAAGTTGAATTTTCGGGTGCTGTTACATTTAAATCAACACAAATAAATTCTGAACTTGGTGTTAGGAATAATATTGAAAACATATTGGTAACAGCTGTGTATCTTGACAGAGATGCTATAATACAAACTGTCGCTTGCCATAATCCAAAAGCTCCAATTGACTTTACCAAATAATCATCTTTGGTGTCCTCACTTAGATTTTCTGTGCTATCACTTTCTGCATTGGGAACAATTTCCATTGTATTATCTTAATCTCTTTTAATCAGTTCTGAAAACTTTTCTTAAGATTTATTATCAAAATTTATTAAAATGTCACATTTTTAACTTTCTGTTATATTTATTTTAAGTCTTCAATTTACTACAACGTCTTTCTCTAAATTAAATGCACATAGTTTCTCAACTATCAATAATTATCTCATAGGTGAACGTAGGTTATCGTTTATTTTTATTTTGTTTATTACCAAATTATTATTGTTTGTATCTTTGAATTAATGACTTTCAACGCACTCGGGTTTATAGTTTTAGATAACTATTCTGAATATAAATAAACAATGTACTCGTAGCTTATTACGTCATCACCTTATTTTGTTAGTTTCTCTGAAATAATACCATCAACAGCTTTAAATTGCTTTCTGTTGGGCATTAGCCTTCCATTGATTTTGCTATTGTGTTCTTCTCTTTTCGTTTTCATCGAGCTGTATATTTTGTCACTATCCAGATGTTTTGGAAAGAAACATTAATTGGAAAGCATTTCATATTAATTTAAATGTTACTTTTACTCATCGTAAATAATATATTTAATTTATTTTACGAAAGCGCTCATGCGATCCCTCAAAAAACTCGCCGATCGATCAATTAAAGTAAAACAACTTATCATTCCTTAAAAGAGGCTTGAATCCATTATACAAGCACATTAACAAACAAATGTTCACACTTAACCTTTCTTTCGGACTTTCGATATACATCTTTCGACGAACCTTCATTATTACTTATTCACAAACTTTCATTTTCATCAACGTTGACTCTTATGTCAACTACGTAAGTTTTAAGGTTGTTTAAATTTACTGTAGTTTCAATTTTGTTGTGGTTTTTAACAGGGGGCATCTCAGGTGTCTTGGAAAACTTAATTTATGTTAAACTCGTCCACACCGCGATTATTTAACGGCGGCCGACGATCGAAAGGATAAGAAAGATTAATTTGGTCGAGACTCGGGTAAAAAATTCGACGACATTCGACCGGTGTGGTAAAGCCTTAACAAAAGGGGGTTATTTTTGTTTGTTTTTATACGTTGAGTTCTATGTAACTGGAGAAGCTAGCTAGAGCTAAAGTGTTAACTTGAAATGGGTCAACCATTTCAAGTACAATTCCGTTAAGTTAATTTTTTGGATTTTACCGTATTACTGTAACTAAAACAAATTTTAGCTAAAGTGTTTAACACACAAAGGCATAATAATATTATTATTCCTTCTTTATGTATATTTAAGTATTTCAACGTTTTGTTCGTTTATGGGTGTATAAAAAGCGTGACTGGCATAAACAAACAAATAACAACATAACTATTGCAATGTAGAGATTTGGTATTAATAAATTTCAGTAAGCGTAATTTTCTGTACAAAGAAGCAGCAACTTATGTATTAGCAGATAAAACTGTTTAAATCCAGCAGTACTTATTCACTCGAAACCAAGCAACTGAGTAAAGTGTGGCTCGTGGGCTGCAGTTGAACGGAACACAGTAGTGGGTATAATGTCTTCTCTGCTTTATTATACTCAATGTTTTGCCCATTGAATGGAAATGAGATTTTGAGGTAAATTAATTGGAATAATTTAAGATTCCTTCTGAAATGTTTATGTAAATTGTGTTTGTTTAGTTCATTTCGGGACAGTTTTAATTAATGTTTGATTAATGCTCGCGCTGTCAGTTGGCACAACCCTTTACTAACAATGCAATAATTATTAATAATTACATTATTTTATTTTGAAGTTGTTTTCTCACATATTTCATACGCTTATTATTTGATTTTATGTACATTTAGGTAGATATTATAAAATATTTTTCATCATAATTCAAAATTATATTGTTTTATTTCTATTAAAATATTCTACGTTTTGACATTGCTAAAATACAATCTTATCTTATCTTACTGTTATTTTACCGCCTGAGCAGTGATGTACAAACGTGACTGTGCTTCAATAGGAGGGCACTGAGTAGCTAGTGAAGTTACTGGGCTGAAGACTGAAGAGTCTTAACAAAAATCTTATGATTTGAGTAAGGAATAATGTAGCTGAAAGTAGCATATAATGCATAAAAGATCAGCCGCCTTACAAGACGTTATTAAAGGCCCAGCAATATAAGAACAGGACAAGGGTCACTGGGAAAGCGCCCTTTGAACTGATAATATTGGCTATACAGCTTATAATGGTGACAGGTCTGAACCAGACCTTAAATTATACCTACTTATTTTCTTCTTTCTAAATAACAGCTTAAACAACGTTACCCAAAGTCATTGTGACTATGTTCCGGCATAATGTTCAGTGAAGCCAGGGACGGATTTATCCCGCCTTCTAGGTTTAGCCTGTTACCGTTACCACCTACGACCGTCACTTCCACCACCATCACTTCACCGTCAGTGATCACGCGAGATCGTGGTCCTTTTACCTAATCGATAAAAAATACCTTACATTATCTCCTTCACAAAGACACCCAAAAGTAGCAAATAATGCATAAAAGATCAGCCGCCTTACAAGACGTTATTAAAGGCCCAGCAATTACAGGAACAGGGCAAGGGTCACTGGGAAAGCGCCCTTTGAGCCGATAATCCGAACAAACGTCAAGTTAAAAGCCAAGTAAATCTTTTACAGAGAACTGGGGAGGTGCGGAGAGGTCATGATGCTACAAATTTAAATGTCTCCTTCATCGAGGTCGACTAGGTGGGAGCCCTACAGTGCCGGTTATTCTACCGCCTGAGCAGTGGTTCAAACATTACTGTGCCTCGGTAGGAGAGCACTTTAGCTAGAAGATAAAGGGTAACGACATCTTATGACTCTTGAGTAAGATGCGTCGGTGCATCATTGTATAATCCTGGGTGGCACTGTACTGATTATTGGCAGAGATATATTTTACCAACAGGCTCGTTTTCATACTTGTTAACATAATAATACTTTTTAGAAACTTACTAATATTATAACTTAAAAACTAGTCACACGTAGCACCGGCGACGTGCTGCGCGCAGAGTCAGCAGGAGGTCGACCTCGTAATTTCTGGAACACGACTCCCTGCGGCCAGAAGTCTTCCTTTATGTAGGTCCGTAGATGGCAGGTTGGCACTCTCACCACGAAAGAATTAAAACTAGGGATTATGGGCAGCGTTTTTTTTACTATTAAGAGAACGTCTTGCTCGTCTTCTTACTCCTTAACATTATAATACTTTATAGAAATATTATTTAGATTGAAGTCGTCTCTATTATTCTGTCCGGTCTCGCGTGGAGTGAGTTGCAAGCCGCCCGAGGCGATGTTAACGCAAGAACAGACGGTTTCAATTATATTGTCATGTCCACGATAAATGGATATAAACACCTTTGCGATGGTAAAGATCTTACGGATGTTATTCAGATGGACGATGCTTTCGCAACGAGATAATAATATTATGCTTCATTAAATAGCATGAAACAAAGTCACATTCCGACTCATTCCGAATCATATTTAGTTCTTAACTACGCAACAAATTTAATGGTTTCTTCTAGAAGTGATTCAAGAGGAAGGTTTATAGGTGTATGCATATTATAGTAGAGCAACACTTTTTTTTATTACGCGCTACGAAGTGCGCGCGGGCCCACTAGTTGATAATAATTTTAAATTTAGGGTATAAAATAATCTACCGATGATATTTTAGGTGAAACCCTGATATAATTCGGATTCAAAAGAAAATAACTCAGATTTTTTTACAGATGGTAGGCTTCAGCCGTGGCTAGTTACCACCCACTATACTGCCTTTACCAAGCGGTCATTTTGACCGTGTTTCGGTTCAATGAAGTCAGGGGTGGATTTATCCCACCTTCTAGATTTAGTCTGCTACCATATACGGTCGCATCATCGTTTAATATCAAGCGAGTTACACGTACAATTAATAAAAAATGCAATTACGTAATTTTAAATGTGTGTGCCACCGAGTAGGCGCTGCCTTAGCATTGTGTTGCAAATAATGTTAGTCATAGAACATTTAAATTAGTAATTGTCATTGTATTCACAATCTTGTCACCCTCTTCACACAATATTTGCACAAAATATAAACGCTAACATATAAGAGCAAATCCATCAAATGAAAAACAAACATTTGGCCAACTGTTTGACAAACATAGCGCAACAGAAGTCATTTGTCAAACATACTTGTGAACACAACATATTATTAGCTTGTAACGTTTCAAGTGTTTTCTCAATGATGAAATAAATTGGCCAAGCGCTAGTCGGGCACACAATATAGGATTCCGTAGTATACTAATAATATGAATATTAGACATAAGATTGTTTTATTACCAAAAAGTTTTGTACATTGTTTTATGTACAGTAGTATACGTATAAACAGTAAGAAATTTAAATGCTATAAGAATTAGCCGTTGAGACCCAAACTAAGCTCTAGGCTTGTATCTTGAGCCTCAGGAGTGATTGTCGAAATCGTTTAAAATGACTCACTGATTTTTAGTTACAATATCTCCGAAACTAATAAAATTATTTTTAATCGTTTTAGTTATACTGAAAAGTTTGCTTATCTTTGCAGTCCTTACAATTTTATGAAGATGGCTGAGAATTTGAGACACAGAGAATTTCCTCCTAATTAATAAATTCAGAAAATCAGTCCTCCCCGTATGTAACTGTAAGTATTGCATTCAACGTGGCAATGCTGTCAGCATTCTGGACACTGCCATCTGACAGTGATTTGGAGCATTTGGATTTTCTGTAGATGGGCTTGTGGCCGATCTGTGGTTAATAAAAGTGTTCTTTACTGCTGTAGGTAGTAGTATTGTTAGTGTGTTTTTCTCTGTAACGGCATTTGCCAAAAAAGCTGTATAAAGTCGCAAATAATAACCATTTACTTAAAACCAGTTAAAAATCATTGGACTTCCAAATTTCAGCCCGGGTTGGTTAAATCAAATCATATTATTGACAGTAACTGTTGCACATATTGACACACTCAAGAATGCCTTATTGAACGTACCAATTTGGGAGCCTTACGTGTCTAATTCACACGTCGTAACAAAACTCTTAGTGTGGGCCGGAGTGAATTCATTATCACTATAAAGTAACCAGTGGATCCTAAATACACTGTGATAATCGAAGAATTATTGTTGTATAGAACGGTCTTTATTTTCAGAATGTTGTCTCTTACCTAGTAACAAATATTTACGATATTATCTGGTCCAGTCTGCACCAAATATCTCATTCATTTTCTCCCGTTTTTAATACTGTTACAGATGCTTGCAATGATAATAATAAGCTGTCTTTAACCACTTTACGGCTTTTGTGAAAAAGTTTTGTCTCATATTTCTAGATGAGAAGCATAGTGCAGTATTGCGAAGGCTCATACCTTTTGAATACCTAGTTACCCTGAAGCGTTATAACCCGAACAAATTCAATACTATCCGTAGTTTTATCAAAAGTCAAAAATTTGAGCGATAAGGCCGCCCATTGCTAACCTAAATCAGTTAAACTTAGTTGTAAGTTTATTTTTTAACTTTTGGTCTCAATAAAGAGTATATTGCCTATTCTACCTTCACCTATATACGAGTATACACGGTAGAACTGTTAATGCAACGTAATTGAAATAACTACTCAAAGTGACCTCTACAAACATACAAACATGCTGGCACGAGCTGAGTGGTGCTCGACGAACATGATTCATTTGAAGAGCTGTTCATTTACGAAATAATATTAGATGTGGGCATTGGCCAGTTTTAAAATGCACGTCGCCAAACGTAAGAAAAAGTTTTTGTCGGTCAATGAATTTGTAACTCATCAGACGTGGCCGCCTCGGACCAGTGGTGGTCTGTCAGCTTTCACGCCTGAGTAGTTAGGTGCCGGCCGACTCCTATTTAAAGGGTAGAGCATGAGAGGGTCGGGTTTCCGTGGGTTGAGTTACCGAGGCTTGGGGAGAGAAAGTGTCAAGAATTTATATAAAGAAGGGCGCCAGACACTCGCTCCGCCAACAAAGGTGTTCCATGAATTCAAACAAAAGTTTTCTAATAAAATGTATCATGTAAATGTATGTGCATGTATGTGTGTTGTAATGTATGTATGTGTGTGTGTTATCTGCCAAATATTAACTTCTTCGTCCTTTAGGTTATAATCTAAGTTCGATTATCTCTAGTAATCACAAGAGTTAAAGTTATTAAAACCTTGGGCGGCTAGTGGCCCTTACAAAAACTAAATATCAATAGGGTAGTTACAACGTTACATAAACATAGCCACAAAATAGACCAGAAACAGTGGTCGTCACAATAGGTTATCTAAAAATAATAATATAACTGGCAGTTTACAAACACTGGTGACTTACAACACCGTGCATACATATGTATCTCGATAAGTTTCGTAGTTAAGTAAAATAAGGGGCCTATGGCACCGCCGATATAAAGGGCATCTAAAGCGCCATAGTTAAACACTGTAGTTGAACGCCGTTACTAAACCAGCGTAGGTAGACACTGTAGATAAATCAGTGGCAAAAAGCACCGTCCATAAAACCGGGGCAAAAAACACCGTCCAGAAAAACGCTGTAGTTAAACAGATCCGTAAAAAAAAACCAGCGTAGTACAAACACCTTTCCCGCGTGGGGCAAACACCCGCGTTTCCCGCGTAGGGCGAACACCTTTTCCCGCGTAGGGCAAACACCCGCGTTTCCCGCGTAGGGCGAACACCGATTCCAGCGTAGGGTAAACAAACACGTTTCCAGCGTAGGGTAAACAATGCTTCACGCGTAGGGTACACACCCTGGAACAATGCAATTCCAGTGTTAAAATAACTATAACCACAAAAAGAAAAGAACGCGGCCCTAGGTACACTTACCACGTTTCCAGCGTGGGTGTTATTTTCATAAATGGGAGGTGGAGCGACGCGACAACGCTGCTGCTCGACTCCCAGGCCGATGAAAAATTTCGGTATAAACTTGAAATCAGTCCAACACAAATGGAGGAGAGGCTCCCGGGCACGACTATCCGCAAGTGTGGCGCAAGGGCAAGGCCCGAAGGCCTGCCCCCACGCCGCTATCCAATTTTTCTTTAGTGACGCCTTCCAACAACCTCTCACAAAAACCAAGAAATGGCCGCGGTCAGTGTGACCACCATTACCATCGAATAAAATTTCTACCAAAAGTATAAAAAAACGAGATGTTAGAATTCACTAAATATGAGAAAAACTGAGTTTCCTAAAGCCAAATATTATTAAGTTCAACAATCAAAATACTCTGTATATCAAAACAGCAGAAACCCGAAGACACCCTGAAAGAAATTGGCCTACAACGAATGACCTCACCTTCGAAGAGCTGATACGAAGTCAATGTTTATTTTGGAGGACATTTCCCTCCGAATATCAACGTGAAATTGAATTTAGTTAGAAAATATACCAAAACAGTAATTACTTTCATTTTCCTAATCATCTCCTAAAATGTTATAAAGTTTATTACCTGGTCACCCCAAATAGTTAACTTTTTAAATAAGTTCCATTACACACGATCGAACCCTCAAAAATGATAAAAACCGATAAAATCAATAATTTCTTTATGGTTTTTTGGTGACACTTGACACCATGTTTTGCGTATGTCAACTTCAAATGTCAACCATCAATGAACGTCAATATCATATGATAAAATGTTTTGAAATTAGATGCTAACAAAATTACTATTTTTATGAATTTACATAATATTATGTGAAAACCAACTAAATGGCAGATTATTATTATCTTCCATGGAAAGTACTAAGTGACATTATGATTCTAAATGAAGGGGCTATGTGCTAAAGGTAATTTTGTTACAAATTTAAACTAAAAACAGTTTTGTTTTTGTTTTTTAGAGGGAGGATTATGTTTTTTGAGAGTACAAAATCAAATGATGGCGAAATTTTTTCTTTACGAAACTACATAAAAAGCACTCGGAATTTTTATAGTTTTTTAAACCAACACTTTTTTTATGTAATAGGTGACAAAGAAGCAGACGGCCCACCTGATGGTGAGTGGCTACCGTCGCCTATGGATACCTGCAATACCAGGGGTACCGCTGGTACGTTGCCTACCTTTCAACACTCTGTTCACTTGTCTTTTGAAGAGTCTCATGTTGAAGCTCAACGGCAGATCATTCCACATTTACTTCGTTGCTTTAAATAACCGTTTTCGTGTTCATGGGGTTCCGCCTATTACATATATATTTTCTTCGTTTACGACATGACCTTGTTCCGGCATGATCTTCAGTGAAGCCAGGGAGGATTTATCCTGCCTTCTAGATTTAGTCTGCTACCATCTACAGCCGCATCGTCATCATCATCTCAGCCGTAGGACGTCCACTGCTGAACATGGGCCCCTTTGGACTTCCATATTATGTACCGGTTAGAAGCGACCTGCATCCAGCGTCGTCCGGCGACCGTTATAGGGTCATCTGTCCACCTTGTGGGTGGATGTCCTACGCTGCGTTTGCTAGTCCGTGGTCTCCACTCGAGTACTTTTCGACCCCATCGGCCATCCGCTCTGCGCGGTATATGGCCTGCCCATTGCTACTTCAGCTTCGTCCCGTCGCATAATATCACGCTAGATCGCGATTAAAATGTAACCTAATAAATATTTTTTTTTTTTCGTTCATGAGTACCAAAGTATGTCAGTAACACCTCAAACATCTAACTACCATTTACAGAGTGAGTTAGCGGTCCATGTCGGAATTCAATCTTCATTAACATCTTTGATGGACTGTTTGTCTGTCTGTTAGCACTTGTCTAGGCAATGTTGGTTCACCATTTCTTGGAATTATTGTTTTTTGGTTTAGGCGTTATATTTTTTTCTTGAATAAATTTATTTATGTTCTAATAATTTGACATTATTACTGGTTTCGTATAATTTTTGATGTTTATTTTTTTATTTATTATAGGTAAGCCTTTGATGACGATCTCGCCTGATCTTAAGCAATAATGCCTTAGATGGTAGTAGATTAAACCTAGAAGACGGGATAAATCCCTCCCTGGCTTCACTGAACATCATGTTGGAACACGGTCACAATGACCTTTTTTTAGGCGTATATTTGTCCTGATGTTACTCGTAATATAATTTGGAAAATGCCTTTATTGAGAAAAATAAGCAAACAACACAAAAGCTACTACAGCAGTAAAGAACACTTATTTGTATTAACTACAGATCGATCACAAGCCAATATTCAGAAAATCCAAGGGCCCCAAACCACTGTCAGATGGCAGAGTGCCCAGAATGCTGGCAGCATTGCCACGTTGAATGGCAATACTTATACGTTGGGCCAAAATATACCCCAGCATTTTGGCAGAAGTGGGTTATTAGTAAGATTATTGTACTAAATAATGTACTAAATCCTAATTTAGTTTTATAGTTATTTTATGCCTGTAAAATTTAATGATCAGATAATGATAAAATATGAATCAAGGCTCTTTATTGGCTATCAAATTACCATGATTTCGCAGAATAGCTGTTAATGTGTTATTAATTCAGACAATAAAATATAATAGCACATAAATTGATGGAAAATAATCGTTTTCTTATGTGTTTTTTAAATTTTATTGAGTTTCTTGTGTAATAAATCAAGATGTATTGTTTAGATAACAAAGTATTGACTGCCTACGCTAGACAGGTGCTCAATAATAACTTAACACCTTCTTAATTAGTGCTGGCCTGATTTTGAAACAATTCTCTGTTTATTATAGACATTAATATCTGTTGTAAGCAATAGTGTTGTGTAGGAGGCGGTCGTTAGATTATGTTACAGGTTTTATTGTAATCTCTAACTACGAGTAAAACTGCAACATACCCTTGTAGAGGTAAAATGGCGTGCGGGATTGGGTTATTTAGCCCAGTCAATGAGTGCCCAAAAAGGGTATGTGGATCGAAAAGTCGAAAGCAGAAAAACTAACTTAGTAACTTTGTTTGGACTAGTTAGGAGATAAACATACTAAAAGTCCCCACCCCTCCGAGGTGAGCCCGAGGGGGGGGAGGCCGAAGAAGGTCCCATTTTTAGGTTTTTTGCTTATATGTCAAAAACTGTGCGTTGTGTTGTTGATCGATGAGACTTTTTCATTACACTTGCTGTCGAGGGTCTGATAATGGACCAGGAGGTGCCTACGTCTCATCAATCCGAATGTAATGAGCCTAAACTCGACGGGTTTACTAATAGTCATTGAAGAGTTTCATTAGACACCTCCTGGCTCCATCATCACATCAGCTCAGTAGTACCAAATTATTAAATTGTCATCAGATTTCTAGACATTTGCAAAGTTTCATTATGATACGACAACCAGAAGTTGGTCAAATTTTATTTGTAAGATTTTTTTACTGACTTTGTATGGAAAACTAATTTAAGCGTTTTCAAAATAGACCATGTTTGGAAGTTCATAGCCGGACAACGATTGGAGATAGATAAAAAGTATCAAGGCCGAAGTTGTAGAAAATTTTATGAGGTTTAATAATGTAGCACAACAAAATATCGTACAACGCACAGTTTTTGACATATAAGCAAAAAACCTAAAAATGGGACCTTCTTCGGCCTCCCCCCCCTCGGGCTCACCTCGGAGGGGTGGGGACTTTTAGTATGTTTATCTCCTAACTAGTCCAAACAAAGTTACTAAGTTAGTTTTTCTGCTTTCGACTTTTCGATCCACATTTCTTCTTTTACTGGACTATATTGTCATTTGAGACACAAAATATTCGGAGTGTCCCAAATTAACGGGGCCCTATAGCCCGCACCACACAAGGGGGAAGAGGAACAGGGGAAAAAAACGGGGCCCTATAGAAATATCAAGACTAGAACCTGTCATCCAACACTTTCTTAAAAGTAGAATGTATGGGATGACAGTTACTGTTGTAGTCTTGTTATAGGATGGATATAAGCTATAATTGTCTTCCCATACATTCTCAATAAGAAAAGTCTTGAAGAAAAGTCGGTTGAGAGATAACCTAAAACTCGCCTCAAGTTGGATTTTCAAATCATCTCTATAATGCCTATAATGCTAAGTAATGATCAGCAGGTGAGTGGCGACAGTCGTTGCAGGCGATGGTCACTGTAACGAGATCCCGATAGATACGAGAATGGCTGAACGTAGAGGCGGGACTGCACAGTGAGGCTGGTGGAACGAGTTATTTTTTGTAAAGTTTGATTGGCCTTGTCTATAAAATGTTATTAACTTAGGCATTAAGAGAAAAAATAAAGTGCGTTAGCCACATTTTTTTTTTATGTGATAAGTAGAAGACGAGCAAGACGCTCTCCTGATGTTAAGAGATAACGCTGCCCATAATCAGTACAGTGTCACCCAGGATTTCACAATTATGTGAAATTCAAGGAGCACTGCACCAACGCTTCTTACTCAAGAGTCATAAGATGTTAAGACTCTTTAGCCCAGTAATTTCATTAGCTACAGTGCCCTCCTACCGGAGCACAGTAATGTTTGCACATCACTGCTCAGAATAACTGGCACTGTAAAAAGAGCATAACAGACATAATACATCATTGATGTTTGGCATTCTCGTACTATTTGATTTACTCTCTTCTTGCCATAAATCTGTAAAATGTGGAATGAGCTTCCGCCTGCGGTATTCCCGTTGAGCTTCAACGTGGAACTTTTCAAAAGGCAAGTGAAAAGAATCTTGAAAGGTAGGCAACGTATCAGCCATATCCCCGCTATTGCTCCTATCGGCGACGGTATCTTTTAATCAATTTTATAATAGGATCTAGATTCTATATTATATTATACATAAAATTATACATAAAATGGTAAATTAAGCTCATTTATGTCATAAATTTTGACGTAAACAAGTAATAAACACCGAAAAGACTAATGTCTACATATTTGTTTATTAATACAAAAAGTAATACACTAAGCACAGAAATCTTTACATTTTTGCTTCAAAAAAGAACCTTTTGCCCCACTGTGTCCAGAGAGTAAGAGACAATCAGAGGCGGCACTTACGCCTCGCTGTAACGAGTCCGGATAATCCGACGATCGTCGACGGATGCCGATCCAATTTGCTCCGGGTCGGGTCAGGGGACGCATCGTGTTATTTTACACCACCTACATGTTTTATTCTCTAGATAGAATTTGTCGTAACAATTTTGTCGGATTTTCTTAACTGTGATTGGGGTTGTGTCGTCACTTTTGGTTTCCGATAGTTTTTTCTTTGAGTTCTTTCTTTTACTTTTGAAAATAATTGTAGAATATTAAAATAAATATTGCAACGAAAGGAAATCGATGATCTAAATTATGTAAAATTAGATTTTTGTAATTAAAAATTTAAACTAGCCGTTTATTTTTTTATTAGATACATGATTTAATAAGATCTTTTTATTGTTTAGTGCAAACATTGTTTTGAAACATGTAATTTATATTACTTACATAACTGAAAAGGTTTTGACTTCATTAAACAATCGGGAAGGTCATAAAATAGGAAGACAACAAATCATTCTGAAAGTGGCAACTGCAATCGTTTTTTAACTGTTCCGAAATACCTAAAATATACAGAAGTGACATTTTTCTTGTGTGTGAATGTTTATTCTAAAAATGCCACAGACTTTTAAACAAATAGAGCCGGCACCTTTGTCATCCATTACAAATTAGCGAGCCAACACGAAAGAGAAACCAATACCTTTCGCTTCGTGACGTTCCGATGCCGAAATATTTACGTTACACATTTAAATTTTGATCTTTATTTTCAAATTTGGAACGTCGTGTTGACAGTTGGTCCTTCGAGGAATATGTATAGAGGGCGCTGGCGATTTTAACGTGTCTTCGCTAAAGCAAGCGGCTTTTAGTAAAGGATATTAAATATTTATTTGTGGCAGCTCTAATCAGTTTTGTAATTCTATGGAAGGGTTAGTTTGCTACCATTTTTAATTTTTTGTCAGTTTTTAGACGTAAATATTGAAATGTTGCTTCAAATTTTCTTATTTGTTTGTGACAATGTATTCACAAAAATATTTTAGGTTGCACAAAATAGTATTTTAGTTGATATATTAACCTACGAAGAAATAATGTCCCTAGTTCGTTGATATTAACCCTTAAAATCGTATTAGGGATTTTAACCAAAAAACATTTATCCGTCATAATATAAAAAAAATTAGACTGTCTTGGCAGCTGAATAACTGGTAAATGTGTGGTACTCCCAGGCTTTTTAATAGATATTTTTTTCTTTTTTTTATTAATTTATTACAGGTTTGCCTTTGACCAAGATCTCTCGTGATGTAAAGCGATGGTGCGGCCGTAGATGGTAGCAATTTAAACCTATAAGGATAAAACCATCCAATATACCACCACCAACCCATGTAAATATCATTATTTCGCTCCCTGGAAGGTTGTCAGGAAGAGATCGCTTTTAGCGATAAGACCGCCGATTGTTACACTTATGTCGTGATTTCGTGTTTTAAGTTTTTTGTATGTTTGTAGTGTTTCAATAAAGAGTTTTCTATTCTATTCTATAGTGCTATTTTTTTTTCTTTAAAAAATCCAAACACTAATAATTTTACTCAGAACTGCTTATCCTAATATTGACGGTTAACTTAACACCGAGTTTCTTAACTTGTTAGGAAGGATACACTAAAATGCGCAGACAAACATAAAGGACAAATATGAGGATATGCGATAATTTATTTACAACACTGGCTATGCCTAGCGGATTTACCTGCTAAAATAGTACCAACATGTGCAAGTGTTTACAAGTGCGAAAAGTATGTCATTTTCAAGTCATTTCTAGTCTAGTTCTAGTTTGAAATTAAGTAAATATGTACACATAAAATAAATATTGTGTATACTAATACATATAATAATATGGGGTTATGTATGTCCTACCTTTCTTCTTTCTTATGTGATAAAATTAAACTAATTTTATTTTTTAAGTTGTTATGACTTTGTTGACTCTAGAAGGTGGTGAGAATCGACAATAAAAGGGACGAGTGGAAAAAACAATGACACACGGACATAAAACGAGGTTTTTCAGTAAATTAACGAGATAAATAAATAATATTCCCCAAGACTCTTCACTAGACTCTCTTGCCACTTTAGGCGGTTTAAATTTTTATTTATTTTTATAAATCGTTATTGAGACCAATAAATGTTTACCAAGAAAAGACTAAAACTATACTATATTTTAGGTCAACCTCTACAATAATAGGCGACTTTATCGCTTAGAGCTATTCCTGAGAACCAGCTTAAATAGCTTAAATCATTTAAATAGTTATCAAATCAAAATTGTACAAAAGCATTATCACCAACACCAATAAAAGTAAAAAAAACTTTCACAATTTGACACACGCCGTGGAAAGCTATTAAATCCCGGCAAACAAAAATAAAACAAACATAAAGGCTGGAAACAGCAATAACGACGAGCACGCCTGAAGGGCCGCTCGCCACCCATCGATTTAACTTCCTCTGGTTTAGTACTTCAGGCTTTTGGGCGGCCTTAGCTATTTTATTTGGACGATTTTGGAAACTACTTTGAGTGTTCTCCATTACAAATGTATTTTTTTTGTCAAAACAAGATTAAAAAAGGGATAACGTTTTATTTATAAACAATTATTAAAATATCTTTACAACAAAATCTTATGATACTTATTTAACTCTTTTAAATTCAAGAAATTTAAATTAATATATTTTCCTCTACGTACATGTTTGTCTGGAAGATATCGCTATTAGCGATAAGACTGTCAATTGATGCTTAGATCCTTTATTAACTTTGTCATAGTTTTAAGCTTTTCCGCAATTTTTTGGTGTACAATAAAGAGTTAACGTTAATTCATTTATTTAATACGACACAACCGTACCCACGTATTATTTTAGGTTGAGATTGTGTATCTGTTCTCACTTTATTCACTGTTAAATAAGTTAAGATATCTGAAATCTGAACATATTTTATGTAGTTTTTTGTTGTTGTTGTCTGACCACCTCCCACCTGATGGAAAGTGCGGATGAATCATGTTAGATGAAAGATGCCTAAAAGGTACCAATTCACTCGTGCCTTGAAGAGAAGATACCCATGTTATATCGCTCGGGAAACATGGATGACGGCAATGTGTCCCGAAAATTGGCACACATTTTCTTAGGATGTGGACTTACCAGCTCGGGGCCTTGGATTCCATTGAACGTCGTGCCCGCAAACTAATTCATGATGATAGGTTAACCGAGACCAGATTACAGGATCTCGTACATCGACGCTCAGTTGCAAGTCTGTGCGTCTTTTACAAACTCCATTATGGAGACAACTCCAACTCCAACGGCAAAGCTATGGATCTCGCTACCATCGTCAGTATTTCCCGTATGGGTTTGTTCAAATCAAGAGTGAATAGGTTCTTACTGAACAAGCGTGCTACAACTTACCAACTGCATCGTTACTTACCAACATGTGAGATAGTGGTCAAAGGCTTGTTTAGTCTGCTATAAAAAAAACTTCATAAATTATTAGTAGTAGCTAGCTTTGTATAAAGAAACAGTTAAACAAGCAATACACAAAGCCTACCAATAAACCACTGAAGATAACATAAGTTAACGAAAAAGGCTAGATTGTTTGGCAGTAACTACGAAAACAAGGTAATAAAGTGGGAGAGCCATTATTTTTCTCGCTAGGCATTACATTACACACGACAACGGTAAGTGGTCACCGGGGACCGCTGCTGACCGTTTCGTATAAAATACGTATTTACGAGCCAAAAACTAACTTACTGCCGTTTATATTTTATGGGGAAGTGACGTTGGTATGTTTATTTGTGGATATCACACGCTGTTTTTGGGATGAATAAATAATGTAGAGGTCTTATGTTCATATGACACAGTACTATGAAACGGAAATTAAAATTTGTTAACATAATAATTGATATACTTTCAGCAGAATAATTAATAATTTAACATTTATAAATCAAATTAAATCAAATAATTTATTTGCTAGAATGCAGGTACTCATTCAATCATTATTTGATTCAATCTTTTTTTTTTTCTTTCTCTCACTCATTTTTTAACAAATTACGATTCTATGTGATGATACTGTGTGTGATGTGATAATACTCGATACTACGATGTTAATATATATTAATCAGTGAATAGAAGGCGGTAAAAGTCTATTTACATCGATATATATTAAGACTTAACAGCCACATCTAACAAAATCTAATAAGACCAAAAAGTCTTACAAGATCAATCCAAGATAAGCAGACAGCAGCTGTTAGCTTAGCCTAATACTTTCGGTAACTGTTATGAAATCTAACAACAAACTGTTGCTCTAAACACAATGGCTGAGTTTTCCATCAGACACAACTGCACAGTGCAATATCCACATTTGTAAATCAGTTATTTACTGCCGATTATATTTTATAGGGAACACTGGTGAAAATATTGTTCCATTTTTATTGTTTTAGGGCGAACTCAATTTATGGGCTCGTTAGATGACTTTGTAACGTGATACTTTGAACTTTGATTGCTTATCAACAGTAACTATGAAACTAATGTTGACCTTTTGATACAACAAATACTCGAATATTTATTTGACATAAATTATTGTACAATCTTTTTTGAACCCATTGGTTCCCGAACTAGTTTTCACTGTGTTTCAGGAGCCAGTGGCTTCTCCCAAATTTGAAACTTATTACAACTATACATTAATTTAAAATTTATGTACCGTTTTTCAAAGTTGACAATGTTGCCAGCATTCTGGGCACGCTGACATAAAAAAGATATAAAATAAAAATAAAGAAATTATAGAATCAGGCAAAAATACACAACTGGCACAAAGTTAACAAGGAAAGAAAGAGAAATAATAAAAATGGAACATACTAACTTAACTAAAAATCTGACAGAGGTTTGGAGAAAGCTGGTGATTCGTTGACAGTAACAAGTATTATTATAGTATCAGCTTCTATCTATAGCTAAAGATCTTAACATCATAACAATCCCTAACGTACATAAATATTGTTCCATTTAAAATAAAATAAATATCCATTTATTTCGAGTAACATAACTCATAGTCTAACATGTTAGAAACATGCACAGAAAAGTCATTAATCAGTATTTTGTCTCAAACTAATTTCCTTTCATTTGTAAATACTCGTAACATAAAGTCACAAAAATAAGAAAGAAAGAAAAACATTGATTTGCACACACACATTACATACTGAGAGTACTATTAAATTTAATTATTAATGAGGCTTAGTGAGTAGGTAATGTATGCCACAAAATAGTCCCAACTCAGGATAATGCTGGCTGTGAACAGCCAACGCTGGTCTTCCGTTAAAAAAGGCATGATAATAAGGATATCTATAAATCTATAGGTATGTCAAATTTAAATAAATAAAAATTTAAAAGACCACATGCCCAAAAAGAGCAACACCCACAAAGGCTGTCACGCACACCCGTGGATTGGGCAACATCGCCTCAGGTGTCAGTTTTTAATAAAGGCCCAATCAGTCGGCGGGCGGAAGGCTTCGCTGCCAGGAAATGGGGCCCGTGTTTGCAGCGCCCTCTGCAAGCTTCCGCCGGAAACTACGGTGTCGCCGCCGGCCATCGCCGCGCCGCGCCGCTCGAGTTGTGGTGTTGAGGATTTATAAGGAGAGACTGGAAATAATCGAAAATAGATAGATAGATAACCCTTTATTGGAACACAAAAGAAAATGTACAAAAACAACTTAAAACCAAAACAATGCAAAAGCTATGTGTTACAATTGTGTTTTTAACCCCCAACGCAAAAACGACGGATTGTTATAAGTTTTTAAATACCACCGTAGTAACCGTAGAACTTCCTGGCAAGAGGTCGTCTAGGTGGGGTTTTTTTTTTTGGAACGAAGTTCCTTATCGCGCGTTGTGAAAGGGGGCTAGACGGAAATTTTTTTTTACGAAAAGTTGTCACGACACTTTTTGCTATAGTAAGCTATTGTAAGCTGTGCGGCGTGCGCATGTTTCTCTCTCTCTCTCTCTCTCTCTCTCTCTCTCTCTCTCTCTTATAGAAAGCAAGCCAGATATTTTCATTAATCGAACTTCGTTTTTTTTTTATAAAGAATAGGGCTGCGTTTGACACAGTCTCACGTGTTGGTAAGTGACGACGCGGTCGAAGGTGTTGGACACAGACCTAGTAAACCAACAGTGCCAGTTATTCTACCGCCTGATGTGCAAACATAATTATTGTGCTTCGGTAGGAGGGCACTGTAGCTAGTGAAATTACTCGGGCCAAAGAGTCACATCGAGTGGTTAACATCTTATGTCTCTTGAGTATGAAGTGTTGGTGCAGTGCACCTAAAATTTACACCGCAGTGTAGCCGCACAAAATTTTAGCACTGCGGTGGTGAGCTGACTTTTAGGCTGTATTTGTGGAGCGAGTCAATCATATTATTTTTTTCAATTTTCTATTCTGTATACAATTTTAAAGGGATACCCGCATACTTGATCGACCTTGCGTCAAAAATCACCGACAACTTTTTAAAAATAATACTGTTATCACAGACGGTGATTAGGCCGTCTACTTATATGTACATCACTATCATAAAAATATGTCATTTATATATAAAAAATAATCAAATAATATTATTATCGTACCTACCACTAATAATTATAACCATCGATGTAAAAAAAGCAAGTGTTCTTTTCATCTCCGTTATGAAGTGCTCTACTCCAAGCTTTTTAGGGTATAGTGGTGGTTCGAAAGGATATTTGAAACGACATACCATTTTATTTGCATTGAAGAGTACACTGCCAATACTGGACTTTTAGAAAAATAAAGAAATTCACTTGGTGCTTTTATTTATACACTAACTAGCTGCGCAAAGTAATTTTACCCGCTGTATAGTAGATTAAATTAATAATGTAATGTTATTCTAGGGTCTAAGCTATCTTCATACCAAATTTCAACTAAACAAATCCATCCGTTAAGACGCTAAAGTTTCACATTTATTATATTTATAGCATTAATTGTAAAATTATTAATGGTAAAATTATTATCAAAAATGTTAGGGCAACAAAACAAAACATTGTCCAGTATTAAATTTGACACCATTTCCTTAAATGTCAGGAACTTATTGTCATACAGGCAAGTGCATTTCAAAATTGGACAACGTAGTCATATTAAAAACGTTTTAAACAGTTGTTTTTGGCCTGGAGGCGGTACCCTTTGACGGTGGGGTGAAAATCTTATAACATTTAAGCACGGGAATAGCAGTCATCACTAATGTCTATGCAAAAAAGTCTGCCAGTTTCTGCGGGGAGAGGCAACGCACACCGAAATAATGATACCACAAAAATGATAAATCTTCAATAACTATAAATTAATTAATTGAATTAATTTAACGATAATTTCAGCTCGGACGAAGAGATTTGCTTCGTCTTTCATTATGAGAACGACGAAGTTATGGAACTCGCTACCACTCTCAGTGTTTCCCGAATGCTTTAACGTGGTTTGTTCAAATCAAGAGAGAATAGGCTCTTACTGAACAAGCGTGCTACAACTGAGACTGCATCGTCACTTACCAACAGGTGAGATTGCGGTCAAACGCTTCTTTGGTCTGCTATAAAAAAAATGAATTTTCAATAACGTCACTATAATGCACCCGACAAAAAATTTACAAACGCAAAAAAAAATATACTCGAGTACATACACTCACAGATATAACCTGTGCTGTGACAACCTGTGTTAGTGACAGATATTCTACCGCCTGAGCAGTGATAATATGCAAACATTACTGTGTCGTTAGGAGGGCACTGTATTTAGTGTAATTACTGGGCGGAAGAGTCTTAATATCTTATGACTTTTAGGTAAGAAGCGTTGGCGTAGTGCTCCTATAATTTTACATCATTGTGAAATTCGAAGTAGTCACTGCGCTTATAATAATAATTATGGGAGTTATTTCTTACCGTCAGAAGAACGTCTGGCTAGTCTTCTTACTTCGTTGTTTATAAAAAATAGTGACGTATCCAGTTGGATGACTAATAGAAGGGTGAAAAACAAATCACGAGAGCACGAACTTAATCATTTTCGGCTCAGCAGTTGGGGTTACATCAAAGGTGATGCAAATTTTTGCTAAATTATTTATAAAGAGTGCTTTTGTTGTTTTTTAACACGTGAGTTATTTTAGGAAGATGATTATTTTTTGTGTTTGACACGTTATTAATAATTTTTGGGAAAAAAACGAAAGCTTAGTTAATTTTTTGAAAGTTTAATAACACTGATATAATTTTCTATTATGCGCCACGAAGTGCGTGCGGGTCCACTAGTATATAATAATATTATGATGTACATAAACCCTGTCCATTATTATTGGCTTCATTCCATTACAAGAGCTTAACAGTCTTAAGTTTAAATACTTCGGAACGTTAGTGCCGCCCATAAGAAGTATCGATAAAATATCAATTGGAATATCGACACAACATCGTTAAACTTAATGTATCGTAAAATGCAAATAGATGTCGCATCTGTGATAATGACACAACGATTATCGACTATAGAATCCAACTCATTAGCATGGCGGTATCCAATAACACTCGTTTTAACATGAGAAAAAAATTCAAACACGTTCTTTCTATATGTGAATTTATGAAGCGTTAAGTGCCCTTAAACTTATATGAATATCAATGAGACTGGGTATAAAATTGAAAACGTAATAATATTGGACTCAGTAAAAAATAAATGTTTTTTACGACAGTTTCTTTTTTTGAGATCCCGACTGTATTTGTCACCACGACATTAACAAATATTCAAAAATATATAAATTAATAGGTTTAAATTATTATTTTATATCTGCCGCAATTCATTTTGGTTGAAAGGGTAAGGTAAGGTTATGGGCTCCAGTAGCCTTGATATCTTTTGTTTCTGGATGAGCGTAATACAGTGTTGGAAAAGACTTCCTTTTTATGCAAAGAAGAAGGAAGGCGAGCAAGACGTTCTCCCGATGATAAGAGATAATGCTGCTCATAATCAGTACAGTGTCACTGAGGATATCACAATGATGTGAAATTCTAGGTGCTTTGCAGCAACACTTCTTATTCAACAGTCATAACATGTCAAGACACTTCGACCCAGTAATTTCACTAGCTACCGAAGCACAGTAATGTTAGCACATCACTGTTCAGGTGGTAATTGGCACTGTTGGAGTACTAGTTGACCTCCTGCAAATGAAGTCAACCCCCGGTAAAAAATTGCTTAACTTATGTTATAAGTCTCACTCCTAATTAGGGTTAAGGTTGTTAATTTATACCATGGTCTTTTTATCCCCATCGTTAATGATAAACGGTTAACCTTATGATACCTAACATCAATTATACCTGAGTACATGACTGTGAGCAATTAATTAAAATAGACATGTCATTAGTTTTTATATTATTAAAATTAATGTGGTTTTCCTTATTTGTCTAGAGGATATTAATAGTAACCTTTTAAAAATGTATAAAAATAACTAATGAAGCTTTTGAATTTTAAAACGAATTACATTTTATAAGACAAATTATTGTACATTAACATTATAGCTAATAGTTATACTTACAAATAAATTTAGTTAATGGCTTGGATGCTATCGTCGTATCATATCCTAATAAATACCTTAATTATAATTATGTAAGAATAGGACATTTCTTCGAAATTGCGTTCTTCGGCTGATTCCTATGGTCAAAATTTAATTTCACTTTTAGCCCTGTAACACATGTTTATATGAAAATAGGTATCCTAAAAAACATATATGTGAATGAGGGACTCATTTCTATAAAGTAGTTTTCGAGATATGATCGTTCAAATATTTTGTGCCCATATGAATCAGAATTTGTTACAGATGAATCAGAAACAGGAATAAAAATTAAAAACTAAATGTTTTATGTGAATTAATCATTTAATATCAAACAATAATATGTTTATTGAATAATATGAAGATACGAGAATATTATTATTTAACAAAAAGTGTAACTATTGTGCATATTATAATTTAATTCTGAGTACAAAAAAGTTACTAATATTGTTTCATTATGTTGCTTATTTTAATTAATGGTTCCTATTTAATATACTTATTGATAGAGCTATTATTATATAATATAACCTTTCATAATGATTAAAAATCACAGAAGTACAAACTTATTCTAACATAATAATACAAAATATGTAAGGAGCTACAAAGTTAGGATAATTGCTACGTAATATTTTACTCTGTTAATTTTTTTAACCGTCTAATCAGTCCTGTTTACTTATTAACTCACATAACTATTAACTATCTTTATTTGAAAATCACAGAAGTAAAAACTTATTCTAATAATGACACTTTTGACATCAGTCTCAATTTTAAACAATTTTAATTCTAATTAAAAAAACAATCACATTGCATTAGTGTATTTATAATACACTAATAATAAAGTATGAGAATTGAGATAAACTTTAATTAAAGGGCACTTTCAACATTATGCTGCCTTAGTAAAATAAAATTATTAATTATGGCTAAGTTGTGAAATCAAGTGCCAAGACTATCTCGCTCGCACGTTATTAAGACGAATAATAATAATGACATATGCATTCGTAGAATTTACTCGTTGAAAATTTAAAATTCGAGAATATTGTTAAAATATTTTTAAAAGTTTTTCCACTTACTTTTTACTTTGAAAAAATGCCAATGGGTTTCTAAAATACAAAAAAAATCTTTGTTTTAAGTATAATGTTATTGTGATTTGGGACAACAGCCCGGTACCTTAATATTTTCAAGAAATTTCTATAAAAAAATTGTATTCCAAATTTTTCTTATATTTTCCATTCTTTTACGTTCTGCGAGTTTCTTTTTCACCTTTATTTCATCTTTACTGCGTGGCATTTTTGTGAGCTGCAACATTTAATATAAATTAGATATATCATAGAGAATTTTACTTATGAATTAATAATTTTTTTGTAGTATATAGTGCCGTGGGGTGACCGGCCTTAGAATAGTCCCCCACCATATCGTCCCGTGGTTGCAGTACGAGCCTGCTAAGGGAATACACCGGGAGATGGGCAGCAGCATCTACCGGCTACTAACACTAAACAAAAACAAAAAAACTGCGCGCGCCAACCCGCCTGCCAAGCGTGGCGCGTATGGCAAAACCCCCCTAACATACATGACGAGCAACATATATACCAGGCCCCCAGTCCCCGGCAGCTCCCTTGTTCCTGACGCGGGTAGCAGTCAAGGTAACGGCGGAGCAGGGGGTGCTAAGAATCACCGGAAGATGCCCGGCTACCCCTCCCCACGACGACTGGCCCTGGTAACACACAACATACGCACTTTGAGGACTGACGAGAAGATCTGCGAGCTGGAAGAGGAACTGAGCAGGTTACGCTGGGACATTGTCGGGTTATGTGAAGTCCGTAGAGAGGGGGAGGACACCGTAACCCTGAAGTCCGGTAACTTGCTCTACTACCGGGAGGGCGACCAACAGTCCCAAGGTGGTGTCGGGTTTCTCGTTCACAAGTCCCTCGTAAACAACATCATAACCATCGACAGTGTGTCGAGCAGGGTGGTATACCTAATACTCAGAATATCTAAAAGATATTCGCTGAAGGTCATTCAGGTATACGCACCGACCTCGTCACACTCGGATGATGAAGTAGAGGCTATGTATGAGGACGTTAGTAGAGCCATACATACTTCCGAAACCTAACTTCAACGCAAAGTTGGGAAAGAAAAGCGGTGATGAGTTGAGAGTGGGGCAATTTGGGTATGGGCAACGGAACCCTAGGGGACAGAGGCTGGCCGATTTCCTGGAGAGAGAGGAACTCTTTATGATGAACTCTTTCTTCCAGAAGCCGCCTCACAGGAAATGGACCTGGATGAGCCCCGATGGTTCCACTAGAAATGAGATAGACTTCATCATGACCGACAAGAAATGGATATTTAGTGATGTCTCGGTGATCAACAGGGTTAAAACCGGCAGTGATCACCGACTTGTACGAGGCTCACTAAATATTAACGTTAAGTTAGAAAGGTCCAGTCTGATGAAGTCTACGCTCCGACCTACCAATGCCCATATTCAAAACTCCGAAAGCTTTCAACTCGAGCTCACTAACCGCTTTTCTTGCCTTGAGAACTTAGCATCAGTGGACGAGATCAACGACGGGCTAGTAGAAGCTGTACGCACGGTAGGGTCTAAGTTTTTTAGACCCCGTCGTAAAGATAGGCCTCAGAAATTGGCTGATCAAACCTTAAACCTCATGGCTGAATGACGCTCGTTACAGCTGCAATCTCCCGACGACGCCGAGTCTTATAGGCAGCTCAATAGACGTATATCTAAGTCCTTGCGCCACGATCTGCGTCTCTTTAACACTAACCGTGTTAAGGAGACAATTGAGCGAAACCAAGGCTCCAAAGTGTTCGCAAAGGACAAGTCTATTGGGCAAAGCCAGCTGACGAAGCTGAAACGGGAAGATGACAGCATAGCGTCGACCAAAGCAGAGGTTTTAGGGGAGATCGAGAGGTTCTATGAACAGCTATACACTTCGGTCGCAAAGCCCGTTGACAGCTTGGTAGGAGATCCAAGAGCCAAACTGTCCCGACACTATACCGAAGATATCCCGGACATCAGTCTGTACGAGATTAGGATGGCCCTGAAGCAGCTTAAGAATAATAAGGCGCCGGGCGAAGACGGAATCACTTCAGAGCTTCTGAGAGCGGGTGGAACACCGGTACTTAAAGTCCTCCAGAAACTTTTTGATTCTGTCTTGTCCGAGGGCAAAACGCCTGAGACGTGGAGCAGAGGCGAGGTGGTACTGTTCTTCAAAAAAGGTGATAACAGCCTATTGAAGAACTACAGACCCATTACGCTTCTGAGCCATGTCTATAAGCTGTTTTCAAGGGTCATCACGAACCGTCTCGAACACAGACTTGATGACTTCCAGCCTCCCGAACAAGCCGGTTTCCGAAGAGGCTATAGTACCATAGACCACATACATACGTTGCGGCAAGTTATACAGAAGACTGAAGAGTATAATTTGCCATTATGCTTAGCGTTTGCGGACTATGAAAAAGCCTTTGATTCGGTGGAAACATGGGCGGTGCTCGAGTCACTTCAGCGATGCCATATTGACTATCGGTACATTGAAGTGTTGAAGTGCTTGTATAAGAACGCCACTATGTCAGTCCGAGTACAGGAGCAGAGCACGAAGGCGATTCCATTAAGAAGAGGCGTAAGACAGGGAGACGTTATCTCTCCGAAACTGTTTACGGCCGTAATGGAAGACACCTTCAAGCTCCTGGAATGGCAAGGACTTGGCATCAATATCAACGGCGAATACATCACTCACCTTCGATTTGCCGACGACATCGTAGTCATGGCAAAGTCGATGGAGGAACTCAGCATGATGCTCGATGACCTCAACCGAGCTTCCCAACGGGTGGGCTTAAAAATGAACATAGACAAGACGAAGCTTATGTCAAATGCCAATGTTGTTCCCATCCCAGTATCATTGGAGGCTCGGTACTCGAAGTTGTGGACTCATATATCTATCTAGGACAAGTAGTCCAATAAGGTAGGTCCAACTTCGAGAAAGAGGTTAACCGCCGAATCCAACTCGGTTGGGCAGCGTTCGGGAAACTACGCAACGTCTTTTCGTCCGACATACCTCAGTGCCTCAAGACGAAAGTCTTTAATCAATGTGTGTTACCGGTGATGACTTACGGCACCGAAACGTGGTCCTTCACTATTGGCCTCATCTCGAAGCTCAAAGTCGCACAGCGAGCTATGGAAAGGGCTATGCTCGGGGTTTCTCTACGTGATCGAATCAGGAATGAAGAGATCCGTAGGCGAACTAAAGTCACCGACATAGCCCAGCGGATTAGCAAGCTGAAGTGGCAATGGGCAGGCCACATAGCGCGGAGAGCGGATGGTCGATGGGGTCGAAGAGTGCTCGAGTGGAGACCACGGACTAGCAAACGCAGCGTAGGACGTCCACCCACAAGGTGGACAGACGACCTTATAAAGGTCGCCGGAAGACGCTGGATGCAGGTCGCTTCCAACCGGTACATATGGAAGTCCAAAGGGGAGGCCTATGTTCAGCAGTGGACGTCTTACGGCTGAGATGATGATGATGATGAAATATTTTTTTTATGATAGTTACAAGACAAGAAAAAAAAAGGACAAGGAAAATATTGCATCAGATGTGCCGAACATTTATTATTATTACGTTTGTATATTTATTTTTCTTTATTAATTGACATCTTAGATTACATTTTTTACAATATTTCTATAAAATTATTATTTATTATTATGTACCTATATAATGATTCCTACTTTTTATCTAAAACATATCAAAAGTTACTCGTACATTATGTTAAATAAGATTTTACTCCAGTTACTTTTGCATACTTATTCAAAAGCATAATATGATGAGGAAAATACATGTCATTAGCAATACTAAACCTGTTAACATGGTCAATAATAGGAAAAATACGCATCAACAGCACTCCTTTCCTGCTGAAAGGGACAAAACGAATTTATTTTCTGATTAATATAGGGGTTTAACCATATAAATCAGGCACAGATGAATCAGTATTTTGCCTAAAATCAATCATAACTCATCATACGTATAGACTTCAGTATTTGTATTTTTCTTCATGAATCTGCTATCCAAAAGCATGACTCGAAACTCAGATTAAAGTCCCAAAACAGTTTTTTTTTTTTTTCACACAAGGCATTGTAATCAGTTTTCTAGCTGAACCAAACACAGATGAATCAGATATTTACCTTTGTAACACCGGGATTTTAGGTACCAGCCGCACGTCCGCCTTCTAGCACGTCCGTTGCACGACTGGCTGCCCCCCGCGCGGGGTGCCATACTCCCATTATAATTACTTCACCAAGTACGGTCAAGCGTAGGTCGCGCCACATTAATCAGTACTATACGCCGGACACTTCTTATTTATTTATTTATAAATACGCTAATGTAGTTATAACTAAAACATATTTTTTATAGAAGAGTTCAATTCAATCCCTTTCGTTTAGATTATAATTCATATTGATATGTCAAAGTGAAAATGAAATATCGACCACTTTGTTCCGATAAACGACAAACGGACGCCCTATATTAATCAGGAGAACGAACTTCAAAAAAATATTTCTTGTATCTAGACTGCAATTATTTTAAAAATACTACTTGCACCAGTTAGCGACAACACTAAACTATATATAAAAAAATATAATATGCTGTTTTGTCTATTGGTCTAGGAGATAAACCTTCAGACATCGAAAATTTTGCCTCCGAAGAATCATCCAATAACAAGTTACCGATAGATAATAATAATAACATAATATTATGAAGCCACGAAAAAAGAAAGATTATTATCCTAAGTGGAGATGACGTTACCAACTATAGACTCCTGTAATAGCTAGACAACTGTATGTATGTATGTATGACAACGATATTCTGAAAAACGAGAGAAATGGAGCGAAAAAGAGAAATCCAGAGGAAATATCTGAGGCGATGAACTTTTGAGTTTGATACATAATAATCCAAAGTTCGGCAATTTTGCCCAGATAAAATAATAAACACACACATACACACACATGCACACATTAAAATTACAACATTAAGATTACAAATGGGAGTGATACCATAAATTTGAAAAGGCTCAAAGCGTGCCATAATTTATGGCGCAATTTCCACAAGAAACAGTGTTTTATTTCTAAAACTCGCCAATAATTTATGACAGATATCGTTATCTGTAATAGTAATAAATAAAAGGCGAACATTACACTTGAATATATAAATTAACAGCCGGACAAGACTTGTGGCCATAAATCAGGCCGGTTGCAAAATTTTAATCGACCACCGAATTACACTGCAACACGTTTACAAGATAACGATTGGCACAAAGACAGCTGTGGAGCGCGCATACAATAAAAAACACATGGAAATTGAGCCTACTAATATTTTAATATCAATGAGAAAGTTTGAAAAGATGTTTATTACCGCTATTTCACGTCTAAATTGGATAACAGATTGAGTTAAAATTTTGTATGTTGGTAGTTTAGACTCTGGAATAACACGTAGGCCAGAATACCCCTGACTTTACGCTGAATGACGCGTTCAGAGTTGTTTTAGATAATCCCCGCGGTCCACTGTATGTACAACATGTAAGAAAGATACGTGCTCATAGCCTAATCAAAAATATCCTCAATCAAAAATCATGCAATCTAAAAAATCCTTTGACATTGTTTGAGAATTAGACACTGTCTGCATTCATGTACAAAAAGTAGAGCTGCCTCTTAATGCATCAGCTGACGTGTAGAGCTAAAACCATACAAATTTAAATATGTAAAAAAACCGGTCAAGTACGAGTAAGACTCGAGCACCGAGGGTTCCGTACAAACCTACGGGTTTCTACGGAACCCTAAGGAAAAGTGGGTATAATATTATATACTGTAGGTTTTGAATCCCTTGTGAGTACTTGCGAGTTTGAAAATATGCGGCTAAAATTGCTGTTTCTTTTGATTGCGTTGACATAGATGTTTGATTTTTTTACAGCTTAAAGTTATTATAAAGCTGAGTATTTGATAAGAAATTCAATTTAATACCTGTGCGCGTTCTTGAGGAAAGGGGTAGTAAATATAAAATTATTAAAAATATTTTTTTATATGATGTAACAAAAAATTTACAGTTTTCGCAATTTTTCCTGTGCCTTTGATTTAAGACGTTGCTGCGTATTAAATTTCAAGATTCTGAGTTAACGGCAAGTATCCTGTAGGTTTTAATTCCCTTGAGAGTAGTCGCGAGTATAAAAATGCGGCTAAAATTGCTGTTTCTTTTGAATGCGTAGAGACAGAGGTTTGATTTTATTACAGTTTAAAGGTATTATAGACCTTAGTATTTGATATGAATTTCAGTTTAATACCTGCACGCGTTCATGAGAAATAAGGTAGTAAGTATGAAATTATTAAAAATAATTTTTTATATGATGTAATAAAAAATTTACAGTTTTCGCAATTTTTCCTTTATCTGTGCTCTAAGGAGTTGCTTTGTGCCAAATTTCAAGATTCTAAGTTCACGGGAAGTACCCTGTAGGTTTTGATTTTTTGAGAGTAGTTGAGAGTTTAAAATTGCCACTAAAATTGCTGTTTCTTTTGAATGCGTTGACATAGAGGTTTGATTTTATTACAGTTTAAAGGTATTATAGATTTGAGTATTTGGTATAAATTTCAATTTAATACGTTAACGCGTTCATGAGAAAAGGGGTAGTAGGTATAAAATTATTCAAAATATTTTTTTCATATGATGCAAATAAAAATGTATAGTTTTCGCAATTTTTCCTTTATCTGTGATCTAAGGAGTTGCTTCGTGCCAAATTTCATGATTCTGAGTTCACGGGAAGTGTCCCGTAGGTTTTGATTTATTTGGTAATGTCGAAAATTTGCTGAAATTTGCGACATATTCGACTATATCTTTTGATTGCGTTGGCCTAGAAGTTTGAAATTTTCACAGCTCTAAGAGGCAATGGACCTTAGTATTTCCTATAAATTTCAGCTTGTTACCTCCACGTGTTCCTGAGAAAAAGGGTCTTGACAGACAGACAGACAGACAGACGGACGGACGGACGGACGGACGGACGGACAACAAAGTGATCCTATAAGGGTTCCGTTTTTTCCTTTTGAGGTACGGAAC
This sequence comes from Hemithea aestivaria, assembly GCA_947507615.1. NCBI lineage: Eukaryota > Metazoa > Arthropoda > Insecta > Lepidoptera > Geometridae > Hemithea > Hemithea aestivaria. Next base: position 1,134,062 of record OX382332.1, read on the forward strand.
CCTAAAAATAGAATAAATTTAAACAAAAGCACTTTAATTATTTCCAACAATTAATTAACATGCAACAACATAATTAATAAAAATGAATTAACAAGAATATTATCGACTCCATTCAGTCACCTGTCCAAGTAAACACCTCTTGGAGACAGGAATACATTAATATCAATATTTGAGTTCCAGTCGAACCATTAAAACGTTATTACGGAATTTGCATGTCGATAAATAAAATTGAGTGGCACAACACTATTAATTTTTATTGTAAGTGGTAGTAAGAATCATAGAGTAATGATATGTTAAGAGGAATAAAGACACGAGACAGAAAAAATCGCTTTAAGGATTGAAAAGGAAAACGAATCTATCTCTAATATTATTATAGTCACTGTGACCTTTTTAGGGTTCCGTTAGGACAAAAACAGAACCCTTATAGATTTAAGGTTGACAAATTTGGTTGTATGGTTGTCCTCACTAGCGCCTCAATATGATGAATTTTCGACATATTGACCAATGACGAATCGATATATTTTTTGGTGGTACGTTCTTGATGCGTCTCATGTGTTTTGATGTTAGTTGATCTACGTATAGGTATACTAAATCTATGGTCAGGATATAGAAAATCAGAAATTAGAGGACATAATTTATAATTCGAATTTTATACATTAATGGTACATATAACTGTTTAGAATATTATTTTTGAGAAAGCTACTCTTAAAACTGGTACATATTGATTTTATGCATGACTTATATTAGTTTTAGTTTAGTAATTTAAAATGATTATTAGAAATCTCGTCAAAGAAAACGCTTTGAAGTAACAATCCAGTGGGTTGTCAATAGTAATCATAATTCATTGTCAATAAAATAATAATATAATTTTATTAGCATTTTGGTATTTAAATAATGGTGGTGTAAAATCCACCCAGATTAGCGTGACAAAATTAGGTTTACGTCGGTCATAAAAATATATGAAACATATTATTTCTTGTTAGATGTTTTGTGCATGGAGTTAGAAAACTACAGGATAAAATCCTACTGAATAAGCGAATGATGCACCTCTAGTACGCCCATTGTTGTTTCTTAGTATGTTTTACGTTTTGATCGCACACAGCTGCAACCATCATTCTTCATTTGAATTGTGGAGGTATGTAGATACAAATCGGCTAAAATCACACTTATATTATGAATGCAAAAGTTTTTGAGTGAGTGTGTACTTCTTCACGCCTAAACGGGTGGACTGATTGAACTGAAATGTTGTATATAGATAGCTTAGACTCTAGAATAACACATAGGTTACAGTAATGCGGGTAAAACTGCTGGGCGCAGCTAGTTTAATATAAAAATGAAATGTTTTAGATAATGTTTAATGCATATAAATTATAATAATATGTTACTCTGCTCTGCAGCGCCTCAGTTTTTTAAACACATAATAACGCAGAAAATAAAGGGTACACTCATTTAAAACCCACTTGACATCTGTCTCATCCATAAGCGCTACAGTGCAGGATGAAACATTGCTTGCCGCCATATTTCTGCCTCTTTGACGAGTTAATAAAACTCCCCCTTGTGAAACATAAATGTTAGATGTTTTATATGTGTTGTAGTATATTAGTATTTATAATAATATGTGGAATATATTCGTTCTTAGTGACATCAAATATCTTACACATTTTATTGCCAGAATGTGCCGCGGTAGTAAAAATTAAATTGATTGTTATCGCCGACGATACACTTTACATCGTGTTGGTTTCATTCTAAATTAATTTTATTTGTGAGAAAATAATAGCTTTTTAGATTGACTAGTTTAACGCGAACAAAATCCGTGTGTTGTGTCTACGTCTCAATATTTATCGACCGAGCGAAGCGAGGTCTTAGAGTCGAAAGCCGCGAAATGTCTGCGTTTGGACCAGTTTAACGCTTGACCTCTGGTGCTTAAGTTTGGTCGACGTTTACTTGAAAACGGTTAATCCAAATTAAATGAAATTTTACACACAAGTTAAGAATGTTTATTGAATAATTTTAGTGAAAAAATTTAGCTAAATAGGTTCCAGGGTTGCAGAGATATAGGTGACTTAAAGTCTTTACGATAGGTCTGACGATTATTTCAAAACTGGAGCGCTGATAATTTTTTTTCTAACATATACACATTTTTTATAAGCGACACAAATATATTAGCCAAAGTGTATGTTTGTATGTATGTTTGTTATGCGATAACTGGAAAACCAATGGTCCAATCTGCATTAAACTTTGCAAACGCGTAATATAAATCCATAGAATTTTTAAGTTCGAACATGAGCCAAATCGGTGGAAGGGTTCAAGAGTTAAAGAGATTGCTTTATTACAATGAAACCGATGATCCAGTCTTGATAAAACTTTTTAAACAGGTAGTACAAACTAAAAGAATTCTCATGTCCAAAAATGAGCCAAATCGGTGCAAGGGTTGTAGAGTTATAGAGAATACAAGATTACAATGTTTAGCGATTGTAATATTATGAGAACTGCAGGGATATTCAGTTATCCGTCTAGGGAACCGAACCAAAGACAGAATTGACAAAAATCGATACGACGTAATACGTCATTTCAAACATTTTTGATAATTCGGTCCTAGGTTCGGTTCCCTAACGGATAAGTCAATAGCCATGTTGACTTACTCAAAAAATTATGAATTTAAATGATCGTGCGGGTGGTGCAGGATATTAGGTTCAAATTTATTAATCAAACTTAAACACATTTTTTTATTCAAATAGTAGTCCAGTCAATGGGTGCCCAAAAAAGACATGTGGATCGAAAAGTCGAAAGCAGAAAAACTAACTTAGGAACTTTCTTTGGACTATTACAGGAGATAAACATACTAAAAGTCCCCACCCCTCGGGCTCACCTCGGAGGGCCGAAGAAGGTCCCATTTTTAGGTTTTTTGCCTAAATGTCAAAAACTGGGCGTTGTACGATATTTTGTTGTACTACATTATAAAAGCTTTAAAATTTCCTACAACTTTGGCTTTTACACTTTTTATCTATATCCAATCGTTGTCCAGCTATGAGCTTCCAAACATGGTCTATTTTTAAGACGCTGAAATTAGTTTTCCATACAAAGTCGGTAAAAAAATCTTGCAAGTAATATTTGACCAATTTCCGGTTGTCGTACCATAATGAAACTTTGCAAATGTCTAGAAATATGATGACAGTTCAATAATTTGGTACCACTGAGCTGATCTGATGATGGAGCCAGGAGGTGTTTACTGAACCTCTTCAATGGCTATTAGTAAACCCGTCGAGTTTGGGCACATTACTCGAATTGGCATAAGCAAAAAACCTAAAAATGGAACCTTCTTCGGCCTCCCCCCTCTTCCCTCGGGCTCACCTCGGAGGGGTGGGGACTTTTAGTATGTTTATGTTCTGAATAGTCCAAACAAAGTTCCTAAGTTAGTTTTTCTGCTTTCGACTTTTCGATCCACATTTCTTCTTTTACTGTACTAGGCTACAGTTCTTCACTTTTGAAAGTAAATTTTACAATTATTTAGATCTAAGTATTTTAAGACTCTACTGCTCATTCGAAAAGCATATCTATGAGAAGAACGAGCAAGAAACTTATTGGGATTGTTATTTATGTGTTTATCACATATCATTATGCCATTAAAACCATCATTCACTCTAACATCTGCAAACATCCCTGACGCTCTGTAGTATCGAGACAGCGCCAAAAGCATCCTGAAAGCATTGCTGTACTGGATCCGCAGCGCCTTGAGATCCCTGTTTGTAAAGTTCATTCACAAGTTTTTTGTTTAAAAAAATAATTAATAATTAGGCCTACGTTTGATCACATCCCATCTGATGGAAAGTGCAAATGTGATCGACGAGCTGCACTGCTGCACGTATAAAAAGTCTGATAATGCCTTGAACAAGGACACTTTGTCTTGCTCAGTAGCTGTAGATACATCTTGAAAACTTGCGAGCCTAGATGTTACGCGTGACTGTCATAGCTCTGCGTGCTCGCTCCAAGTCTAAGTCATCATCGGCTGCTACGACAAAAATGTTATAGAATTAGCTACAATATCAATATAATAACTGTTGTAAATTTGCTATATATATTACAATTAAAGCTAGATATTTTTTTCCAATTTCAATTCTTCTAATGTCCACTGCATCGGCAACTTGCTTCGTAAACAAGTGCTACAAACTATGATGATTTTGTGAGATTTTTTGTAAAGATTATAGTAATATTTATTATTTTATTCTATATTATTTTCTGCAAGTGAATACACACATAACCTTTCATATTATATTATTATTGAAATTTGATCACAACAATAAAATAGTCACAGAGATAAAGATTTTTTTAATGTATATCCGTTACGTATTTTGAGTTTTAACATTACTTTCAATTTTGGCATTTTCCTTTCCTTTTACGAATATTAAAGGTTAAAGTTTCCATACATTTATATTTCGTAGATTCTTATAACTTTTACCCATGTATTTATACCTATTTTGAGGGAAATTGGGTCTGCGAGGTCCCAGTTCGCGGCGAACTACTAGTATATTATATTTTTGATAGCATTCATATAAATGACTAGCTGCGCCCAGCGGTTTTACCCGCAGTACTTATGTATCCTATGTGTTATTTCTGGGTCTAAGCTATCTCTATACAAAATTTCAGCTCAATCTGTCCACCCGTTTAGGCGTGAAAGAGTAACAACCTCAGAACTCCACGGGTTAGTTCCACCATCACCCTTTTACAACCGAACTTCCAGGCAAACGGCACTGCGCCACCAATATCTGGTGAGTATACCAGCAGCTCGGACTAAGCGATTCGCTTCGTCCTTCATTATGAGAACGGCGAAGTTATGGAACTCGCTACCACTCTCAGTATTTCCCGAATGCTATAACGTAGGTCTGTTCAAATCAAGAGTGAATAGGTTCTTACTAAACAAGCGTGCTACAACTTCGACTGCATCGTCACTTACCAACAGGTGAGATTGCGGTCAAACGCTTGATTAGTCTTCTATAAAAAAAAAAAAAAAAAAAAAAAAAAAAACAAACAAACATCCAGACATCCCGACATCCAGACATCCAGACATCCATTCTTACAAACTTTCACGTTTATATATTATACTAGTAAGATGCAACAGCGGAAATAATACAGTTTTAGGACGTTTTTAGGTATATTAGGCGATCGATAAAAATATCGGGAACCAACGGTATCAATTTATGTTTATTTTTTCTAGTCACATTTATAATCAAATTTAATATCCAACCACTCTATTATATTTTAAATTCTATTACTACTAGTTTTATATAAAAGCTTTGCTTTACCATTTTATAGATTGTATTTTTAATGGCAATTTTTGACTAGAAAACTACTGGACTGAGCTTGTTGAAAATATTTTTTTTTTTTTTTTTCCTATTATTAGAGCACAACAAAATGTATTTTGTTGTTCTCTATTTATATTACAATCTAGCCTATGACCTTGGCTAATAGGTAATTTACATTTAACTTATTTTGCTAGGTAGACTAAAACTAAGAATATGTCCATTAACATTTTTCTTATTGTCTCTATTAAGGGGAAGTCACTTTATGCATTATTGTGTCTTTATGCATTATGCACATGTAGCACTTTTTATACCACTTTATACTATTCACTTATATTACACTACACTAACTCGAACGGCTTGGTTCGCTTGAGTCTTCGTTTTAAGTCAGTGGTGTCGAGCAGCCGGATTGCTTCGACATTCACGTGATGATGAAGCCGTTTTTGGTGGGCTTCGGCATATTTTTGGATGATTTGATCAACGAACTCTATATTAAGGTCCCGATGTAGTTCGTTATTTCTTATGTACCAGGGAGCGTTTACTACTTCCCTAAGAACTTTGTTTTGGAAACGTTGTATAATTGCCACGTTTGTCGGTTTGGTGCAGCCCCACAGCTGTATACCATAAGTCCACACTGGTCGCAGGACTTGTTTGTATAGTAGTAGTTTATTTGGCGTTGACAGCTTAGAGTGCCTTCCAAGCAGCCAATGCAAGCTTCTATACTTTAATTCAAGTTCTTCTCTTTTCTTCTTGACATGAGCTTTCCAGCGTAGCTTCGTATCAAGCGTCATACCCAGATATTTCGCTGTGTTTTCATATGGAATTTGTTGCTTATTGATAAATATTGGTACATATTGACTCTTGTTGTTGCTAAAGTCTATATGAATTGATTTACTTTATTAGTTTAATTCGCCATTTCTTTGTCCATTCATGAATTTTATCAATAGCACTTTGCACTTTTTCCACTGCCTCTTTATGAGTACTGCCTACACCCATAACAGCAGTGTCATCAGCAAAAGTCGCCATGGTATTATGTTCTAGTTCTGGTATATCACGGGTGTATAATAGGTACAGGACCGGACCTAATACACTTCCTTGTGGTACTCCAGCTTTAATTTCCTTTAGTTCAGAGTAACCATCTTCTTGCCTTATTCTAAAGTATCTATTTGTTATATAAGATTCAAGGATATCTGCAAACTCTTTCGGCAGGACATTTTTGAGCTTGTATATGAGACCTTCGTGCCATACTTTATCAAATGCCTGAGCAACATCTAAAAATACTGTGGAGCATACTTTTTTATTTTCTAAGGTTTTTTCTATTACGTCAGTTATTCTATGCACTTGGTCTAGAGTTGAGTGCATTTTTCTAAATCCAAATTGATGCTCAGGAATTAGTTTTTTATTTTCAATAATGGGTCTAAGCCGTTTTAGTAGCAATTTTTCGAACAATTTAGACATCACAGGGAGAAGTGAAATCGGTCTGTATGAAGTGGTTTCATTCGGTGGTTTACCAGGCTTTGCGATCATTTTGACTTCAGCAACTTTCCACAAATCTGGTACATACTTAAGCCTTAGTGCAGCATTAATTAAAGTTGTTAGTTTGACCACCCCCTTTTTAGGCAGGTTTCGTAATATGTCACCTGATATTAAATCATACCCAGGTGCTTTTCTCGGGTTTATACTTTGTCTAATTTCTTTTGTCACTTCTCTAGGTGTGGTTAGCTTTATACAATTTTCAGGCTCGATTTCATTACATTCAGGAATAAAACTATCATTCAAATTGCTCTCATTTGGTTGAAAGATTAGTTCTAAATGCTCTGCAAATCTTTTTGCTTTTTGTTCGTTATTTACTGCCCATTTGCCATTCTGATCTTTAATCGGTGGTACTTGGTCAACTGGTTTTTTGAGCTTTTTCGTCACCTTCCATAGTGAATAGCCCGTAGTGCGATCATTGCTTAATTTTTGAAGATCCTCATTAGTGCTGTCATCTGTAAATTTCTTAATTAGTCGGTTTAGTTTTTTTGTGAGATTATTTAATATTCTCTTATCTTCTGGGCATCGAGATTGATGCCAGATAGCTCTCTGTTTTCTTTTTTGCGAGATTTTTTTAACTATATCTTTTGGATATGTATTTCCCTTTTTTGGTGTGTAATTATGAATATAATGTGTGTTTTGCCAGGCTGATTGTTGAATATTTTCGACAAAATTCTCTAGTTCTAAGTTTAACTGTTCTGGTGTTTTAAGAGGGACCTTCAGATTAATAAGGTTTTCCAAATCTGTCTTGAAGCCATCCCAGTTCGTTAGTTTATTAGTAAGAGTAACTGTGTGTTCTTTAATTAACGCCTTGTCGCTTATTGTCAAGTATATTGGAGAGTGGTCTGAGTTCATATCGCTGCTTTGATATGTTGTTATGTATGTTTCTGATATATTTTTGACAATGAAGAAGTCAATGAGGTCAGGAATTTTATTGGGATCTGTCGGCCAGTAAGTGGGCATTCCAGTAGATACAGTGTCACATTTTATTTCTCTAATTGCATTTAACAGTTCTTTTCCCTTCGTAGTGGTCAATCTGGACCCCCAATACATATTTTTAGCGTTGAAGTCTCCTCCAAGAACAAATCTATTACCGAGACTCCTCAGGAATGTTATATATTGATATTTTTTAATGGCATACCTTGGTGGGCAGTAAATTGCTGCGATAGTTAGTGGATATGTTTTAGTTTGAATAGTGATAGACATAGCTTGAAGTTCGTATTGTTCATATTTAGCCTCTTCATAGTGAATAAGGTTTTCTTTAACTATGACCGCGCTACCACCTCTTGCAGTGTTATCAGGATGTAGAGCGTTGTAGATTTTGTATCCCTTAAAGTTTATGAATGACTGTTTTGTGAGATGTGTTTCGGAAATCAAACACACGTCAACATTTTCTATATCTAGGATCACTTGCAATTCGTTTTGATGTTTCTGTAACCCATTTGAATTCCAAGCCATTATCTTGATGTTTCTTATCATTTTTTCAACTTAGAAATAGCTCCTTTAGTGCTATTTTCCATCTTTTTCAACCTTTCATCAAATGAGAGCATGATTTTCAAAATATCATCTAATTTTTGGTCATTCAGTGAGACTTGCGGTACGTTCTTTGTATGTTGCGCAGCTTGAGCATATGATATACTAGCATCATTTGTATGGGGTATATTTGATTTAGTGACACGTTTTTCTGGCGGGCTGGCAACTTTTTCCCGCGTAGTATTGTTCTGTCGTACCATGGCGACTTTCTTGGTGTTCTTATTACGTAGTTGCTGGATTTCTTTTGCTACTACACAACCTCTATAGTTGGCTGGATGAGGGGCTCCACAGTGAACGCACTTGGGTTTCTCTTCCTTGGGTTTTTTGCAATCTTGAGTGTAGTGTTTTCCTGTGCACTTTACACACCTTGGCTCTTTGGAGCAGTATTTTTGTGTATGTCCATATGCTTGGCATCTCTTGCATTGCGGGATTAACTTGGTTGTTCTGAGAGGCTGCATATCTACAATACAACCTAATATGGTTTTTATCTTGAAGATTTTGTTAATATCTTCATCATTATCAAAGGTCATCATAAACATGTTGAGTGGTTCTTTTGTTTTCCAGCTGAGTTTGTTTACTACTTCCTTAATTTTATAACCTTGTCTTTTGAGGTCTTCAACTATTCGCTCTGGCTTGCATGTGGAAGGCAATTTTTTTCACCATGACTCTAATTGGCCTCTCTTGCTTATTTTCGTAAGAGTGCCATAGACTGTGACTGTCGGTGAGAGTTTTCGTCAATGCACGATACGTGTCACCATTCGCCGCATTAATTTTTACACTGTCGCCGTTCATTATTTTAATTTTAAAAGTATCAGCTGGTTGACTTTCCTTTAAAAAGTCATAAAAGCGTTGATAATTTTTCACACCATCTACAATTATTGGTGGTGGCTGTGGGGCCTTTCTAGTATTTTCTTTGTCTTTTTGGATTTCTGGACTATGCACATCTTGTATAGGTGAGGTGTTCAATTTTCTTTTCTTTCGGGCTTTAACGCGAACCCATTCCGTTTCACGGGCAAGTTCCTCTTCGTCCGTGCTGTATTCAGTGCGGACGGCAGAAACATTCGTGTAATGGGTGTCACGAGGTGCCGGTGCTGGTGTTGCTGGCTTATTTTCTGCAAAGCATTTAAGTTGCTGTTGCAGGATATTTATCTGGCTTTGCAAATCGTTTACTAAGCCTTGTAACTTAATTCGTTCATCACGTTCCTCTTTGTAATGTTGGTAGAGGACACGTTCTGCTTCTGTCGATATGGTTAGTTTGGATGGAGAAACTTTATTATGATCCATTTTTATATTTATAACTATCGCCTTCGCCTTAACTGAGTTTCCGTATATACCGATCTTGCATGATCGTGATCTAGGTCATCGCGAGTAGGCCGCCGCGACGCGACGGTGCGGCCAATAATGATGCGTTTGCACTTTACACTATTACGGACGCGCGGTCGCGTATGACACTACTGATCTAGATGAAAATCGAACGATCACTGAACTTGAAAATAAATGATGCATAGTAAGATGTTATGACGATTACACACGATTAAAATAAACTAAACTAACTAAGATGGCGCAGCGACCCAAATTGAGTCTTGGCCTCCGACACAAGAAGACGCCATTCTTGGCTGTCCTGCGCTGTCTCTTCCCAAGAGTCAGCTTGGAGCGCTCTCAGGTCTTTCATCATTTCGTCCTTCCAGCGGTACTTTGGACGTCCCACCGGCCGCTTGCCGGTAGCACGTCCCAAGTACCTACACCTTTTTCACTCCCCGATCTTCCCCCATTCACTCTACGTGACCGAACCAGCAAAGTCTGTGGTATTTTATCTCGCCGATCATGCCACACGATTAAAATGCTAGTATAATATTATGTTCAGTGTATTCTAATGGAGTTGGACAAGACAAGTGAAGATGACAGATGGGAGTAAGATGTTAGCTGGTATCCAAAAGATGAGTACAGTATCAGTCAGTTGCACAAAGACGAGATGAGGAGGCAAATAGCCAGAAGATCTATGCTTAGCATTGGGATGTGGAAAACTGTAGACATTATGATGAGGATGATAATTATTATTAAGTGCAGTGTAAAAAATATTGCCTTACAGTGATTGCATTATTTCTTAATCACACTCTAGTCATTTCCGCATAATTCGATGTTAATCTACAAAGTATATCTACAAAGAGAATGTCCAATATCCGAATGCCACGTTTATGCAAGTCGTATAACCATTTAAAGCGTCGACAAATAAAAATATTTATTAAATAAGCACGAAACTGCAATAAAATGCGAGAATTAAACTCCGATAATCTTTTAAAGTCGAGCAATGATCGTAAATAATTGTTACGATCTCGGATCGTTAAGGAAATGAAATGGTCATACGCGATAGTCGGATTGTCGTAAGTTCTATGTTTAGTGTTTAGTACCTTCGAGGTTATGGCTGATTTATTTATGACCTTAATCCTGGTACTAAAAGGTGAAGTGAGGCTTATAGGGGACAAGATGATGGGATGAGATGAGATTGGGAGGATTCCATTTTCACGCTATCTGAATCCGTCATGACGTGGGTACACGTTGCGTTTAAAACTAGTCCGAATATCTAAATTCGATCACTGTTAGTTCGGATCATAATCTCTGAATCATAATATCGTAGTTCTTTTTTTATTTATACACTCAGAAATCCTGCTGCTTTTGCTGTTGTAGCACCCTTATAACTTACCCTTTCTTGAATATTGTATGTAGGCTTAGATTAAAAGAAAATGGGAATATGCCAATTACATACTTTGGACTGTTATTTGACGGATTCGAATCGGATTCGCGTCAAGTTCGCTGGCGTAATTTTTTTTAAATAAAGTTGATTTATGAACCAGTTCCATCATGCAGGTGTTTTTCATCAGATGGATAATATTTCAAAGAATTTAACGACTATCTCCAATAAATATTAATGTTTTACAAGTTATTAGCAAACATCAATTAATTATAATGTCGAATTAATTTAAATAAAGTTGTTATGACAGTCATTAGTGTAATTTATGACACAGAAACGTCAACCTAAATTATGTGAATATAATTTTTATTGAAATGTCAGCGGCTCGGCGACCTGATTTCCCACACATAATGTACAACTTTTTAATAACTAGTTGATGCTCGCAGCTTTGATTGTATAAAACATTTTTTTACAGGAAGTCTATAAGATAAGAAACTTTCTGTGTGCTTAATTTCAAAATTCAGCAACTTGAGCCAATCGCATTTTGTCACTATTAAAATGTCACTTGATATAATTAATATGAAAGACTACTGTTTTGCATTAGAAAATTAGAACGCTTCCACATAGTGTCCGATGCGAATCCGTCATGACGGATGACGGATTTATTTCAAATAATATTCTATTTCTCACTAATACGAGTACAACTCATAATACGATCTTATCTCCTTCAGCTTTCATTTTAATCAAAACGGTGCACTTAATTTGTACGTATCTATCATAAAATATTTTGTTATAAAAATGTATTTAATTCCTGTCAAAATATTTAATCTTAGTAGAGATTTGGATATTTTTATATCAACACCGTTCGTGAGAAACTTCAATTTTCCATAAAAAGATAAGTGTTAGGTCAAACGGAAAAGCGGCACATAAACACACCATCATCGTTTAAACCACAGATCATTTATTAAGATTAGATCGGTCACCATAACTGTAACTGACATTACGCAGCAACTCAAACTTAATATTTATTAATATAATAATTCATATAATTATAGGCTACAATGGAGAACTTTTAAGAAATACTACTTCTTTTGGCATACCCGAGGGGTTGTGCGAATGGGTTGCCAGCTTCCTATCGGATCGGAGCATTCAGGTCGTTGTCGACGGGCAATGTTCCGACAGTAAGCCGATCAATGCCGGTGTCCCTCAGGGCTCTGTGTTGTCACCGACGCTGTTTATCTTGCACATCAATGATATGCTACAAACTAGTGGTATGCATTGCTATGCGGATGACAGTACTGGTGACGCTCAGTATTGCGGTCGCATCAATGCCCCCCGTGCCGTAGTGGAGGAATGCAGGAACAAACTGGTGTCAGACGTTGAAGCTTCTCTGGAACAGGTCTCAGATTGGGGCTCGCTGAATCTGGTCCAGTTCAACGCAACCAAGACACAAGTTTGCGCGTTTACCGCTAAGAAAGTCCCTTTTGTTGTCGCTCCTCGCTTTCAGGACACTCCTCTCAGGGTCTCGGAAAGCATAAAAATTTTGGGTGTCGACATTTCTGCTAATGTTCAGTTCCGTGGTCACATTGCAGGTAAGGCCAAGCTCGCTTCCAAAAAACTTGGAGTGCTCAATAGGGCGAAGCGGTACTTTACGTCGAGACAGAGACTGCTTCTTTATCTAGCACAAGTCAGACCTCACGTAGAGTACTGCTCTCATCTCTGGAATGGAGCACCCAAGTATCAGCTTGACCCTCTTGATGCATTACAGCGTAGAGCTGTCAGAATTGTTGACGACCTCAAGCTAACCGAACACCTAGAACCGCTCAGTTTTCGTAGGGACGTTGGATCCCTTTGTATCTTCTACCGTTTATACAATGGGGAGTGTTCTGAAGACTTATTCGACCTGATTCCGGCGTCGCGCTTTTATCACCGCACGAGCCGTCACCGCTCGAAAGCCCATCCACACATTATTGATGCTTGGCATTCTCGCACTGTGCGATTCACTCGCTCCTTCTTGCCGTACACCTGCAAATTGTGGAATGAGCTTCCGCCCGCGGTATTTCCGATGAGCTATAACATGGGACTCTTCAAAAGGCAAGTGAATAGAGTCTTGAAAGGTAGGCAACGTACCAGCGGTACCCCTGGTATTGCAGGTATCCATAGGCGACGGTAGCCACTCACCATCAGGTGGGCCGTCTGCTTGTTTGTCACCTATTACATAAAAAAAAAAAAAAAAAAAAAAAAATTTTCATAATAAATTATTTAAAAATATTTCAAGACTCTACCAGTCGTTCGAAAATCAAAAAAGCTTATTATTGTGCGGATTTCATATTATTATCAGGCATCTTTGTCTGAACTCTTGGCATCCGATACATTATGAAGGTGACTCTTATCTATTAATTTTGAGCTGTCAAGACTTGGTTTTGGATCTTAGAATTTTAGTTTGGTAAAGATTGTGCGCGTTTGAATGTGTTTTCAATCTTTTTAAACGTGTGTCAGAAGTAACAAACTTATTTATTATTATTAAAATGCATGGTACCAAAGAGCGTGTGTGTTCGATGCAGTCTTAGAATCATCATTATCGACTTAGAAAAAGACCAAAAATATACGAGTAAACCAAAATGCGAGTGACCGAGATAGCGCTAAAGAAGGGAATGGGATGGGCTACACTTCTGACGCGTTAGGACGCATTAAGTCCGTTCCTCACCTTACTCATTCTTTGGTTAATATTTTATCACTCCCAATTAAAATGCTGATCACCTCGCATTATTTAAGAGCCGTAAAATTCGCGGTAGTTGGAAGGAATACCATTTTAATATGAATTCTTTTTATGGGGCAATCTGATACGTGTTTTATGACGTCGTTACATGAATCTCTTCGCGCGATCCCCGCAAGATGTGAGGTTTACCAAATTTAATGATCACAACCTTCTAATGACTTTCAGATTAAGGTTCATGCTGTGACTTTGCTCATAATATTAAAATGTGAGATAAAATATTATTGAGAGAAACAAATATTATTTTTATCTAGTTGTTATAATTTATTTATTAGAGGTTTTCTATTTCCTAACTGAATTAACTAAAGCTTGACATACTAACTGATCCCGTTCCTTATAGGAGACAGTTGGGTCTTATAGTTCCAAATCGCAGCAAAGCGTAGCCAGGGCCTTGGACGAGTGCCTAGTTATTAACTCTTTAAAAGTTTTTAGGTGAAGATTGGCGACACTTTTTTCCTAAGTTGAATGAGGCATGTGTTTTCACAAATATATAAATGTAATAAAAGGCAGTTTGTAACAAACACACAAACATAACAAATCCGTTCCTTATCAGGCCAATCTCCACGCAACCAGGTCGCCAGTCGGCAGCCGATTGAGATAAAAGGACGTGCAAATGGACCCACAATCAGGCTCAACGTTTTTACAACGACATTTATTTTATTTTTATTACCCAAGTTTTGCGGCAACTGTATGATCAGATGACGGCCGCTTGTTGTGTCTTTTTAATATGTTATGTACTTATCGAGATATTATGTCGACAATGTTAAAGTTTCGCTGATACTGCCGACTTAATTTATTGTAAGACTTTTTGTTGCAGATCTGAATAATTATAATTTTCGGTTAACTGACTCTTAGTAAACTACCTTAATGAACTATACACCCTTCATTCGACAAGGCCTCTACACCTACAGCTACGTGTGTGCCATACACATGTATTTGTTGATTGTATTTGAATTTTTTGAGCGCTTAATTAAGAGCTAAAGAAAGAGCGCTTAATTGACCCCATAGCAACTTTATATCTATCTAGAAATCTAGAAAATCTAGAAGTCTGAACTATTAGACTCAAAAAAACAAGAAAAATGACCGAAACGTACAAAAAACCTGTAAATTCCAAGAAGAAAATGACTTCCGTCCAAGCTACCTACCACACCTAGACACACCAAAAAAACCGTCATAAAAACCACGTAAAATGTGACACACATGAAATATACATGGAACACTTGACAAATGATCTAGACGCTGCACTCCTTACTGTCTCCTTCCTGTATAATATACACACTTAAGTCCAGACGCACTTATTTATAAAATCTGCAACTCAATAAACCCGCGCGATGTAGATCAGTAAGGGAAGTTTGGACAATCTTTTTGTATATATTTTTACCTCGGTTCGAATCTCAGTGTGGGAATGATTTTCGCCAGGATGCTACCGTGTTTAAGAAGGCACGTAAAACTGTGGGTCCCGGCTGTTTCGTATAAAACATGTAAGAGGCAGTCGTCAGCCTTTGTAGTAAGTAATCTCGGCGATCATTAACTGCAACATATGTATAGGTTGGCCACACAATCGTGATTGTGATTTGACTCTGACTGTGTAAGTAGGGTAACCTGTTATTCTGTTGAAGTATAAACTCAGATTATAACTTAACTTATAATTTGACGTCATAAGCGCCAAACATAACATGATAGGTTGTGTGGCCTATCCATTTGATGCAATTTTATGTCACCAAGATTCCTTCAAGGTATGCAACATACCTGCCCGCCTCCTCTAAAACAGCACTATTTTCAGTGTTAAAATATAAAATATATTTTTTTTGTTACTTAAGGATAACTCTTCATTTAACACCAATAAGTAATAACAGTACCCACTGAAAAAAAATAAGACATAGTATTTTGAAAAACATGATTATTAATTGGTGGGTACTGATCTCATCCAGACAACCACACAAGGAAATGGAAAATTGATTGTAATATTATTACGATTGCAATTTTTCTAAAATTTTTCACATTGTGAATCCATAAGCCAAAGGCAAATGATGTCATATCATAAGATGGCTTACTGACAAGTGTAAGTATGATAATTTAAAAATTCTCAGCCGAAAAGTGGTGTAGATAACAGATTTATGGCGGTGGAATCTCATGAAAGATTCAGGCGTTGAATTCAATGCAGTCGTTGCGAGGTGTCTTTGGCTAAAGTTTTTTTGAGCTGGCAACGTTTAGGGAAACATTGAGTCGCAATTTGGACAAAAGTTTTAAATATATTAATAAAATAGAAGTAAAAATATTTCTTACTTTTATTTTTCAGGTCGGAAATCATTAAGGCTCCTCCTTATTTTGGTGTCCAATCTCCTGGTACATTATCACGAGAATCAATCGTGAAATTCATACTGTGTATCCGTTTCTAAAATACATTTTTTTGTGGAAAGGGATCATAGTATCAGTCGATTTTATAAAACTACTAACTCAGTATATTTTATCGTTAACGCTTGGCGATTGACTAGAGGGGTTTGGTAGTTACGCTATCTTTTTATTATTTTGGTGTATAAAAAAAGTCAAAAGAATTACCTACAATGTATACCTACCGTATGCTAGATTGAACCTCTAATCTTGACCTTCCAGTCGCTCTAGACCTTCAAAACCGCCGAAATAGCAGTTTTTTCAACGTCTGCAGCCAAACCGAACCTTGGACAAATTCGATTATTATACGGAGAATGAACACACCATCTTAGCAAAAAGCTTATGTGATTTTCATGAATCCGAAACGAACAGTCACTTGATAAATAGCTGGACATTATTCTATGCAGTTTGCAACTCTAATGCTGCATAATTTCCACATTTTGATGTCCAGGTCACTCTTGGTACATGGTTTTAGTTTTTAAGCTGAAAAGGAAATACATAAGTACAGAAAATAGTGTTTTCATCCCCCCACCTCGGAAAGTGTATTTTTGCGCTTCGATATCTGACTGGAAAAGTCCATATTATCCTCTAGAGAAATTCAAATTTACTTTACCCTCTAGAGACAAAAACATAATTAAACCTATTTACTTCCACCTCTATGGTACCGAAATAAGCGTACAACTTTTTTAAATTTGTTAAAAACTCGGAGTAAGAACCTCTTTAGTAAACTTTTTTTTTTTATTTGCTTTGGGCGCACCAGCAGCCTTGCCAGTAAGTTACTTTTGTAACATATTACGTTTCTTTTGAGCTATATTTACGTTAGTTGTTTAGATATAATTTACATTTCGAGGCAATAATGTTTTTAATGAATTATAATATATAGTACTGTAATAGTAAATAATAGTTGAGTTAATTTAACAGAGTTAATAGAATAAGCCAATTTTTTATAACTTTATCTAGTTAGTAGCAATATTTTTTCTAAGTATTACTTTTTAGTAACTTTTTTATTAACGATTTCTCACTGTAATAAACTGAAAATGAGAAAATAATCACTAAAACGAATAGGTAGAGTGCTTTTCACGAAAGGAGACCTTTTTGCGGGACGCCACTATTGCACATTTTAAAAGTTTAAATACCTTTAACTTTTTAACGCCTCATAATTTCTCATATTTAATTTCTTAATCAAAAAGGTATTTATTTTATGTAACAAATAAAAATGATTTAAAATATGAAGTCAATAATAATAGAATAAAAAATTAGTTCCGCTAAATTCCGTGGGACCTCTTTCGTGAAAAGGACTCTTAAGTAAGCGTACCTACGTAAATTAAAAACTGGTTATTTTTGAAGATAGTGCACTGGCAACACTGTGCGCATCCATAGTGAGAATAATTAAAAAAAAACTTTTAGCATTGAATTATTTCCTCGCTGAGGGGGGATGAAAAATTATGTGTCACACTCGAGTGCAAAGATTTTTGACCTTGTGCTCTTTTGATTCCCTCGCTAACGCTCAGGATTCTAATTAATAAATCACTCGCTACGCTCGTGATTTAATTTTAGAATCCTTCGCTAGCTCGGTCATATAAACTGTGCACGCGGTAAAAAAGCAACTTTGCACTCTTGTATAACAAATAACTATTATTTAAAATATTGTAGAAGTTAAAGTTTGTAAGAATGTATGGTTGTATGTTGGTTTCTCTTTCACGTCTGATCTGGTGAACCGATTAAGCTGAAATTAGGTATATAGATAGCCCCTGGGATAACACATAATATTATGTGGAGCTGTAAAAAAAATCGAACTTCTAGGCCAACGCAATCGAAAGATATAGTCGAATATGCCCCAAATTTTAGAAAATTTTCGACATTCCCAAGGAATCAAAACCTACGGGGTACTTCCCGTGAACTCAGAATCTTGAAATTTGGTACAAAGCAACGTCTTAGAGCATAGATAAAGGAAAAATTACAAAAACAGTAAATTTTCGTTACATCATATAAAAAATATTTTTAATAATTTTATATTTACTACCCCTTTCCTCATGAACGCGTAAAGGTATTAAATTGAAATTCGTATCATATATTCAATTTTATAATACCTTTAAGCTGTAACAAAATCAAACCTCTATGTCAACACAATCAAAAGAAACAATTTTTAGCCGCATATTTTCAAACTCGCAACTACTTGCAAGGGAATCAAAACCTACAGGTACTACCTACTTCCCGTGAGCTTAGAATTTTGAAATTTGGTATACCTATAGGTTTGTACGGAACTCTTGGTGCTCGAGTCCGACTCGTACTTGACCGGTTTTTTATAGCAGACTAAACAAGCGTTTGACTGCAATCTCACCTGTTGGTAAGTGACGATGCAGTCGAAGTTGTAGTACGCTTGTTCAGTAAGAACCTATTCACTCTTGATTTGAACAAACCCACGTTACAACATTCGGGAAACACTGAGAGTGGTAGCGAGTTCCATAGCTTCGCCGTTCTCATAATGAAAGACGAAGCAAATCGCTTTTTCCGAGCTGTTGGTATATTCACCAGATATTGGTGGCGCAGTGCCGTTTGCCTAGACGTTTGGTAGTAAAAGGGTGATGGTGGAACTAACCCGTGGAGTTCTGAAGAGCACTCTCCATGATGGAGCTTGTAAAAGACGCATAGGCTGGTAACTGAGCGTCGATGAGTGTCCTGTATTTTGGTTTTAATTAGCCTCTCATTACCAATCATCACAGTGCTAAGGAGTTTAATTAAATGACTAAAATAATGTAGAGGTTATAGGTAGAGATGAATTTATGAAAATAATTAAGTCTTAAGCAATAAGCTATAGCCAATTTAATGAGATGAACTTCTTTGAGCCTTTAAAGACCATCTATAAACGGTATTACCTACTTCTTTACCGGTGGCATGCTTCGGCCGTGGCTAGTTACACCCACTGGACAAAAATGTGTCGTTAAGCGGTCATAATGACCGTGTTCCGTCAGTAAAGCCAGAGAGGGATTTATCCCGCTTTCTAGATTTAATCTGCTATCAATTAAAATATAAAGGTCGCCGGAAGACGCTGGACGCAGGTCGTTTCCAGCCGGTACATATGGAAGTCCAAAGGGGAGGCCTATGTTCAGTAGTGGACGTCTTACGGCTGAGATGATGATGATGAAGATCAATTAAAATATTCATCTACGGCCACATCGCATTGTCGCTTAACATTATGCGAGATCGTGGTCATAGGTTAACCTATAATGAATAAAAAATTATAAAAAAATAGTGTTCTATATTAAAATCCTGTCTCAAAGAATACGTTTGACCTTGTCTAGAACCGAAATATTGCGTCAGTGCAGCTGCACTATTCAGTATTCGGGCAATTGAAGCTAATATCGTTGACTTGCCAATGACGCAGATTGGCTGCAAGTAATGGAAGTTATATAGATGATTTATTGAGGTCAACTGCATATGATTTCTATACACAATCTTAGTTCATATAAGAGAAAAAATAGTAGAACAAAAGAGCGGATGCGTATACCTAGTATTATCAAGATAGGGTGAACTCTAAAGCATTTATTCAATTTCAAGTAGGCAACAATGCAAGAACTTTTGCATGTAACTTTATAATTTATGTAATTGGTTCTATTACATGACTCGAGACAATGTACAATGTACGTAGGAAATAATGTAAAAAAATAAGGTTTAACGGTTTACAATAAAAAAAATACATTTCAAATAATGAACATTCAATTATTATCTTTTTAAGATACAGATCCTTGTACAAGACTCTCTCGCTCGTATGATATTACTAATTTTGTCGAAAAAAATATTTTATTGAGAGACATTTTTAAAAGTAAATTTTATGAAAAAAAGATGGTCTTAATCTTCAGAAAATACCTAATTTTGTCGCCTTCCTGTCTACAGTATAAAAATGTGCAAATTTAATACAATTCTGTCATCGGCCTCTAGATCACAGGACTTGATCGATGTTTTATACTCCAGACGGAATTAAACTCACATTTACTATAATTCGAAAAATGTACCCCAAAAATTACCTTTATGTCTATTAAAACAAGGTCGAAAATACTAAAAAGGAAGAAAAAAAAAAAAACAAATAAAATTATATTATTATGTTTTATGGATAGTTTTAGTGACGGAAAACGGCTAGACGAAATAAATCTTAGTAAGTGTAAATATATTTTTAAGACAGGTGAGCCTTGAAAAGAGATGGAAGCGTCAGCAATACCGAATACTGCTGTAGATATCTATAGGCGACGGTAACCACGCACCATCAGGCGGGCCATCAAAATATAATAATACCTTTGCATCACTACATAGGTTCTTACTGAACAAGCGTGCTACAACTTCGACTGCATCGTCACTTACCAACAGGTGAGATTGCGGTCAAACGCTTGTTTAGTCTGCTATAAAAAAAAAATAGTTCAAAACAAAGTCGCTCTCCGCTGTCTGTTTGTCTGTCTCTATGTATGCTATTTTTTGTTATCGCCGAAAAATCCATTACGCATACCCTCCCACCAGGGGTATGGGAGGGTTATGTGGGACTCCCCGTGCCGACCGTATACCCACTAAAACAACTCGGCGGCACTTCCGCATCGTCTTTGTAACGGAGGACTGGGAATCGGCAGAGCCTTAGCATTCAGTCCCTAGTCCCTATGGATGCTTAGATTTCTGTAAGCCTTCCCGGCAGAACTAGAAATGCTTTATAATGGCACAATTAACACCATTGTGGCGCAACCTGTTTGACCTTGTTGTGACGACCTTTGTGGCGCGGTGGGCTAATACCCGCCTGCAACGCAGAAGGTTGCGGGTTCGATTCCCGCATGGGACAAATGTTTGTGTGATCTACAGGTATTTGTTTCTGGTCTGGGTGGCTTTCTGTATCTATTATAAGTATGTATTTACAAAAGAAAGGTATATAAGTATTATATCCGTTAACCTAACCACCATCACACAAGCATTAAGTTGCTTAGTTTGGGGTTAGGTGGCGCTATGTGAAATGTCCTGAAATATTTATTTTATTGTAATAATACCTATGTATGTTCACGGAGAAAGAAATCATTCATTCATTCAGATCTTTTATACTACGCAGCGGATTGTGACATGGTAAGTAATAATTCGTGTAAGTTAAATCCCATCAAAAACATAAATGTGAAAAGAGAGCCAAGTTCAATATTACGATGTATCTACTCATAGTTACCTATGATTTGGTAGTTGACTTCAACGACAAAAGAAGTGAGATCTAAATGGGTGCCAAGTTCAATGGTCAGTCCTGAAAAATATTTACAAAATAAAATATTTTATTACAACTTAAAAGATTATTTCTTCTTATCACTTAGAATTAATATTATTTTGAAGCCTAAAGACTGACTTGGCCAGTTCTCATAATATACTAGGTAGGTACTCTCTTAACTTTAGCTTGATCACTATTAAACGCACTTAATGCTTATTAGTATCGTGTAAATTAGTCCCCTCCATCCATTGGTTGTCTGGAAGAAATCGCTCTTTAACGATAAAACCGCCACTTGTACATTGTAATTTTTATTTGTAATTATGTACTTATGTAGTTTCTGTAACATTATGTGGTGTACAATAAAGTTTCTATTGTCTGATCTTAATGATACTTCGTCGTATGGTACCCATGAGAACTAGCCAAGTCAAACTTTGGGCTTCAAAATAATATTAATTCTAAGTGATAAGAAGAAATAATCTTTTAAGTTGTAATAAAATATTTTATGTTGTAAATATTTTTCAGGACTGACCATTGAACTTGGCACCCATTTAGATCTCACTTCTTTTGTCGTTGAAGTCAACTACCAAATCATAGGTAACTATGAGTAGATACATCGTAATATTGAACTTGGCTCTCTTTTCACATTTATGTTTTTGATGGGATATCATTGCTTTTTGTACAGTACTTTTTAGTATGTAATAGGTTTAAGACACCCATTCATAATAAGATTAATACCAAATGATTATTTTATTGTACCTCCCCCCACCCCACTGCTCCATGGCACGGCCGTCGCACCGTGCACCGCGGCCCGTGAGCCTCGCCGTGCTTCGATATACCTATACCTATAATTAATTTAGTACTTATTTATATATAGGATTTATGTGCACTATTGATTTGAATATTGTACCTAATCAATTGATTTTTAAACAATACTATTTACTGATAAATTTATCTATATTCACCCAGCTATCTTATACCTACCGCCTACCTGGATGGAAATTTAACTTTTTAGATCATTTGGAACTGGATTAGAATTTCGATCAAAAAACCGAGAAAAAAACTTAAGCCGACAAGACTTGTAATGACGACGACTTGGCGGGGGCACTGCCGTGCCCCCAGATAGCCACATACCTATAATATTATGACTATACGTTACAGGTACGTAGGTATCTAAAATGTTTACACCAACTAGCACCTAAGGCGATATACATACATTATTTTTATTGTAAACAATGTTAATATTATTACCTCCATGTTACTGAGCCGCCTTGTGCTGGTGAGTTGATATATTGATAGGTATTTACATAGGACATACAATTGTTACGTAGGTACCAGGAACCTATTTTTATTAGTGACACAGCTAGTCACTAATAAAAATAGCCTAGCTGTTTTACCCGCTATACAGTTTGGTACAGTAGTGTATATTATGTTATTCCAGGGGTCTAAGCTATATTTTTTATTATACCAAATTTAAAGTCAATCGGCCCACCCGTTTAGGCGTGAAAAAGTAAAAAACATATATCCATACGTACAGTAGGTATAAAGTTAATATTTATATTTATATTAGTAGGAATAGTGGACTCGCACGCACTTCGTAGTATCTAACAGAAAATAGCCGCCTACACAAAAATTATAGCAACATGCAACATGTATTGCTTTATGCGTTCCTAGGCGTCCCAAACTTTAATATCATACATTTTTTAAAAATTAATAATAATTTAAAATGATAAAAAAATACTAGTTTCTGATTTTTCCCTTTGTTACTACGACATTACCTATCGGGATCCCAAATTTCAGCTTTCTAGGTCATCTGGAACTGGGATATTACTATTGATCTATCCCTCAGTATGTATTAACTTCACCGATTACTGGATGTTTATATCTAAATAACCGTTTGAGCTGTGTTATTGGAATTTGAAACAGAGATATAGTTCGTATATTTAAGTATATGTGCCAAATTTGACTTGTCTATGTGTAATAGTTTTTGTATATCGAGGGTGTAAAAAGTCGTCAAAACGCGCTTTGGACGGTTCGTGTAATATAACACACGGCGCGGTCGCCAGTTCCTTTGCTTGAACTTGGCTTGACTCGCTGCCGCGTGTCTAGATAAGTTTTTTTTTCTTATACTCGTATTAAAGTATTAAAACGGTAAGCGGTCTAAAGAAGAGAAAACACGGAGAAGAGGAATAAAAGAGAAGGTCACCAGTATTCCTCATTTTAAGAACAAATTTGTTCTTATTTCAACTAACATAGAGTCGCACGAAAAGACAATGCCTTTTAACAAGGCATTAACTTAAGACGAAATTGGCCAAGAAAAACTAAAATTACTTAACTCTTGACAAAACAATAAGTACAGTCACCTCCAAAAAACCACTCATTATTGAAAGTTTTTTTCTAGATCTTCAGGGCTGTTTTTTCTCTGCGATGACCCAATTATTTTAAGGTGCTTTTTCTCTAAGCATCGATAAATTAGATATTTTAGTTTAGTGCAGGCATAGATATTTTTTATTCTTCAGGGGTTTACCATAACGTTTTTTTAATGATAGCATGACACGACCTTTAATTCCGGAACCCTAAGCATTTGAAGTCCTTACGAAGTAAAATTTCATAATACTGACTTTTGAAGACATCACACATACATATTATGTACATTAAAAATGTTGTATCTAAAAGTTATCTACTTCTTCACTTTTTAATGTCTAAATAGGTTATTTACCTGAAACACCATGCCTAAACGGGTGGATCGATTGACCTGAAATTTTAGAGATAGCTTAGACTCTGGAATAACACATACATAGGCTTCATAAATACTGCGGGTAAAACCGCTGGGCGCAGCTAGTACGACATATTCTAATAAAAATAATTACAACGAACTTAACAGTTTGTGTGTGTATGTTTGTGTGATCCACAGATATTTGTTTCTGGTCTGGGTGGCTTTCTGTATCTATTATAAGTATGTATTTACAAAAGAAAAGTATATATAAGTATTATATCCGTTATCCTAACCACCATAACACAAGCATTAAGTTGCTTAGCTTGGGGTTAGGTGGCGCTGTGTGTAATGTCCTGAAATATTTATTATATTTATTTTTTATTATTTTAGTTACAGGAAACTGTTAGTGTTACACCTATACTGAGTCTTCCAGAGACATACAATTTATGTCTTCTTAATAATTGGCTTGATTCCTTGTCCACTGTCCACCCTACCAATTTGAGTCGATGTCACAAACCATTAAATCGGGGAGGGGATGAAGCTGGCCGCGGAATTAACCAATTATTAAAAAAACTAGATAAAGTAAGTGCCTAATTATTTCTGCATTAATTCCTCAGCGCTAGTGAAAACACACCCTAAGCGAGTCACCTTAATGACAGAGTTTCTTTCGGCCCCATTTTTTCCAGTCCACCGATTTGATTGATGGCGGAAAGGTGTCCGATAATTACTGAACAATTAGCGACCGAAGCTTTGTCCTTTACTTTTGGAGCCGACATTTTGGCATTTCTCAACGCGCATTTCACCAATTTTATTGGTACTTTACGCCTTTTCTTTAATGATTTTTTTTCGATTTTAATGGATATTGTGGGTATACCTCTTGATTGTGAAGAGATGCCGTGAGTTACGAAACTTAGTACATTTCGTTTGCGCATTGCTCTACCAAAATTAAAACTGAAAGTTTTCTTTTTGTAATAGTTTTAACGTGTTTTTAAATTTTCATAACAAATTATAATTAACCGCTAATAGATTACCTACTATTAATTGTGTTTTGTTTTTGATCACACATGTCTGAGATATTAAGATAGTTTAGAGCGTGGAAATCTGGGAATACATTAATATAATTGTTGTTTGTATGACTACCAATGTAGACTAATAGACAATCTAGGGCCGTGAATTCTAATTAAAGCAGAACTTCACTTTCTTTAGACTTTAGCCACAAGCAGCCAAACTAACATTTTTTTTTGACCCAGAAAAAATGCGTTACTCGTCATCACTCCACGCCGAAGATATGGGACTCCCTCGTCGAAGATGGGCGCGGCGGGGATACCCACTAAAAACCTGGGGGTGCTCCTGCGGGTCGCCATAGTGCCGGAACAGCGGGTACGCCGAAGCACTCATCCGCGGCATCAATCCTAACATATTACCAGTGGTATTATGCCATTTCAGTTCCATTATGTCGTTTCTTTCACAGTAAAGGTGTGGCGATTAAAGTAATTGGCGTGATTAATTGGTTTTGCGAGTATTTTGTTTATTAAAGTTTTTACCGATGTTAATGAGGTCGACGATACGAGTAAAGTGAGACTTTTAAGGAGAATTAATTACTTTTGGCATTTATTTATTGCCGGCGGCATTTTGATTGTAATATTTATTTTCCTTTCAAATGTAAAAGTCACTAAGTACTAGGTACCAACGTACATTAATGAATTACCTTATATAATATTAAAAATACCATACAAATTAATTATAATTACTCGTATTAATAGAAATATTGACAACATTTTTTTTTTGCACATGAAGTAGATTAATTTAATATAATGGACACATATTTTTAACCTTGAAAATTTATTAAAAATCGGGTAGTAACAGAGAGAAGCCGGAGTCAGTACGGAGAGGCCTTAAATACTACATACTTGGCTGGAACATTTTATCCTGTAGTGTAATGAAGCGTATTTGCAGTAACACTAGTAAATTTCAAATGTCTATAGGTGACAGTCACCACTAACCATCTGTCTGTTTATTTATACTTTCTTAACATAAAAATAACAGTCAACATCTGACACACGGTTCCTTAAACCGGCGAGCTCTGCATCATACTTAAAATCATACAATTGCATCAGAAATATGTACACAATGCATAGTAAATCAGCGGGACATGCGAGCGGGTATCGAATGAATAATGCAAGTACACGATCGGGCCCGCTGCGATAAATAACGATTATAATTTTATCGAGAATCGCAATAAATCGAGAGATCGAGTGCGGTGTGCGCTTGCTCTTACGATGCGTTTTTTTGTGCTTGTGACACACGGGTGTAAAGTTAGCTCGTTGTTAAAAATGGTGTTTAAGAAGTGTTCGTACGTCCGGCTTGTAGTCCGGTGACTGGTGACACTGGGTTCAAATCTCAGTGTGAGGTAAGTTTTTCTGGACGCTGCCGGGATTTGGAAGCTGGCTTTGGAAGCACTTGGCCTGGCTGTTTCTTATAGAATATAATAGATAACACTTTATTTACTGCAAAAAAAACATACATAACAATTAATATACACTTACAGAATATCTAACTATGAAACAATATTATAAACATAAGATATTCAGGATGAAGTCGTTAGTTCATGTTACCGGCCTTGTAGAAATCTTTGTCAAAATGCACAACATAGCGACAATTGGGATTTGACTGATGGTGTAATTAGGGTAATATAATGTAGCATATCGTGTGATGCTCTTTGACACAGAAACAGCTGAACCGATCGAGCTGAAATTTAGCATAGGTTAAGGTAGCTAGATTCTGGATTCATTTATAGAAATAAATACTAATTTTACCACAATTTTCTGACGGGATCGCGACTTACACGGGTGAAACTAAGGGTTACAGCTAGTAGCAGAATAAAATCTATTAACGTGATGAATTTAGGAAAGAAAAAATTAAATAGAAGATAATATCTTCTATTTAATTGCATAATTTTTATAGATTTCTTGAAAGATTTATTTTAATGGAACGAATATTAACGTCTTAATTCTAATGAATAATCGTCATCCTTGTAAATCAATATGTCCCGACACGGTCGCTCTGCGTTTTTGCGCAATCAAAGTAGATTTACACCGCGAACGCTTAGATTTACGAGTGACGGAAGGCGCAGCATTTACTTTGTAATGTGTTGTGAAAACAGCTATAACTTGCCGTGTAAATAGCTATAAATTATCGGTGGATCGATTCTAAATAACAGCAGTAAGGATATTACATATGATGTTAGTTGTTATGATAAGTTAAAAAGAGAAAAAAGATATTTGTTTAAAATATTGTTTAATGAAATATGTATTTTATTATGTACCTTAAAAAAAAATGCACCGAGGGTTTCGTACAAAAAGTTAGCATAAAGTTGAGAACCAAGTCATCCATCCAAATAAGTACGCGCATAACATTGCTTAACTTTGACAATTGATTACTGAAAACTTCAAATGAAGATGTTTTGTTATACATATTTAAATAATTTTACAAATGTTAAGGTTTCCATTTTTTTCTTAATATCAAAGTACGAGTAGATTTATACCGCGAACGCTTAGATTTACGAGTGACGGAAGGCGCAGTATTTACTTTGTAATGTGTTGTGAAAACAGCTATAACTTGCCGTGTAAATAGCTATAAATTATCGGTGGATCGATTCTTGTAATAAAAGCAGTAAGGATATTGTTACATCGATGCTGTTTCAAATTTCAAGATGCTCTGAGCTTGACTTAAAATCTTACACCATATTTTATGTGAAACAGCAGATGCCTTTTACTAAATATATGAAAGGGAAGAATGACTGATTGACTGACTGACTGGTCTATTAAAGCACAGCTCAACCTACTGAATAGAGTGACTGATTGACTGAGTGGTCTATTAAAGCACAGCTCAACCTACTGAATAGGATTTTGCCACGCGGCTAAAATCACGAGCATAATTATTCGCCCATCAGTTTTAAGGTTTCCGTAGTATTTTAATTATTATTGTAGAAGCTTATAAATTACATTAGGACAAAGATAAACAAAGACACCATAAAGGAACGGAAAAAGCACGAAAGTACAAGAAGCATATTATGAGACAGAAGTGGAATGAACATGTAGAGAAAATAGACTACCAATGTCAGAGGCATTTTATAAGAATAATAATAAGAAAAGCTGACGGTTAACGGATTGAACGGATTGGCAGTGCGGAAGCGCTCTTACTGTTATAAAAGTACCAATCAGAATACAATAGATCTGTCCCACTGTTTCACTCGATGAGGATTCCGCGACTCATTCTTTACGATGTGATGCTCTAACTACTTCTTATTGTTCACTTATTTATGGCATACAGTGTAATGGGCTTACTTATAAGCTTCACACTGTGAAGAAACCTCATATTTTACAAGATTTTATGCTATTTAACTTATGCTACACTAGTATAGTATTCTAGT
Organism: Hemithea aestivaria; assembly: GCA_947507615.1. Taxonomy (NCBI): domain Eukaryota; kingdom Metazoa; phylum Arthropoda; class Insecta; order Lepidoptera; family Geometridae; genus Hemithea; species Hemithea aestivaria. The sequence continues at coordinate 1,162,647 of OX382332.1, forward strand.
TATTAGGACGCGCTCCACTATGTTCGCAACTTTTGCAAGTACTTAACTTGTTATAAGTACTATTCCAAATTCTGATATTATACCTAGCAAATTTTAGTACAGTTCGGCCATTTGAACCCCTGGTATTGCAGGTATCCATAGGCGACGGTTGCCACTTACCATCAGGTGGGCCGTCTGCTTGTTTGTCATTTATTTATAAAAAAAAAAGACGTGAAGAAGTAACATATCCACCCTGCACATAAACAAATTACGCCAAACAAAAAACTTGCTTCACTTAGGTTAATACCACATTGAAGTTACGTGTGCGAATCTCGACCTATCGATGCGACGTGGTCGTCGCGATCAGGTCATCAGCGACGGTTCATGTGTCGCTGAATGGTTGGTGCGGCAATGCAACGTTTTCGTTGCAACTTTCATCCGCCAGCGAAAGTCGCATACTCCCAGTGTGGGGTTAGTCCTACAGACACAGTATAATTTTATAGAAATAACTTCGGCCTTTATTGTTCCTTTCAGAACCTCAAATTGCTATAAAAAGTAAGATTGCAATAATTCCCCGACGTGTCAACGCAAATCGTTATCAATTATAATAATTACAATTCACAGAATACGGTATTTCACATAAAATTTAATTGCGAAACCACTTTCGACGAAATTATTGACAACGTGTTGATGTTTTTAATTGGTTTTCTCAACCTTGGTTTATTTCTTTTAATTATTGCGCAATTTATAACACAAGTGGTAATTGTCATCAGTGATTTTAATTCATAAATGGATGAATCCGGTCTTTTGATGGAGTTTTTATGCTAGACTGAGATCAGTCAAAGGCTATAAAAAAATAAGGGCAATATTTTACATGTGAAATTACCGGGCTGACGGCCTATTGGTTAATTCTCACCCACTACGATTAATGACAACTTTAATGTACATTGCTGCGTTTGTTATTTGACTCATATTAATGAGGAGGCCTAAACAAGTAATATAGGTACGCAATTTTTTCTATTAATTCTAGTGTTTTACATGTCAAAAGACATAGACTATCTGGACAAAATTAAACTAATGTTATCTCAGGGTGATAGGCGCAATTCAGTAACGCGTAGAATTTTAAATTTCAAAACACTGGTTAGTTCTGTATAATAAGTGCCACTGTGGAGCCATACAATCGATGGGCCACCTTCTCCAATATCCTAGTGAATGTCCTAGTAACATATGACAGGTATGTACAATGCAGGATCTCACTTAGGCCAATGACAGAGCTACAGCTCTGTCTACTTACTGGGCCAAGCAGTTATAGACAAAAAAAAACCGGTCAAGTACGAGTAGGACTCGAGCACCGAGGGTTCCGTACAAACCTACGGGTTTTTACGGAACCCTAAGGAAAAGTGGGTATAATATTATATACTGTGGGTTTTGTCACTCCCTTGCGAGTACTTGCGAGTTTAAAAATATGCGGCTAAAATTGCTGTTTCTTTTGATTGCGTTGACATAGATGTTTGATTTTTTTACAGCTTAAAGTTATTATAAAGCTGAGTATTTGGTATGAATTTCAATTAAATACCTGTATGCGTTCTTGAGGAAAGGGGTAGTAAATACAAAATTATTAAAAATATTTTTTGATATAATGTAACAAAAAATTTACAGTTTTCGCAATTTTTCCTGTGCCTGTGATTTAAGACGTTGCTGCGTACCAAATTTCAAGATTCTGAGTTAACGGCAAGTACCCTGTAGGTTTTGATTCCCTTGAGAGTACTCGCGAGTTAAAAAATACGGCTAAAATTGCTGTTTCTTTTGAATGCGTTGAGATAGAGGTTTGATTTTATTACATTTTAAGGGTATAATAGATCTTAGTATTTGATATGAATTTCAGTTTAATACCTGCACGCGTTCATGAGAAATAAGGTAGTAAGTATGAAATTTTTCAAAATATTTTTTTATATGATGTAACTAAAAATGTACAATTTTCGCAATTTTTCCTTTATCTGTGCTCTAAGGAGTTGCTTCGTGCCAAATTTCAATATTCTAAGATCACGGGAAGTACCCTGTAGGTTTTGATTTTTTGAGAGTATTTGCGAGTTTAAAATTGCGACTAAAATTGCTGTTTCTTTTGAATGCGTTGACATAGAGGTTTGATAGAGGTTTGGTTTAGAGGTTTAAACTGTAATAACAGTTTAAAGGTATTATAGACTTGAGTATTTGATATGAATTTCAATTTAATACGTCTACGCGTTCATGAGAAAAGGGGTAGTAGGTATAAAATTATTCAAACTATTTTTTTTATATGATGCAAATAAAAATTTATGGTTTTCGCAATTTTTCCTTTATTTGTGCTCTAAGGAGTTACTTCGTGCCAAATTTCAAGATTCTGAGTTCACGGGAAGTGCCCCGTAGGTTTTGATTTATTTGGTAATGTTGAAAATTTGCTGAAATTTGCGACATATTTGCCTATATCTTTTGATTGAGTAGGCCTAGAAGTTTGAAATTTTTACAGCTCTAAGAGGCAATGGACCTTAGTATTTCCTATAAATTTCAGCTTGTTACCTCCACGCGTTCCTGAGAAAAAGGGTCTTGACAGACAGACAGACAGACGGACAACAAAGTGATCCTATAAGGGTTCCGTTTTTTCCTTTTGAGGTACGGAACCCTAAAAACATTTCGACTCGAAAAAGAAGTACTGTATCTGATTTGGGCATGATTCTTACCATCAGGTACATATATAATTTTGCGGGTCTTTTTTTATATATAACGAAGTAAGAAGACGAGTAAGACGCTCTCCTGATGGTAAGAGATAACGCTGCCCATAATTAGTACAGTGCTACCCAGGATTTCTCACTCTACTTCTCACTCTTGATTCTTGTCACTCATTGTGATAAAACTATAATGAACAAGTCTTACTACAGGTAAATACTAACAAACACCTTTCCACCACAAAAACCTATACATTAAGAGCTGTGAACTAACCATTACAACTAAATAGAACAAAACATCTTGCTTTACCTTTTAATGTAATATTAATTGCTCGGTGAAGCTTGACGCACGGGAGAATGGTAATGTACACAGATAATATAGCAGGACAACAAACCATGTCTAATATTGGGTGTGTGAAGTAGAGCAATATTCATAATTATTATGCGATGAGTAGATTTAAGGCTTTCGTAGTCAACAAGGATGCCTTATAGTTTCGCTTTGTCTGTCCGTCCGTCTGTCCAACTATTAGTCCTAGAAAGCTGAAATTTTGCACAAAGGAGGGTAATGATCAGAGTAAGAGAACGGTAACAACAACAAAAAATAATTTAAATTAATTCATTTAGGGTACCAGGTACCTCCCATACAGTAAGTGGCACTATTAGGATATCTAATACGAGGTAACATAATACGAGGTAAACTGGCACAGCGGTACAACGCAGCGATGCAAACTGAATAATATGGCCTCCAATACAAAAATGCGCTACTTCTTCTTTCCAATACAAGAATGTGCTACTTTTTCACAGTCCTGCGCAGCGCAACTACCAATACCCAGCTTTAAGCGCCCCTTAAAGATTTTTTCAAGATTCTTTACCGCTTGCTTGTCTGTAACGCGGTATCTATCATAATTAAATATATTCCCTGTAGTAATCCATAACGTTAAACAAATTGAGAATTAGTTTCTTGCGCTCTCGGACTAATAGGGATCGCTAATTCTTACGTGTTTTCCAACTTTTTATTGTATTCTATATTTTTCTCTACAAGGTCTGATTATATGTGAAACAATGTAATGTTATGAATGATTTATGTGATATAGCATAAAACATTATGGAATTAAAAAAGAAATACAAAATGAGTTTTAAAACGTAAAATTTTACTTTTAAAACACTGAAAATGTACCTAAGAGTAATTCTTACGAATAAAAAGTATTTATTTTTGTTCCCATAATAATCATCTCTCAAATTGTCCACTACTTCTTAAAATCGACTGTACTCTTAATAAGTTAAGTACCTACTTGATATAATATATCTATTTAATAATACATCTGTCAGAAAATTAATAAACATAGCCTTTTCTATACAAATTAAATTTATTACTTTTTCTTATAAAGCTATTATATTAAACACTAGCGGCCCGTCCTCGCTTCGCTTCGGGCGCCATTATGAATTAAAAAATAAAATTAAATAATAAGAATTACGCAATAAATATTTCAATGACAAATCTACAGATTTAGTATAATACCATTGCTAGAAATAGAAAATGATCACGAACATTAAATTCGCATCTTAACATGAATTTAGTCTTTTACAACTTGTGATCCTATTAATGATATGTATTTCTATCTTAAAATATTCTAGTAGCTTCTGGTGCTTCGCCGGCCACTGCCGCGACCTTTACAATGTTTGGAGATACTACACAAAGATTTCAGGGAAATAAAAACTATCCTATGCTCTGTCCCAGGACTAAAATTGTGTTAAAACTTATTTCCCTAATTCGTTGGTTAAAACCAAATGAAAGCTACGTCAGTTCGACGGATACTGATTCCTTATACAAACTCTTAAATGCCTGGTTTCCTCTCTGAAAGGGCGGTTTCGTGGATAAAAGCTATTTTGTGTCCTTCCTGGTACTTAAACTAACCTTTGTAGAAGTAAAAAAAAAAGCTTAATTGGCCTAACGAATATAAACATACAAACTTCACCCCTGTTCCCCTTATAAAAGGGGATTTCTAAAATATAAAAACTATCCTATGTCCTATTTTGGTATACAAACTACCTTTATACTTACTAAATTTCAGGCCCAGCGGTATTAGAAATTTCAATACAACATTTGCCCCCACTTTTATAGGAGAAAAATGGCCCTCTTCTCCTCCTCTAAGAGGGAATATCTGAGATAAACACTTTTTCACATCCTCTCCTGGTACTTAAATACCTTATGCCAAATTTCAACTCTATCAGTTCAGCAAAAAGATAATAAAAATATATATGTTTAGGTATTAAAAAGAACCTATAGGATAGGTATTCCAAATTTTATCATTCTAGGTTCAGGAGTTTCGTCTCTACTGTGATAATGATGAGTCAGTCAGATTACCCTACAGAGTTTAGTGTAGTCCCACATATTATGTTAGTTAGGTTGGAAAGTATCCACAATGCGCAAATCGAGCGCACGCAGCGAGAATGAGGCGATGCGCTTGAGCTTGGGAATCAAACAACTTTTTTATACCAAATTTCAGCTTAATATTCCCGTTCCCATAGGAATATTGGGATGAATAAACAATCCATTATCGTTTCTTGGTAGTCAAACTACTATTACATCAAATTTCAAACTATTCAGCTCAGCGGTTACATTTTCCATATTAGTCCCGTTCCCGTGGGAATTTTGGATTGAAAACTATCTTGTATTCTTTTTTGGTAGCCAAACTACCTTTGCATTAAATTGCAGCTTAATTGGCCACGTGGTTACAAATTTCTATATTATACACGTTCCCGTAGGAATATTGGAATGAAAACTATTTGAACCCTTTCCTGATAGTCAAACTACCTTTATACTAAATTTCAGCGTTATAGGCTTAACGGTTACAGATTTCCATTTTGTTCCCGTTCCCATAGGTATTTTGGAATGAAAATGATCTTGAATCCATTCATGGTACTCAAACTACCTTTATAATGATTTTAGTTCAATAGGCCTAGTGTTTACAGATTTCCATTTTGTTCCCGATCCCGTAAGAATTTTGAAATGAAAACTATCTTGAATCCATTCATGGTAGTCAAACTAAATACCTTTACAACAAATTTCAGATTGATAGACTCAACGGTTACAGATTTTCATTTCATTCCCGTTCCCGGAGGAACCTAAAAAACACGCTGTACAAATTTCAGGTCAATCGGTCCAGCGGTTTTATCCCTGCTTTGATAAGTCAGTTAGATTTCCACTTTAAATTTTGGCATGAACATAGATTGTTCCCATTTCTGTAAGAATTTTGGGTTGAAAACTATCTTGTACTTTCTTGGTAGCCAAACTACCTTTGCATTTAGTTTCAGCTTAATCGGCCAAGCGGTTACAGATTTTCATATTATTCCCGTTCCCGTAAAGAACCGTTGTGAATCCTTTCCTGACAGTCAAACTACCTTCCAAATTTCAGCGCTATAGGCGTTACCACGATTTCCATTTTGTTCCCGTTCCCGTAAGAATTTTAAAATGAAAACGATCTTGAAACCATTCATGGTACCCCAAATACCATTATACCAAATTTCAGCGTAATAGGCTAGAGGTTACAGATTTCCATTTTGTTCCCGTTCCCGTAAGAATTTTGGAATGAAAACTATCCTGAATCTTTTCATGGTAGTCAAACTATCATTATACCAAATTTCTGCTTAATAGACTCAACGGTGACAGATTTCCATTTTTTCCCGTTCCCGTTGGAATTTCGCAAAATCCGTTCTTATCGGTCGCCTACGTTACCTAAAAAACACGCTGTTTAAATTTCAGCTCAATCAGTCCAGCGGTTTTATCCCTGCGATGATGAATCAGTAGATTTCCACTTTAAATACATATTGGTATAGAGTATAGACATACTCGTAGATTGTTCCCGTTCCCGTGACATTTTGGGTTGAAAACTATCTTGAATCCAGTCATGGTAGTCAAACTACCTTTCAACTAAATTTCAACGTAATAGGCCTAGCGGTTACAGATTTTCAGTTTTGTTCCCGTTCCCGCAGGTATTTTGGAATGAAAACGATCTTGAATCCATTTATGGTAGTCAAACTACCTTTATGCCAAACTTCAGATTTATAGGTTAAGGGGTTACAAATATCCATTTTGTTCCCGTTCCCGCAAGAACTTTGGAATGAAAACTATCTTGAATCCATTCATGGTAGTCAAACTACCTTTATACAAAATTTCAGATTAATAGGCCTAGCAGTTACAAATTTCCATTTTGTTCCCGTTCCCGTAGGAATTTTGAAATAAAAACTATTTTGAATTTTTCCATGGTAGTAAAACTACCTTTACACCGAATTTCAGCTTGATAGACTCAACGGTTACAGATTTCCATTTTGTTCCCGTTCCTGTGGGAATTTCGCAAAATCCCTTCTTATTACTTGCCTACGTTATCTAAAGAACACGCTGTCCAAATTTCAGCTCAATCGGTCCAGCGGTTTTGTCCCTGCGATTATGAGTCAGTCAGTTTTCTATTTTATATAATAGTATAGATTAATTTTAAATGTAAATAACCATTGAATGCAACAATGTTGGATTCAATTGGAACAATCGCAAAAGAAATTGATTATAATGTATGAATAATAATATATTATTGTATGAAGACGTCTTCAATAGTATTCTCTTGTATAAATTAATGTGCAACTGGCAACTGTCAATCTTTAAGGTGTAGACACATATTCGATTTTTAGTACGATTCAAAAAAAAATTCTATTAATTTTAGTAGATCCTTTGGGTAAAGAGGTATATGAGGTTGCTAGCTAGCTGCTTGTGCTCAGTATGATTTTATAATTAAAAAAAATATGTTAATATATTTTATTGCCTGCCGGTAGAAACGAATTAAACGCACATTTATTTATTAGTAAGATGTAATACATAATATTATTATAATGTATGCATATTTTTTTATCATACCACCAACCCGTGATATTCACATCAGTTTTCTTCTCTCCCTGCACGGTTGTATGGAAGGGTTCACTAATAAGCGATAAGACCGCCAATTGTAACTCTTAGATTTCAAGTTCTTTTTTGTGCATTTTTTCCGTTTCTATCAAGTGTTATATTAATCTAATCCAAATTATATTCCGTAAAAACAAAAACTCGATTTATAATGCGGATGCCACGCCAGCCGCCGGTCTATCAGATCGATTTATAAAACTTTTTAGCAAAAATTAAACCGTCGAAAAAAAATAAGAGCGATAAAGATTTAGTTTTTCTTTGATTATATAATAGTATAATAGATATTGAAAGCCACCCAGACCAGAAACAAATGAAACAAATACGTGTGGATCACATAAAAATTTATTGTTCCATGCGAGAATCGAGCCCGCAATCCGCAACCTTCTGCGTTGCAAGTGGGTAGCCCACCGCGCCACAGAGGTGGTGTCAAAGTGTATGTGTTTAAAGCCTTAATTCAGCATGTTTTGCGCCGTTGACCTTTTGGCTCCATTTTATTGATGATCAAGTATTCAAAAATGGATTGCATTGACCATAAAGAGTTTATTATCGACATAATATATTAAACACAAATGGAGATGTTAATATTTAATTTAAACTTGTTTTTGTAAAAATTGCTCAAGTTTACAAGTTAATTTTATGGTTATATTTATTTTCAACGTATTTGTACGTTTATTGTATTGTTATGTGTTTTAATTTGAATTTTAAGTATTATCCATGTTTTTATGTAGGTTTTGTCATTGAGTTATATGTAATGCGAACTAGAGAAGGCGAAAAATATCACTAATTTGTGTTCCGTTCAGCTGCAGTCAAGTAGCCGCAATTTATTTGGTTGTTTTCTCAAGCGCATTATTTTTATATTTTTATTTTATTTTATTTATACCTAGAAGGCGGGATAAATCCCACCCTGGCAATATTTTTGTAATAGTTATTGCATCGACCTTTTTACTATAATAATTTATTTTCGGGCATTGTAACTGAACATTCTACAATAATAAGTCATTGGTTAGATATTTCATGACAATTCTTTTCTATTAATTATTTATAAATGGCGAATAAATTAAATCTAGTTAGATTTAAGACAATCACGTCTTACTAGACCTTTTATGTTGCACTATTAACTTATCTAGAGGTATTTTAAACTCAATGTTTTTTGCACATTTATTTATATCTTACAATTATCTACTGCTTTGAGCGTGTAGAGCTGTTGTATCATAAAAGCTTCGTAGAACAAAAACTACAAGAAATATAAATCACATCAGATACAATCAAGTCTCACAATAAATTAGCACAAACATCTCATAAATATGGCATAAGTATGGCATAATGACACTACATTCTTTGTAATTAATGGCTGGTAATTATCACTTGGTATACTGTGAATTTTTCCAGTACCTACATTAGTACTTATATTACAAGCTTTTATTAACTTTCAATTGTCTGTCTCTCTGTCTGTCTGTCTGTAATCAAATCTTGCAAGTTAAATTTGATCCACATCCCGGTTTCCGATTGAGCTGAAATTTTGCGTGCATGTATAAATCGGATGACAATGCAATATTATTATGAAATGGAGCTGATCTGATGACGCAGCTGGAAGGTGGCCATAGGAACTCTGTGCTTAAATCTTTGTACTGTACATCGTACAACTTTGGACTCATTTGATTTGTCTTGACGAGTTTTTAACTAGGGTCTGATGATGAAATTGAGAAGCTATAGTAAATCAGTAATAAAACCTAGTTTCAAAAAGTGTTTCTTGACGCACTTGTTAAACTAGATATTTATAAATGTTATTCTTCATTATTTCATTAATGGAAATTTAACCCATTTCAACGTTAAATTCTTTAACTAGACAAGGAAAGGTTATTAAAATTCCCATGCTGGTCGGCGTCGCATTGTGGTCGGCAGTCGGCAGTCGGCACCGGCGACCGTCCCAATCAGGCTGTTTCACGGTCGCTGCGCGCGAGATGGCTTTATACACGCCGCGCCGACAGGGTTACCACTTTTACCACCTGAATATAGTATAGAATAATACTTATATAGACAACTTTTATGTAAACGGAGATAATAAGCATAGTAAGTTGATTGCTTAAGGATTTAATACAGTTTTTACAGAGAAGTAAGAAGACGAACAAGACGCTCTCCCGATGGTAAAAAGAGATAAATAACGCTGCCTATAATTATTAGTACAGTGCTACTAAGGATTTTACAATAATGTAAAATTCTATGTTCACTGCGTCAACGCTTCCTACTTAAGAGTCATAAGAACCCCCGGTAAACAACTACTTCTTACTATAATAATATTATTCACGAGAAAGTTTGTAAGAATGTATTGCTGAATTTACCTATGTTTATCGATTGAGCTGAAATTTAGTATATAAATAGCTTAGACCCTGGAATAACACAACAGCTACTGCTGAAAGCGGGTAAAACCGCCGGGCGCAGCTAGTAACGACATAATAACATAATATTTGTCTTTAACACAGACCACACTCCTGCATAATTTCAGTATTTTTTTCTTAAATCCACAGCAGTCAAAATACTTTATATTGAGATTCCTCAAAGGGATCCCATCAGGTGGCAGCCAACATCGCGGGTGGCGCGTCAGAAGTGACGAGCTAAAAGGGTTTGACGACGCCGCGACGGCAAACCATGAGATCACAGGCTTTGTAGTGAAGGCAGATACCACGCATCGTAAAACAAATCACACTGATATTGTAAATGCGAAAGTTTGTGAGTGAGTGTGTACGTTTGTAACTTTTTCAGGACCGATTGAGCTGAAACTTGGTATACCTACATTAAGCTTAGACCCTGGAATAACACTTAAGTCATGAGCTACAGTACAGTGGGTAAAACCGCTGGGCGCAGCTAGTCTGAAATAAATCTTACTTAAATACAAATTTACCGGACAAAAATTTGAAATAAACAAAATGGAAAATGGATGGGTTGGTTGGATGGAGATGTAATTGAAATTATGATTAATGATTTATTCTGAAATACGTTGTATTTATTATCTGTTTAGGGCGTTCTTTTGGGTACCTAGGTATAGTGATCTATCCATAATATCAATACACGGACGAGCGGATTGTTGAAATTTGGCTTAGATAAAACCGAAACCGAAACCGTGGTCGAGATATTCTCGACAATATTAGACTTGAGTTGTGCCGTTTTTGTTTTTAGTTATAGATAGATATTTTTGTGACGGCGTGCGCGATTTTAGGTAAGACATAATATACATTCGCATTAATAAGTTGGAACTATTCATGACAGAATTTGGCTTCACTTAAAAGTTTATGATGCGCGGTATCTGTTAACATTACACTTATATTATTGTCTGAGCTTGACGCCGCACGATGTAAACGAAAGAAATTAGTGAGGGAACGACTTTTGATGCTGTATTGAATTACCTCAACGTTTTCTGTATGTGGGGGATTACTCTTGACAGGACAGGAGGTAATTTTTGTATTAGCAGATTTGAAATGTCAGTGCGTTTAGTTTTTAAATGCACTCGCGTTCTGACCTCAAAAACACACAGCTGTTGTTTTCAGCAGTCAATGTGCTAAGCTGCATACTGTGTGAAATTTCGTCATGCCCAGTAATTGCGCTGGCTATTTATCTAGAACTAGCTGGCTTTACATTTTTTGTTAAATATTTTTTTCAACATGACCAATTGCGGTGTTTTAATTAAATTTTCCATCAGTTGTTTTAATCAAATTTTTCATTTTATCCATCTATCTATTCTAGTTTTTGTTATTTCAAGCTACCGCATGCCTACTTAACAAGTCCACGTCAAAACCATGACAAGCCTAAAACTGCATCATCACTGGACCCACACATTACATAATAATGATAGATCGGCCTTCATGGAAGACATGGCCACTATAAAACAAGTGAATTTAAAAAGAAAATATTATCCTAGCTTACAATCAGTGAGGACAAACAGCACATCTTGATTCTCAATTCTTGATTGTTTCTCTGTTCTCCCATACCTATAACTTTATATGGACGCTGCTTAAATCATCTTTTATAGATGCAAAAGGCCAGTGATGATGATGATGATAACTTTATAACCACCGTCATTTTAAAACATATATTTTTCCATTCCTGCTTGTGGAAGTGTTGTCTGGAAGACATCATTATTAGCGATAAGACCGCCAATTGTAACACTGTTCAATTTTAAATGTATTTAATGCTTGATATTTTGTTAGGTTGTAATGTTTTGTGTGCAATAAAGTGTTATCTATCTATCTATCATAATTTAAAAAGTACTCAACCCAGTTCGGTAAAAATTTAATAGGATACGAGTATTACAGTATATTCCAAAAAAGCCCCCTACCATTTGAAACAAACATGTTTTGTTATACATTTCGGGGGAAATCTTTTACGAATTATTGTAAGAATTTCCAAAATTACTCTATCTACTTATTCTACAAAATGTTTGCGCTGAATGGTTATTAAATCCTTTGACCTAAAAATTAGGATTAAAGCGAATAATCACTAGTCAAATTTTATTTTTCTTCATCCTGCCACAGTTTCTAAGCTTATCACCAATCCTATCCCTACTTATTTAGTGACCCCACCATGTTAACTATAGCCGATTCTACGTCGGTTCCTTTGAAGGCGTATCCCATATCATCGGCCTAATTGCCCCTTTGATCTGCTCCATGGCGTTTGTTTCCATGGCGTGATGGGATGCAGTAATGCCTGTCTCGGTGATGGGTTGCGACACTGTGGGGAAATTAATAGAGGATTATTGTGATTTAAGTGAAATTTGATATTATACTATAACACACTGTGGCACTTCATAATATCACTTTTTTTTCGAACCTCTGACATTAATAAATAAATATTTTAGAACATTACACACAGCGCCACCTAACCCCAAGCTAAGCAACTTAATGCTTGTGTTATGGTGGTTAGGATAACCGGATATAATACTTACGTACTTTTCTTTTGTAAATACATACTTATAATAGATACAGAAAGCCACCCAGACCAGAAACAAATATCTGTGGATTACACTAACATTTGTCCCATGCGGGAATCGAACCCGCAACCTTCTGCGTTGCAGGCGGGTATTAGCCCACCGTGCCACAGCAGAGGTTGACAGAGACATTGGCAGAGTTTATTTTCTCTACGCATTCACTCCAGTTCTATCTTATAAATATGCTTCTCGTACTTCCGCGCTTCATCAGTTCCTTTCATACATCATAATATTTTATACTTATTCTAGGTAATACTTCATATTATCACTTTAAGATGTTTGCGTTTTTTGAGAAAAAAGAAGGTTTAGAAAGAAGAAGGTCCTGTAAGTAGGTAGGTGAAAATTGATTTTAATAGATCTGCATACAGGTATGATGCATCGTACTTGTTTGATGCATCTGAATAGAGCTGATCTATTAGAATGAATCAGCCGATAAGTGGGACAAACTGCGTTGAAAACAAATAATAATATTTTAATACTTACCCAAGTAGGATCATACATTAATTAATTTTTCACCTATAAGCCCACAGGAGTTTGAATTCCGCGGATGCATCAAGCTCATTCCCAACCAATCATTAAATCAAGTTCGCGTGACGCCCCACCATAAACTGAACGTGCGTGTCTCACATCCTTCCAATAAATGAGTAACGGAACGGCAACATGGGATGATAGACTACTCGTAACACCGCTTTAATTGCTTACTGGAGAGAATGTTGATCAATAATACCTTACTATACTTGCGAGAAATAAATCGTCATTTTACGATGATAGTGTGTCTTAAATTGCGTAATTTTACAAATCCTTAACTATTTACCAAAGAACTTTGTACTATTGTTTTAATAAAATCCATTTATTTATTTATTTATTTATTAATCCATTAAATTTATTATATCACTAGCTGTGCTCAACGGTTTTACCCGCTTTTATAGCCTATGTGTTATTCTAAGCTGTCTCTATACCAAATTTCAGCTCAATCGGTCCACCCGTTTAGGCGTGAAAGAGTAATATTCACATTTATGATATTAATAGTAAGATATCCGTTTATATCACGGAAGTTTAAGTATTATAAAATTTTATAAGGGTCGTTTTCTGTACCAGACTTTTGTCAGCATTAAGGTTTATTTATATTTTTCAACAATATTCATCCGCCAAGAAGTACTGAGCAGGCAAACCTCTGTTCCGGGCTGAAAGTGAAATTTAGACATGACGAAATTCAAAAATGAAACTGGCTATGGAGAATTTTGTATATCAAAGCACTGGGTGATGCTGAGTCTGATTTCATCTATGAATCATGATGCCTGAATCGTGATGCTATCATCAAGGACCCGAGTTACTCTTTTAGTTAATTATTATCATAAAAAGGTAAGTTTTTGGATGATCTTTGGTCGTCAATTACCTAAAATCCAGTCTTGATAATAATAATAATATGTTATTAGGAAGTCGGTTTTGCAAGTCAAAGCGATAATAGCTAATAGTTCAAAGCTACGAATTACGAAGTCCCGAAATCAAACTATAGTCAGTTTACGCCTCAGGGTATAATTAGAGGGACGTTCGTCATCAGACCAGCCCAGGATGCACTGGCTCCAGGTTTTTTCACCGTCTTCCTCTGTTAATTTGTCAGAAATACAATATTTATACAATGCCGGGAGGGCGCTACGCCTGTGATGTTTGAAATAAGGCCAGGTTATGTTTGATGGGACGCCGGGAGTACGGACGGTTGAAATAGAGAAGGAGATAGAGAAGGAGATGGCAAACCTGCCTTTCGCATCCGCCGCGAAGAAGACTGCGATAAGCTCTTCAAGCCGTCTTCAAGTCCTCGAGCCTTCTCCACTACAAACTAGACCAGAATATGAACATTTTCCCACTCAATCTAGTGAAGCTTTGCCGCTGCGAGTATTATTAAGTAGAGCGAGTATTATTAATGTCTTCATGGGGTGTTGTTGGTTGTATTTATGCCTAAATATTGTGCATTATAATTTCATACCACTGCTTGTTGTTTTTGGAGCTTCGCGCCATACTAATGTAAGCTTTACATTTGTTATAACGGTGTCTATCTATATTACATATTATCTTAAGAGCACAGGAAGATCCAAATGTAATTATGTAATAATAAACAACAATTATAATAACGGTAGTCGTTGTTCCTCGCAAAACATTTTTGAATTAACAATATCATGCATTAAGGCAGTTACTTTCCATAGTTACGATTTCGTTCAATTACACACTACACGCACAATACACAAAACTCTACAAATTCATTTCGAGTCATTTGGTCCAGAATGTAATTTACTAGTATCTATGCATAAGTGGTTTCGTTTAAGAAAATTCACTATCTATAATAATGGGAACACAGTGTAGGATTAAGAGTTTAAAACTTGGACTCATAAATGTGCGTTCACTTAATACAGGTAGAGACGAGTTGGAGGCTAGTATGCTAACATACAAGCCTGACATATTGGCGCTAAATGAAACTTGGATTAGGGAAGGTCAGGAGAAAGTCGCCCCAATAATTCCAGACTATACGCTAAAACTTAAAGCTCGCAAAACCAAAAATAAGGGAGGTGGCGTAGGCTTCTATGTAAGGAAAGGATTGCGTGCCCGTGTCCGTCCGCACCCAGAGTCCCAGCTAGAACAACTGTGGATAGAGTTAGCGCTACCTGGAGCTCGGATGGCCATTGGTACAGCATATAGACCTGAAAGCGTAAAGGTGTCCACAGCCTTAGATTCGCTAGCGGAGTCTTTAAGTACCTTTATGTTTTGTGAGTACATCTATATTTTGACTGACTTCAATGTGGACTTGCTTACTCTTCACTCAACAAAATGCCGCGAGGTAATGGATTTTTGTGCCCAAAATAGTCTCACTCAATTAGTTAAGGAACCCACTAGGAACACAGACTCTACCACAAGCCTTTTAGATATTATACTAACTAATGTACCGAATAGATGCAGAAAGATCACAGTGGTTCATAACAACTGCTTGAGTGACCACGCTTTGATATTGTGCGAGCTGAATATAAAAAAACATAAACCTGTTCCACGTATTATTGAGTCGAGAGCAATAAGCGACATTAATGTTGATACGTTTAACCTAGATCTTAAATCTATAGACTGGCAGGAGATAGAGGCCGGCGATGTTACTACGATCATTAAAAAAATGCATGATAATATCATTAATCTATTCAATAAGCACGCTCCTATTAAACGTATTGTAGCCAAGGAGTATCCAAAGCCTTGGATTACAAATATGGTTAGGTTTATGATGACTTTAAGAGATAAAGCCTTATCTAATTTTCGTAGTAAAAACACAGAATCCGCCAAAAATTATTATAAAAGCCTAAAAAATTTAGTAACGGCAACGACAGAAAGGGAGAGGACTGCTTTTTTTACACACTATATTAATAAAAATTTACGTCAGCCGAATAAGATGTGGCACTACTTGAGGAAGGTTAAGGAAGTGGGCCCTGCAAAAACTTTAGAGATACCTTATAATTTAAGAGATCCCAACGTAATTAATCAGCACTTCCTTAACATTCCCGGTGTTGATCAAGTGGACAGTGACACTCTCAACTTTTTCTTGTGTAATAAAAAGAATAATATGAGCTCTTTTTCCATTCATCCAGTCTCAGAGGATAAAATTGGCAAAATTCTTTTAAAAATTGATACGAACGCAATGGGATATGACGGACTAAGTGCGGAAATGATAAGGCTTACTCTGCCTGAGTCCTTGTCAGTCATTGCGGCCATAATAAATGAGTCGATTCTTACAAACACGTTTCCTCAAGACTGGAAGCGTGCTCTTGTAAGACCCATCCCAAAGTCCAATAATGTAGAAACTATCAAAGATCTCAGGCCCATTAGTATTTTGCCAGTGTTGTCGAAGCTACTGGAGCGCGTGGTATTAGAACAAATGGAAGAGTATGTTGAAAAAGAAGACATTATTCCTAAATATCAGTCCGGTTTCCGTAAGGCACATAGCACTGAAACTGCCCTTTTAAAAGTTACTGACGACATACTAACCGCCTCGGATGCCGGCCTCAGTACTGTTCTCGTCCTCCTTGATTTTTCGCGCGCGTTTGACTGCTTGAATCATAAATTATTATTAGCTAAACTGTCCTACTACGGATTCTCAGATGAAGCTTGTAAGTGGTTTGAATCATACCTAAGTAACAGGGAGCAATACGTGGAAATAGAGGGTCAGGATGGAAGTAAAGTCATTTCAGAGGTACGAAGTGTACCCAGGGGTACTCCTCAAGGATCTATTTTAAGCCCAATTCTGTTCTCAATGTTCACTGCCGATATGCCAAAAAAGTTAAAAGTGTGTAATCATCATTTATATGCAGATGATACCCAGATCTATTTTAGCTTCGAGCCAAAAGACACTGTAGAGGCTCTATGGAGAGTCAATCACGACCTAGAAACTTTATTTGATTGGGCAACTAGGAACTCATTGATTCTCAATCCAGCTAAATCTAAAGTCATAATTTTGGGCTCAAAAGCGCAAATTAGGAAAGTTTTAGATCACAACCCCAAGATTGAAATGGGCGGTGTAGAACTTCCCATCGTAAAGGAGGCTCGAAATCTAGGATTAATTATGGACGATGAATTGAGATTCATTCACCATATAAATGATAAAATAAAAAATAGTTTCTATAAATTAAAAATATTATACAACATTAGGAGACACATTTCTGAGGATATAAGATTACTGTTGTGTGATCTTCTCGTACTATCTCCCTTCAATTATTGTAGCGCGGTGTACGGACCTAGGCTATGGGTGAAAACCGAAAACGCCATCCAAAAAGTGCAGAACGCCTGTGCACGTTTCTGTTACAGTATACCGAGAAGGGAGCATGTAACTCCATATCTAGTTAGGAAGGGTATTCTCAACATGAAAACACGTAGGGAACTCCATATAGCCTGTACCACGCAAAAAGTTCTTTGGAGTGGTCGTCCCGAATACCTCTTCGAGAAGCTGAGATGGTCTAAAGACTCGGACGATCGTATTAAACGCATTAAATATAGGAATCTTTTGTACGTCCCCGAGAAAAAGACAGTAGGTTTTGAGGGCTGTTTTAAATATCGTGCATCGAAAATTTGGAACAATCTGCCCCCTCCTTTAAGAAATAAACTTAGTGGTACCACATTCAAATTGAGGCTTAAACAAATTTTGTTACAAAGACAGGAGCACGATTTTGAGACAGCCTTCAAACTTACCAAATAGCTAGAATTCATAGATCTACCATATATTTTTCGTTCTTTATTGATTTATTCTACTTGTTACAATTAATTACATCAAATAATTTTAAAAAAAGATGAACCCACCTACTCAATTTTTATTTTTCTTTAAGCACTTTTTTTCCCAACGACTCTGTGTTATTCTGGCACAGGCACTTTATGACTCGCACGCGTTCGTACGCATAAACGTACACACTCATTCACTCACACACACTAACACACATACATACACACGCGCACGCACACACACAGACAGACAGACACACACACACACACACACACACACACACACACACACACACACACACACACACACACACACACATACATACACGCAAACACGCTTACACACACTCGTGTTTATACTGCCAAAGATATCTCAACAAACATACTGCCTAATTGTAACGGATTTGTATGTACACAATACCTGCCAAAACAATGTTCCTTCTCGGCAAACACCTTAGACCGAGGAAGGGGTGCATTGAAAATCAGCGCTGGGGGAATATTTAGTCTACTGGATATTCACCCAGCATGTGCTGAATGCACCCCTATTGCCTAATTTACTTTAATTAATATTAATTTAATTGCTAATCTATATGTGCTAATAATGTACCTAATCTCGGCGACTCGCGCTATGCGAATCGGCCTATAATTTATAAGTTAGTAGTAATTAGATTAGTTTAAGTATATAAGCTGTATCTATTCTTAATTTTGGGCAATAAATGGCTTTTTATTTATTTATTTATTTTATTTTAAATAACGCCAGATACCGCTTTTTACTGAGACTGTGAAATATTATATTAGTAAGCAGAATCTGATTAAGTAAAAAAGAATAGAATAACACTTTATTGCATACATATTTTCTCCAAAGAAAATACTGGCATTGTGCGGTTTTTAGTAACCTTCATTGGAGATTACACTATGATGCGTATAATATTATGCAATTCTAGATTGCGTGTCCTTAATAACATAGGTGCACCTCATAGCAGTTCTGAATTAATTAATTATTGTAGATAATATTATTATGTGTGAGCGGGTCATGTGATTCGCAGTTAGTTTTGACAATATGTGTTCTACTATAGAGTAGAAAAATATTCCACATTCCCATAACAGTTCCTATAATATTACATTTTTCACTTTATATAAACCTGTTTGTTTCAATAATAATTGACTTTGGCTTTACTTTAACATAAGATAAAATAAATATTTATTCAATCAAATACGAGTAAATATTAAATGAACTTTCTTTAGAACGAACGACCAATTATTGTAATCGTTGGTGAACAAATGAAAGAATAGTCTTTGATGCGCGGTATCTGTCTGCATTACAATAGTCTGATAGAACAACTATCAATTAAGTGGCGCCTAGGACGGCTCCTTTGAAACGCTTCGATTTAAAACGCTCCTTTAATGTGATGATGAATGCTTTTTCGTTAAACACACCTACGTTTAACTTACACTGATTACACGTTCAACCATTTTTAAATTTAATTTCTAATCATCCAAAAAAACTGAAATTAGTTTGTTGAGACAGAATTGAGGTAGACATAGTAAGTCTACTCGCTTGTGGTTTACAATGTATATGTACGTGTACGACACATAGTCCACATAGTTCACTGTTTTTCACTATTCTTTTTTGTGAATGATTTTTTTATATATATAGATAAACCAGACGAGCTCAGTTTTTTATTCTGAGGCGCTGTTAAGCACTAACTTTGGGTTATTTGTCCCAGTATTACAGCCATGTTCAAAAAATTACGAAGTCCTATAATAAGAATACTAAGTTGGTCGTTCTTTAAGTGACAAGAGATGTTAACCCTTGCTGTTAAGAGATTAATGTCAATATTAATATGGAAGGTGCAAGCATGTCGGCACACTATGCGTGCCTCATTTAATTTTTCAGTAGTCCAGAGTTTTTGTTCTTTTTTCGTCCACGTTTAATCCCACCTGATTTCACGGTCAGTCGTTTGAAGTGGTCGATTTCCGGTCAAAACTTTTTTGATGATTTGTTGCCAAAATGATCGTTTTCAATGATGGATTTGTGGCGTGTTTTCGGAGTTTTTTTTAGTGTAATTGTTAATAACACGGTTGAAAGATGTTTTTGATTTTGCGACGGCCATTTTGGCGCCAATTTGTGGTTGTAAAGTTGATTGGTTATAAATATACGTCGAAGGGATCAGCTTTGGATTTATGGATGTTAAACGTGCTATTACTTAAAGAAATTACTGAACCGAAGGTTTTTTGGAATAATTAAAGTTATTGAAAAAAAAATATAATCATATTTATGCAGAAATTGAAACTAGCGTTAAAAATGTAGCACTACTCGATTTAAATCCCGAGTAATGGTCTATAATATGAATTGCACATGAATCGCGCACTTCGAAATTTAGACAGGCATTTATTAAATTTTATCGTAAATTTTATTTTGTAGTATATATGTTATTCGAAGAATGATGGCAAATCCTGCAGACTAGACACAAGCTTCACTTCGTGAATATAACGACTAAGAAAGAGATATAATAATATGTTATACATATGGATATACATAATATAACATGACTAAGTTATTACCGTATCTAAGATTAGATTGAATTTTTAACCTTAGTATCTAAGAGAAATCTATACAAAATCAAAACCATTGCATATTTAAAAAATCCATTTTGCAAGTTAGTATTTATTTTGGTGGTTTCCTACCCGGTGGCGGTCTGTGGCGGCTCGTTTGATGTTCCGGCATGTTTACACTAAGCTAACTGAGGAACAAGTCATTTGAGCGGCGTCTGATCGCGCCGCCTTTGATCTCGCCGCCGCTTTTTGCCGGCGTTGAGTTATTGCCGACGCGCGGCCACAGAGAAATGATGAATGCGACTTTTGCTGGTAATTAAGGATGGTTTTAGACTGAGTTAAGTTCAAATGAATAGTCTTGAATGTTACTGTGTGACTGTGTGGATATTTATATTGTTTGCAATTTTAACAAGAGCAAGGCAGAGGCCGCTCTCCTACAAGATGGACCCACACGACCCAGGACGACCCAGGACGCTACAGGAGCCACCTTGCAAACCTCCATACAGATGGCGCAAGACAGAAGCGTCTGGAGTCTGGAGGGAACTGGTGGCTAGGACTACCCATCACAGTCACGGCCCTCAGTCATGAGGATACGACAAAGAAGAAGAAGAATTTAACAAGCGTACTTTACGTTACGTGACATTTGTTTATGACATAATTACAGATGTATAATTTTCAGATATTTTCTTTAGATTTATGTCAGCAAAATTTCATGAACATAAAGCAACGGCAAGTATAAAGCAAAATCATAAAAGTAAGTAGTTAGAAGTGAATAAGCTATTTGAAAAATAAAAGAATAAATAAGCGCACTGTATTAGCCACACTGTGCCGATGTAGAGTTATTCGAATGTCAAACGGTGACGAGCCGCGACGGTCGAGCGAGACTGCCGCGCTACGCCGAATTACAATCACCTGCTGCCTTTTGGCTGCTCGCTGTTTACACTGAATAAGGTGAGAGAACAGCCTTGATTTTGTATTACAAATTTTTAAAACAGAAGAAAATACCAAAGGGACTTTTTTATTCATTATAGCTAGACCGAGATCTCGCGTGATATTTAACGACGATGCAGCCGTAGATGGCAGCACCTAAAAGGTGGGATAAATCCTTCACTGGTTTCAGTGGACATCTGAATAAATAGGCTATATATATATATCTGAATAAATTGTTCTCCTAACAGCTATTTTTTTACCATTTGGTGGCAAACAAATCACCTGGTTTCAAAGTTCCTTAGTGTAGACACTAAGTATTGCATTTTATATACATTAAGTTGATTACACCGTAATTCATACAAAGTTAAAATAACTTTTTGCCATTTTTTATATCAATGGTATAAGCAGACAGTCTGATGGTAAGTGGTTACTGTCGCTTATCCCTGGCGTCATTCAACATGGTGCCAGAGCACGGTCGTAACAAAATCGGTACGGGTACGGTACAAAATCATGACGCTAATCATGTTTTGGAAACAACTGTTTTTGTTACAAATAAATTAAATTAACTACTATTTTTTTTCTTTTAGTAGTAAGTAGGACTGCCGCACATATCCTAACACAATTAAAGACTCTATAATTTTTAATTTCTTAACGATATTATTTATAAGCATTAATTAAATTTACAAATGTCGTTAATAAATTTATAAATTAATTTTGGTGTAGTTGCTTCTCTATATTAAAGTGGTCGTTCTAAACATTTTGTCAAATATGGTGACATTCAAATTAGATTTGTACGGTTGTGTTGTAAAAATAATAATTGGCCAATCTAATTTTAAAGTATTCTGTGGTTAGCATACATTGTATGTCATGTATGTAGACAATCTCGGTTATGAGTTTGTGAGTCATGCTGCACCGGAACTGATGTGATTTACAGCTGACTGTAGTGAAGATAATGACTTAGGTGAAAATGAAATCATTATTATATTCAAAACATGCATCTCTCTCGCTCTGCAATATCGAAAACAAGCTATCGTTTTTTTTTTCACTTGTTCATACTAATAATAACATAGGACACAGAATACTCACTAATTTCTTTTTTAGTTTTTTTTTTTACCACTAGCACTTTTAGTTTACTTAGGTACTTTTAGTTATTTTTTACAACTTTAGTGAGTAGAGTCACTAAGGTTGTTCGTTTAAAATTAAATCAAATACTGTAGATAGAGCTGTTTGTACGAGTAAGTTATGAATAAAAAAGTGCGTGTTGCCCTACATTATACAAAACAAGCAAATAATAAATTTACCTAATTGGGATGTTGACTAAAATTTTTTTGTCCATAATGAAGATTATTGAAAATTATTGGACAAGTATTTTTTGTTTCTAAATCTGATAAAAAACGTGAGAGATACAACACACTGAAGTTCCTTGAACGTGACTGTGACGTCACACCACTCAATCTAGTACATTTTTATTGATTGGTGTGACGTCTCGCGTCCCAACACAAAATCTTATGAGCGTTATATCTAAGCCATTTTTTTTAAATTTTATTTGCAAGAAAAAAATTACGTATCGATTATTTTTTTATTATTAAAATTACGGAGTAATAATATTTTAAAATTTTTGACCTTGTCAAGATCCCTGTTATATTTTTTTCCTTATGCCAAACTTAGGTTTACAGAATATTAAATACGAGTACCTAATAACTATACGCCCAATTACCTTTACCAAGTTATTATTTTATTTTCTTAACAGAAGCTGCTACCTGCAAATAACACCACTAATAACTGCACCCGGCATGACTTGCACATTTTATAATCATGATGACTTATAATGACTATCCTTTATAAATATTGCTGTGTATTATGTATTGAATTATAGCTTCTGGTGTTGAGACGATGAGGATGCGGATTTGTAATGTAATTTATATTTTAATAATTTGGGTTGGAATTCTGATGAATCAGCAGAACTAGTTTCTTATATTTGCATCTTTATTGGTACAACGAAGTAAGAAGACGAGCAAGACGCTCTCCTGATGGTAAGATTACTGGGCCGGGCTGGGGCTGGGTATTACTGGGCTAAAGAGTCTTCACATCTTGTGACTCTTGAGTAAGAAGCGTTGGTGCAGTGCTCCTAGAATTTCACATCATTGTGAAATCCTAAGTAGGTACCTACTGCAGCACTGTACTGATTATGAGCAGCGTTATCTCTTAACATCAGGAGAGCGTCTTGCTCGGCTTCTTACTTCGTAGTAATTCATCACATAAAAAAAAAACAACGCTGCCCATAATTAGTACACTTCCTCCTACAGGATTCCACAACGATGTAAAATGTTAGGTGCAGCGCGCCTAGAAGAACCTAGTAAGAACTGTTAAGAGTCATAAGACGTTGTGTGTTGCCGACCTATGTTTCAGTTTCAGGTCGCTCATATTTTACTACAGGGCCTGCAACATGACCTAACGACTGCTTCCTACATATCTTATAGGAAACAGCCGGGACACACAGTTTTACGTGTCATCACATGTTAGTGTACGGGTGATAATATTTGCCACACTGAGGTTTGAACCCTGGGCCTCCGGATTCCAAGCCGGATGTACGACCACTAGGCCACGGACGCTACGATATGGATTGTCTACTCAATTCGCAGCATATTAAATGTAGCATTGAAAAAAAAACAACATAATATAATGTGTATAAAATCAAATTAATTATCACACGATTAGAAGAAATATACAAAAACCGCAATAAAAATTAGCATAAAACATTAATTTCAATAAAATAAAAATAATCACAGAATAAATAACGACAGAAGCTCAAAGTTCAAAACGAGACGTGCTTTGTGGGCGTGGGGCGTGGCTTGTGTAGCCCCGCCCTCTGACGTCACGGAACAAGATGGCCGCCACTGCAACTGCACTTGGCACTCTGTTTTGTATCTGTGGCCTTGACTTTGAAAACTTTAAGCTTAGTGGTGTAGCTCAATTATTGCAGTAGGACATGTTGTTAAATTATAATGAGGATATTTGGATGAGTAGGTGAGTTTGTTACCTCTTTATGGTGAAACTATTGAAACGATAATGTAAAAAAAAATCGTTAAGTTAGTCCTACTTTAAAATTGGATGTATTTAAAGGTTGAAAATATAATTTTGCAAATTATCTGTAATATTTTTTTTAATACCAATGAAGTATATAAGATAAGATAAGATAAGAAACACTTTATTGATCCACATATAAAGTAAATTTTACAAACAACAAAATTAAAACTAAGGGTGTATCAATTGGCGGTCTTATCGCTCAAAGCGATCTCTTCCAGACAACCGTGCAGGGAGAGGAAATATACAACACTGGAAGGACGGTGGTATATAAAATAAGTAAATATTTAATCTTTTATTAGCGAAATTACTGGGCTAAAGAGTCTTAACATCTTATGACTCTTAAGTAAGAAGCGTTGGTGCAGTGCTCCTAGAATTTCACATAATTGTGAAATCCTAGGTTACACTGTACTGATTATGGGCAGCCGTTACCTCTTAACATCAGGAGAGCGTCTAGCTCGTCTTCTACTTCAACACATAAAAAAAAAAAAAAAAAAAAAATCTCTTATTAGAAATGTTGCAACCATTTTAAAAATGCACACGTCAGCCTTACAACTTGAAAGAAACACGCTACAATTTGATATTGGCCGAACTCTGTGAGAAAATGACCTAAAACCAAAAACTCATTAAAACCAAATCCAATCTTTACCAAGTAGGTAGGTAATACCTAAATATACTAAAATAACATCAAATTATGTCTAAAATAATGGTCCAATATAAACCGATGGCAAGCCCACTCGATCCTTCCCAAGTTATACTTAAGTAAGGCTAAGCTATGTTTAAGTTATCGGAGGGTATACTTAAAACCAATTTCGTAGTAAGTACCGGTTATTAAGGCCGGACTGAGGTCTTAAGTAAAAACACTAACAGCAACGTCTAATATCGTAATTCTAGTCATTATTTTAGATTTCGATTGAATACAGGGATGTAATCAGGACTGAAATAAGTTAGCGGTAGATTCTTATAAGAACTAAGTAATAATTGTAAAATTGACAGAAATTTTCACGTAAAAGTGCTCTATTGTAGTCTATTTTTATAATTGCATTTTGTTTGAAATATATTTTGAAATATTTTTAGGAAGGTATTATCTAGGTATTATCACCTATTTTTTTACCTTATACTCTAATAGCTTCGCTTCAATTTACATTCTATGAGAAACACAGGTAAAAGTGTAATAGGCTTGGTCCAAATATCCCCACCAAAAATCCCCCTCGTGGGGGTACGTACAATATAAAAATAATAAAAACACACAACACAACATAAATGGCATTGTATAAAGTATTAGATACACTTTGAGTGATTGACAAATCACTGTCGAGATTGTTCCTTGTCTAGACAAGCTACAAAGTCTCCATTTAAGAACTAAAACTCAAGTAGGATACGACAACAAATAATACTGAACCATTCGAGAGCAAACTTGCAAAACAGATCAATTACCATAAATATTTTCCCAACACTTTACTTAACTACATGCAAATGGTTATTAAATCAACACTATAACTTACATTAATTTATCGTCAGTCGATAAAATCGTGTCATTAACATCTAGAAGTAGGTAGAGTCAACCGTTTTATAATTACGTTTGATAGTGGAACAAAATGTTCCTAAGATCTATGAGGTCTATGTCCAGTTTAAAAGTGGTTGTTATATACATATTTATGTTAGATAGAATAGATTAGCACGCATTAACACGGGCTCCCGTTTAAATTATTTATGTATATGGTTGTTATCTATTAATCTGTCTTAAGTATTTTGTTACCGTATTTCGGAAGCACGTTAAACTGTGGGTCTCAAATTCTCAGATGTTTTCTAATTGATATTTAGATAGTTATTAGGTCATGTTACTGGCCTTCTAAGAATATTTTATACTCGGGCTTTCTTTATATAAGTATTTGAGATGTAATGAAAATTATAAACTATGAGGCAGTTTATAATAATGAGGGACCAATTAATTTATTAAAATTTTTGTTTTTATTTGTACTTCCTCAAACCAAAACTTAAAAAATACTAATAGCCCAGTCAATGAGTGCCCAAAAAGGGTATGTGGATCGAAAAGTCGAAAGCAGAAAAACCAACTTAAGAACTTTGTTTGGACTATTTAGGAGATAAACATACTAAAAGTCCCCACCCCTCCGAGGTGAGCCCGAGGGGGGGGGAGGCCGAAGAAGGTCCCATTTTTAGGTTTCTTGCTTATATGTCAAAAATTGTGCGTTATACGATATTTTGTTGTACTACATTATTAAACCTCATAAAATTTTATACAACTTCAGCCTTGACACTTTTTATCTATCTTCAATCGTTGTCCAGCTATGAGCTTCCAAACATGGTCTATTTTGAAGACGCTTAAATTAGTTTTCCATACAAAGTCGGTATAAAAATCTTACAAATAAAATTTGACCAACTTCTGGTTGTCGTATCATAATGAAACTTTGCAAATGTCTAGAAATCTGATGACAGTTTAATAATCTGGCACCACTGAGCTGATCTGATGATGGAGCCAGGAGGTGTCTAATGAAACTCTTCAATGGCTATTAGTAAACCCGTCGAGTTTGGGCACATTACATTCGAATCGATGAGACTTTTTCATAACACTTGCTGTTGAGGGTCTGATAAGGGACCAGGAGGTGCCTACGTCTCATCAATCCGAATGTAATGAGCCTAAAGTCGCCGGTTTTACTAATAGCCATTGAAGAGTTTTAGTAGACACCTCCTGGCTGCATCATCAGATCAGCTCAGTGTTGCCAGATTATTAAACTGTCATCAGATTTCTAGACATTTGCAAAGTTTCATTATGATACGACAACTAGAAGTTGGTCAAATTTTATTTGTAAGATTTTTTACCGATTTTGTATGGAAAACTAATTTAAGCGTCTTCAAAATAGATCATGTTTGGAAACTCATAGCTGGACAACGATTGAAGATGGATAAAAAGTGTCAAGGCCGAAGTTGTAGAAAATTTTATGAGGTTTAATAATGTAGTACTACAAAATATCGTATAACGCACAGTTTTTGACATATAAGCAAAAAACCTAAAAATGGGACCTTCTTCGGCCTCCCCCCCCTCGGGCTCACCTCGGAGGGGTGGGGACTTTTAGTATGTTTATCTCCTAACTAGTCTAAACAAAGTCACTAAGTTAGTTTTTCTGCTTTCGACTTTTCGATCCTCATTTCTTCTTTTACTGGACTATAAGGACGGTTCCGCGCACTGTTGTACATACATATATTTGTCGACGTCGTACCGATGTCTTATCACTCTTATTTTTTATTCCATTCGAAATACTTTACCATGTAATATACACAACAATAATACAATGAAAAAATATATTATTATTATTTTTAAATTATTATTATTTATTTTATTTTTTAACTACTTACTACAACTAACTAATTTTATTTGTTATTGTTACAACAATAACTAAAATAGACTGATTATAATACATATTATATAGATAGATAGATATTAGATATCCAAAATTTGTAACTTACAAAAGGGGCAATTTATACTGAAATAAAAAATGTTTTTTTCATTGTAAAACTCTCATTTTAGTATTTTTAACTGACTAGAATAATTATTATTATTATGAGCCTACTGGATCCCACTGCAGGGAAAAGGCCTCCCTACCCTCCCTCCAACTGTCTCGGTCAAGAGCTATAGGTTTCCATCCTTCCGCATACGAGTCGAGGTCATCCCGCCATCTCTTCTTCTAGTATAATACATGAGCTAATTTTTATTTTTAGGTATGTCTCTTAATCCGCCCCTGTCCGCCACTCAGAACTGGCAGGTACCTCAATAACGTAATGACAGAGCCGCAACAAGGCGCCAACATTCGGCTCTCGGCTTCGCCACCAAATCATATGTAATTTGGCTCAGACAACCGCTTGCCCATTTATGTCTGTCTCTAGAGCTTGTAGACTGAGAGCTGGTGGGGTGTTTTGTTACGAATAATCCTCTACTAATTGATATATAGTAATATTTATAATGCGAATGTATGAATATCTTGATGTGTGTGTGTGTGTGTGTGTGTGTGTGTGTGTGTGTGTGTGTGTGCGTGTGTGCGTGCGTGCGTGCGTGCGTGCGTGCGTGCGTGCGTGCGTGCGTGCGTGCGTGCGTGCGTGCGTGCGTGCGTGTGTGTGTGTTTGTTTGTTTGTTTGTTTGTTTGTGTGTGTGTGTGTGTTTCTAACTTCGTCACGCTTAAATGATTGAACTGATTGTGCTGAAATTTGGTATGTAGCATGGCCTTGACCTTAAATAACATAAGTTACTTTTCAGCGAAAAAACACTGTGCACATTTACTTCTAATATATTTAACGGAGAATTTTGAGAGTGATTATTATTTGCAACGAAACCACGAATACTACAAAATTAGATATATTTTGTTATAACTTAGGAACATATTTAGGAATTATAAACCTTTTCACACCACTTTTTCCAATTTGACTAAAATTGGAAAGTTATGCGTAATAACATTGTCCAACATCTCCTAACCTATCCATCGTTTTCGATGTGAGCCATTACAAAAGCCTACACTAGCCGACAGATTACAGACGGGCGAGACACCTCGTCATTGCTGTACAATTTGTGATCAAACTCTCGCCGAAATTGACCATTTGTCTTCGCTTGATTGATGTTAATAACTGTGAAAATATGTGCGAAACGATTTATTTTAATTGAGGGTTCTGTATTAGACATATAATATTATATTTTTAGAAGAAGTTTATACATAACTAGTTGCGGCCAGCGGTTTTACCCGCTATACTTATGTAGCCTATGTGTTATTCAAGGGTCTAAGCTATCTCTGTACAAAATTTTAGCCCAATCGGTCCACCCGTTAAGGCGTGAAAGAGTATAAACAAACATCCTGACATCCAGACATCCATTCTTACAAACTTTCACGTTTATAATATTAAGTAAGATCAGAAAAAATAAAGGTGGTAGATTTTCTCAATGCAAGATTCCTGATCCTATTTGAGTTAGTTACCACGACCTTGCCCCGTATTCTGCTGTTAGAAGATCAGGAAAATCACCAGGCTAGTGAGACTTACTTATTGTCTCAGGGTGACGAGCGCGATGTCTTGCGTAGAATTTGGACTAACGTCTAAACTTTTAAAAATTTTGTTATAATAATAGCTTTTTTGTGGTTCACCTTCTTAACAACGAATGTTTGTCTTGGTATGCATATTAAAAAGAAACCATGTAGGTACCTACAGTTTTTCTTGTTTTACAATTTAATGAAAGTTTATCTATTATTAATAATAATTAATAATTAGGGTTTATACTCCAACAGAACAAGTTACCCTACTTACACTGTCAGAGTCAAATCACAATTTATAGGTTGTGTGGCCAACCTATATGTTGCAGTTTCAGGTCGCCGAGATTACTACAGGGCCTGCAACATGACCTAACGACTGCCTCTTACATATGTTGTAGGAAACAGCCGGGACCCACAGTTTTACGTACATTCCGTAACACTGTAGCGTCGAACCCAGGCTGACAAGCCGGACCAACGACCACTGGGCCACGGATGCTACATAAATTATGAATTCGATACCTTGTTTATAAAATTTTCAACTCATTGAACTATTCTTGTGGAACCCCAAAAATAATAGTCATAAAAAAACAGCGTAACTTGACCGCGGCGCCAAGAATCGTTTATCCATAGTTTAACCATCCCTAATCACCTTACGAACCTTTTTGTTCGTTTTTGTTCTTTTTTGTTCGTAAACAATGGGTTAACGACTTCCTGGGTGGTTCGTATGAATGAAACTAACTTTTTATCGTGTTGAACAAAGAATTAGTTAAAAGTTGAGTAACTGCTATAATTATTTTGTAAATTGGTGGTGTGAAGATTTTTTATGGGCTTATAATATTTGGCGGTGTTAAAAATAATTATCTACCTATATTAAAGCACACACAAAGGCGACTGTGACTATTCTAATCATAAAATACCTTAAAGGAAACAACCGGGACCCTCAGTTTTACGTACCTTTCTAAATACGACCTGGTAGAGTCCAGGCGAATATCTTTTGCTACACTGAGGTTGGAACCTAGGACCTCTGAACTCCGGAAAAATCCGAACGATTACTGAGTCACGGACGCTACAGAATTATCGCCGAGAAAAAATGCATTACTCATACATACTCCACCACCGGGGGTATGAAAATATTATGTGGGACTCCCCGTGCAGGACGACTGTTGTTTTAGTGGGTATACCCATACCCACTAAAACAACACGGCGGTACTCCCCCATCGTCTTATATTATAAAAGCGCGAAAGCTTTGGTCCAGTGCACCTAGAATTTCACATCCATATAAAATCCTAGTTACTGATTATTATAATGGTCAACGTAATCTCTTAACATCAGGAGCGCGTCTTGCTCGTCTTCTTACTTCTTTGCATAAATATGTAACGCTGGTAAAGCCAACGAGTGAAGATAGTACAAAATAAAAGCTACTCTTCAAAATTCAACCTTTCACGCACGACCAAACTAAAACGTCAAAAGAACATCTCCGAACACACTTTAAATTTCAAAAACCGTTGCTAAAGTCAAAAGCGCCGCGCTCGTGACTGCAACCGGTCAGCTATTCCAGCGCTTTTTACGGCGACAAGTGTCCAATTATCATGGATTGGAGTTATAATGGATGGACGACCGGACAGCGCTGCAGCATACGGTATTAGAGCTTGTCACGATGTGGGGATGAGTGAAGGATTTTAGAATTGATTAGGTACGTATCCACTAGAAATGATGAAACTTTTTTACTGGCTTACTATCCATTGGACAAAACCGTGTCGCCAAGCGGTCATTATAACCGTGTTCCAGCATGATGTTCAGTGAAGCCAGGGAGGGTTTTATCTCATCTTTTAGGTTTAGTTTGCTATCAACTACAGCCGCATGGTCGCTTGACATCATGCAAGATCGTGGTCAAAAGCTAACCTATGATGAATAAATATAGATTTAGTATCTATTTTTAAACATAATAATTTATATTATTACATATATTTTGGATACTGTTTGTTTATTTTATACTTCACCACCTACCAGTTTTTACCATATTATGTTACTTCCTTCCTGCACGGTTGTCTGGAAGAGATAGCTTTTAGCGATAAGGCCGCCGGTTGCAACATCTTTTGTGCACGACGAGCGTAAATATTATTAGTAATAAGTACCTATTATTTTGCACCATATATTTAATGTTTAAACCATGTAAAATCAACAGTTAACAAATAAGAATTCATTTAAAATGTAACTTATTTTTTATATGGGTCAGCGCTAGCGGAGAATAATGGAACTAATGTCTTAGAAAATGTCGTAAAATTGTAATATGTTTTGCAAACAGTTTTAGAGCTTATAACTTAGAAATTAGAGAAAAATAAACATGAAGTGGAGGGGAAGGGTGAAGCGGGAGATGGGATGTCTTTATAAACAGGCTGATCGGCCCAAGAAAATATAGTTTGCTCTGAAATCTTCAAGTGAAAAGTATACCAAGTGAAAATAGTGAAAAGTATATAGGTATATAGTTAAATGTAAAGTAAAGTATAGTCGCCACCCTGCTTCACTCGCCCACACTCAAAAAGGTGTAAGAATTCTTTTTTATTTTTATCACCCCTCTCCGGCTGGTAGAAATTATTTTCGTGGTAGACGGCCCGCCCTATAGGGTACTGCTGTCTGGCCACGAACATCTTTGTTTTGTTTGTTAATTACTGTTGTAAAATTTTAATTTTCATGTGGTGTTACAATAAAGTACTAATAAATATAAATAAATAATAAAAAATCTGTTTTAACAAGTTTTTTTTTTAATATTAGATTTAAACTCCAGTATGAATAGAATAGAATAGAATAATGCTTTATTGCAAACCAAAAATTTACAAAAGAACTTATTATTATAATATGTTATGAAGTAGGTTAACAATCGGCGGTCTTATCGCACTAGGCATTTACAGCAGTATGACCAGCTGTTTGCTCGTGTTTGCTTTAAAACAAGAACAAAACATTTAATCAAATAGTCCACAATCCACAATAATGCAGCTCTTTTGCTAAGCAAATTTTACTGAGTAATCTTTATTATATTACCACCCACAAGGAAAGTACCTCTACAAGAAGAAAGGACAAGAAACTCATAAGAATTGCTTTTTTAGGTATTTTCAGATTGGTTGCTACAGCAAAAATTATAATTTATACAGCTGAAATCGGCTAGTTTCAAATGCTAATGCCCTATCCTTCTATAGGTAGTTTAAGACCCTAAGAAACACAACAATGGACAGACCTCACGACATAAATCTCGATCACGACAACGAATGATTAAGATTGACTGAAGAAACCGTTTGATGCCGACATTCTTGAATAACTTCTATACTGTCATGGAACTACTGGAAGAAACCTCCTGAACAAAGGAATGATGCTCCCATAGTATGCCCAACATTGAAAATTGACTTTATGACTATTGAGTCTATGACTGCGTGGCCGTAGCATGACACATGGGATCCCGACGAAACTTCAAGAGTAGAACTGTCACCCTATACATTGTACTTTTGTGAATGTATGGGATGACTGTTGACTTGACAGCAAGACAAGTCTACGCAGCGTCTGTGCTTGAGGGGGTGAGCGTGTGGTAAAGTTAGAAAAACAATAGAGCAGATTTTGTGAGAATACGACGTCTTATCCACGAAACGCAATGAGCCTCTTTGGGGCTGTGATCCTAAGCTGGGGAGTATAAGTTTCTTCCTCCTAGTGAGATCACCGCTTTAATAAACCACAAAGAGAAAGGAACAAGGTATACACAATATAGATTCCAAGAGTCGAAGTGTTGCTAACTCTGCCATCAGCCATCTCCCATGTTAAGTTAAGATGCCCAAGTTTCAAGTACGTTTACACGTACTAAGCGTAAATCTTTGTGCTTCAAACACTAGTTAATAAATTTCCCCTTGTATACAATTCTCCAGAATCGATTTAGGTTTTGAAGTGGAGCCGACGGAATGGCTAATAGGACAAAACACGGCGGGAATATTCGAGAACTGTGACAAGCGCGCCGCCACGTTTCAAATTGTCCATTCGGTCTTCACGGGTGGGGATTGACAAAAAGGAGGGAATTTTTGGAAGGGACGGTAGAATGCTAGGGATTTTGCAACATGCTGTACATTTTTGTACATTCTACATACCGTTAACAAATAGAAAAAAAACTTTTTAAAAACAAGCTTTTATTTTTATTACCATCTAGCACCAAAGTACTCGTTAAGACGAATCAAATGAGCCCAAATTCGACGGGATTGCGTCGTTTAAATTATGGAGGTCCTATGGCTACCGTCCAGCTCCATCATCAGATCAGCTCAATGTCAAAATAATATAGCATTGTCATCCAATTTATACAAGCATGCAAAATTTCAGCTAAATCGGACACCGGGAAATGGATCAAATTAAACTTGGAAGATTTGATTACAGACAGACAGACAACAGACAGGTGAAAGTAAATAAAAGCTTGTAAAAAGGTTATAAATGGTGGTATTGCTATTGGTGGTAAGTGGTAAGCTTCAGCCTAGGCTAGTTACTACCCACTGGACAAACTGTCGCCGTGTGGTCATTATGTCCGGCACGATGTTTAATGATGCTAGAGGAAGGAATTATCCCACCTTCTAGGTTTAGTTTGCTACCATCTATAACCGTAGCGACGCTTAACATCATTGTGAATCTTGGTCAAAGTCTAGTCTATAAAGAATAGAAGAAAAACTTTTTTTTAATAGTGGACAAGATGAGCAAATCAGATGTTTGATGTTAAGCATCATGATTGCCCATAATAACAGGTTATAATATACAGCAGTACTCAGAGTTTTGAAATAAAAAATAGAAAACCCCTGCTATAAAAAAAACTTGTAAACGGAACTTATTGATTTTATTTTCGCTGAAAACTATTGAACAGCGATTTACTTTCTCACGACACACAATAGAATACAAACATTCGAAATACAATTTGAAATTCGAACAGAAATAAACTCGCACATCCTTCCAATTACAATCAGCCGCATAGATCTGATACGCAGTCATCAATATGGTATTAACACCGCGCCGATATCCATCAAACGCGCCACAAAAACGAAAACTCTTGACGTCTCATTGTGTGCAAAGTGAACGGCGAACGACCCCTTAAGAATTACAACTACCAACTAAAATCCACCTTAACACTTTTGAATTAGCGTCCATTTTGGTCTGCACCGTCGTTGAATGGAACGTCAAAGCTAACTCAGACGATTTTCAACCTTAATTTTGAAGTGATAAAGTTGAGATTGCAATGCAGTCGATTTAAAAGTGATGAATTGAATTCTCATTTTCAAACAAACGAAACTCAACCTAACTACCATAGAGATAAAGGTTATAATAGAATGTAGCATTTTTAGTTTGTTAAGGCGAAGTGCTCAATCCACATGTCGACGCGACAGCACAGTGGCGACTGAAAAAGTGGTATCAATCATAAGTGACGATGATAGATGACGGGTAAAGCCGGGTGCGGACTGTAAGCGTGTGGTTAGTGCATTATAATGGAACATGAAATTATGAGAATGAGTGGCAAAAAACTTATTGTGATCAGAGGTAGGTACTTATGTTATAGACTATTATGTTAACTAGAAAATAGTTTTGACGTTTTAAAACGACAAAAAGTGAGTGTTTTGGAA
This sequence comes from Hemithea aestivaria, assembly GCA_947507615.1. Classification (NCBI taxonomy): domain Eukaryota; kingdom Metazoa; phylum Arthropoda; class Insecta; order Lepidoptera; family Geometridae; genus Hemithea; species Hemithea aestivaria. The sequence goes on from OX382332.1 coordinate 1,197,728, forward strand.
GCAAAGAACGATCGATTTACAAATATTTTTTTTTTATTTCGTTGTATAATAATATTTTTTTTATAGCGGACTAAACAAGCGTTTGACCGCAATCTCACCTGTTGGTAAGTGACGATGCAGTCGAAGTTGTAGCACGCTTGTTCAGTAAGAACCTTTTCACTCTTGATTTGAACAAACCCACGTTATAGCATTCGGGAAACACTGTTATGAATATAATATGACAATGTTAAGAAATGCCTATAGTTACCTTGGTTTTATTGTGACTCTTTGGCCGTGGCTAGTTACCTTACCACCCACTGGACAAAACAGTGTCACCAAGCGGTCATTATGACCGGATTCCAGCACGATATTTAGTGAAGGAGGGATGAATTTATCCCGCCTTCCAGTTTAAGTCTGCTACTATCTACGGCCGCATCGTCGCTTCACATCACACGAGCTCGTGGTCAAAGGCCAAAGGTTAATCAACAATCTATATTATATAAAGAGGTAATCTGACTGACTGACTCATCATCGTAGGGACCAAACCGCTGGATTGTAATGAATAAAAACATAAAAATTAAAAATGGGTACCATTCACGAGCATCAGGTAGTCATCATCATCATCATCATCAGCCCACGCTCGTCCACAGCTGGACAAAGACCTCCCCCATGGCACGCCACTCAACTCGTTCCCCCGTCTTCCTCCTCCACCCGCTTCCCGCGACCTTCCGGATATCGTCACCCCATCTCGCCCAAGGACGCCCTACACTACGTTTGCCGAGACGCGTTCTCTACTCTAGAACCCGTGTAGGTACCCCATTGGTTATCGGTTCTGCGGTATATGTGACCAGCCCATTGCCACTTGAAGTTGCTAATCCTTTCGGCTAATAGGTAGTGATTAATAAAAAAAATAAAACCGACATCCAAAACTAATGTACCGTTACAAATTAACTTAAAACAAAATGTCTGCTAGTAAAAAGATCATGGGACATAATTTTTATCGACAAATTTATCGATAAAACATCGACAAAGTGCCGCCAACGGCTGCAGTGTCGAATTGTCGATAAAATTTTAAATTATACCCAAGATAAGATAAAAGGGCGGTTTCTGAAAGGTGACTTTAACTTGAGTGCACATATCTGTGCTCAGAACTCAGAACCTTTCTAATTAATATATGAGACTGGTGCTACAGTTGGTAACAGATTTCGGAAATGACACATGGTAGTTGGTAGCTTATTAATGTAGGGTGACTATACTGCATAATGATTAAAATAAGGAATTAAATTAGATTATTAATTAATTATTTTTGAAGTGAAAACTTCTTTAGCGGCGCTGAGCACTTTTTTGTATGGGTAAAAACTTTCAAACTCGCGTCAGGGTCACGTGATGCTGATCGAAAAAGCGTAAGATCGAGGGGAAGGGAGAGGAACTAGTATCTCCCACTCTTTCTACCGTGCCTGAGTGTGCTGCTCTGTTTAGGCGGCACAGGGGGCTTAGACAAGCGCGCGCCCGATATTTTTTTTTTATATTTTATATTTTTTTTATTAGACACTTAAATAGGTTCGAATCAAAACTGTTTGTTTCTTACTTAAGTTATCATAAACCAATTGTATCAGTTGTAAAAAAAAAGGTAGCACTCCGGGAGTGGCGGCAGAAGTGAAAACTTCAATATTAACGTTTTTTTTAATTATAAGTATAAAAGTACTATCATTTATGAGGTAGAATACAATTTTTATTTATTGCGCTATCGTACACAAATTTATATATTACATTAAATTTTATCTCTCAGAAAAATCAACTTCCATCCATAAATAATTTCGACGACTTTTACACCATCAACAGAGCAGCACACTCAGGCACGGTAGAAAGAGTGGGAGATACTAGTTCCTCTCCCTTCCCCTCGATCTTACGCTTTTTCGATCAGCATCACGTGACCCTGACGCGAGTTTTAAAGTTTTTACCCATACAAAAAAAAGTGCTCAGCGCCGCTAAAGAAGTTTTCACTTCAAAATTTGCGATGATGATTCTGATAATAACGATGGTGTAAAAGTCGTCGAAATTATGGATGGAAGTTGATTTTTCTGAGAGATAAAATTTAATGTTATATATAAATAACGATATAATATTATAAATAACAACATATAAATTGTCATATTTGTGTACGATAGCGGAATAAATAAACATTGTATTCTACCTCATAAATGATAGTATTTTTATACTTATAATTAAACACAATGTTAATATTGAAGTTTTCACTTCTGCCGGCACTCCCGGAGTGCTATTTTTTTTATTCG